>CM077820.1:45094761-45694761 GCA_039720395.1 Liquidambar formosana
ACCATCACCAACCATCCATCTTGTCCCTTTACATTTGAGATTACCACCTCTCAGAATACCGTTCCAGGATATAGATAGTAAATCAAACCTCAAAGAAATTTCTACCAGCGAGGCATTTTTCTCCTAATAATCTAGACAACAAAGGTCATCATCCTCGGTAATAATTTTCCAACCTTACTTAGCCAGAATAGGTGACATTAAAATTAGGAAAATTTCCTAATGCCTAAATCACTTAGACTCTTAGGGGTACACACATCATATTATAGGTGAAGGAACCTTCAGGATACAACTAATCTCCCTCTTATCCATGAGATTTGGAATTTTCCCCCGCATTTGCATCTCACTAAAAAGCTCTTGTGCAGCCTGAAGTCTCCCAATATGACACAGACCACTTATAAGAGTGTTGTAAGTAACAGTATTAGGAAAAAATCCTTTGCTAGGCATTTCTTGAAAGAGTGTCATGGCCTCATCTATCTGTTTCATCTTGCAATATCCATTAATCAAGGTGTTGTAGCTAACAACGTTAGGTGTAAAACCCTTGTGAAGCATCACATCAAAAACCTTTAATGCCTCATCCATCTGGCCTCGCAAACAGTATCCATCCATCAATGTAGTGTAAGTGATGGTATTAGGTTCCACGCCTCTTTGAATCATTATTTCAACTACCTCTTGTGCTTCTTCAGTCCTCTCCTCTTTACAAAATGTATCAACCAATACACTGAAGGTTTGCACATCTGGTGCAATAGTCGTACCCACCATCTCATTGAACAATCGGGTAGCTTCTTTCAATTGGCCTAAATTGCATACCCCATGAATTAAGGAGGTGTAAGTGACAATATCTGGTAGAATGCCTTTACCAATCATTTCTGAGAAGAGGTTGGAAGCCTCAGTAACTAACCTGTCCTTGCAAAGACTATCGATGACTGTGTTGTATACTACTAAATTTGGCTTACAACTTCCTTGTTCCATCTTCTTGAGCAACCCAATAGCAGCAGCAGTGTTCCCTGTTCTGCATAATCCATTAATTATTGTTCTATAAGTAACTAAATTAGGCTGATACCCTTTGTGTGCCATTTCATTAACCAAATCCACAGCCTGCTTGATTCAACCCTCAACACATAGCCCCTTCACCAGAATGGTGAGTGTTATAGAGTTTGGTTCAAGACCAAGTTTGAGGATTTTTCCAAAAACAGAGAAACCAAAATCCACGCGATTCAAATGAGAGAAACAATTAATCAAAATAGACAGAGTACAAACATCGGCCTTGATTCCTAACGATTCGATCCGATTAATTAGAGAAATGACGGTGGAATAATGTTTCATTCTGGCAATTGGGCCTAATAAGAGTTGATTAAATTTGACAATGGACGGCAGAGGTCGCCTTTGAACCATGCGATCAAACAAAGCCAGGGAATCGTCAAGGTTATTAGGAACGTGGGCAGTATTCCCAAGTGTAGCAATTGGAGAAGAAGAAGAAGAAGAAGAAGAAGAAGAAGAAGAAGTTTGAGAATGAAAGAAGGGATTCCCTTATTAATAATCAAGAATCTGCAAGCAAAGGAAAGCATACCAGTTTTCGAAGGGTTGGCTCTCCTTAACATCATAGTTACTCCCCTTCTCTATGAAAAGCTTAGGAAGTGTCACAATGCAAATTGCAAGCGGCTCCACATTGAAGTGTGGGTTTTATAGTCAGACCCAAGTCGTTTGATAGCGTAGACCACCTCTAAGAGTGTAATTTTCACCTTCCCCTTCTCTAGTTCTCTTGGAAAACCATTTTCGACATTTGTTATTTATTTGGGAAATAATGCCTGACATTTTCTAATATATAGAAAAATTATCTTCTTACTATTGGTTCTATCCAATTTAATATGAAATGGATCAATCAAGACTTGAGAGATTTAATTTTAAAAGTTTTTTTTAAAAAAAAATTTTATTTGATGTGTTTCTAAAATCTCCTTCATCTGACCTAACCTACCCACTACATGGATGCAAAAAAATGTAGGGTTAAGTAATGGTTGTGAATTTGTGATGGAAGTAGTATGAACTAAAGGTAAAATTTTGGCTTTCATGAGCAATAATTCTATGCTTCAACTAAAATTTAGGAACCAAATGACCTTGAGTTCGAATCTTTGCCTCTTTACCATCGGATGCAAGAATTTGTGAGTAAACCATTAGCCACATAGAATTTGCCTTAATCCAAAATTGTAGCAGTAAGATAAAATAATAATAATACTAAGAGTCTACGATCGATAGAACATATCGAAATTCAAGTGAGCTGAGACATGAGAGTCTACGATCGATAGAACATATCGAAATTCAAGTGAGCTGAGACATGGAACTAAGTCCATTGTCCCTAAAAGTGATTTTGCTCCAACACAAAACGCATCCCTGATTTTTGGCATGAATCGCCTACATGAGAAAGCTATCTAATCCAACGGTCTGTTTTAAAAAATACGAGTTAGAGTAAGAGTTTTGGATCATGTGCACTAGATATTTGTTTGTGGGTCGCTGCGACGTGGAGTCAACGGAGCTCACGTGGGTCGTATTCGAGGAGGTCAGCCACATATGATGGTGGGACAGATGGGGAGATCCAGGTGGAGGAGAGAGAGAAGCGATCTGGGGTAGCTTCTGGAGTGGGAGATAAGCAGGGAGAGAGTCGACCTAGTAGGGCGCGACCCGTATTTGGAGAGGCTTCAGTCCAAATGAAGCCTTTTTGGAAAATCCCCTCAATCAAGGCAGAGATTCCTTGGTTGTTAGTGTTGTTGGTGAGGGGATTGAATTGACTTTAAATGAGGCCAAACGGGACCTTTTTATAGAGCTAAAGGGGGCTGGGACAGCCGTTGGCTGCAGGTGCTAGTCAGACCTAGGGTGATGGGTAGCAGACCTATGCTCTTCCAAGTAGGTCGGCTACCTTACCCTGTTCTGGAGCTGACACCCATACCAATCAGGCTTTATACCTGTACGAGGTATGGGTTTAACCTGTTAACTGTCCCATCGCCTTTTGAGGTTGTTGAGATATCACATCACTTCCCAGCCATTCCCCAGATCGACTATAGAGGTGCAATTCCCGATGCCAAAGGTGCGACCTCCTTAGAGAGCCTTCTCTCCATCCGCCAGGCCAAGATCCTCCAAGTGTCCCATTGCTAAGAAAAGCTAAGGTCGAGCGACCTTGCTTGAGGGTCAAGCTCGCGATCGAGCCCCCCGGGCTCTGCCTCGACCCAGGCTAGTGTTAAACTAGGACCGTACCTTGGGGGTACTTCAAGGGGGATCAAGTAGATCGCCGACCTCGACTCCCATCGCGCGATGCGACAGGCATCCGACTCGATGAGGGTACGATCCCCCACTTCGAGATGTTCCGGGCATCCTTGATAAATAAGGGCTTTGTCACGACCCAAATTAATTAGGCCATGATCAATATTAATAAATCTAGTTTAATTAAGAAAATCATTTAGGAAGCACGTGAATGGCACGCGTTAGAAAACCGGTAATTTCAATAAAAATTTCGGCATGACCCATTCGTAAATGGAACATACCGTAACAAAATCCTGTATAAAAGAGTTATAAAAGTTCCTGTCATCATCATTGGTATCATCACATGCTAAATAAACCATATGAAGAAACCTAAGAAATTAAAATATTACAACCTATGAGTATTACGTGTCTAGCGCCCATTGGCCGAATACATAGAGTTTAGTTAATACATATCCATAATATTAAAATTTTTCCCATAAAAGCATAGCACCTCAAGGCGAGGTCTCCCCAACTATGAAATCATCTGAAAAAGGTTTATAAACATAGGAGTGAGTATAAAACTCAGTAGATATAATTTTCATATAGAAATAACCAAAGCATGATAATATAACCAATTACAATCATGCTTAAAATAATTAAAACCCATGCAATGTCATGAATGATATGTGACTCATGTCCATTTAACATAATCCATGATTACCGACCATTCCCGCAGGAGTCTTCGCGCGGAAACGGAGGATTTAAACCTACCTCCAAGAGGACAACACAAGGGTTCCTACCTGGAACCGGAAAGTAGCCTCTGATTCGGGAACACAAGGGTTCCTACCTGAAACCGGAAAGTACCCAGGACCAAAGGAATGGAAAATACCGCTAAGTCCCTTGACCGCTAGTAGTCCAAATCCAATGACCCTTTTTAATATACTTTTACCAAGTAATTAATTAAATTCATTTCATGCATTTTTATGCCAATGAATGCCATGAAAAGCATAAAAACTCATGTACATGTCAGCTATTCCAGAAATCAACAATATATAATTATTTCATAATCATATAACATGTGGCAGCTATGTAAAACATGTGAAATATAGACCAACAAGAATTTACATAGCATATACATCCAAAATAAACCAAAATATAACAAGTATATCAACCCATATACTCCCAAATGTAATATTCCTAAATATAGGGTTATGTAAACTAGACCCCTCAGTGCATGCATTACAAAATATGTATGATAATCCACCCAAATATCACTCAAACTCATAAATAACACCCAAAATACATTTTTATCCAACATATGTGGGCTTATATACTAACCCATTATCATCCCTACGGTTAAAACCCATGAAAATTACACCTACCTCAAGTATGTTGCACCAAACATAGAGAAAATGTGTTGGGAAGGTCGGATCTGAGCCTAGAATGCAAGAACAAACTCCAAACTCTACAGATCAGGCTTGAATCCGCTCTAAGCACGTGTAGATCTTCAAATCTAGCCCCTAAAACGCGAGTCCAAGCGTTGAAATGAGGAGAGAGAGTCAAAAACCCATGCATGCAAGAGAAAAATGTGATTTTCTCTCTCCAAACAAGCCTTTTCTCTCTCTTCTCTCTCTCTCTCTAACACTCAAAATGCTGAAAAAATGGGTGTTAGGGTCGTGATATGAAGGTTTTGAAAAGGGGTGAGGGGCACATGCGTCATTTGTTCTAAAAAAAAAATTTGCCAGTCGAGGTTTTCAGACGGCTGAAAATAACTTTCAGCTGGCTGAAACTAAATGAAAAAAATTCTCCTTCTCTGGATTGTTTAGACGGCTCAAAGGTAAACTTTCAGCCATCTGAAAATTGTGTTTCAGCCGGCTGAAACATGTTTCAGCCGTCTGAAATACACAGACAGCTGAAACATGACAGTCCCTCAGGCAATCCCTCATCAGCACTGATCACAGCCTTCTTTTTATTAAATGTTATCTTCTCCATTCTTTTATTCTTCCTTTTACTTTAAGTTATTTAATGAAAATAAGCAAATAACCCCCCATTTGAATCCAAATAAAATATCAAAAAAATCAAATTCTAAGTATATCAAAATTTCATTTTCAAGTTTTAGTACAAAATCCGACTCCCGACAGATTTTCCGAAAATAAACATACGAGTAAACCGATCTAAACGTGATAATAAAATCCCATAAAATCACAGATGTCTTACAATATTATAAATTTCCATTACCGCCAAAAATTATCTTCAAAAACGAAGATTTATGAAAATTCATTTTTTCCCAACACTTTGCCAAATTTTCAGCAGTCAAGAGTGTGAAATCGTAAACACAACAACATCACACATGCTGTCACACCCCATTTTTGCACCACCTTACTAGGGCTCATCATTTCATGCATGTTTTTATTTTGTTTTTGAGTCTAGTCATTTGCATTAGGTTTCTAGAGTCACAAGGACAATAGGTATGAATTTTGGTTCAAATTGGAGTTGATCTTGAGGGATAATAAGAGCTTTTGTGACTTGAGAGGCATAATCGTCTTTTAAGCCCCAAACTTTTCATTTGACCTTGAAATGATCTCCAAATTGTCAATTGGGGTATGCAATTTAGGCCAATTGAAAGAAGCTACCTGATTGTTCAATGAGATGGTGGGTACGACTATTGCACCAGATGTGCAAACCTTCAATATATTGGTTGATACACTTTGTAAAGAGGGGAGGACTGAAGAAGCACAAGTGGTAGTTGAAATAATGATTCAAAGAGGCGTGGAACCTAATACCATCACTTACACTACATTGATGGATGGATACTTTTTGCGAGGCCAGATGGATGAGGCATTAAAGGTTTTTGATGTGATGCTTCACAAGGGTTTTACACCTAACGTTGTTAGCTACAACACCTTGATTAATGGATATTGCAAGATGAAACAGATAGGTGAGGCCATGAGACTCTTTTAAGAAATGCCTAGCAAAGGATTTTTTCCTAATACTATTACTTACAACACTCTTATAAGTGGTCTGTGTCATATGGGGAGACTTCGGGCAGCACAAGAGCTTTTTAGTGAGATGCTAACATGTGGCCACAATCCGGATGTCGCTACTTATGCTACCTTGTTGGATGGGTTATGCAAAAGCCAACACGTTGATGAGGCTCTAGCACTTTTCCATGCAATGGAAGATAGTGGGGTGGATCTTACTACTATAAGTTATAACATCCTCATTGATGGTTTGTGTAAAGCTTGAAAACTTGAAGCTGCAAGGGACCTCTTTTCTACTCTCTCTGCCAAAGTTTGCATCCTAATGTTAGGTCGTATAATATCATGATCAATGGACTTTGTAAAGAAGGGTTACTACATGAAGCAAATGAATTGCTCAGGTTAATGAAAGAGAATGGCTGCTCACCAGATGGTTTCACTTATAATTCAATCATCCGAGCACTTATTAAAAAGAAGGAAACATCGAGTGCAATGCAGCTTCTTCATGACATGGTTCAGATGGGGTTCTCTGCTGACACATCCACTGTAACCATGTTGTTGGATTTACCAAATGGTGTTTTAGATAAATCATTTTTGGGAGAGCTTTCGACAGGAAAATTTCAAAGCTAATGTTGGTTTTTTAATATGCCGTGAGAATTGTTTATACCTACTGTAAGTCATTTTTATATTCATTGTTTTGAAGAATGCTGAAGTATTAAACAGTTGTTCACCTGACCAATCTTAAATTTTGAAATATTTGTGCATAACCATATAGCCAAAAAGAAATAGATGCGAGATTAGATTTCTTCCTTTCTTTCTTTATTTTTTTATTTTTTTTATTTTTTTTATTTATTTTCTCTCTGTATTCGGTTGTTTTTATTTTTGTAGTTCTTTTTTGTTTTTTTTGGCAGTAATAATAGTAGTACAGTCAATGCAACCAAAAAACCATCAAAATGCATATCCAAATGGTCATGCTATGAGCCTATGACTATAGTTTTGCAAAACTGACCACACAAATAGAGGTTCATGAAAAAGATTGACATGGCAGCAGAGATGCATTTGCCAATTTTAATTCTTCATGCTGAAAACCTTCCAAACAATCTTAGCATTTAGGCTAATAGAAAGGAAAGCTAGTATTGGAATCAAAACTTCTCAGCAGGGCTTTTCTACATCTCACTTGATGTCGGCTGATGACTGCAGTTTTTTTTCCAAGGCTAACCAAAATGCTGTTGTTGATGTTAGAGAGGTCGTAGATTTTTACTGTCATGGGTCAAAAAGTTAATCTGCACAAATGTAGCTTACAAGTTTGTGTGAATGAGCCTTGAATGAATAAGAGGGAGATTAGTTGTATCTTGAAGGTTCCTTCACCTATAATATGATGAGCATACCCCTAAGAGTCTGGGCGATTTAGGAATTAGGAAATTCTCCTAATTTTAATTCCACCTATTCTGGCTAAGGTTGGAAAATTATTACTAAGGATGATGACCTTTGTTGTCTAGATTATTAGGAGAAAAATGCCTTACTGGTAGAAATTTCTTTGAGGTTGGGTTTTTTTACTAAAAACTCTATATCCTAGAGCAGTGTTCTTAGAGATAGTAATCTCAAATGTAAAGGAACTAGATGGATGGTTGGTGATGGTGAAAATATTCTGTTTTGTGTCCATAATGGGGTTATACACTTATACGTTATCGTTTGGTTGAAACCCTCAACTGCAAGCAAAGACTCGATGTGTATTGGAATCTTAAGCTAATCCACTTCATATCTTGTGGTCATTGGAATATTTCTGAATTTGAGAAGGTTTGTTAATGAGGATATTATCAGCATTATTAAGGTTATTCCAATCGCTTTGACCCCTGTGCAAGATTAGTTTTGTTGGAGACTGTCCTACAATGGTCACTTGTATTTTCTTTTAAGTTGGCTACTTGTCTTGAAGGTAAATGAGAATAGAGCCCATCCTAAACATGACCTGTTGGTGCATTTCCATACAATCCCAACACTTTACTTTGTTAGAGGGCTTTTGCAATTCTCATCACTCTCTCTACTTTGTTAGATTGCCTTTGCAAAAACCAAGATCTTGATACGGCAATGGCACTATTTAAAGTGATTGAAGATGGTGTTTTGAATCCTAATATCCTCATTGATGGCTTATGTGAAGTTGGGCAACTTGAAGCTGCAAGGGAACTATTTTCTAGTTTTTGTGCTAAAGAGTTGCACGCTGATATTAGCACATATACTGAATAATGTTGGATTGACCGCACCTGTTTCGAAAACCACCATTTTCATGGGATTCATTTTATTTTTTATTTTATTATTATTTTTTTTAATGTTGCAGCAGAGTGACAAATTGCTTTACCTGGCTCAGTTTGTATCCACTGAAGCTATCACAGAAGGAAAAGCTTATCAATCTAATGATAGGATTCCTAATTCGGTGGCAAAAACATTGTAGATGTTTGGGGCAATCAAAAAAAGACTGACAATTCTCTTGCAGGGATCATGCATGGGGAGGAAAAGAAGATTGAGAGTTTCTTCATTTAGATCTTGATCAAGCAGAGATGGAACCTAAGCAGCACTTCGGAGTTCTCTATAATTCTAGACTTTTTGAGCTTGTAAGGGTTGGTCACTATTGTTTGTGAACTCTGTAGTCAGCTTTTTTGGTTGAGAATAGTACTTTCATACTCTTGTCCTTCAACTTCTTGCAAGAAAATAGACCATAAGGTTTTTTCATTCTAAATTTTACCCAAAGTGGCTTGATAGAGGCATAGAGCCTACCGTGTTTATGATATGACAACCATGCTTATGAGGTTAAAGAGTATTATGAATATATAAAACCATTTTCCCAAACTTTACAGTAAACTTGTAAATCTCCTCTGAAATGGTTTAGAAGTGTTTGTGAGCAGCCAAGGTTGGTCTTTCTACTTTCTTCTGAACATTCTCTATTCTATTTGAACGATGGTTTGTCTTTGAAAGACGTATATCTTCAGTTTGGCTGGCTATTTTCGTTCTTGGTGTTGAAGTAATATATATTATTATAAGTTGCTCATCAGTCCTTTTCTCGGACAGGGGTCTAACTGCCTGCCATTGTTGACGTATTTGTTCGAGAAGGGTGTTTCTTCACTTTGCTAGTTAATCATGGTGCTGGTTTCACTGATAAAAAAAAATAATAATAATAATAAAATGAAAATTACCAAAATACCCTTGACTCCATAAAACTTAAAATAACCTAAATAAAACTAAACTAATAATATGTGATCTTAAAGAAATGATAAAATAGGACAACTCTAAACTCAATTCAGCAAGATCCCAAGTTAGCCCCATCTTGAAATTGATTGAATTTCCATGGCCTTTTGAGGCCTGCATTAGACGCCCAAACCTTTTTTTTTTTTTTTAATTATTAATTTATTTTAATTCATTCATTTTGAACTTGAATGATGCTGCATTCTTGCAAGAAGTCATTCTTATAGAGACTAACCCATTTTATCGTTGTATGGTTACATGATCTCTGTTCAATTTTAGGAATATGGCTTTATAGCATACAAAATATTCAATTGTAATTGAGTTAATTGATTTTTTATGTTGAGCCTCCTCATTAATTATTTCTCTCATTTGAATCGCACGGATTTTGGTTTCTCTGTTTTGGGAAAAATTCTCAAACTTGGTTTCCAACCCAACTCTATAACACTCACCACTCTGGTTAAGGGGCTATGTGTGGAGGGAAAAATCATGAACGCTATGGATTTTGTCAATAAAATGGCACCCAAAGGGTATCAGCCTAATTTAGTTACCTATGGAACAATAATAAATGGATTATGCTGAATAGGGAACACTGCTACTGCTATTAGGTTGCTCAAGAAGATGGAACAAGGAAGTTGTAAGTCTGGTTTAGTAGTATACAGCACAATCATTGATAGTCTTTGCAAGGACAGGTTAGTTACTGAGGCTTCCAACCTCTTCTTAGAAATGATTGGTAAAGGCATTCTGCCAGATGTTGTCACTTACACCTCCTTAATTCACGGGGTATGAAATTTGGGCCAATGGCAAGAAGCTACAAGATTGTTGAATGTAATGGTGGGTAGGAATGTAGCACCAAGTGTACAAACTTTTAGCATATTGGTTGATACGCTTTGTGAAGAGGGGATGGCTGAAGAAGCACGAGGTGTAGTTGAAATAATGATTCAAAGAGGTGTGGAACTTGATACCATCACTTACAATACACTGATGGATGGATATTGTTTGCGAGGCCAGCTGGATGAGGCAATTAGGGTATTTGATGTGATGATTCGCAAGGGTTGTGCACCTAATGTTATTAGCTATAGCACCTTGATCTATGGATTCGCAAGGGTTGTGCACCTAGCATTATTAGCTATACCACCTTGATCAATGGATATTGCAAGATGAAACAGATAGAAGAGGCCATGAGACTCTTTCAAGAAATGCCTCACAAAGGATTATCTCCTGATAATGTTACTTACAACACTCTTATAAGTGGTTTGTGTCATATGGGAGACTTCGAGCTGCACAAGAGCTTTTAAGTGAGATGCTAATATGTGGCCACAATCCAGATGTTGTTACCTATTCTACCTTGTTGGATGGTTTATGCAAAAACCAACAGGTTGATGAGGCATTGGCACTTCTCCATGCAATGGAAGATGGTGGAGTGGATCTTAATACTGTAACTTACAGCACTCTCATTAATGGTTTGTGCAAAGCTGGAAAACTTGAAGCTGCAAGGGACCTCTTTTCTACTCTCTCTGCCAGAGGGTTGAATCCTAGCGTTCGGTCATATAATATCATGATCAATGGACTTTGTAAAGAAGGGTTACTACATGAAGCAAATGAATTGCTCAGTTTAATGAAAGAGAATGGTTGCTCACCAAATGATGCGACTTATAATTTAATCATCCGGGGCCTTTTTGAAAACAATGAAACATCGAGTGCAATGCAACTTCTTCATGACATGGTTCAGATGGGGTTCTCAGCTGATGCATCCACTATAACCATGTTGTTGGATTTACCAAATGGTGTATTAGATAAATCATTTTTGGGAGTGCTTACGACAGGAAAATTTCAAAGCTAATGTTGGTGTTTTAATATGCCGTGAGAATTGTTTTTACCTACTGTAAGTTGTTATATTCATTGTTTTGAAGAATGCTGAAATACTTAACAGTTGTTTACTTGACCAATCTTAAATGTTGAAATATTTGTGAATAACCATCTAGCCAAAAAGAAATAGATGCAAAGAGATTTCTTTCTTCTTTCCCTTTTGTTTTGTTTTTTTTTTTTTTCTCTCTGTATTCATTTGTTTTTGTAATTCTTTTTTGTTTTTCTTTGGCAGTAATAACAGTAGTTCAGTCAATGCAACCAGAAAGCCATCAAAATACATATCTGAATGGTCATGCTGTGACTTCAAACTTGCAAAACTGACCACACAAAAGTTAATCTGCACAATTGTAGCTTACAAGTTTGTGTGAATGAGCCTTGTATGGATTAGAGGGAGATTAGTTGTATCTTGAGGGTTCCTTCACCTATAATATGATGTGTGTACCCAGGGGCGGATGCACACAGGTGCCCCTGTGTGCACGTGCAACCACTGGATTTTTCTATTTTTTTTTTTTATATACAGAACTTTTCAGTCTTCCCAGCCCCATTCATTGTTCTCCCTCCCGAAAACATCAGTTGAGTATATTTTGAAAGTTTCCTGAAGCAAAAAGGCTATAAGCCTATTACAGTAAACTAAAAAAAAAAAAAAAAAAAAAGAAGTCCTCTCCACTCATTGCTCTCTCTCCCCAAAACATCATATAGGTGTCTTTTGAAAGCTTCCCAAGCAAAAAGGCTATACGCCTATCACAGTAAACTAAAAAAAAAAAAAAAAAAAAAAAAAAGGAAATCCTCTTCTCCACTCATTGCTCTCCTCCCCAAAACGTCAGATTGGCGTACTTTGAAAGCTTCCCAAAGCAAAAACACCATACGCCTATTACAGTAAACTAAAAAAAATGGAAAAGAAAGAAGTTGTCCTCTTTCTCTATTTCTCTCTCTCTCTCTCTCTCTCTCACATATCATCACGCCTAATGCCCCTACCCTGCTACCCAGTGCCTATCCATCAGGCCATCAGCCTGAAGAGTCAATCCAAAAAAAAATGTTGTTCTCTCTCTCTCTCTCTCTCTCTCTCTTCAATCTCACATATCACGCCCCTACCAGTGCCCATTAGGCCATCACAGATTCACGGCATCACAAATTCACCGTCACTGTGGGAGTGTGGGACTGTCCGACTGTGGCCTGTGGGTTATCAGACTATGAGAGGGAGTCATGGAGGCATGGAGATAGGAGGATTTTGGTGACACTGAGCCTGTGACACCGTCGAACTGATCAAAGTTCCATTGACGGTGGATCAGTCATCACGTTGCCTGTCGGTGATATACTGTAAGACTCTTGTTTTCACTGATTCTTTTTTTTTTTTTTTTGGGGCTGAAGTAAAAGAGAAAATGACTAAATGATCTTTTGCAATCTTGCAGAGGCTTCTTTTGTGTTGATACGGACAGTGGTGGCAAATTCTTTCTCCTGATTTCTAAGGTAAGTCTAAACTCTAAACCCTTGTTTAGTTGTTTTTGTTTTTGTGAATATGTTTGATTTTATTTGTATCTTACTTGATTTTGTTTTTAAATTTTAAGTATTGTTTTATAAATTTATTCTGAATCTGTTGATTTGTTTTTTAATTATTTTTTGGATGCTTTTTAGGGCTTTAAGCCTTTAACTCTTTAAGTGCATTTTAATTGTGTTTGGAAAGTGATAATTCAACAGTTCAACTAATGAATTTAAATTGTAAAATCTCAAGAACTAGCTTTTCTAGGGATCCATATATAGTGTTCTTAAATCTTAATGCTGTTACTCCTAATTTTGTATGTCAATATATATAAATTATTTTTTTGGGTTTAGACTTTAGGGGTTTTTCTCATGAAATATTTGATTTTTGAATCAGATATGGATAAATGGATTATAAGAACACCTAGGACATTGGAACAACTATCAAGTACTCAAGAAAAAAGCAATGTATATTCTAATGTCCAACTATAATAGGTTCTTATGTGCAACCACTGACAAAAATTCCTGGATCCGCCCCTGTGTGTACCCCTAAGAGTCTAAGCAATTTAGGCATTAGGAAATTCTCTTAATTTTAATTCTGCCAATTCTGGCTAAGTAGGGTTGGAAAACTATTACCGAGAATGATGACCTTTGTTCTCTAGATTATTAGGAGAAAAATGCCTCACTGGTAGAAATTTTTTTGAGGTTGGTTTTACTACTAAAAACTCTATGTGCTGGAGCAGTATCCTGAGAGATAGTTATCTCAAATGTAAAGGGAGCAGATGGATGGTTGGTGATGGTGAAAATATCCTGGTCAGGTAAGAACAATTATTAATGGGTTATGCGAAACAGGGAATACTACTGCTGCTATTGGGTTGCTCAAGCAGATGGAAAAAGGAAGCTGTAAGCTTGGTATTGTACAATACAGCACAATCATTGATAGTTTTTGCAAGGACAGGTTAGTAATCGATGCTTCCAACCTCTTCTCAAAAATGATTGGTAAAGGCATTCAACCAAATGTTGTCACTTACCTCCTTAATTCATGGGTTATGTAATTTGGGCCAATGGAAAGATGCTAGAAGATTTTTGAAATTAATGGTGGGGTAGGAATACTGCACCAGATGCACAAACCTTCACCCTGTTAGTTGATACACTTCGTAAAAAAGGGATGGTTACAGAAGCACAAAGTTTGCTCGGAATGGTGATTCAAGGAGGCGAGAAACCAAACATAAATCAGTTTTAGTTCATTGGTGGATGGTTATTGTTTGCAAGGTTTAATGGAAAATGCTATGAAAGTATTTGATTTGATGGTTGACAGAGGTTGTTCTCCTACAGTTTATGGTCTTAAATCAGGAAAAGAATGGATGAGGCCATGAAACTTTTTGAAGAAATGTCTCATAAAGGATTGATTCCTGATGTCGTCACTTGTAACACTCTTAACGGTGGCTTCATACAGCTGGGTAGACCTCAGGATGCACAAATGCTTCTTAATGAGACCCAAACACGGGCAAATTCCAGATCTCACAACTTTCACTACTTTGTTAGATGGTCTCTGCAAAGTCCAGCAAATTGATAAGGCATTAGCGCTATTTAAAGTGATTGAAGACAGTGGGTTATCACCCGATATTGTGTTATACAATATCCTCATTGATGGCTTGTGCAAAGCTGGGCTACTTAAAGCTGCTAGGGAACTCTTTTGCGGTCTCTCTGCCATACGATTGCAGCCTGATTTTTAGACATATACTATAGTGATCAATGGGCTTTGTAAAGAAGCGTTACTAAATGCAGCAAATGGCTGCTCAGAAAAATGATCAATGGGCTCAGAAAAATGGAAGGGATGGCTGCTCTCCAGATGGTTGCACATGTAGTACAATTATCCAAGGATCTCTTCGAAATAATGAGATGTTGAGTGCAATGAAACTTATTCATGAAATGGTTGGGATGGGTGATGTGCTTGGATTATCATACTGATACATACTATAGTATACTGTCCAGCAGCTTCTAGCAAGTGTTGTTTTACTTGTATTTTGTTTCCTAGTTGTATTAGCATGTTGTAGAAGCTTCTATAGTTGGTTACTTGTTAGTTTGAGTTATTTACAAGTTAGTTTGAGTTAGTTAGAGGTTAGTTAGAAGTTGTTAGAAGTGGTTACAAGTTGTTAGTTGGTTAGATTCCTATAAATAGGACTTGTTTTAGCTGTTAGAGGCAGTTTTCTGATATTTCTCTTTGTAAACAGAATTGTTTCTCTGTGAAGAGCATTATCCTGCTCTTTCTAGGCTCCTAAACATCCTACCTTTCTGTATTTATTCAGATTTCTCTTTGTAATCATGTTTGCTGGATGAATAGAAGCATTATTTTGTTGTTTGTCAGTTTCATCTCCATCAATGGGTTTCTCTGCTGAAGTATCAACTACAGCCATGTTAGTGGATTTATTACCGCATGATGGATCAGATCTGGCATGACAAGGAATTTCTTCAATAGAGAGAAATCTAGAAATGGCAATGTACTTTTTCAATATTTTGACAATATATTGGGAATGTTATAAATTTATAATACATCTTATCTATGACAAATTTTCTTGTTCTAGATATTCTCATTATTGTTTTTCTTCTTGTCAATATTGTTTTTAAATTGCACAATGGTTGCCAGCAACCCTGCAGTTATAAGAAAATTCAGTTAATTTTGTTTGTTTGAATTTCCTTATTGATGAGAAGTGCAAGCTTTGGAAGTTTGAGACACTTAAGCTGTAAGGTTTGTATTCTCCCTTGACCTATTTTCTAGAGATTAAGTAAACTTCCTGTCAGTTATTGGTTTAACTTTTTTCTAAGTGTTGCTGCGTGTACTGTACATTGTTCTATGCTCTGGTCTTGTGCATATGAGCTGTTAATTTTGGTTTCTCTATGATATTTATTTTTTTGCACTTTTGTTAATAGGTGAACATCAAGATGCTCAGCATTTAGCTAGCAATGCTTTTGTCTATATTTTTTTTACAACATCCGTGTGATGCAGTGGGCTGCATTTACATTCCAGCTGCCTCGTCTTCTAATAACTTCTCCAAAGCAATTAAATTGGAATGCCTCAAATTTTGTGTTCTCTTGGAACTGGCATTGTCTAATACCCTTCCTTATAGTTTGATACATTCAACAAATGGAGTTGAAGATTCGGGTTGTTTTCATTAAGAGTTTCATTCTTGTTTCATGACCAAGACTGAAAATGAGAATTGAAATTATAATGATCTTGTTATGGTTTTTCAGTACTTGCATTCAGATATGCCTTGGGGATTTGTTGAATCATATTCTTATTGATTGGAATGGTTAGGCAAGGAAAAGGTGTAGCAACAATTCTAAACGTCTAGCAATTGTTGGGCCACTAGAGTCAATGTTTTTGTAATCAGGAAATTTTTGTTCAGTCCTGTTCATTGGTTGAGCAAACCAGTGGAATTAAAGATGAAATTATTCTATAGATTGGCAATCAAGCATCATACATTTAATACTGGTAGCCTTACTGGTGTCTTTGCGAATACTTGCATCTGTGAATATGAAATGTATGCGTCAATAAATTTTTTCGGATTATGCCAGTCAAATTTAAACAACATTCCTCAAAAAATTTTGCAATTGTATTGTTAGTAGGTCTATCACATTTCTGTAGAATGTTTAGTAGCATGGTTGACACCATCATTGGTAGGTGCTGTTGTTTCACTGACTTGCTTTGAAAGATCCCTTAAAAGAGAGTTTATATGATTTGTTTGTCATTCTTCTGTTTTTTTGTTTTCGTTTTTTTGTCTTTTTGTTAATATGTTTTCTTTTTATGGTATCTATTGAGAGTAGTGTCTTGTAATCATGGTTTTCAATTTTCTTATTGACGCTTGATTTTTCCTTATTATTTATTGTGGGCCTGAATTATAATTTTTCCAAATTTCTGAATTTACAGCCAAATTTTGTTAACCTGAGTTTCCAAGACGTTAGTCAAATTTTTTTGATAAATCCATTTTTTTATTAGCTAATAACTCCGCTAGAAATACTAAAACAGTTGTTTTCCCCACTTCAAATACTAAAACCATTTTTTGTCCTGAATTCGGCTGATCTTTGCACATTTACAGATTTAGAGTTAAATTTCATCAGTCCGAATTCTTTTAATTATTTGAAGGGGGAAATTATTTGCAAATTTCCTAATCTTTCATCCAAAAAATTTTATTCAACTTATTAAAAAAATATTTAAGTGGCTAATATTTTCTAAGTTCTGAATCCTAATTTCCCAAATGTCTGAATCTTCCGAATTTATATCCAAGCTTTTTCCTGCCAAATTTTTTCACAGGTTGGCTCTGAATGGCTGCCCAAACCCAAATTTTTTTTAAGGACTAGTTGCATAATTCTAAAAGGATGCTTGTGACACCGAATCAGAATGGTCAACCAATGAAGAGTATATAGATAGAAGCTTCTTCCTTGCGTTGACATATTTGGGAACTTTGGCCACAAGTTCATAAAATAGGACTTGTGCATGCAGAAGTCTACAAGGAATTCTTATGCAGCTTAAAGTCCATCACATATTTATTTAGACTAAACTACCCTCACCTAAAGCATTATCTCCTACCGTTAAACCTGTTAACCTTCTCCTTTTCCTTAAAGCTGCGAGCCCGGCAACCTCAAGGCACACGGTTTAGAGCTTTGCCTCATTGACCCCACGACATGATTCACACCAAACACACGCAGTTCTAAAGAAAGATAGGGAAGGGGAGAGACAAGGAGAGAGGGGGAGATAGGCAGAGGGAGGATAGCACAGTTCCCAAGATAATGCTCAAACTTGGACATCTTCAGAGGCAAAGCATTATATATAATATGAATAAATGTCATTGTTTAGATTGCTTTAGTTTCCTTTTTAAGTTTCAATGCATCCATCTCACAAATGAAACCTTGATTTTTCTCAGATGAGGCCAAGGGTAGGGATCGGTCTAAAACTCTAAACATGCACTTCTCATGATGAAACCTAATTTTCATTATCATTATCTTCCTTTTTCTCGTTGACTCAGTGTTTCTCTACAATTCTTAGCTTCCTACTGGTATTTTCATATAAGATTGATATAATAGTCATAAGCTTTTTTCTTCTTGTTTCCTCTTGACCATCTTTTCCCTAAGATGATTATTCCTCATATGATCATGGTCCATATTTTTCAAATAGTTACATGTAACTATTTTAAAGGCACTCCATTCTCTTAAATCCACAAATTTTCAAACCACTAAAACCAAATTTAATTATTTTATTCATAATTTAATTGTTAAATTTACTCATAGAACCATTAATTTAAATTAAACTCTACTAAAAATGATTTAATTTCAATTTTTTTGAAATAGTGACAAACTGATATGTAACTATTTTGAAGTAGTTGCATACTATGTTTAATGTAATTGTGTTTTTTTCTTATATAATTTCATATTCAACATGGGTCTTGCTTTGAAGATCTCAACAAATATATTCTACAAAAATAAATTTTATAAAAAACCGATGTGTATAATGAGAATTATATCATTTTAAAATTTGCAAATAAAAAATAATACTTGAGAGTAATTATGACTTTCTGTATTTACCACCTCTTGTAAAAATACCCTTGTTTCACTTAAAGATGAACTTATGGCTGCATAAGTTTTCCTCAGACGTATACCTCTATAAGTCCCTATAAAGTGGACTTCTTGCTAATTTCCCTATATTTTTTCCTTTAGGCTTTATTTGTTTTGATGAGAATAGTTCCTTGTATAGTTCTTGAAGAAAAAAATCTTTGAGGCATCATTTATCTTGATGAATATTGAAAGATCGATGAAGGTTCATGAAACTGTCATGTCTCTTCAATTATGAAGGATAAAACAAAAAATTTATTTGACACTTGAAACTTATTTTTCTAAGGAAAAATTTTCCCTTGAAATATATATATTTTTCCATAAAGTAACTTGAGCCGTCAAAAAATTCAATTTATTTGTCGAAATTTGATTGTCTACCTGATATGACACCTATCACCTTAACTGAGGCAGGAGATTCAATGGTAGAAATATTGCTATGCTATTAATTCCTCCACAAATATGCTGATCTGAACAAGATTGGAAGCTCTGGGTATGATGAAGGATTCTTTTAGTTAATCTTTGCATTGGGGAGGATGCCCTGAGAGACTAAATTTTTCAAGATCCTTGGGTTTGCTCTTGCTTAAGCAACATTTAAAGTTATTGAAGATGGCAGGTGGAATCCCAATATTGTAATCTACAGTATCCTCATTGATGGCTGTGTGCAAAGTTGAGCAGCTTAAAGCCGCAAGGGAACTCTTCTCTAGCATCTGTGTAAAAGGGTTGCTCCCCAATGTTCGCACATATAATATTGCACATTGTAAAGGTCATTTGGATGAAGTTAATGAGCAACTGTAGAAAATGGATGAGAATGGTTGCTCGCCTGATGGTTTCACTTATAATACAATTGTCCAAGGATTCCCCAGAAATAATGAGGCATTGGGGGCAATACAATTTCTTCAACTGATGGTCAAATGGGTTTCTCGGTGGATGCTTCAATTGATGGTTCATAGGAAAATTACACCAGGTGTGCAAAAAAACCCTTCAATCCGTCAAACCGAATCAATCCGTTCTATTTTGCATCAATCCAAGTAGTTTGAGACAATAGGCGGATTGGTTTTGGGTTGTTTAAGTAATAAACTTGATGGTTCGGTTCGGTCCGGTTCAGTTGGCTCAAACCGTTAATAAACTAAACCGACCCTCTCCCACAATAGTCATTGGTAGGGTGAGAGATAACCAATTGAAAATTAGAAATTACTTATCGTCTAGTTAGAGTTTTAAGTATGGAATTTAAATTTTAAGTATCATAGTAACTTGATCGGCTTCTTTTTCTTATAGATGTGGTGAAGGTCTAAATAGAAAAGGCCCATATGAAGAGCGTGAGTAGAGATGGCAACGGGGCAGGTTTGGGACAAGACACCCTTATCCCGCCTTGCCCATGTATCTAAAATCTTGTCCCAACCCCAGCACAACCCCACATCAGGGCAGGGCGGGACATGACTGCAACAAAAGGTGGGGCGAGGCAGGGCGGATATCTCATGGGGAAAAATCTTTAAATGTTTAATTGTAAGATAAAACACATGGCTAAACATATTTGGTATGTGTGGTTATGCAAATACTTATTCACCCATTTGTAGTAATGGACAATGTTTTACCAAATGTAATTATTTATCATTAGTCTCACATTGGTAATGAACTATGGATAGCTTGCGCATAAAATGCACAATATATACGGAATTTTGATTCCTTTGATAGTATACAGGGCAGGGCAAGTCAGGTATAGCCATATAGCAATTCCCAGTCCCGTCCCAAACCCGATTCCAGTTGAAGATGTAAATCACATTTCAGTCACACTCTTACTTATACATATACCATCCTTGTCCCATTAGGGTCGGAATGGGACGGGTTCCCCAACAAACCCGTCCCATTGCGATCCCTAGGCAT
The DNA here is from genome assembly GCA_039720395.1 of Liquidambar formosana. Classification (NCBI taxonomy): domain Eukaryota; kingdom Viridiplantae; phylum Streptophyta; class Magnoliopsida; order Saxifragales; family Altingiaceae; genus Liquidambar; species Liquidambar formosana. The sequence continues at coordinate 45,115,032 of CM077820.1, forward strand.
CAGACAATCGCCCAATCAATTCAAACCATCTGTTTAAAATTGCAACAAAGAAATCAATCAATTTTTCAGTTTTTAGGACCTATGGTTTGGTTGCAGGTGGAAAATTTTGCAACTAACCTTTGGAAGGTTAATTACTAGTTTCTCTTGTAAATCGCTACAGATTGACCGATGTACGCCACTAATAGAAAGCATAAAAGAAACGAAATGAAGGGAAAAAAACCAAAAATTACTTAGGAAGGGAATTCATTTGTAAGTAATTTTTAGCATTTATTTCAAAATCCAAAAATTATTTATATTCCAAGATCTAAATACATCCAAGCCCAACCCTAAAACCCTCGGCTGGGCTTGGATAGCCCCATTTAAAATAAAAAAAAAAAACCTGATTACATAATAAGGCTCACACGTGATATAAAATTTGAGTTATGATTATTCCTTCTTTTCTTTTTATAAAATTTCATTTCATCAATAATATATCTAGACCCTCATGGCTTCACCCCTATAAATCCTCAAATAAAGATAATTGATTATTGTTGATTACTATAGTAAGGTCCAAAAAAAAATGTGAAAGATTATTAATTTATTAAGTAATGTCGGAGGAAGACTGAAAATTGAAAAAAAAAAGAGGCCACTCTCAAACTACTTGGGTCGGAAGATTTAATCTGAACCCGTTTCTTCATCCGGTTACCCAATTATGAGCCACTCCCAATTTAACATTTTAACCGACATTTTGAGCTCTGCAGATTGCACCTATTCTTGCGCAGCGCCGACAGAAGGAGAGAGAGAGAGAGAGATGTTGAGGAGAGGCAATGCTTCGACTACTGGTATGCTTTCCCTTGCTTGCAATTCGTTGATTGATAAGGTAAGGGTAAGCCCTTCTTTTCATTCTCATGCTTCTTCTTCTTCTGCTCCTCCTGCTAGAGATCGGTGCAGATCTGGTGGGTTCAATAACCTTGACGATGCCTTAATTTCGTTTGATCGGATGGTTCAAATGCGACCCCTTCCCTCCATTGTCAAATTTACTCAGTTGTTAGGCGATATTGCGAGAATGAAACATTATTCCACCGTCATTTCCCTTATTAATCGAATGGAATTGTTAGGGATTGCGCTCAATGTTTTTATTTTGAGCATCCTCATTAATTGTTTCTCTCATTTGAATCGCGTGGATTTTGGTTTCTCTGTTTTGGGAAAAATCCTCAAACTTGGTCATGAACCGAACTCTATCACACTCACCACCCTGGTCAAGGGGCTATGTGTGGAGGGCAAAATCATGCAGGCTGTGGATTTGGTCAATGAAATGGCACACAAAGGGTTTCAGCCTGATATAGTTACCTATGGAACGATAATAAATGGGTTATGCAGAACAGGGAACACTGCTACTGCTATTGGGTTGCTCGAGAAGATGGAACAAGGAAGTTGTAAGCCTAATTTAGTAGTCTACAGCACCATAATCGACAACCTCTGCAAGGACAGGTTAGTTACCGAGGCTTCCAACCTCTTCTCAGAAATGATTGGTAAAGGCATTCTACCAAATGTTGTCACTTACAACTCCTTAATTCACGGGTTCTGCAATTTGGGCCAATGGAAAGAAGCTGCAAGATTGTTCAATGAAATGGTGGGTAGGAAACTTGCACCAGACGTACAAACCTTCACCATAGTGGTTGATACACTTTGTAAAGAGGGAATGGCTACAGAAGCACAAAGTGTAGTTGAAAAAATGATTCAAAGAGGTGTTGAACCTAATACCGTTACTTACAATGCACTCATGGATGGATTCTGTTTTCGAGGCCAATTGGACAAGGCATTTAAGGTATTTGATGCCATGGTTTGTAGAGGTGGTGCACCTGATGTTATTAGCTACAGCACCTTGATTAATGGATATTGTAAGAAGAGACAGATAGATGAGGCCATGAAACTCTTTCAAGAATTGCCTCGCAAAGGATTAGTTCCTAATACTGTTACTTACAGCACTCTAATAAATGGTCTGTGTGGGATGGGGAGACTTCAAGCTGCACAAGAGCTTTTTAATGAGATGCTAAGTTCTGGCCACAATCCGAATGTCGTTACTTATTCTACCTTGTTGCATGGTTTATGCAAAAACCAACAGGTTGATGAGGCTATAGCACTATTTAAGGTGATCGAAGATTGTAAGTTGGGTTCTAATGTTGTAACTTACACTGTCCTCATTAATGGTATGTGCAAAGTTGGAAATATTAAAGCTGCAAAGGAACTCTTTAGTTGTTTGTCATCCAAAGGGTTGCAACCTAATGTTAGGACATATAATATAATGATCAATGGGCTTTGTGGAGAAGGTTTATTAAGTGAGGCAGATGAGTTGCTGAGAGAAATGGAAGGGAATGGTTGCCCTCCGGATAATTGCACTTATAATGTAATTATCCAAGGATTTCTGCAGAAGAATGAGACATTAAGAGCAATGCAACTTCTTCACGAAATGGTCGATAAGGGTTTCTCGGCAGATGCATCCACGGTAGAAATGTTGGTAAAATCAAATGTTGAATCCAACGATTCAGTTCTAGAAATGATGTCCAAGTTCATCTGAAGTGAATCTGGCATTTGTATGTGTTGGGAAGTCCCACATCCCACATCGTTTAAATATAAAAAGTTGATATGTCTTACTATACCTGTTTGGGCCCTCCACCTAATAGCTTAAGCTTTTAGGTTGGAAACTTAACATGGTATCAAAGCCAGTTATTGTTGTTGTTGTTGTTGTTGGGCCTATTTCGTTCGTGAGACCATTGTTGTTGTTCACGTGACTGGCTTGTTGTTGTTGTGTTAAGCCTGCACATGAGGTGGAGTGTTGGGAAGTCCCACATCCCACATCGTTTTAATATAAAAAGTTGATATGTCTTAATATGCCCGTTTGGGCCCTCCACCTAATAGCTTAAGCTTTTAGGTTGGAAACTTAACAGTATGTAAGGTGAAAACTTCATGTTCTACGCAACTCAACTGAACTCAACTCAACAAAGCTTTAGAAAACTTCATAATCTATGCTATCAAAGTGAATGTTATCGTAGATAGCTGTTTAGATCATTGATACTTGTTGTAAGTTTGTCCTACATTGATTATTATGTCACTATTCACTTTCAAGTAGTCTAAAATGTCATCTTTCTTTGGATGCATGTAGTGTAGAGCAGCAAATTTTTGGCACAGAAAGTCAATTTCAACTTGAACAATGTTATTTTTCAACAAAAAGTTGTGGAAGCAGATAACAAATTTTGTGACTGCTTCCCTGTATCATAAGGGTCATAGAATCGTGAATGTAGTTGAAAATATTATCGTGAGAGGCTTTCATCAATTTTAACCTCTAAGTATGGAACTTTAGGCAAATTTAAATTTCATTGGGATGCTGGGGTTTTTCTGATGCTTCTACTCTTTCTTTGAAAAATGCGACAATGAAATGGAGAATTGCTAAATTCATTATTGAGTGAGCACATGAGAGCGAATGGCCTAGATGCCAACCTAGTTGGGATGCTGGGGTTTATCTGTTGCTTCTACTCTTTCTTTAAAAAAAAAAAAAAAAAGTTTTCATTATTGAGCCTTACTGCTGAAACTTTTGCTATGGATCCGTAGGGTATTAGATTTTAGGTCTCAACAACAAAGGAAATGGATTTTTCATGATTTATTTACTCAGAAAAAGGGTCCTAGTTGACCAATCAATTCTTACAATTGGGCATATGCATTACAGCATCAATAACAATTGATCGTTGTAGTTTTTCATCAGCTTAATATGTTGACTTCTTTGGTTTTTTTTTTTTTTTTTGTTAATCTATCTCCTCTTTATTTGTTAGTGACAATTGAAGCTGTATAAATTGATGTGAGTTGACTTTCTCTGTGAAGATGCATGAACTCCGCATATGTCTGCCTTCTGAGCAGTTGACAAAGACTTGCAGTTTGGGTTTGCCTTAGAATTTGAGTTTTCTGAGGTGAAAAACAGATGGTTTTCTTCAAACATTTTTAAACCTATGCGAATTCCATGTTTCATTTCAATTTTCTGAGCTTTCTCTGTCTCTTTCTCTCTCTCTCTCTCTCTCTCTCTCTCTCTCTCTCTCTCTCTCTCTCTCTCCTGCTTTTGTTGCATTACTGGTCTCTATGTCAATGAACGTGCTTGATGGATTTTGTCTTACCTCTTGGCACAGAAGTTGTTCTCATTCTGGTGCAGTTGAGTATAAATAAGTTGTTTCTTCATTTTCGGTAACCTTGAATGTAACAAACATATCAATAAAAATTCTACACTTCTATAAAAGCTAATGCATTTTATCTTCTGTCATGAAATCTTCCATATTATAGATAGTTATTATTACCTAAAATTTGAAGCATGAGTTTCTTGTTTTCTAAAAGAGGAAAAGACTGAAGAAACAAGAACGGAGAAAAAAAAAAAAAAAACTTCCTTGGGATGAACTAAATTCGGCAACTTGAAGGTTTGTTCAATTTTCACATAATAGTAAACAACCATCTTCTGATATGAACAAGATTGGAAGCTCTGGGCATGATGAGAGATTCTTTTAATTAATCTTTACACACTCCATAGAACATTTGCTCCATTGGGGAGGATGCCTTTAGGTACTAACTTTCCCAAGATCCTTTTGGTTTGCTCTTGCTTAAGCAAATTTTGTGGAGTCAATTGTGAGACACTTATGCTAGGTTTTATAATTCTCTATTTATTTTTCTGCAGATATTGATCTCCAAAATTAGAGTTGAACCATAGTTAAGATTAGGATTTCCCATAAATTTTGGTCCCTTACTATTGTGTTTGCTGGGGATTGCATATGCCAACTGTCTTGAACACATTCTTTTGTCTAGGATTAGTTTCTAATTTGGAAAAAGATGTGGTTGTTTATGTTGATTAATTGTTTCTTCTTTTGATTACAGAACAATGGGTTTTGGATTGATCTTCATGTTTTATTGTCAATGGCAGATTGGTGGATGATGGTTGGGTCGTAGAAACATGATTTGTAAATTTGTGTTCGCAGCAATATCTGAGCATAGGATGCCTGAATTTATTAGTGGTATAACTGGTATCAAAGGATGGTTTGGATACTAATTGGATAGTTGAATGCATACATGGACTACTGTGAACTGGTGCAATATATTACTGTTGGTAACTTATGGAACCATTTACGTCTTGCTGATTGTTGTATTCTGAACTCATTGGTATACCATGTTCCTTCTCTGGATTGTTCGGACGGCTCAAAGGTAAACTTTCAGCCGTCTGAAAATTGTGTTTCAGCCAGCTGAAACATGTTTCAGCGGTCTGAAATACACAGACAGCTGAAACATGACAGTCCCTCAGGCAATCCCTCATCAGCACTGATCACAGCCTTCTTTTTATTAAATGTTATCTTCTCCATTCTTTTATTCTTCCTTTTATTTTAAGTTATTTAATGAAAATAAGCAAATAACCCCCCATTTGAATCCAAACAAAATATCAAAAAAATCAAATTCCAAGTATATCAAAATCTCATTTTCAAGTTTTAGTACAAAATCCGACTCCCGACAGATTTTCCGAAAATAAACATACGAGTAAACCGATCTAAACGTGATAATAAAATCCCATAAAATCACAGATGTCTTACAATATTATAAATTTCCATTACCGCCAAAAATTATCTTCAAAAATGAAGATTTATGAAAATTCATTTTTTCCCAACACTTAGCCAAATTTTCAGCAGTCAAGAGTGTGAAATCGTAAACACAACAACATCACACATGCGATACCCACACGTGACAATACCCGACAAATCAACTAAAGTACATGCAAATTATGCATTAAGGTGAGATTATCCTAATTAAATGACACGGGTATTACAGGCTTCCCACTAGGGGGGCACCCTCGAAGGGGTGGACGTTCCCTTCGAAGGTAAGTGCAGGATGTGGGCGACAAGGCCGCCTGGGTGGGGTCGACCCGATGGTGCTAGCTAGGCACCAATGATGGTGATGTGGGTCAACCGTTATGGTTAACCTCCCACGTGGCGAGATGCGACTAGTCTGGCGTGGCAAAGAAATTTTGTAGTATCAACACTGTGTAAGTGCATACTAAATTTTTTAAAAAAAGTTGTTGAATGGATAGGATATGAAAGGGCCTGTAATAATTACTCAGAATCTAACATGACTTTAACATGAATAATATTAGCATCCAAGTGTCATAAAATTTGAAGATTGCCATAACTCTTTTTGTCATAACCATAAAAGATTAGATATTAACGATGTGAAGAAAAGAGGAAAATGAAAATACTATTTAAGTGTTCCCTGATCCCGATATTTATGATGGGAATATAATTGTTGGTTCCTATTTGAAGTGTCCTACACAAATTATTATGTTCAACAATGATGACTATAATGGGATAGAAACTAGGTACCATATCGTTAGCTTCACAATATCTTTAATGATGAATGCAGGATTGGCTTACACATGGCATCATGTCATACAACAAAAAGTTTTGAAGAATTTCGCAGTCATACCAGATCTCATCCTTCATCATGGCATCATTATAGTATATGTCTTAACATTAGGCTGCAATCCTTTGGCAGAGAGACCACAAAAGAGTTCCCTGGCAGCTTCAAGTTGCCCAGCTTTGCACAGGCCATCAATGAGGATATTGAGTAACACGGTATTAGGAGATAACCCACTGTCTTCCTATCACTTTAAATAGTGCCACTGCCTCATCAATATGCTGGTTTTGCAGAGGCCGTCCATTAAAGTAGCGTGAGTCGTGAGATCTGGAGTTGTCCCCTGTGTTTGCATCTCCTTAAGAAGCATTTGTGCATCCTGAGGTCTACCCAGCTGTATGAAGCCACTGATAAGAGTTATACATGGAGGAAGACGTTACCATTCCTAATCGAGTTAATTGATGTAATGGTTATAGGAGAAAAATATGGAGCAAAATCTAGCAAAGATCCTATCCACCAATCATGGAATTAAAGTGGGATGCAGCATTTGGGATGTTTTCAAATTATATGTGAGGTGCATATTTGTCCTTGAATAATTATGTAGATTTACGGCTTTAATTTTTTTTTTACTTGAACTTAAGCTTCCATGAGTTATTAAATTTAGAATTCTCCCCAAATGCCCTTATTATTATTATTATTATTATTATTATTATTTTAATTTTCTTTTAAAGGGGGCTATCCAAGCCCAGCTTAGGGTCTTAGGGTTGGGCTCGAATCTACTTAGATATTGGAATTAAGCAATTTTTGGATCTCTGAATAAATGCTAAAAAAATACTTACAAATTCCCTTCCTAAGTAATTTTTTTCCCCTTTCCTTTCTTTTGTGTTTTCCAAGAGTGTAAATGATTAGTTTAGAGCGATTTACAGGAGAAACCACTAATCAACCTACCAAAGGCGGGTATCAAATATTTCCACATGCAACCAAACCATAGGTCATTAAAATCGACAAATTGGTTGATTTCTCTTTGGCTAGTGATTTGACCAGATTGAGTGAGTTATATCTTGCTTTTCATATGGACCTTTTCTAATTTGGCCTTCACTACATCTATAAGAAAAAGAAGTCGGATTCAAGTTACTATGATACTTAAACTTAAAATTCCATACTCAACATTCTAACAAGACCATAAATGATATCCAATCTTTAATTGGTTCTCTCTCACCCTTCCAATAAATATTGTAGTAAGTTTATATGTTCTTATCTGATCGGGACAGTTATATATGTAGGGGAGGGATCCATTTAGTCCCAGTGTAAAACTTTTTACTCTTACACTCCTCAATAGCTATTTGTATGATCGATATTTTTTAAAACCAACCGTTGGCTTGGATACTTCTTTCATAGAGATTAGCAGCTTAAATTATAGTTTTATTTGCAAAGAGAAAAGTGAATTTATAGATGAGATGCTTACGAATATCCAATCAGTGTGAGCTTTGGTGTGCATGATCTCCATGAGAAGAGTATTTAATCTAGCGGTTGTTTTGGAAAAATATTGATCCAACAAAAAAATATTGAGGGGTGTATATATATATAGTCCCGATCAAGTCAGCACGTGTTGATATAAGTTATATTAGCACCATGCATTGGGGGATTGTATCTCGTGCATTAGCCCAATATACCCTATAACCCATTAATGCAAGAGGTACAACCTTCAATGTGGATGTTGATATAAGTTATATCAACACATGCTCACCTAATATATGCATGTTGAGGGTTATTCAAGTGAGGGATATCCCAGACTATCCCGCACGATCACAACCATCCGTTGACGACATGTACGCATTCATGCGTATGTGCATGTCATCCACGGACAGTCATGATCATAGAGGATATCCCGCACATGATCAAATATGTATGTGTGTAAATGCATATATTAAAGGCAGGAGGCGGGTTGGTTTGGTTTATTGGTAGTTTAACAAAGTTCAACTAGCCAATGGAACCGAACTACCAAGTTTATTACCTAAACTACACAAACCAATACGCTTATTGTCTCAAACTACTTGGGTCAATGTAAAATAAAGCTTATAGATTTGGTTTAACGGATTAGATTTTGCACAACTTGTGTGATTTTCCTTTGAACCATCAATTGAAGCATCCACTGAGAAAGCTCTTTGACCATCAATTGAAGAAATTGTATTGCCCTCAATGCCTTTCTATTTCTAAGAAATCTTTGGAAAATTGTATTATAAGTGAAACCATCATGCGAGCAACCATTCTCATCCTTTTTCTACAATTACTCATTAACTTCATCCAAATGACCTTTACAATGTGCACTGATGATGATATTATATTTGCGAACATTGGGGAGCATCCCTTTTACATAGACTAGGGGAAGTACCCGTGTGATGTAGGGGTGTGCATGGTTTAGGTTAAAATCGAAAATCAAATTGAACCAAACCAAATCGGTTTTTCTTTTCTTAGATTTGGTTTTGGTTCTAATTTTAGAAAACCAAATTAAATTGGTTTGGTTTTGGTTTTCATTTTTAAAAAACCAAACCAAACCAAAAAACCAAAAAATATAATATATATATATATACTCCGTATATATTATAATTATATATTATATATTAAAGTTTAGTTTGTAAATTTCTCATTCAAACAAGGGTAAAATAGATAGTACAGTAGTAGGAATACAAAACTTATTGAGTTAATAGTCAAACTAAAGTTTGCTACTTTGCTCTCAACTTCTCACTCTCTACTACCTGCCTCTTGCTCTTTGTTTTCATTTTGATACAATGTTTAATACTTTTTTTAGTTTGCTAATGTAATACTTTAATTAAAATTGCTTTTATTTGAAGTTTGGACTGTTATTTTTTCCTTTTTGTTAAGGGTAAACAATTATCCATGATGATTTGTTGCTACTTGATAGGTTAAAACCGATACTGAACTGAATCAAACCGAAGTTTTTTAGTTTGATTTTTTTATAGTATGGTTTGGTTTTGGTTTGATAAGAACAAAACCGAAATATAATGGTTTGGTTTGAAATCTATCCTAAAACCGAATCAAATCGAACCACGAACACCCCTAGTGTGATGCGCAAGGTAATAAGAAAATGATAATCACCGGAGTTTACAATTTCTGCTATCTTTTAACATGTGCAGAAAAGAGTTCTACCAGAACTTTCATTTTTTTTTTTTACCAAATGATAGGAGAACAAACACACCCATGCAAGATCAAAACCAAAGGTTCCACAAACCTCACACCTCTTTTGGGATAGGACATGTCATTAGACCTGAGAGTCATTGGCACTTTCATTGTCTAGTTGTGCCATGTAAATCTGAGTTGTTTACCTCTGGGTATACCTAAGCAACAAAATTTTGGAATATAAATTCTAATATCATCTTGCCATCGTTACAAAAAGGAAATTTCGAAAACTAATACAAAACGCAGCAGTAGGCTACTGCCATTGTCTTCAATTAACACAAACTGTATCAGTCGATTATCTTCAATTCCATTTTGGGGCTTTCAAATCGTCTTCCCTTTGGTAAATCTGAACACTTTTGAAACACATATCATGACATTCCCAAGTTGTTTCTCGCCCACCTGGCACCTCTGCTACCTTCTTCTCCTCTTACGTCTCATCACCAAAGTGATCCAAGTCATCATCTCTAGCAGGGGCCTGAAATATTTAGAAGGGAAAAAAATCTGAGATCTTTGAAGACCTAAAAAGGCATAAAACCAATGCCAGACACATGGAATCATCATGCCCCCATGATGTCATTACATGGTTTAGTGAACATCCTTCAATATAATTTACATTCTTAGTGCTGTATGTAAGATTGATGTAGTATGGACTGTCCCAGAAGTATTGCATTAATACAGAATATTTGGGAAGACATGTATTCATGTCTAATTTGCATTTCAGATTAATTAAAACTATAAGAAGGACATGTGGGACACGTAATATTCATATTGATAATTATTTTCGAACTAACTTGGAAATGAAGATCGATGTAGTCACTTTTGTAATGGTCAAAACACAATCAGAATATTTCCACAACCAGAATAATCTTCTCACTTTCAATTGCTAACTTACAATTTTGGCCTCTAGCACACTCATTGGATCTAAACATCCCATGCATCAGCAACCAGGGAAATTTGCCAAATCCTTGTAAATAGGAAAGGAGCAAAACTAACATGTTAGTATGACTTTACTCCTGATGGGGGTGGGGGTAATCACTCATTTTACTGGCATAATGAGTTTTACATTAAACCAATCTTCTCGACAAGCATACAACGTCAGAATGTAAGAATAGACCACCGATTTGAAACAATTTACGCTCAATTGTTTAAAGTCCCAATGCACAATTGAAGTAACTCAAAATTGTGGAGGTGAAAGATCTCGAGTTCGAGTCCCAATACTTTGGAAAAAATCCCTGGGCTAGCGATTTACCATTGCCCACCCGTCATGATAGTGATTAGTCCCTTGGTTGTCAGGTTTGGGGATACACTGGGTCAAAGACCAAAAAAAAAAAAAGAAGTAACTCAAAATTCAATGTTCTTGAAATTGAATCAACACAAGCAATTGATGTATTTCGGAATTGGAGAGAAATGTGAAAGAAGGAAATAAATAGAGCCACAGATTATTCATCAATCAAGAAGTTTGAACTCAAAAATGTTTTCAAAATTCATTAATTTGGATTATAATTGAATTCAATTCCCCGCATGTCCAGTAAGTAGTAACTACTGATTCATCCCTGTGAAAGCCTGAATGAAAATACATGAATCTATAAGTGTAGTGCATCAATCAAGAATTACAATTTTTCTACAAAATTGTAATGCATCAGTAAAAGAAATACAAATTTTTTTTTCTATCTGGGAATTCTGAAAAGTTTTTCTATCTGGGAATTCTGATCACCGTGAGGTGGGGTAAATTTTAAGTCCACTCTACAAGGAAAAAGAGATAAAGTACACACCAGCAAACTAATATTACAAAGCAACTGATTCCTTCAGATCCAAAAAATTTTACCAACTCTCCAGCATAAAATTCACTTCTACCTCCTAATTCCTACCTCTGATGATTTCCTTCTATATATATATATATATATATATATATATAATAAAATAAATTTCCTGGTTCAGTGACAAACACGTACCTCTAAATCTTTGGTTGAAGGAGTTCGGGGTACAGAAAGTGGAGCAAGTAGAGCTTAGAAGAATCAATCCTACAAAGAAGCAGCAGTGATGAGAATAAAATGGAGCACTGATGAAACCAAGAAAGCAAACATCTATTCCCCAGAGGTATGGCTTCGTTCGAGGCTGTCAGGGGCGAGTGGGGTGGGGGCAACGTGGACATGCATGGGCCACCGAAAAATCAAAACGACGGCGTTTGATTTGAAGAACGGGTGTTTTTGTGAAGCAACCAAAAAAATGAAAGAGAGGGCAAAACCTTCTCTTTGTCGTGTTGTGGTTGAACGAAACCAAAGGTACTGTAGAAGGAAGCCTTCTCTTCTATTATAGTTAGTAGATACCAGAGAAGGGTTCCTTTGCGGCTTTAAGTTGCCCAACTTTGCACACAGCCATCAATGAGGATACTGCAGATAACAATTTTGGGATTCCACCTACCATCTTCAATAACTTTAAATAGTGCCATTGCCTTCTCAAGATGTTGATTTTTGCATAGGCCATTGATAACATATCATCAAGATTAATCCATAACCCAATTGTTCTGGAATCAAAAGACGAAAAAAATCAATCAATGTCAACAACCACTTCTTTTTTCCAAATTAGAAGCTAATCCTAGACAAAAAGAAAGCGTTCAAGATAGTTTACATCTACAACCTCCACCAAACAGAGTATTAAGGGACCAAAATTAATGGGAAATCCTAATCTTAAATCTAGTTCAGCTCTAATTTTCAAAATCAATGTCTGCACAAAAAGAAATAGAGAATTATTAAACCTAGTAGAAGTGTCTCACACTTGACTTCACATGGTTTGCTTAAGGTAGAGCAAACCCAAGGATCTTGAAAAATTTAGTGCCTCAAGGCATCCTCCCCAATGCAAAGATTAACTAAAAGAATCTTTCATCATGCCCAGAGCTTCCAATTTTGTTCATATCAGCATATTTGTGGAGAAACTAATAGCGTAGCAATATCTGTTTTCCCCTTCCTCTTGTTTATCAAGAGGACAATGTAAAATTTTGCAATCCCATGAGCTTTATAATGAAAATATGGATTTTGGGCCACTCATATGTCAAGATTTAGGACCCACCTACATAGATTTGATTGAGATCAAATGGTAAAGATCATCCAATTAAAATTTTATTGTCTACACATTTAACCTCTTAGGTGAGACCTCATATGATAGATCCCACGCATTGCATAGGGTCCCTATTGCTAATGTCTAGGTTCATGAATGTCATCTTAAGAACCAGACCAGAACCAGCAGCTACAGTATAGGATAACTGTGTAAGTGCATACAACATTTTAAAAAAAGAAATTGTTGAATTGATAGGATATGAAAGGGCCTGTAATAATAACTCATAAAATCTAAAAAGACTTTAACATGAATAATATTAGCATCCAAGTATCGTAAAATTTAAAGTTATGCCATAACTCTTTTTGTCATAACCAGAAAGATTAGATATTAACGATGTGAAGAAGAGAGGAAAATGAAAATACTATTTAAGTGTTCCCTGATTCCAATATTTTATGATGGGAATATAATTGTTGGTTCCTATTTGAAGTGTCCTACACAAATTATTATGTTCAACAATGATGACTATAATGGGATAGAAGCTAGGTACCATACCATTAGATTCACAATATCTTTAATGATGAATGCAGGATTGGCTTACACATGGCATCATGTCATACAACAAAAAGTTTTGAAGAATTTCCCAGTCATACCGGATCTAATCCTTCATCATGGCATCATTATAGTATATGTCTTAACATTAGGTTGCAATCCTTTGGCAGAGTGACCACAAAAGAGTTCCCTAGCAGCTTCAAGTTGCCCAGCTTTGCACAGGCCATCAATGAGGATATTGAGTAACACAATATCAGGAGATAACCCACCGTCTTCAATCACTTTAAATAGTGCCACTGCCTTATCAATATGCTGGTTTTTGCAGAGGCCATCTAATAAAGTAGCGAAAGTCGTGAGATCTGAAATTTTCCCCTGCGTTTACATCTCATTAAGAAGCATTTGTGCACCACTGATAAGAGTGTTATAAGTGACGACATCAGGAATCAATCCTTTATGAGACATATTTTCAAAGAATCTCATGGCCTCATCCATCCTTTTACACCTGCAATATCCATTAATCAAGGTGTTGTAGCTAATAACATTAGGTGCACCACCTCTACGAACCATGGTATCAAATACCTTAAACCCCTTGTCCAATTGGCCTCGCAAACAGAATCCATTCATGAGTGCATTGTAAGTAACGGTATCAGGTTCAACACCTCTTTGAATCCTTTTTTTCAACTACACTTTGTGCTTCTGTAGCCATTCCCTCTTTACAAAGGGTATCAACCACTATGCTGAAGGTTTGTACATTTAGCGCAATATTCCTACCCACCATTTCATTGAACAATCTTGCAGCTTCTTCCCACTGGCACAGATTGCATACCCCGTGAATTAAGGAAGTGTAGATGACAACATCTGGTAGAATGCCTTTACCAATCATTTCTGAGAAGAGGTTGGAAGCCTCAATAACTAACCTGTCCTTGAAGAAGAAGATTGGGAATGAATAGAAGGAAAGATACTATTGGTGAATTATAGCAGAGGAAAGATACTAATATAATTGTGAGCATTTCCACATATTCTAAATTCCATCGACCCAATTACAAGTGAATATTTTGTATTCTATAAAGCTATATTCCTAAAAATAAACCAGAAATAACGAAATTGAACAAAAATCAAATGGTCTAGTCTCTATAAGAACTTTTTGCAAGAGCATAGATTCTTTTGAGCTCAGAAACCACTTATTTAAAATAAATAAATAAATAAAAATTGCTCGGTTATTTTTACAATCCATAGAAAGAAAGCGATATTAAGATAGGAAAAAGCAACCTAGTACCAATGTCATGGAGTGAAATTTCCTCCAACAATGACTTATGGGCATTAACAATCCCCACAGAATGCAAAAACACCATTGTTAGCTTTGAAAATTTCCCATCTTAAGCATAGGGCTCAAGATCTAACCCTTCTTGCCAAAATCTATACAGCAACTTTGAGTAAAACAAACACAATTATCTTCTAGCTCCAAAGAAGATTTTACCCTGCAAATCCAAGGAATACTTCTTCCTTTAATCTTGCAACTAGAGGGTTACATTCACTCTGAGCAAAATTGGGCCCTATATACCTGAATTTTTGCATAAAAAAGAGTATCCATCAACAAATATACCAAATATATTAGGCTCCCTGCACTTGAATCATCAATCACCACCCACAAGTCAGTCAGTGGAGTATTAGCTATAAATCCTCGACATAGTGCATATGTAAACTCTTACAGCTATAACACAGAGAAGGGAATAGTAACAAAACAAAAGCAAGATAAACACAGGTTATTCTCTAGTAAAAAAAAATTTCTGTCAATCAACTTTAAACAATTAACTTCAATGCCAGCCTTGTCCAGGAACATCTTCATCAAAATATCCAACATCTACTACTATCACAATTACTTCAACACGGAGACTAAAAATGACCCCAACATCAACAACAATACCATAATATTTGCCAATATAACAGCAATATTTCCAATATTTTTTATTTTTTATTG
Source organism: Liquidambar formosana (assembly GCA_039720395.1). Lineage (NCBI taxonomy): Eukaryota > Viridiplantae > Streptophyta > Magnoliopsida > Saxifragales > Altingiaceae > Liquidambar > Liquidambar formosana. The sequence continues at coordinate 45,130,216 of CM077820.1, forward strand.
ATATTTCGATGACGTAAAAGATAAGTACATCCAACCTTTTTGTGAACAAATGACATCTGCGAAGTTTGATAGTAATTTTCAGTACCAGAAATTAATTAAGACTCTGTGCTATATACAACCAAACAAAGATGACATATTAGACAAACAAAAAAAAAAAAATTATGACATTTCCCTCAACATTAAAATGATAATTGTAGAAGAAACTTAGCCAGACCAATATAGCAAAAATGAACAATCTATACAGCTTTCAGCAACAAATAGAATATGAAGTTTTCACCATATATACAAATGCCAGATACACTTCAGATGAACTTGGAAATCATTTCCAGAACTGACTGATTGGATTCACCTTTTGATTGTGCCAACATTTCTACAGTGGATGCGTCTACAAAGAAACCCCTCACGACCATTTCACGAAGAAGTTGCATTGCCCTTAGCATCTCATTCTTTTTTTTTTTTTTTCTTTTTTTTATTTATCAACAACAGAAATATATTATTGATTAAATGAAAGCCAGGAAAATACAAAAGGAGGACAAGGAGTCTCATTCTTCTGAAGAAATCCTTGAATAATCACATTATAGGTGCAACCATTCGGAGAGCAACAATTCTCTTCCATTTCTCTAAGCAGCTCATTTGCATCACTTGGTAAACCTTCTTCACAAAGCCCATTGATCATTATAGTATATGCTCTAACATCAGGTTGCAACCCTTCTATTAGTTTGCTGATAAATATTTTGACACATCCTTTGAAAATGAGAAACAAACTGACGGATATTTTTTACAATTATTCTGACATATTATATATGACAGTCTTGCAATGCCCAAATAACAATCTGCGCCTTCCAGAAGAACATGGGAGTACACCCTTTTTGCCAAGCCATCCACAAACCTTCTCTTGGAGCAATACTTTCTGCCACAAGAACATATGCAGATAGTAACAAGCTGCTACCAAAGGTTGTCTAGCATAACTCCTAATGACAGCCAGCCGCATGCAGCAGAGTAATGCTCATTGGTGGAGGTTCCCACTCAATAAACCTACAGGCCTTAGGAGGATCATATCTTGACAAAACAATACTAGTATTATTCAAACAATCAAAAAGGATGTTCCAATTGATAATATCATTAAAAAAAAAATTAAAAGATATACCTAAAATAAGAGAAGGGCAAGGATACATGCTTTGAAAAACTACTTGATTTTGCTATGGTTCAAAATACACCAAAGCAAATGAGCCATTTCTATATAATAATAATAATAATAATAATAAATTTGTTTTTTCCAAATTTAAACCTGAATATTCCTCCGTAGATCACCTATACAATCAATCAAGGATCCAGAAGAGAACAGAGGAGAATGGCATTGCTGTTGAACATGTCTCCATACATCTTTGGCAAAAGGGAAATTATTCGTACTCGAAGACTGCCTGATTTATTGATCATCAACTTTCATAGTCATATCAGCAAATCTTGAAGAACACCTTCCAGCCTGGGTAATCTGCAGGTGCATTGCTTCAAGTGAAAAGCTTCTAACACTCTTGTTTTCCTTTCGTCAGGAGTTGCAAGATATCGACTCAGCAAAGGTGTACCAGCTCCATCAAAGAGTTCATATTTATAATGGTGGTCTCCAAGTTCATCTGGTTTAACAAGTGATCTCACAGACTAAATTTCTCTCCAGCTCTGTTCGTTTCATATGAAAATGAAATCAGCAAAAAATCACGTTCATACTGATAGACGAGACTACTCACCATTGGAATTATATGATTACTAAGCTATTACTATAAAAGGATTTACATGATGAGAGCTTAATAAGTATGGTATTCTCATGTTATTTTCTAGAAGTACAGAATTTATCAATAAAGTACCTATACTATTTTGTGTCGCAAGAAATAGTAATTGGGCGTTTCCAAGATGAATCCCAGCATACTTTTCCCAAATGCCAAAACCAAGCCTCCATGTTCTTAGCTTTCATGGTGTGTTCACAGATTTGAAATTATCATATTCAGCTTTGACGTAATGTCTTTTTGCATATAATCTGTCCCCCAAAGCTCTTATATCTCAGAAGCTAATAAAAAGGAACAATGCAAACCTCCTTAGAAATCCCCCCCCCCCACCCCCACCCCCACCCCCAACCACTCCCCCCCCCCCCCCCCCTCAAAAAAAAAAAATACTGCATTTATGAACTCTTATAGCTATATCACGGAGTTCGACATCTGCAAAGTTTGATAGTAAATTTCAGTACCAAAAATCAATTAAGACTCTGCACCATATGTATCCAAACAAAGATGACATATTAGACTACTAACAAAAAACTATTGACATTTCCCACAACATTGGAATGATAACTGGAGCACAAACTTAAACCAAATATGAACAATCTATACAGCTTTCAGCAACATATAGAATATGAAGTTTTCACCTTATATACAAATGCTAGATATGCTTCAGATGGACTTAGAAATCATTTCCAGAACAGACTGATTGGATTCACCATTTGATTGTGCCAACATTTCTACAGCGGATGACAAACAATTAAAGAGTTCCTTTGCAGTTTTAATATTTCCAACTTTGCCATATCCAGTAATCAAGTTGCTATAGGTAACAACATCAGGTGCACAACCCTTGCGAAGCATTACAGCAAATACCTTTAACGACTCATCCATCTGGCTCATCTTGCAATATCCATTAATCAAGGCATTATAGGTAATAGCATCAGGTGCACAACCCTTGCGAAGCATCACGTCAAATACTTTTAACGCCCCATCCATCTGGCTCATCTTGCAATATCCATTAATCAAGGTGTTATAGGTAATAACAGTAGGTGCACAACCCTTGCGAAGCATCACGTCAAATACATTTAACGCCTCATCCATCTGGCTCATCTTACAATATCCATTAATCAAGGTGCTATAGGTAATAACAGCAGGTGCACAACCCTTGCGAAGCATCATGTCAAATACCTTTAACGCCTCATCCATCTGGCTCATCTTGCAATATCCATTAATCAAGGTGCTATAGGTAATAACAGTAGGTGCACAACCCTTGCGAAGCATCACGTCAAATACCTTTAACGCCTCATCCATCTGGCTCATCTTGCAATATCCATCCATCAGTGTACTGTAAGTGATGGTATTAGGTTCCACACCTCTTTGAATCATTTCTGAGAAGAGCTTGGAAGCCTCAATTACTGACCTGTCCTTGCAAAGACTGTCAATGATTGTGTTGTATATTACTACATTTGGCTTACAGCTTCCTTTTTCCATCTGCTTGAGAAACCTAATAGCAGCAGTAGTGTTCCCTGTTTTGCATAATCCATTAATTATTGTTCCATAAGTAACTGAAGTAGGCCGATACACGTTGTGTGCCATTTCAGTGACCAAATCCACAGCAAGCATGATTCGACCCTCAACACAGAGCCCCTTGACCAGAGTGGTGAGTGTGATAGAGTTCGGTTGGTGACCAAGTTTGAGGATTTTTCCAAAAACAGAGAAACCAAAACCCACGCAATTTGAAAGACAGTAACAATTAATCAAAATAGCCAGAGTACAAACATCGGGCGCGATTCCTAACGATTCAATTCGATTAATTAGAGAAATGACGGTGGAATAATGTTTCCTTCTCGCCATTGCCCCTAACAGCTGATCAAATTTCAGAATAGACGGCAGAGGTCGCATTTGAAGCATGCGATCAAACAAAACTAGGGCAGCGTCAAGGTTGACGAACCCACCAGATCCGCACCGATCTCTTGCAGTAGAAGAAGAAGAAGAAGAAGAAGAAGAAGAAGAAGATTGAGAATGAAAAGAAGGGCTTACCCTTACCTTATCAATGAAGAAATTGCAAGCAAGGGTAAGCATACCAGTAGTCGAAGCATTGCCTATCCTCAACATCATCGTCAGTTCGTCACTTCTTCTCTCTCTCTCTCTCTCTCTCTCTCTCTCCTGTGGACTGCTGAACTGCAAAACTCAAAATGTCTCTGTTAAATTGGGTATTTGCGAGTGGCTAATAATTGGGTAACCCGTTGAAGAAACGGGTTCGGATTTAATCTTCCGACCCAAGTAATTTGAGAGTGGGGACCACCTCTTATTTTCAATTTTGAGTCTTCCTCCGATTTTTAAAATTTTTATTTTGATATCAGAGTCTCCCTCTGACCCCTTTCTTCTTCTTTTTTTACGTTTTTTCTTTTAATATCTGGATTTGCATCTCACTGATTCCCCTAAGAACATGCGGTCCCTCCATCCCATAGTCTTGAGATAATTCATGGACATAGTCTTGAGGGGAAATGGTAAGTGTTGAATCTACGACCTTTTGCTAAATTAATAACCTTCTACATTTTTTTGGAACCTTACCAATACTAATCAGGTGTATTTTTTTGGAACCTTACCGTATATCTTGGAGGTTAATTGGGATGAAGGTATAGATATATTATTAATAAAATAAAATTTTAAAAAAGAAAAGAAAAGAAGGGTTAATCATGAATCAAATTTTATATCATGCATGAGCTTATTAAATAATCAAGTGTATTTTTATTTTGGAGAAATTAGTGAAAAGTCCATTTACAAGAAAATATTGAGGAAAGAAAATATTGAGGAAGCAGTTTCCCAATTTTCTTGTATAGCCACAAGTCCAAAAATATCTTTAAACCTTAACATTTCTTGTAGAAGTTAGAGTTGGCATTTTATTTAATGCCTTTTTTGCCCTCTCAACTGTTATGGTAAAGCCCTCTTGACTGTTATAGTAAATATTCAAGATATTAATGCTTATATTATGTTAGGAATTTTTATTTTTATTTTTTTGAATTTTTCCCTATGATTAACTCAATCAACTAATGTCCATCAATAATTTTCCATCTCGATTGTTACGATAAGTATTTAAGGTATTAACACTATATTCTTTTGGGATATTATTTTGAATTTTGCCCCACGATTCACTCAAACAATGACAAAATTTCCGTTTTTTGTGTCTATCAACAATTTTTCCTCCCAATTGTTATGGTAAGTATTCAAGATACTAATGCTCATATTTTGCTAGGATATTTTTTTGAATTTTCCCCCCACGACTCACTCACTCAATACAGAGTTTACACATCTAGCAAACTGTTACATAACGCATTATGTGAGTAAACAAAAATAGTTACATGTATTTTTTAACTGCAAATTTGTTTAACAGATTAGTTACATATATAGAGTACTTTGTATTTGTTTCATTCACAAATACAAAATAAAATTACAAACAAAATTTCGAAATTGTTACATGTGGAACTACCTATTTCAAAAATTTCGAATTACACATTGAATAATCCTGCTACTAATTATAGAGATTTTACATGAAATTGATGTAACTATTTAGTTCGATGTAACACAATTCAAAAATACATGGACGATGTTACTACGCCTAATCGAGTTAATTGATGTGACAGTTATAGGAGAAAAATATGGAGCAAAATCTAGTCACAATCCTCTCCACCAATCATGGAATTAAAGTGGGATGTAGCATTTAAGACGTCTTCAAATTATATGTGAGGCGCATATTTGTCCTTGAATAATTATGTGGATTTACGGCTTTAATTGTTTTTTACTTGAACTTAAGTCTCCATAAGTTAGCAAATTTGAACTTCTCCCCAAATGCCCCTATTATTATTTTTTTTTTAATTGTCTTTTAAAGGATGCTATCCAAGCCTAGCTTAGGGTCTTAGGGTTGGGCTTGAATCTATTTAGATATTGGAATTAAGCAACTTTTTGGATCTCTAAATAAATGCTAAAAAAATACTTACAAATTCCCTTCCTGAGTAATTTTTTTTCCCCTTTCCTTTCTTTTATGTTTTTCAAGGGTGTACATGGTTAGTTTAGAGCGATTTACAGGAGAAACCACTAATCAACCTACCAAAGGCAGGTATCAAATATTTCCACATGCAACCAAACCATAGGTCATTAAAATCAACAAATTGGTTGATTTCTCTCTGGCTAGTGATTTGACCAGATTGGGCGAGTTATATCTTGCTTTTCATATAGACCTTTTCTAATTCGGCCTTCACTACATCTATAAGAAAAAGAAGTCAAAATCAAGTTACTATGATACTTAAAACGAAGGGAAAATTACAAATTGTCTCCTGGAACTTTAGGCCGAAATCACTTTTTACCCCTCATCTACGAAATCGGACAAATAACCCCCATAGTTGCAGTTTTTTTCACTTTACTCTCTCCGTCTAGCAGCTGTTAGAATTTTAACGGAAATTGGCCATTTGCACACCACATGACCAACTTATTACATTTTTCAATCAAAACTACCCTTGTCTAATATTTTAATACTCCAGCCACAATTCCAATCGTCTTCTTCAGCACGTACCATTGCAAGTTTTAATCCCTTGAACTGAATATTTGTATTCTTAAAAAAAAAAATCATCACCCCACCAATGACTCATTTCTTCCCAATAATCTGTACAAATCATGATCTCAATTAAATCCATATTATTAATTTCGAACAAAACCAAACAATGCATATATATAACATTGTGTGTGTGTGTGTGTGTGTGTGTATACTGGTTGGTGCACACGTGCATTGCACGTGAATTTTTTTGAGTTAAATTATTTTTTTAAATAATGATAATAATTTTTTAATTTAATAATTTTATCGTGCCTTTGCATAAGAAGAAAGCACTTTGATCACTCAATCCTTTACTTCTTTTGATATGATTACTATTTTTTTTTTCATTATCTTTCCCAAATCATAGTGCTTAAAATTAACTTTGAAACTTCATTATACATAGGTTCTTTGAAGGTTTTGAGAAACTTTCAATGTTGAAACAAAAGGCTCTCTCTTTCACTCTTAGTCTCTTTCTCCAATCAAAACATATTTACGCCATAGTTGAAAGATTTAATAGCAAATTATTAGTACATCAGTCTTACAAAAATCAAAACCAAGACTTGCACAGCTTTGCAAACCCTACGGACATGCCATCCTTTTTTTTTTTTTTAATGATATACTACAATTTACACCCCTCCCGTAGATTCATGCCACAGAAGCTAACTCAAGTTCCTAATAAGGCCTATACTACCACCTTTAAAAAATCTAGTATTTATGAGATTGGAAGGTTCTCATTTTATTTATGAGTAAAGTAGTTTTTGATATATATGTAATGGAAAAACATAGGAGAAAACAGATACTCCACGCGAGATCAAAATCAAGACTTACGCAAATCCATAACTTTTATTGGTCTTTGATTAAAATAATAATATTCCTAATATGTACATGTTTAGGATTTTTTTTTTCTTTTAAAAATCTGGTATTTATGGGATCAGGATGTTCTCATTTTATTTATGAGTAAATTAGTTTTTGATGATTTTTTTATTTGGGAAACAATAGGAGAACACACATAGCTTACGTAGGGTCTAAAACCAAAGACTTCTACAAACCTTAAAGTGACAGATTAATAAACTCAAGGACCATTGATTTTTCATTAAAAAATAATACTCCCTCTATCCCGTAAGATAGGTTACGTTTAACAAAACATGGAGTTTAGGAAAATGTAATCATTATATTGACTTGTCATTGATTAAGTACCATCTTTTCAAAAGTACCCTTATCTTTTTTGTATTGGGTTGTGTGTTGAAAGTAAATATTGAAATAACGAAGGGTATAAAAAACTTTTAAAAAATATGATTTGATTTTTTAAAGTGGTCAAATATTTTGGGACCAAAAAAGTTAAAAATTTGGCGTACCTTATTGGGACAGAAGGAGTACGTACTCATTTTTATGTATTGCCTTGACGAGTTGGCATCATAACTTTACTTCATGATGTTAAATTTTTCTAACAATTGCTAACCTAGTTGAATCTGGACGGCTGTGATGAGAAGATGACTTTTTGGTAATCGCCTCCAAATATAATGCCAAATAAAGTTTGTTTGTCAACTTATTAAATATTAACTGTCAACATGGTACAAATTGACTGCCAATATCTTCTGTTTAGTACTACATTTGGAAGTGATAACTAAAACGTCATTTAGTTAGTTCTCTTTTCTACCCCACCCCTCATGTCCCATCATCTGTTTTTTCCCAGCAACTTTTTCTCACATCAAAAGTTTAAAACCATTTTCTATCTCTCTCTCTCTCTCTTCCCCACATTATCACGAATTCAGATCAGATCAGTTAATCCTAGCTCTGTTATCACTTACCTCCTCTCTCTCTCTCTACGTCATCTCCATTTGCTATAATAATCCATTTGGGTAAACCCATTGTCTCTGTCTCTCTCGCACACACCCTTATTAGGGCGTGAGTTTCTTTCTCTAGCTAGTTTCTCACTCATTCTCTGTCTCTCTTTTCTTTTTTTCTTTTACCTCATTCTCTATGTATTTGTTTTGATTGCAAATTTGCAATTCGTTCTCTTTAACTTTCTCTCATCTCTATTTCTTTATCAGTCTCTCTCTCTCTCTCTCTCACCATCATCTGGCCGTGAATCGTATGTTTGGGTCTATGGTTTCAATAATTGTTGATTGGTTTCCTTAACGGTCTGCCTATATGGTTTGGATCCTCATCGATTGGTTTCCTTGATGGTCTTTGGGTTCACAATTGTAAGATCTATGGGTCTTGATCGCCACCGATCAATGTTGCACCAATAGATGTCATCAATCTATGAGTTTTTATCTAAGGTATGTCCTATACATTTTTCTCAAATTACCATTATTCTTCGTTGATGCGTAGTGGATCACTGCTTGTGATTTTATTTTTTTGGGCCCGTACTTTTTTTTTTTAAAAATGATTTTGAACTTTTTTTTTTGGTGGTTCGTTAGACCTTCCCTTTTTATTTTCTTTTTTTCTTGTGCATTCGTTAATGGTTTTTTTTTTCTTTTTTGGGGTTTTGTTTTGTTTTTGTTCAAGCCTGCTTCTTTTTTAATTTTCCTTCAATTGAATCATCTTTGACTCTCTTCTTTTTCTTGGTTATTTGACTTGATTATTTTCCAAAAATCAAAGATTATATATGAATTATCAACAAAATATGAAAATTATGCAACAGCAGCAATTCAAAAGTTCAATAATGCAATTCAAGTTTTTTTTGATATGCGAATCCTTTGAAAATAATCAAAGATTATATGTGCTATTCAAAACTTTACTTATGCAATTCAAGTTTTTTTTTTTTTTTTGGGGCCTCTTAATCTGGGTTTTCATTTGTTTTTGTTCAAGCATGCGTCTTTTTATTTTCATTCAACTGATTCTGTAAAACCCCGAATTTTTCTTAGGCGTAATTAATTAACTAAAAAATTGATTGTCTTTAGTTAGATTTAAACATATGAGTTAATTTAGGATTAACTTCAAACACGTTCAACTTTATAGCCAAACAAGGTGATTGTTTTCTAATCAATGAGTGATAGTGTTCGTATCCTAATCAAACACTGACTTTGAAGGTAATCTTAATTAGGTTAGGATTAACTTACACCCTATATAAGAAACTTTTAGGGGGGATTTATATTCTTTTGACTGAAAACAATATAGAGAGAGAAAGGGGGATGATGGATCCATAAGAGAGAAGGAAAAAGATAGGAGCTGATGCTGTTTTTGTACAAATCGACTGCCAACTTCGTGTCTGTTTACAGGTAATGTACCATCTGTTGACTGGTAACTTTACTGTGTTATCAAGATTTTCATCTCTAATCCAATCCTCCATCTCTATCACTACTACAACCACTAAACCATCATCACCACCACTCAAAAACCCCTCCATAGCTGCTGCACAAGATCATCTAACCACCAAAAATCTCTTTCTTTGGGTTTGGGTAACAAGGAAAGGCAAAAATGGTGGTTTCCACCACTTCCACCACCACTTCCCATGTCCACCACCACAAATTTTCTCAAATCCTACCATAGACCCTTCCACAAACATCTCTCTCACAGATTTAGGGACTGATTTTGAGGGAAAATCAGAGGGTGAACTTCTACTTTTGCCTTGGGTAGCATAGGAAGTTAATATAGAAATCTGCTGCTATTTTACTACATTCTGACTGTCAACTTCACATCTGTTGACAATCAACTTCTCTCGGATTGACTGGTAACTTTGCTGTGTTAAAAAGTAATTTAAACCTATTAATTTATAATTTAACATGAGTCTATTTTAACGCCACGTTAGTGTATATTAATTATGTTAAATATAGTAAGCATTATAAGGTCATGAGAATTAGACGTTGAACCCTTAACGCACCACTTAGTTAGAGAGACTTTTTAGCTTAAGTTTGATTTATTGATAAAGAATATTATTGATTTTAGGTTCTGAATAGTGTTAGGATTGTTAGGAGTTTGATCGCTTGTATTATTGAAGGTTTGACTTGAGGTAAGGGAACATGTACAATATATCGCCCTCTTTTATTAAATAAAAATAAATCTAATTTTTATTCCGATTTTATGAGCCAATGGTTTATGAAAAATTGTTTTACTATAAAAGTGTTTATTTCTTATATATTATGGGTCAAGCAAAAATAGTCTTTTATTGAAATTGTTTTACATGTATTTAAATCTATTCTACTTGTGAAAAATATTTGTTAAATGTTTATTGTATAAGTGTGAACTCTGGTTAGATTATTGGTTCGTCCCAGCAGGGGATTCTAATACTATTGGAAAATTAGTCCGTGACAACAGGGGATTCTAATACTGTTGGTCATCAGTACTGATGTAATGTAAAGTCCCACGATAATGGGCGCCTATAAGTGTGAGTTTAGCCGGAGGAAGTAATTGTATGAATTAGTGTTTTATTGATTTGTATTATATGAATCAGTGATTTTAAAGTGATTTATCGAATGCATTGTTATCGAAAGTGTTTCAGTGTTATTGTTTATTGAATTGAAAGTAAGAGAATTATTTCTAAAAGTTTATATGCCTTCTGAATTGAAAGAAATGATTTATTGTAAAACTTTATCGTTTTGTTACTCATAATTTTTAAATTAATCGTACGAATATGCTTGACCTCTTCCCATATATATTGTGTAAAGTTTTCTTGCTGAGCTTTATGCTCACCTGTGAGCGCCACGCCCTAAACCACATAGCTCGAGAATACGCATCAGCCTCAAAGGATTAACACGGAGAGGAGTCGCCACCCAATAATGGGAACGAGTGAACCCTAGCAAGGTCTAGCTCGTCATAACCAGAGATTCGGGTTCGGAGTTAGGGTACGCAGCTGAGAAGGTGTTAGGCACCCAGCCGCGCCCGGTCGAAACTGGCCCCCACATATGATCGATGGCTTTAATTAATCTAACCGTTCAATTAAAATTAACCCTAAATCATACAATAATAACAGCACACAAACCATGATGTTATGACAGAAGCAGAAATACAGAAAACGCATAAAGAATAGATAAACAGATTAACCTACTATCAGAATAAATACGATAAAGAAAAGAAACTGTCTGCCAACACTTCCCGTGCGTACGCAGTTATAATTATTGCGTACGCATACCATATGCTGCGTACGCAATACAATAGTTGCGTATGCACCCGTTGGTAATTTATGTCATCTCTTGAAACTCCACATATATACTATGATAAATTATACACGTGATTTTCCACAGATTAAGGCCTAAAATCATTTTCATGCTAACACAGGAAACCTACATACTAGTAAATTACTATATAATGAAACCCTAGTCCACTACATGTTGCTTATGCAGAAATATGCATGAAACCCTAAGTTCTCTCATGAAGAGAGTCCACTACGTCATGATATGATATCATTATCATACAAGTAACATGGCATTTATGATAAAAAAAAAAACATCGCTCTATCGAATATGAATCATCATGCTTAGTAAATAAATCATACAACTAGGATATTGATATTACCCTCAGGGTTATGTACTTCACTTGCTTTAGAATCTCTGCTACTGAACCTTTAGAATTGCAGCCTTCAATGCTTCCTCTCTCCTCTTTATGGCCCTCTCTCTTATTCTAGTCCCCCAAAAGTTCCCCCTAGGTGTATAATGGGTTATATATAGGCATAGGAAGTAGAATTAGGGTTCCTGCCTCTTTTCCCCGAAATCCAGGTCTCCTAAGCATGCTGTAATCCGTTCTTTGAAAAAAATTCTGATCTGGAGGGCAAGTGGCCCGAAAAGAAAGGTTCTGGAAGCATGAGGTGTGTACGCACCTTAAGACATGCGTACGCACCTTATACCTTGCGTACGCATCAATATCCCACAATTTCACCTTATTGTCAGCTGCAATTCTTTTGGCTCATTTAGGCGTGTTCCAAAGTTTGTTAAAGTATATAAACTAACCTCATTATAGGGTGTTTCCAATCCAAATCATCGGGTGCAAAATGGGGTGTCTACACTCACCCCTTATATTTTTCCCCACAGATGATTAGCTTGATGTGAATGGCTTTCGCATACGAAGAGCTAGGACGTCAATGGCTTGATCTGCTAGTTTAATTAAAACTTTTATTTTAGTAGTTAAAGAATTATTTTATTATTTTAGTGGACATTGTAGTAGGTTATTGAAGATGACAATTTACTTTGATGAATATGGATTTATCAAGTTATTTCAATTAATTGTTGAGAGTTTAGTTATGCTATGGCTTGAATTTTATTGTGGATAGATTATTGGAGACAACTTTATTACAAGTTGATGTTGTTAAGTGGTTTGGCCTATGTAGAGCAAAAACCTTGTAATTTGTGACAATCATGTTGCCAAATCCAGTCTTTTGGGTTTGAGGTGTGACAGATTCGTCTTTGATTCTCTTCTTTTGCTTGCTAATTTTGCAATTCAAATAGAGATTTAAAAGTCCAATCATGCAATGCAGGCAGAGATTTAAATGTTTATGCAAGCAGATATTTAAATGTTTAAACATAATTTGTATATATGAGTTAAGTTTATTGAAAACTACATACTAGACAAAGCACCAGAAGAAAGGAAACGCAATTAAGGCACATAAAAGACGCAGAAGAAGGAAGCAGTAGTTGTTCTTTCCTGTGTTAAGGTTTTATGATTTTTATAATGTGTTTCTATTTGTATTTATATGTTAACATTGTTAGGGTTTTACAAATTATAGTTTCTGTTTCCTTAGGATTCCTATTTGGGTTTGGTTTTATTTAATTATAATACGAATTATAGTTTCCTTAGAATTTTTGTTAAGGTATGTGTTTTATATTGCTATATTTCCTATATGTGCAGAAGGGTAGTTGTGTATTTAAAAATTAAAATAAGGGCATATTAGTCAATCAAAAGTTTTTCTCACATTCATCTTTTTATAGGTAGTATAGATATATATATATATATAGAGAGAGAGAGAGAGAGAACAGGGGCGAGGTGATGAACATGTTGAGGAGGGACGAATCACATTCAGCCTAGAGCTGGTGGCATAACTCGCAATCGTTGTTGCGATTGCTGTGAACTTGCTGAACAAGAAGGAGTTGGCCTCGATCTTAATATGTGATGGCAATGGCGGGGATCTCACTCGACAAAGGGTACATGTTCGCCATCCAAGATACAAGATTAAAACCTTTGAATCCTCAATTTTTTTCATCAATTTGAACTTTGTAAAGTAATATCTCTACCCAACTGATCAAAATTTGATTTCAATCATATATGTGTGTGTGTGTGTGTGTGTGTGTGTGTGTGTGTTTGGAAGCAATTGAAAATATGGGATTTAAGATTTTCTTTCATTTTCTCTTATTTTTCCTCTGTTTTATGAGCAAACAAATGGATGGTTAGGTTTAGATTTAGGTTTAGGGTTAGGGTTAGGGTTAGGGTTAGGGCTAGGGATTTTTTATTTGGCCATTGAAGTGTTGATGGTCGTGGTGACGGGAACAACCACGCCAACAATGAGATTGGGTTAGCTCTATCAGATCCCTTATCCACATTGCCATGCTTAAATGGCTGAAAATAAATATGCCCACTAGAGTATTAAAAAAGAAAAAATTCAGTCTTTGAGTGGGTGATGGAAATCGGTGTTCCTGGTGATGGAAGCAAACACGCCTCTAGTTCCAATTCAATGTCTTCTTCTTCCAAACAATCATAATAATCTGATAGGTTCTTGGTAGCAACTACGTGTTTGGTTTAAGCATTTCTTAAAGGTTGACACTTTGATCAATCTTTTTGCCTAACGGTTCTGTTTGGTTGGTGGGAGAAAATTAAGGAAAAGAGAAGGAAAGGGAACTTGATAACATGGGTAATCTCGTACTGTTGCAATATCATAGAAAACAATGTGGGGTTCTAATGTCATTTTGCATCTTTAGGCATAAAAATCTAACAGGCATTATTGCCATTTCAATCATTCTGTTAACGGCGTCAGTCCAAAATCTATTTCTAATAGTTTGGGGGTGATTTGTCCAATTTATAGATGAGGGGTGAAAAGTGATTTTGGCCTATAAGTTTCGGAGGGCAATCTGTAAGTTTCCCTAAAATTAAAATTCCATACTCAAAATTCTAACAAAACCATAAATGATATCCAATCTTTAATTGGTTCTCTCTCACCCTTCCAATAAATATTGTAGGAAGTTCATATGTTCTTATTTGACCGGGAATATTATATATATAGGGGAGGGATCCATTTACTCCCCGTGTAAAACTATTTACTCTTACACCCATCAATAACTTTTTGTACGATCGATATTTTTTAAAACTAACCGTTGGATTAGATATTCCTTTCATGGAGATTAGCGGCCTAAATTATAGTTTTATTTGCAAAGAGAAAAGTGGATTTATAAATGAGATGCTTATGAGTATACCATCAGTGTGAACTTTGGTGTGCATGATCTCCATGAGAATAGTATTTAATCTAACGGTTGGTTTGGAAAAATATTGATCCAACAAAAAGATATTGAGGGGTGTATATATATATATATATATATATATATATATAGTCCCAATCAAGTCAGTATGTGTTGATATAAGTTATATCAATACCATGCATTGGGGGATTGTATCTTGTGCATTAGCCTAATTATGTATCTCATAACCCACCAATGCAAAAGGTACAACCTCCAATGTGGATGTTGATGTAAGTTATATCAACACATGCTTACCTAATATATGTATGTTAAAGGTTATTCAAGTGGGGGATATCCTAGACTATCCCGCACGATCACGCGATCCGTGAACAACATGTACGCATTTATGCTTATGCGCATGTCGTCCACAGACGGCCATGATCATACGGGATAACCTGCACATGATCAAATCTGTATGTATGTATATGTATATATTAAAGGCAGAAACCGGGTCGGTTTGGCTTACTAGCAATTTAACAAAGTTTAACTAGCCAACGGAACCAAACTACCAAGTTTATTACCTAAACCACCCAAACCAATCCGCTTATTCTCTCAAACTGCTTGGGTCAATGTAAAATAAAGCTGATTGATTTGGTTTAATGGATTAGATGGTTTTTTGCACAATTTGTGTGATTTTCCTTTGAACTATCAATTGAAGCATCCACTGAGAAACCTCTTTGACCATCAATTGAAGAAATTGTATTGCCCTCAATGCCTTTTTATTTCTAAGAAATCTTTGGACAATTATATTATAAGTGAAACCATCGTGCGAGCAACCATTCTCATCCTTTTTCTACAGTTACTCATTAACATCATCCAAATGACCTTTACAACGTGCACTGATGATGATATTTGTGAGCGCCGTGCCCTACGAACACGCACGGCTCGAGAATACGCACTAACCTCAAAGGACTAACACTGAGAGGAGTCGCCACCCAGAAAAACTCGGGAACAAACTGACCCCTTGCAAGGATCTAACTCATCATTACCCAAAGTAGGTTCGAAACTAGGGTATGCCATTGGGAAGGTGTTAAGCACCCAATGGCGCCCAATCTGTAGATCGGCCCCACTTTATGTCTATTAATCATATTTAATTATCTAATTTAATTAAAATTACTCCTATTCATACAAAGAATTAAAATACACACACTATAACAGTTATGCAATACCCAAGCAATTAAAGAACATATATTTACAAGATAGATTAAAACAAATAATAAACAAATGAAAAAAGAAATAATAAACAAATGGAATGAAAGAAATAATAAAGAAAGTAAAAAAAGTAATAAAGAGGAATTAGGAAGCAATAAAAAAATAATAGAAAAAGGTAGGAAAAGTAAAAAAGGTAATCAAGAACCAAACCATATGTACGCACACCAAACCGTGCGTGTGCATGGGGCCTATGCGCACGTGTGGTATGAGATATGTGTACGCGCGCCACTTTTCATCCCTACAACACCAAAGGTTAAATACGTGTACGCGCTATAAAACAAAGTGCGCGCATAGATTAAACGCGAGTATGCACCAAAAGACAAAGCATGCACGCATAGTGACACGCGTACGCACATCTGATTTACTACTCCTGCAAAATAAGTGGTTAGATCTATTTTCACGTGTACGCGCAATCAACAGGGCCATGCGCACTCATATATATGTGTACGTGCACTTACAAGAGTGCGCATGGCAAACAAATCGCGCGCACACATTCATGTGCGTGCATACCATGACTTACAATTAAATTACAATTTTCTCTGCAATTGAACCGATCCTAAACCCATGACCATAGTATTAATCATGCATGTTCATTTGATTAAAAAAGCTATCCTACTATCCCAAATTGTCTAGTTTTAATCATTAAAATTATTCCTAAAACACATACAAATAATCAACAGACCATTTCAATATGCAAATAAATTAAATAGGTGAAGTGGGAAATATTTTTACCAACTGCATGATATAAGTTGATCATCCCCTCAGGTCCACTGGCAATCCTTCTTGGTTCTCTCTTTCTCTCAATTTTCTATATTTTTCTCTCGTTTATCTAGCCTTCAAACACACAAAGATTGATCCCACCCCACGTTTCCATCCTTTTCTTTATATAGGAGGAGGTTAGGTCAACTCTTCTGCTGAGGAAGCTCCATCCGGTCCCCCCGGAAGGTAAGTCTTCTCCCTCTCCGTGATTCAGGATTACTGTCTGAACGAGAAAGGAAGAAACTCATTTCATGCGTACACACTGTCAACTGGCGCGTATGCACGTCAGATTTTGAATTTAGGGAGCGTACGCATCACATTCTAACTGAGGTGCAAGAGCCATGCGTGCGTATAGCCCACTATGCGTACAGCGTACGCATGGTAGGGCCATGCGTATGCATACCCACTAATGTGTACTCACTTCCCACTTCTAACTTTGCTTTTAAAGGCCATGCTTAGGTGTATGTACGTGTAACGTAGTATTTGTACGTGCTAATCAATACACTCACTCAACTCGTCAGAAAAGAACCTAGGATTGGTAGCAAACTTTACGGACCTCATCATCGGGAACTCGGGACTCAAGATAATAATCGGTACAAAATGGGGTGTCAACAATATTATATTTGCGAACATTGGGGAGCATCCCTTTTACATAGACTAGGGGAAGTACCCGTGCGATGTAGAGGTGTTCATGGTTTAAGTTAAAATCGAAAAGCAAATCAAACCAAACCAAACCAAACCAAACCAAATCAGCTGGTTTGATTTGGTTTTTCTTTCCTTAGGTTTGGTTTTGGTTCTAATTTTAGAAAATCAAATTAAATTGGTTTGGTTTTGGTTTTCATTTTTAAAAAACCAAACCAAACCAAAAAATTGAAATATATATATATATATTATATTATATTATATTATATTAAAGTTTAGTTTGTAAATTTCTCATTCAAACAAGGGTAAAATAGATAGTACAGTAACCCTTGAGGGGTGGACCGGATGGTCCAGGGCTCTCTTGCTATGAAAGAGGTCTTGGGTTCCATTCCCACCATCCCCCCTCAAGGTACCCCCATGGACTTTGGTCCTGTAATTGCCTGGTGCATGTGGCACAGGGGGACTGCATGTGCCAGGGGGATTAGTCAGGTGCAAAGCATCTGGAACCTCCTGATATCAAAAAAAGAAAAAAAAAAAAGAAAAAAAAAGAAGATAATACAGTAGTAGGAATACAAAACCTACTGAGTTAATAGTCAAACTAAAGTTTGCTACTTTACTCTCAGCTTCTCGCTTTCTGCTCCATGCCTCTCGCTCTTTATTTTTATTTTGATACAATACTTAATACATTTTTTAGTTGCTAATGTAATACATTTATTAAAACTGCTTTTATTTGAAGTTTGGATAATTATTTTTTCCTTTTTGTTAGGGGTAAACAATTATCCATGATGATTTGTTGCTACTTGATAGGTTAAAACCGATACCGAACCGAACCAAACCGAAGTTTTTTGGTTTGGTTTTTTTATAATATGGTTTGGTTTTGGTTTGATAAGAACAAAACCGAAATATAATGGTTTGGTTTGAAATCTACCCTAAAACCGAACCAAATTGAACCACGAACACCCCTAGTGCGATGCATGGGGTAATATGAAAATGATAATCACCGGAGTTTACAATTTCTGTTATCCTTTAACATGTGCAAAAAAGAGTTCTACCAATTGGAACTTTCATTTTATTTTATTTTATTTTATTTTTTTTTACCAAATGATAAGAGAATACACACACACCCACGCGGAGTCAAAACCAAAGCCTCCACAAACCTCACACCTCTTTTGGGATAGGACATGCCATTAGACCCAAGGGTCATCGGCACTTTCATTGTCTAGTTGTACCATGTAAATCCAAGTTGTTTACCTTTGGGTATACCTAAGCAACAAAATTTTGGAACATAAATTCTAATATCATCTTGCCATCGTTACAAAAAGGAAATTTTGAAAACTAATACAAAACGTAGCAGTAGGCTACTGCAATTGTCTTCAATTAACACAAACTGTATCAGTCGATTATCTTCAATTCCATTTTGGGGTTTTCAAATTGTCTTCCTTTTGATAAATCTGAACACTTTTGAAACACATATCATGACATTCCCAAGTTGTTTCTCGCCCACCTCTGCTACCTTCTTCTCCTCTTACATCACTAAAGTGATCCAAATCATCATCTCTAGTAGGGGCCTGAAATATTTAGAAGGGGAAAAAAATCTGAAATCTTTGAAGACCTAAAAAGGCATAAAAGCAACGCCAGATACATGGAATCATCATGCCCCCATGACATCATTACATGGTTTAGTGAACATCCTTCAATATAATTTACATTCTTAGTGCTGTATGTAAGATTGATGTAGTATGGACTATCCCAGAAGTATTGCATTAATAAAGAATATTTGGGAAGATATGTATTCATGTCTAATTTGTATTTCAGATTAATTAAAAATAGGGTAAATTGCACTTAAAGGTCTAGAGTTTGGGATAGATTTCACTTAGGCTATGTTTGGTACGTTAAATAAAAAGGTTGGATAGGATATGATTGTTGGATGAACAAAAAATCTTTAATAGCTTTGTTTGAAGTGGAAAATATAGTCTTTTGGACAATTTTTTATCCCATGGTTATTTTTAATTGAGATAGTATCATTGGATAAAAATATACCACCTCTCTTGATGGGTTTATAACATCCCATATATGGAGGATATAACTATCCTATGGATGATATGGATAGTTATATCCCTTATTTGAAAATAGCACAAAACACATGAAAATAATATGTTTATCCAATCCGGTGTATCCGGTATACCAAACATAGCCTTAAGGGTCCCAAATTTTAATTGCGTCAATTTGGTACCCAACATCAGCTTTGACAAAAAATCAAAAACGGCCATTAACGGAACTCTGAAATGCCTCTAATGCCCCTCCCAAAAAACGATGTCGTTTAGCCCGTGCTCTCAAACCCACCCCATTTTCTCTCTCATCTCGTCTTTGTTCTCTCGCCTCTCTCGTCTCTTTCTATCACTGTTCTTCTCCTTCCACGCCCCCACACTTGCATCCTTCTCCTTCCAAACCCTCATCGTCGCTGTCGCCGTCTTATTTGAACCCGATGGCAAATTTGAGGAAGTGATGGTTATGCGGTGGCCAAATTTGAGGAGGAGATGAGGGTTTCTTTTTCATTTTTTTTCCTGCACGAAAATGGATGGGGATTATGGTATGTGTAAGGAAGGGTAAACGACGGAGGTTGATCTTCAC
Source organism: Liquidambar formosana (assembly GCA_039720395.1). Lineage (NCBI taxonomy): Eukaryota > Viridiplantae > Streptophyta > Magnoliopsida > Saxifragales > Altingiaceae > Liquidambar > Liquidambar formosana. The sequence goes on from CM077820.1 coordinate 45,150,195, forward strand.
TGCCATCGACGGTTGGGTTTACGATTTCAATCTTTGTGGCCTTTGATATGGTTGCTTTGTTTTTTGTTTTTTGTTTTTTTTTTGGCCTCATCGCCGGAAAAAATAGTGTGCCATAGCAACACTCCCAAATCAATGGCGTCATCGATGGCCAGAGAATAAAAGTGAGTGTCAACGGTAGACGTGGATTGCTGGGAAAAATCCATTATGTGGTTGCTGTTTCTTTTTTCTTTTTATTTTTTGGTTGCTTCATTGCCGGAAAACATGGTGTGCCGATGGTGGATTGTTGGGAAAAATCCAACTACCCATAATGGTGTGCCGATGGTGGATCGAGCCATGGCTTCATCTCTGATTTCGAATCCCGTCACAAACTTAGACAGATTACGCAACTCCAGGAAGAAGAAGAAGAAGAAGCAAAGCCAAAGCCAAAGCCAAAGCCAAGTTCGCTTGAGTCCTTCCTCTTCTTCGTCGCCGTTGGTATCTCCATCTCCATATCTGTCGAACCAAGTGCCAAAACGAAGCCGAGCCGTTCGCGAAGCCGTCGATCGAGCTTTAGCTACAGCAGCGAAAAGAAGAACGAGGTGGAGTTGCGCGATTCTCACGAACCGACTTAAAGGAAAGAATTTGCTGGTGATGCAGCGGAAAGTGCGCATTCTTGGCCGGTTGAGCGGTAAAATAGGGATAATATGATTTTAATTGTGTCACATGCACATCATGTACAAAAATTCCGTCCAGTCAACTAACGGTTTTAACGTTGGACCCTAAATTGAAAGCCGACTAATAATTTGGGTACCAAATTGATGTAATTAAAATTTGAGACCCTTAAAGTGAAACCTTTCCCAACCTCTGGACCCTTAAGTGCAATTTACCCTTAAAACTATAAAGAGGAAATGTGGGACATGTAATATTCATATTGATAATTATTTTCGAAGTAACTTGGAAATGAAGATCGATGTATTCACTTTTGTAATGGTCAAAACACAATCAGAATATTTCCACAACCAGAATAATCTTCTAACTTTCATTTGCTAACTTAAAATTTTGGCCTCTAGCACGCTCATTGGATCTAAACATCCCATGCATCAGCAACCAAGGAAATTTGCCATATCCTTGTAATAGGAAAGGAGCAAAACTAACATGTTAGTATGACTTTACTCCTGATGGGGGTGGGGGTAATCACTCATTTTACTGGCACAACGAGTTTTACATTAAACCAATCTTCTCAACAAGCATACAATGTTAGAATGTAAGAATAGACCACCGATTTGAAACGATTTACGCTCAATTGTTTAGAGTCCTAATGCACAATTGAAGTAACTCAAAATTCAATGTTCTTGAAATTGAATCAACTCAAGCAATTGATGTATTTCAGAATTGGAGAGAAATGTGAAAGAAGGAAATAAATAGAGCCACAGATTATTCATCAATCAAGAAGTTTGAACTCAAAAATGTTTTCAAAATTCATTAATTTGGATTATAATTGAATTCAATTCCCCGCATGTCCAGTAAGTAGTAACTACTGATTCATCCCTGTGAAAGCCTGAATGAAAATACATGAATCTATAAGTGTAGTGCATCAATCAAGAATTACAATTTTTCTACAAAATTGTAATGCATCAGTAAAAGAAATACAAATTTTTTTTTCTATCTGGGAATTCTGAAAAGTTTTTCTATCTGGGAATTCTGATCACCGTGAGGTGGGGTAAATTTTAAGTCCACTCTACAAGGAAAAAGAGATAAAGTACACACCAGCAAACTAATATTACAAAGCAACTGATTCCTTCAGATCCAAAAAATTTTACCAACTCTCCAGCATAAAATTCACTTCTACCTCCTAATTCCTACCTCTGATGATTTCCTTCTATATATATATATATATATATATATATAATAAAATAAATTTCCTGGTTCAGTGACAAACACGTACCTCTAAATCTTTGGTTGAAGGAGTTCGGGGTACAGAAAGTGGAGCAAGTAGAGCTTAGAAGAATCAATCCTACAAAGAAGCAGCAGTGATGAGAATAAAATGGAGCACTGATGAAACCAAGAAAGCAAACATCTATTCCCCAGAGGTATGGCTTCGTTCGAGGCTGTCAGGGGCGAGTGGGGTGGGGGCAACGTGGACATGCATGGGCCACCGAAAAATCAAAACGACGGCGTTTGATTTGAAGAACGGGTGTTTTTGTGAAGCAACCAAAAAAATGAAAGAGAGGGCAAAACCTTCTCTTTGTCGTGTTGTGGTTGAACGAAACCAAAGGTACTGTAGAAGGAAGCCTTCTCTTCTATTATAGTTAGTAGATACCAGAGAAGGGTTCCTTTGCGGCTTTAAGTTGCCCAACTTTGCACACAGCCATCAATGAGGATACTGCAGATAACAATTTTGGGATTCCACCTACCATCTTCAATAACTTTAAATAGTGCCATTGCCTTCTCAAGATGTTGATTTTTGCATAGGCCATTGATAACATATCATCAAGATTAATCCATAACCCAATTGTTCTGGAATCAAAAGACGAAAAAAATCAATCAATGTCAACAACCACTTCTTTTTTCCAAATTAGAAGCTAATCCTAGACAAAAAGAAAGCGTTCAAAATAGTTTACATCTACAACCTCCACCAAACAGAGTATTAAGGGACCAAAATTAATGGGAAATCCTAATCTTAAATCTAGTTCAGCTCTAATTTTCGAAATCAATGTCTGCACAAAAAGAAATAGAGAATTATTAAACCTAGTAGAAGTGTCTCACACTTGACTTCACATGGTTTGCTTAAGGTAGAGCAAACCCAAGGATCTTGAAAAATTTAGTGCCTCAAGGCATCCTCCCCAATGCAAAGATTAACTAAAAGAATCTTTCATCATGCCCAGAGCTTCCAATTTTGTTCATATCAGCATATTTGTGGAGAAACTAATAGCGTAGCAATATCTGTTTTCCCCTTCCTCTTGTTTATCAAGAGGACAATGTAAAATTTTGCAATCCCATGAGCTTTATAATGAAAATATGGATTTTGGGCCACTCATATGTCAAGATTTAGGACCCACCTACATAGATTTGATTGAGATCAAATGGTTAAGATCATCTTATTAGAATTTCATTCTTTACACAATTTACCTCTTAGGTGAGACCTCATACAATAGATCCCACGCATCGCATAGGGTCGGTCCCTATTGCTAATGGCTGGGTTCACAAATGTAAACTTAAGAACCAGACTAGAACCAGTAGCTACAGCATATATATAGTATGACTGCGTAAGTGCATACTAAATTTTTAAGGGAAGAAATTGTTGAATGGATAGGATTTGAAAGGCCCTGTAATAATAGCTCATAGAATCTAAGAAGACTACCATGAATAATATTAGCATCCAAGTATCACAAAATTTAGAGTTTGCCAGAACTCGTTTTGTCATAACAATAAGGATTAGATATTGATGACATGAAGAAAAGAGGAAAATGAAAATACTATTTAAGTGTTCCCTGATACCAATATTTATGATGGGAATATAATTGCTGGTTCCTATTTCTAGCATTGAATCTCCTGCCTCAGTTAAGGGCCGCCAAACCATCAGTTTCTATTGCTAAAAAAATATGAAAGTTTTAAGAGAATTCCTACACAAATTATTATGTTCAACAAAGATGACCACAATGGGATGGAAAATAGGTGCCATCATTAGAATCATGATATCTTTAAGGATGAGTGTAGGATTGACTTACACATGACATCAGTCATAAAACAAAAGGTTTTGAAGAAACTCCTTGTCATACCAGAACTGATCCATCATGCAGTAATAAATCCACTAACATGGCTGTAGTTGATAATTCAGCAGAGAAACCCCTTCCAACCATTTCATGAAGAAGTTTCATTGCACTCAACATCTCATTATTTCGAAGATATCCTTGGAAAATTGTATTATATGTGCAACCGTCTGGAGAGCAGCCATCTCTTCCATTTTTCTGAGCAACTCATTTGCTTCATTTAGTAGCGCTCCTTTACAAAGACCATTGATCATTATAGTATGTCTTAATATTAGGCCACAATCCTGGCCTAATCCTTTGGCAAAGAGACCGCAAAAGAGTTCCCTAGCAGCTTTAAGTAGCCCCGCTTTCGAAATCATTTCTAGAACAGACTGATCAGATTGACCATTGGAGAATCTGCCAAGATTTCTACAGTGGATGCATCTGCAGAGAAACCCCTCTTGACCATTTCATGAAGAAGTTGCATTGCACTTAATGTCTCATTCTTCTTAAGAAATCCGTGGATAATCACATTATAAGTGCAACCATCGGGAAAGCAACCATTCTCTTCCATTTGTATGAGCAACTCATATGCATCACTTAGTAAACCTACTCCACAAAGCCCATTGATCATTATAGTATATGTCCTAACATTAGGTTGCAACCCTTTGGATGACAAACAAGTAAAGAGTGTTGTAAGTAACAGTACTAGGAACCAATCCTAGTATTGTTACTACAATAATACATTACGAAGTAAAAACAGGAAGTGAATGTAAAACTACAATCCCAAAACAGCATTTAACAGGAAAAGAATGCAAAACTACAATAATACATTATTAAGTAAAACCATTTCTTCAAAACACATTCGACCCATGATTCTTCCTTGACAGCATTCCTTTTTTTATTTTTTCATTTTTTGATCTCATTTCTTTCCCTTACTGTCACTGAAGTTTCAAGCTACCAAGTGTTGGGATTATGTGGAAATGCAGCAATAGCTCATGATAGTATGTATTGACTAGAATGCTTCATTCTCAAAAAGTGGATCTGCACCTAATCAACAAACTGGAGAAAAGAGGAAATTTTTCCATATGAAACTGTGAGTTAATACTTCCGACAGAAACCGTAACATTTACTAGCAATCAATTCTGTACAATTAAAATATGCAAATATATAAAATGTGGAGAAGAAAGAGAATTCAAATGAAGGGAAACATGAAAGGGAAAAAAAAAAAGAAAAAAAAAAAGAAAAGTGAATGACAGAAAGAACTTCACCTTGTATTCCAAAACTAGTTGTTCACCACACCTAGTTGGCTCTGCACATGCAAACAAGTACAGTATATCGAGGGCTAGATGCCAACATGGTATACCGATGACTTCAGAATACAATAATCAGCAAGACATAAATGGTTCCATAAGTTACCAAAAGTAATATATTGCACCAGTTCACAGTAGCCCATGTATGCGTCCAACTATCCAATTAGTATCCAAACCATCCTTTGATACCAGTCATACCACTAATAAATACAGGCATCCTATGCTCAGATATTGCTGCAAACACAAATTTACAAATCATGTTTCTGAGACCCAACCATCACCCACCAATCTGCCATTGACAATAAAACATGAAGATCAATCCATAACCCATTGTTCTGTAATCAAAAGAAGAAACAATTAATCAACATAAACAACCACTTCTTTTTCAAAATTAGAAACTAATCCTAGACAAAAGAATGTGTTCAAGACAGTTTGCACATGCAATCTCCAGCAAACACAGTAGTAAAGGACCAAAATTTATGGAAAATCCTAATCTTAACTACAGTTCAACTCTAATTTTGGAGATCAATATCTGCAGAAAAAAAAATAGAGAATTATAAAACCTAGCATAAGTGTCTCACAATTGACTCCACAAAATTTGCTTAAGCAAGAGCAAACCAAAAGGATCTTGGAAAAGTTAGTACCTCAAGGCATCCTCCCCAATGGAGCAAATGTTCCGTGGAGTGTGTAAAGGTTAATTGAAAGAATCTCTCATCATGCCCAGAGCTCCCAATCTTGTTCATATCAGAAGATGGTTGTTTAATACTATGTATAAATTCAACAATCCTTCAAGTTGCCGACAATAAGTCATCCCAAAGAAGTTTATTTTTTTTATTTTTTATTTCTCCGTTCTTGTTTCTTCAGTCTTTTCCTCTCTTAGAAAACAAGAAACCCATGCCTCAAATTTTAGGTAATAATAACTATCTATAATATGCAAGATTTCATGACAGAAGATAAAATGCATTAGCTTTTATAGAAGTGTAGAATTTTTATTGATATGTTTGTTATATTCAAGGTTACCGAAAATGAATAAACAACTTATTTATACTCAACTGCACCAGAATGAGAACAACTTCCGTGCCAAGAGGTAAGACAAAATCCATCAAGCACGTTCATTGACAAAGAGACCAGTAATTCAATAAAAGCAGGAGAGAGAGAGAGAGAGAGAAAAAAAAAAAAAAGCTCAGAAAGTTGAAATGAAACATAGACTTCGCATAGGTTTAAAAATGTTTGAAGAAAACCATCTGTTTTTCACCCCAAATAACCCTAATTCTAAGCCAAGCCCGAAGTGCAAGTCTTTGTCAACTGCTCTGAAGACAGACACATGCGGAGTTCATGCATCTTCACAGAGAAAGTCAATTCACATCGATTTATACAACTTCAATTGTCACTAACAAATAAAGAGGAGATATATTAACCAAAAAAAATAAAATAAAAAACAAAAGAAGTGAATATATTAAGCTGACGGAAAACTATAACGATCAATTGTTATTGATGCTGTAATGCATATGCCCAATTTTAAGAATTGATTAGTCAATTAGGACCCTTTTTCTGAGTAAATAAATCATGAAAAATCCATTTCCTTTGTTGTTGAGACCTAAAATCTAATACCCTATGGATCCATAGCAAAAGTTTCAGCAGTAAGGCTCAATAATGAACACTTTTTTTTTTTTATTTTTTAAGAAAGAGTTGAAGCATCAGATAAAGCCCAGTCCCAACTAGGTTGGCATCTAGGGCATTCGCTCTCATGTGCTCACTCAATAATGAATTTAGCAGTTCTCCATTTCCGTGTTGCATTTTTTAAAGAAAGAGTAGAAGCATCTGAAAAACCCCAGCATCCCAATGAGATTTAAATTTGCCTCAAGTTCCATACTTCCACACTTAGAGGTTAAAATTGATGAAAGCCTTTCACAATAATATCTTCAACTACATTCATGATTCTAAGACCCTCATGAGAGAGGGAAGCAGTCACAAAATTTGTCCAAAGCTTTGTTGAGTCGTGTAGAATATGAAGTTTTCACCTTACATACAAATGTCAGATACACATCATTTGAATTTGGAAATTATTTCTAGAACTGACTGATTGAATTCACCATTTGATTCTGCCAACTTTTTTTTTTTTTTAATCCAAAAAAAGAAAAAGAAAAAGAAAACAAAGCTAAAAGCATCAAAGAGTAGCAAAGAATCCCAACTAGGTTGGCACCCTAAGAACTCACCATCATTTGCCCTCAACTCCAAATGTTATTAATGAAAGAAAAGAAAATGAAAGAAAAATTACAACTAGATAATGAAACGAAAAAGAGACCTGTCTGCCAACATTTCTACAGTAGATGCATCTGCAGAGAAACCCCTTTCGACCATTTCGCGAAGAAGTTGCATTGCTCTTAATGTCTCATTCTTTTGCAGAAATCCTCGGATAATTACATTATAAGTGCAATCACCCGGAGAGCAACCATTCCGTTCCATTTCTCTCAGCAACTCATCTGCATCACTTAGTAAACCTTCTCCACAAAGCCCATTGATCATTATAGTATATGTCCTAACATCAAGTTGCAACCCTTTGGATGACAAACAATTAAAGAGTTCCTTTGCAGCTTTAATATTTCCAACTTTGCACATACCATCAATGAGGACATTGTAAGTTACAACATTAGAACCCAACTTACAATCTTCGATCACCCTAAATAGTGCTATAGCCTCATCAACCTGTTGGTTTTTGCATAAACCATCCAAGAAGGTATTATAAGTAACGACATTCGGATTGTGGCCAGAACTTAGCATCTCATTAAAAAGCTCTTGTGCAGCTTGAAGTCTCCCCATCCCACACAGGCCATGTATTAGAGTGCTGTAAGTAACAGTGTTAGGAACTAATCCTTTGCGAGGCAATTCTTGAAAGAGTTTCATGGCCTCATCTATCTGTCTCTTCTTACAATATCCATTAATCAAGGTGTTGTAGCTAATAACATTAGGTGCACCACCTCTACGAACCATGGCATCAAATACCTTAAATGCCTCGTCCAATTGGCCTCGCAAACAGAATCCATCCATGAGGGCATTGTAAGTAATGGTATCAGGTTCAACACCTCTTTGAATCATTTTTTCAACTACTCTTTGTGCTTCTGTAGCCATTCCCTCTTTACAAAGTGTATCAACCACTATGGTGAAGGTTTGTACGTCTGGTGCAACTTTCCTACCCACCATTTCATTGAACAATCTTGCAGCTTCTTTCGATTGGCCCAAATTGCATACCCCGTGAATTAAGGAGGTGTAAGTGACAACATTTGGTAGAATGCCTTTGCCAATCATTTCTGAGAAGAGGTTGGAAGCCTCGGTAACTAACCTGTCCTTGCAGAGGTTGTCGATTATGGTGTTGTAGACTACTAAATCAGGCTTACAACTTCCTTGTTCCATCTTCCTGAGCAACCCAATAGCAGCAGCAGTGTTCCCTGTTCTGCATAATCCGTTTATTACCGTTCCAAAGGTAACTAAATTAGGCTGATACCCTTTGTGTGCCATTTCATTAACCAAATCCACAGCCTGCTTGATTCGACCCTCAACACATAGCCCCTTCACCAGTGTATTGAATGTTACAGAGTCAGGTTGAAGACCAAGTTTGAGGATTTTTCCAAATACAGAGAAACCAAAACCCACAGAATTTGAAAGACACAAACAATTAATCAAAATAGTCAAAGTACAAACATTGGGAGGGATTCCTAAAAATTCCATTCGATTAATAAGAGAAATGACGGTGGAATAATGTTTCATTCTGACAATTGCGCCTAACACCTGAGTAAATTTGACAATGGAGGGAAGAGGTCGCTTTCGAACCATTCGATCAAACGAAATTAGGGCATCGTCAAGGTTATTGAACCCACCAGATCTACACCGATCTCTAGCAGGAGGAGTAGAAGAAGAAGAAGAAGCATGAGAATGAAAAGAAGGGCTTACCCTTACCTTATCAATCAACGAATTGCAAGCAAGGGAAAGCATACCAGTCGTCGAAGCATTGCCTCTCCTCAACATCTCTTTCTCTCTCCTGTCGGCGCTGCGCAAGAACAGGTGCAATCTGTAAAGCTCAAAATGTCTATTAAAATGTTATATTGGGGGTGGCTCATAATTGGGTAACCGGATGAAGAAACGGGTTTGGATTTAATCTTCTGACCCAAGGAGTTTGAGAGTGGGAGCCACCTCTGTTTTTTTCAATTTTCAGTATTCCTCTAACATTACCCAATAAATTAATAATCTTTTACATTTTTTTAGGTCCCTACTATAGTAATCAACAATAGTCAATTATCTTTATTTGGGGATTTATAGGGGTGAAGCCATAAAGGTCTAGATATACTATTGATAAAATGAAATTTTATAAAAAGAAAAGAAGGAACAATCATAACTCAAATTTTATATCACGTGTGAGCCTTATTATATAATCAGGTGTATTTTTTTTTTTTTAAATTTATTATAAAAATGTGACTATCCAAGCCTAGCTGAGGGTCTTAGGGTTGGGCTCGGATGTATTTAGATCTTGGAATATAAATAATTTTTGGATTTTGAAATAAATGATAAAAATTACTTACAAATGAATTCCCTTCCTAAGTAATTTTTGGTTTTTTTCCTTTCATTTCCTTTCTTTTATGCTTTCTATTAGTGGTGTACATTGGTCAGTCTGCAGTGATTTACAAGAGAAACTAGTAATTAACCTTCCAAAGGCGAGTTACAAAATTTTCCACGGGCAACCAAACCATAGGTCCTAAAAACCGAAAAATTGATTAATTTCTTTTTTGCAGTTTTAAACAGACAGTTTGAACTGATTGGGCGATTGTCTCAAGCTTAGGGATGGTAATGGGATAGGTTTGTCGGGAACCCGTTCCGTTCCGACCCTAATGGGATGGGGATGGTATATGTATAAGCAAGAGTGTGACGGGAATGTGATTTACATCTTTAACGCGAATCGGGTTTGGAACGGGACAAGGAATTACTATACCCGGCTTGCCCTGCCTCAAATACTATTAAATGTATCAAAATTCCATATATATTGTGCATTTTATGTGCAAGCTATCCATAGTTCATTACCAACGTGGGACTAATGATAAGTAATTGTCTTTGGTAAAACGTTGTCTACCACTACAAATGGGTGAAAAAGTATTTGCACAACCACATATACCAAATATGTTTAGTCATGTGTTTTATCTTACAATTAAATATTTAAAGATTTTCCCCATGAGATATCCACCCCGCCCCACCCTTTGTTGCAGTTATGTCCCGCCCCGTCCCGATGTAGGGTTGTGCCAGGATTGGGACAAGGTTTTAGCTAGATACGTGGGCGGGGTTAGGATAAGGGTGTCCTGTCCCAAACCCACCCCATTGCCATCCCTACTCAAGCTCTTCATATGGGCCTTTCTAATTAGGCCTTCACCACGTCTTTAAGAAAAAGAAGCTGATCATGTCACACCCTAAACCCAAAAGATTGGATTTGGCGACATGATTGTCATAACCCACATAGAACTACGACCCATATAAGCTAGACCACTTAACAATATTAACCTATCAACCTATGATAAATTTGTTTCCAATAATTCATCTATAATAAAATTTAAGCCATAGCGTAACTAAAGTCTCAACAATTAATTGAAATAACTAAATAAATCCATATCCATCAAAGTAATTTGTCATCTCCAATAACCTACTACAATGTCCACTGAAATAACAAACCAATTCTTTTAACTACTAAAATAAGAGTTCTAATTAAACTCGCAAACCAAGCCATCGACACCTTAGCTCTTCGTATGCGGAAGCCACTCATATCAAGCTAATCATCTGTGAAGAAAAATATAAGGGGTGAGCATAAAACTTAGCAAAAAACCTTTACACAATATATACGAGAAGAGGTTAAGCATATTCGTACGATTAATTTAAAGAAACATGAGTAACAAAACAATAAAGTTTCACAATAAATCATTTTTTTCAATTCAGTAGGCATATAAACTTTTAAAAATAATTCCATTGATTTCAATTCAATAAACAATAACACTGAAATACTTTCGATAACAATGCATTCGATAAATCACTTTAGAATCAATGATTCATATAATACAAATCAATAAAACACTAATTCATACAAGTACTTCCTCTGGCTAGACTCACAAAAAATTCAATAGGCGCCCATCATCATGGGACTTTACACTACATCAGTACTGATGACCAACAGTATTAAAATCCCCTGTTGGCATGGATCAATTTTCCAACAGTATTAGAATCCCCTGTTGGGATGGACCAATAATCTAACCAGAGTTTACACTTATACAAAAAAAAGACATTTGGCAAATATCCTTTACAAGTAATGCAGATTCAAACACATATGTAAAACAATTTCAATAAATGACTATTTTTGCTTGACCCACAATACATAAGAAATAAACACTTTGATAATGAAATGATTTCGAAAACAATTGTCCATAAATCATTAGCTCACAAAAGAGGAATAAAACTTAGATTTATTTTTATTTAATCAAAGAGGGCGATACATTGTGCAAGTTCCCATACCTCAAGTCAAACCTTCAACAATCCAAGCGATCAAACTCCTAATAATCCCAATGCTACTCAGAACCTAAAATCAATAATATTATTTATCAATAAATTATACTTAAACTAAAAGTTCTCTCCAACTAAATTATGCGTTAAAGGTTCAACGTCTAATTCTCATGACCTTATAATGCTTACTATATTTAATATAATTAATATATACACTAACGTGGCATTGAAATAGACTCATGTTAAATTATAAATTAATAGGTTTGAATTACTTTTTAACACAGCAAAGTTACCAGTCAATCCGAGGGAAGTTGACTGTCAACAGATGTGAAGTTGACAGTCAGAATGTAATAAAACAGCAGCAGATTTTTGTGTTAACTTCCAATGCTACCCAAGGCAAAAGCAGAAGTTCACCCACTGATTTTCCCTTCAAATCAGTCCCTAAATCTGTGGGAGAGATGTTTGTGGAAGGGTGTATGGTAGGGTTTGAGATGGTGATGATGGTTTAGTGGTTGTAGAAGTGATAGAGATGGAGGATTGGATTAGAGATGAAAATCTTGGTAACACAGTGAAGTTACCAGTCAGCAGATGGTAAGTTACTTGTAAACAGACACGAAGTTGGCAGTCGATTTGTACAAAAACAGCATCAGCTCCTTTCTTTTTCCTTCTCTCTTATGGATCAGTCATCCCCCTTTCTCTCTCTTTATTGTTTTCAGTCAAAAGAATATAAATCCTCCCTAAAGGTTTCTTATATAGGGTGCAAGTGAATCCTAACCTAATTAGGATTACCTTCAAAGTTAGTGTTTGATTAGGATACGAAAACTATCACTCATTGATTAGAAAAAAATCACCTTGTTTGGCTACAAAGTTGAAAGTGTTCGAGGTTAATCCTAAATTAACTCATACGTTTAAATCTAACTAAAAGCAATCAATTTTATACGTAATTAATTAAGCCTAAGAAAAATTCGGGGTTTTATAGATCAAGTTACTATGATACTTAAAATTTAAATTCCATACTTAAAACTCTAACTAGACCATAAATGATTTCTAATTTTCAATTGGTTATCTCTCACCCTACCAATAACTGTTGTGGGAGAGGGTCGGTTTAGTTTATTGACAGTTTGAGCCGACTGAACCGAACCATCAAGTTTATTACTTAAAAAACCCAAAACCAATCCGCATATTCTCTCAAACTACTTGGATTGATGCAAAATAGAACGGATTGATTTGGTTTGACGGATTGAAGGGTTTTTTGCACGTCAGGTGTGTTTTTCCTTTGAACCATCAATTGAAGCATCCACCGAGAAACCCATTTGACCAACAATTGAAGAAATTGTATTGCCCCCAGTGCCTCATTATTTCAAAGGAATCCTTGGACAATTGTCTTATAAGTGAAACCATAAGGCGAGCAACCATTCTCATCCATTTTCTACGGTTTCTCATTAACTTCATCCAAATGACCTTTACAATGTGCTATATTATATGTGCGAACATTGGGGAGCAACCCTTTTACATAGATACCAGAGAAGAGTTCCCTTGCTGCTTTAAGCTGCCCAACTTTGCATACAGCCATCAACGAGGATACTGTAGATTACAATATTGGGATTCCACCCACCATCTTCAATAACTTTAAATGTTGCTTAAGCAAGAGCAAACCCAAGGATCTTGAAAAATTTAGTCCCTCAAGGCATCCTCCCCAATGCAAAGATTAACTAAAAGAATCCTTCATCATGCCCAGAGCTTCCAATCTTGTTCATATCAGCATATTTGTGGAGGCATTAATAGCATAGCAATATTTCTTTTCCCCTTCCTCTTCTTTATCAATAGGACAATGTAAACTTTTGCAATCCCATGAGCTTCATAATGAAAATATAGATTTTGAGCCACTCATATATCAAGTTGTAGGACCCACCTACATAGATTAGATTGAGATCAAATGGTTAAGATCATCCGATTAAAATTTCATTCTTTACACAATTAACCTCTTAGGTGAGATATTGCGTAGGGTTCCCACTAGGTTCACTTGCAATTGTTTTTTGTAAATAGTGTAATGCTATATGTTCATGTAAATAGTTAGTTGGTTAGGTTTTTTTTTTTTTTTTTTGAAGTAATCCATTTTCTTTACAATGCCCAACATCACCTGAGGTTCAGACAAGTTTATTCATATATGAGTGTAAGTCCTGAGTCATGACTTTGTAGATCACATTTCTCGCAAACACTAAAAATGGACCAAGCCATTAGACAAAGGGATTAGTGTCTAGGAAGTATGCAATTCTCTACAACAACTAGCAACCAAAAGGGATAGACTTAGAGAAATAACTAGTTTCACGAATGTAGACCTAAGAACCAGACCAGAACCAGTAGCTACAAAATATGATATAAGATAATACTGCATTTTAAAGGAAGAAAAATCAAACAAAGACATTGTTAAATGGATTGGATATGAAGGCTCTGTAATAGTAGCTCATTGAATCTAAAAAGACTTTACATGAATAACATTAGCATCCAAGTATCATTATAGTATATGTCTCAACACCAGGCGGCTATCCTTTGGTAGGAAGACCGCAAAAGGGTTCCCTAGCAGCTTCAAGTTTCCCAGCTTTGCACAGGCCATCAATGAGGATACTGAGTAACACAATATCAGGAGATAACCCACTGTCTTCAATCACTTTAACTAGTGCCACTGCCTTATCAATATGCTGGTTTTGGCAGAGGCCATCTAATAAAGTAGCAGAATTCATGAGATCTGGAATTTTCCCCTGATTTTGCATCTCATTAAGAAGCATTTGTGCATCCTGAGGTCTACCCAGCTATATGAAGCCACTGATAAGAGTGTTATAAGTGACGACATCAGGAATCAATCCTTTATGAGACTTTTTTTTTTAAAGAATCTCATGGCCTCATCCATCCTTTTACACCTGCAATATCCATTGATCAAGATGTTGTAGCTATAGATAATAGACGAACAACTGCTGTCAAACATCAAATCAAATACTTTCATAGCGTCATCCATTTGACCTTGCAAAAAATAACCATCCATCAATGAATTAAAAGTGATTATGTTAGGTTTCCCACTTCTTTGAATCATCATTTCAACCACATCTCGTGCTTCTGTAGCCATTCCTTCTTTACAGAGTTTATCAACCAATATGTTGAAGGTTTGTATGTCTGGTGAAATTTTCCTGTCAACCATTTCTTTTAACAATCTTGTAGCTTGTTTCCACTGCCCTAAATTGCATACACCATGAAACACACAGTTATAGGTGACAACATTTGGTGTAATCCCTTTACCAATCAATTCAGAGAAGAGGTCCAAAGCCTCAGTTACTTGTCCATCCTTGCAAAGGCTATCAATGATTGTGTTGTATAACACTATGTTAGGCTCACAACTTCCTTGCTCCATCCTTTTAAGCACCCCAATAGCAGCACTAGTATTCCCAGTTTTGCATAACCCATTTATCAATGTTCCAAATGTAACCACAGTTGGTCAAAACCCTTTTTCAACCATGTCATCAAACAAGTCTATTGCTTTAGCAATTTCACCCTCAACACAGAGCCCCTTGACCAGAGTGTTGAGTGTTATAGAGGTTGGTTCAAGACCCAATTTGAGGATTTTGCCTAAAACAGAGAAACCAAAACCCACGCAATTTGAGAGACAAAAACAATCAGTGAGGATGTTGAGAGTACAAATGTCGGGCACAATTCCTAACGATTCCATTTCGCTTATCAGAGAAATCGCAGTGCAATAATGCTTCATTCTCGCAATTGCCCCTAAGAGTTGGTTAAGATCCAAGAGCAACGGCAGAGGTCGCATTCGGACCATCCGTTCAAATAAGCCTAGGGCATCCTCAAGGTCAGTGAACCCACCGGATCTACATTGCTCTCTCACATACTTCAACAACTGACTATGATTTCCATCTCTTGTATCAGTGACAAAACAAGTTCGAGAATGAAAAGAAGCCCCTGCAATAACATCATCGCCAATTGCAGGATTTGTCCAAAATTGCTTGTTCAATTAATGTCGTGACCATGTCAATCACTCAAAATTTTTATTAAATTATTCGCTATCTATAACAGATTAACGTGAGAGGTGTCATATTAGGTAGACAATCAAATTTAGACAAATAAATTGAATTTTTTGACGGCTCAAGTTACTTTATGGAAAAAAATATATATTTCAATTAAGGGAAAATTTTTCCATAGAAGATAAATAAGTTTCGAGTGTCAAATGAATTTTTTGTTCTATCCTTCATAATTGAAGAGACATGACAGTTTCATGAACCTTCATCTTTAAATATTCATCAAGATAAATGATGCCTCAAAGACCTTTTTCTTCAAGAACTATACAAGGAACTATTCTCATCAAAACAAATAAAGCCTAAAGGAAAAGATATATGTCAACACAAGGAAGCAGCTTCTTTGTATATACTCTTCATTGGTTGACCATTCTGATTTGCTTCATTTAGTAGCGCTTCTTTACAAAGCCCATTGATCATTATAGTATAATAGTATATGTCTTAATATCAGGCTGCAATCCTTTGGCAAGAGAGACTGCAAAAGACTTCCCTAGCAGCTTTAAATAGCCCAGCTATGCACAAGCCATCAATGAGGATATTGTGTGACACAATATTGGGTGATAACCCACTATCTTCAATCACTTTAAATAGTGCCAATGCCTTATCAATTTGCTGGTCTTTGCAGAGGCCATCTAACAAACTAGCGAAAGTTGTGAGATCTGGAATTTGCCCCCATGTTTGGGTCTCATTAAGAAGAATTTGTGCATCTTGAGGTCTACCCAGCTGTATGAAGCCCCTGATGAGAGTGTTATAAGTGACGACATCAGGAATCAATCCTTTATGAGACATTTCTTCAAAAGGTTTAATGGCCTCCTTCATCCTTTTCCTCTTGCAATATCCATTGACCAAGAAGTTACGGCTATAACAATAGGCGAACAACCTCTGTCAACCATCAAATCAAATACTTCCATAGCATTGTCCATTAGACCTTGCAAACAATAACCATCCACCAATAAATCAAAACTGATTATGTTTGGTTTCTCGCCTCTTTGAATCATCATTTCAAGAACACTTTGTGCTTCTGTAACCATCCCTTCTTTACAAAGTGTATCAACTAACATGGTGAAGGTTTGTACATCTGGTGCAATATTCCTAGCCACCATTACATTCAGCAATCTTCGAGCTTCTTTCCATTGGCCCAAATTATATGACACATAAATTAAAGAGGTGTAACTGACAACATTTGGTAGAATGCCTTTACCAATCATTTTTGAGAAGAGGTTGGAAGCCTCGGTTACTAACCTGTCCTTGCAAAGACTATCAATGATAGTGTTGTATTGTACAATACCAGGCTTACAGCTTCCCTTTTCCGTCTGCTTGAGCAACCGAATAACATTAGTGTTCCCTGTTTCGCATAACCCATTAATTATTGTTCTTACCTGACCGGGATATTTTCACCATCACCAACCATCCATCTTGCCTCTTTACATTTGAGATTACTATCTCTCAGAATACCACTCCAGGATATAGAGTTATTAGTAGTAAAACCAACCTCAAAGAAACTTCTACCACAGGCATTTTTCTCCTAATAATCTAGACAACAAAGGTCATCATCCTCAGTAATAATTTTCCAACCTTTCTTAGCCAGAATAGGTGGAATTAAAATTAGGAGAATTTCCTAATGCCTAAATCGCTTAGACTCTTAAAGGTACACACATCATATTATAGGTGAAGGAACCTTCAGGATACAACTAATCTCCCTCTTATCCATAAAAGACTCATTCACACAAACTTGCAAGCTACAACTATGCAGATTAACCTTTTGACCTGACGCATGACAGTAAAGAGCTACAACATCTCTAATATCAACAACAGCATTATGGTTAGACTTGGAAAAACTACTGAAGTCATCAGCCAACATCAAGTGAGATGTAGAAAAGCCCCGTTGAGAAGTTTTGACTCCTATACCAAACTTTCCTTTCTATTAGCCTAAACGTTAAGATCATTCAGAAAGCTTTTAGCACAAAGAATAAAAATTGGGAAATGAATCTCTAGTGCATTGTCAATCTTTTTCATAAAGCTCTATTTATGTGGTCAGTTTTGCAAATTTGAAGTCATAGCATGACCATTCTTGTCCAGGGAGTTAAAATATGTTAATACATTCATATTTCCATCAATCTAACCAACATCGACCAGTATCAATAATTAATTCAACATGGATAAAGAAAGGGTGGCATTATTGCCACGGACATAAACACTGCTTCCACGACTTTTTGTAGTGAGTGGACCAGATTGCCCCTTAAGTTGAAAGAGACAGGAGAGAAAAGTGAGGAAAACCACAGAAAGAAGATGAGGAAGAAGGGAGGACTGAAGGAGAGAAGGGGGCCAGCACTATGTCCATGACCGTGATTGATGGTTTGCCGATTTCCAAAGCTTCGTCCCCTTCAATACCCTGTACCCAACTTCAGTGTATATTTCTGCAGTTTATGGATGGGGTCGGGGCTTCACTTGTGAGTTGTGACGTTGAGGAATGGGTTCCATCAACGACCAGTGGCAGCGGCGGCGAGGGAGGCCTTGAAGTTGTTGCTCCAAAGCTTTCATGTTGTGTCCGGGTTTTTGTAATTTGTTACAATCAGTCTGTTTGGCTGGTGAGAAAAAGGGGCAGAAAAGAAAAAAAAAAATTTGAATTTTGGATCTTGGATTTTTTATGTTCGGAATCTGAGGCTGAGAATGTAGTGCATTTATACTTTCATTCCTCTCTCAATTTCTCGGCACTTTGAAATTGACGGCAATTTTTTTAAAAAAATTTTCTAATTGAATTTTCATTTTGGCAAGCAAGTAGGATTAACAAAATTTGTAATCTGCCAGTACATTTTTGGTCAAAAAACATTATCAAGTTGAGATTGACTTTCGGTACAAAAAACCTTCTATCACTCTACACTATATGAATCAAAAGAAAGATGACAATTTAGACTACTCGCAAGCAAATAGTGACATAATTATGAACATAGCACAAACTTACAGCAAATATCAGTTATCTATACAGCTTTCTACAATTACACTCATTTTGATAGCATAGATTATAAAATTCTCTAAGGCTTTGTTGAGTTGAGTTTAGTTGGGTAGAATATGAAGTTCTCACCTTATATACAAATGCCAAACACCTTCAGATGAACTTGGAAATCATTTCTAGAACAGACTGATCAGATTGACCATCAGAGGTTCTGCCAAGATTTCTACAGTGGATGCATCTGCAGAGAAACCCCTCTTGACCATTTCACGAAGAAGTTGCATTGCACTTAATGTCTCATTCTTCTTAAGAAATCCTTGGATAATCACATTATAAGTGCAACCATCGGGAAAGCAACCATTCTCTTCCATTTGTATGAGCAACTCACATGCACCACTTGGTAAACCTACTCCACAAAGCCCATTGACCATTATAGTATATGTCCTAACATTAGGTTGCAACCCTTTGGATGACAAACAAGTAAAGAGTGTTGTAAGTAACAGTACTAGGAACCAATCCTAGTATTGTTACTACAATAATACATTATGAAGTAAAAACAGGAAGTGAATGTAAAACTACAATAATACATTATGAAGTAAAACCATTTCTTCAACACACATTAGACCCATGATTCTTCCTCGACAGCATTCCTTTTTTTATTTTTTCTTTTTTTGATCTCGTTTCTTTCCCTTATTGTCACCGAAGTTTCAAGCTACGAAGTGTTGGGATTATGTGGAAATGCAGCAATAGCTCATGATAGTATGTATTGACTAGAATGCTTCATTCTCAAAAAGGTGGATCTGCACCTAAGCAACAAACAGGAGAAAAGAGGAAATTTTTCCAAATGAAACTGTGAGTTTATACTTCTGGCAGAAACCGTAACATTTACTAGCAATCGACTCTGTACAATTAAAATATGCAAATATATAAAATGTGGAGAAGAAAGAGAATTCAAATGAAGGGAAACACAAACGGAAAAAAAAGAAAAAGAAAAGAAAAGTGAATGACAGAAAGAACTTCGCCTTGTATTCCAAAACTAGTTGTTCACCATACCAAGTTGGCTCTGCACGTGCAAACAAGTACAGCATATCGAGGGCTAGATGCCAACATGGTATACCAATGAGTTCAGAATACAACAATCAGCAAGACGTAAATGGTTCCATAAGTTACCAAAAGTAATATATTGCACCAGTTCACAGTGGTCCATGTATGTGTCCAACTATCCAATTAGTATCCAAACCATCCTTTGATACCAGCCATACCACTAATAAATACAGGCATCCTATGCTCAGATATTGCTGCAAACACAAATTTACAAATCATGTTTTTGAGACCCAACCATCACCCACCAATCTGCCATTGGCAATAAAACATGAAGATCAATCCATAACCCATTGTTCTGTAATCAAAAGAAGAAACAATTAATCAACATAAACAACCACTTCTTTTTCAAAATTAGAAACTAATCCTAGACAAAAGAATGTGTTCAAGACAGTTTGCACATGCAATCTCCAGCAAACACAGTTGTAAGGGACCAAAATTTATGAAAAATCCTTATCTTAACTATAGTTCAACTCTAATTTTGGAGATCAATATCTGCAGAAAAAGAAATAGAGAATTATAAAACCTAGCATAAGTGTCACACAATTGACTCCACAAAATTTGCTTAAGCAAGAGCAAACCAAAAGGATGTTGGAAAAGTTAGTACCTCAAGGCATCCTCCCCAATGGAGCATATGTTCCGTGGAGTGTGTAAAGATTAATTAAAAGAATCTCTCATCATGCCAAGAGCTACCAATCTTGTTCATCAGAAGATGGTTGTTCAATATTATGTATAAATTCAACAAACCTTCAAATTGCCGACAATAATTCATCCCAAAGAAGTTTTTTTTTTTTTCTCCGTTCTTGTTTCTTCAGTCCTTTCCTCTTTTAGAAAACAAGAAACCCATGCTTCAAATTTTAGGTAATAATAACTATCTACACTACGCAAGATTTCATGACAGAAGATAAAATGCATTAGCTTTTATAGAAGTGTAGAATTTTTATTGATATGTTTGTTACATTCAAGGTTACCGAAAATGAATAAACAACTTATTTATACTCAACTGCACCAGAATGAGAACAACTTCTGTGCCAAGAGGTAGGACAAAATCCATCAAGCACATTCATTGACAAAGAGACCAGTAATTCAATAAAAGCAAAAGAGAGAGAGAGAATAAAAAAAGCTCATAAAATTGAAATGAAACATGGAATTCGCATAGGTTTAAAAAATGTTTGAAGAAAACCATCTGTTTTTCACCTTAGATAACTCTAATTTTAAGCCAAGCCTGAAGTGCAAGTCTTTGTCAACTGCTCTGAAGGCAGACACATGCGGAGTTCATGCATCTTCACAGAGAAAGTCAATTCACATCAATTTATACAATATCAATTGTCACTAACAAATAAAGAGGAGATATATTAACCAAAAAAAAAACCAATGAAGTGAATCTATTAAGCTGAAGAAAAACTATAACGATCAATTGTTATTGATGCTGTAATGGATATGCCCAATTGTAAGAACTGATTAGTCAACTAGGACCCTTTTTCTGAGTAAATAAATCATGAAAAATCCATTTCCTTTGTTGTTGAGACCTAAAAATCTAATACCCTATGGATCCATAGCAAAAGTTTTAGCAGTAAGGCTCAATAATGAACACTTTTTTCTTTTAAAGAAAGAGTAGAAGCGTCAGATAAACCCCAGTCCCGACTAGGTTGGCATCTAGGGCATTCGCCCTCATGTGCTCACTCAATAATGAATTTAGCAGTTCTCCATTTTCGTGTCGCATTTTTTAAAGAAAGAGTAGAAACATCTGAAAAACCCCAGCATCCCAATGAGATTTAAATTTGCCTCAAGTTCCATACTTCCATACTTAGAGGTTAAAATTGATGAAGCCTTTCACAATAATATTTTCAACTACATCCACTATTCTAAGACCCTTATGAGACAGGGAAGCAGTCACAAAATTTGTCCAAATCTTTGTTGAGTCGTGTAGAATATGAAGTTTTCACCTTACATACAAATGTCAGATACACATCATTTGAATTTAGAAATTATTTCTAGAACTGACTGATTGAATTCACCATTTGATTCTGCCAACTTTTTTCATTTTTTTAATTAAAAAAAAAAAAAAAAACCAGAGCTAAAAGCATCAAAGAGTAGCAAAGAATCCCAACTAGGATGGCACCCTAAGAACTCACCATCATTTGCCCTCAGCTCCAAATGTTATTAATGAAAGAAAAATTACAACTAGATAATGAAACGAAAAAGAGACCTGTCTGCCACCATTTCTACAGTAGATGCATCTGCAGAGAAACCCCTCTCGACCATTTCGCGAAGAAGTTGCATTGCTCTTAATGTCTCATTCTTCCGCAGAAATCCTCGGATAATTACATTATAAGTGCAATCATCCGGAGAGCAACCATTCCCTTCCATTTCTCTCAGCAACTCATCTGCATCACTTAGTAAACCTTCTCCACAAAGCCCATTGATCATTATAGTATATGTCCTAACATCAGGTTGCAACCCTTTGGATGACAAACAATTAAAGAGTTCCTTTGCAGCTTTAATATTTCCAACTTTGCACATACCATCAATGAGGACATTGTAAGTTACAACATTAGAACCCAACTTACAATCTTCGATCACCTTAAATAGTGCTATAGCCTCATCAACCTGTTGGTTTTTGCATAAACCATCCAAGAAGGTATTATAAGTAACGACATCCGGATTGTGGCCAGAACTTAGCATCTCATTAAAAAGCTCTTGTGCAGCTTGAAGTCTCCCCATCCCACACAGGCCATGTATTAGAGTGCTGTAAGTAACAGTATTAGGAACTAATCCTTTGCGAGGCAATTCTTAAACGAGTTTCATGGCCTCATCTATCTGTCTCTTCTTACAATATCCATTAATCAAGGTGTTGTAGCTAATAACATCAGGTGCACCACCTCTACGAACCATGGCATCAAATACCTTAAATGCCTCGTCCAATTGGCCTCGCAAACAGAATCCATCCATGAGTGCATTGTAAGTAACGGTATTAGGTTCAACACCTCTTTGAATCATTTTTTCAACTACACTTTGTGCTTCTGTAGCCATTCCCTCTTTACAAAGTGTATCAACCACTATGGTGAAGGTTTGTACATCTGGTGCAAGTTTCCTACCCACCATTTCATTGAACAATCTTGCAGCTTCTTTCGATTGGCCCAAATTGCAGACCCCGTGAATTAAGGAGTTGTAAGTGACAACATCTGGTAGAATGCCTTTACCAATCATTTCTGAGAAGAGGTTGGAAGCCTCGGTAACTAACCTGTCCTTGCAGAGGTTGTCGATTATGGTGCTGTAGATTACTAAATTAGGCTTACAACTTCCTTGTTCCATCTTCCTGAGCAACCCAATAGCAGTAGCAATGTTCCCTGTTTTGCATAACCCATTTATTATCGTTCCATAGGTAACTATATCAGGCTGAAACCCTTTGCGTGCCATTTCATTGACCAAATCCACAGCCTGCATGATTTTGCCCTCCACACATAGCCCCTTGACCAGGGTGGTGAGTGTGATAGAGTTCGGATCATGACCAAGTTTGAGGATTTTTCCCAAACCAAAGAAACCAGAATCCACGCGATTCAAATGAGAGAAACAATTAATGAGGATGCTCAAAATAAAAACATCGAGCGCAATCCCTAACAATTCCATTCGATTAATAAGGGAAATGACGGTGGAATAATGTTTCATTCTTGCAATTGCGCCTAACAGCGGAGTAAATTTGACAATGGAGGGAGGGGGTCGCATTTGAACCATCCGATCAAATGAAATTAGGGCATCGTCAAGGTTATTGAACCCACCAGATCTGCACCGATCTCTAGCAGGAGGAGTAGAAGAAGAAGAAGAAGCATGAGAATGAAAAGAAGGGCTTACCCTTACCTTATCAATCAACGAATTGCAAGTAAGGAAAAGCATACCAGTAGTCGAAGCATTGCCTCTCCTTAACATCTCTCTCTCTCTCTCCTTCTGTCAGCGCTGCGCAAGAACATGTGCAATCTGTAAAGCTCAAAATGTCTGTTAAAATGTTAAATTGGGAGTGGCTCATAATTGGGTAACCGGAGAAGAAACGGGTTCAGATTTAATCTTCCGACCCAAGTAGTTTGAGAGTGGAACCACCTCGTGTTTTTTTTTTTTCAATTTTCAGTCTTTCTCCGACATTACTTAATAAATTAATAATCTTTTACATTTTTTTAGGACCTTAGTATAGTAATCAACAATAGTCAATTATCTTTATTTGAGGATTTATAGGGGTGAAGCCATGAAGGTCTAGATATATTATTGAAAAAATGAAATTTTATAAAATGAAAAGAAGGAAGGAACAATTATAACTCAAATTTTATATCACGTGTGATCCTTATTATATAATCAGGTGTATTTTTTTATTTTTTATTTTTATAAAAATGGGGCTATCCAAGCCCAGTTGAGGGTCTTAGGGTTGGGCTTGGATGTATTTAGATCTTGGAATATAAATAATTTTTGGATTTTGAAATAAATGCTAAAAATTACTTACAAATGAATTCCCTTCTTAAGTAATTTTTGGTTTTTTTCCTTTCATTTCGTTTCTTTATGCTTTCTATTAGTGGTGTACATCGGTCAGTCTGTAGTGATTTAGTACACCGATCAGTCTACAGCGATTTACAAGAGAAACTAGTAATAAACCTTCCAAAGGCAAGTTGCAAAATTTTCCACTTTAACCAAACCATTGATCCTAAAAACTGAAAAATTGACTGATTTCTTTTTTGCAGTTTTAAACAAATGGTTTGAACTGATTGAGCGATTATCTGATGCCTAGAGATGGCAATGGGATGGGTTTGTCGGGGAACCCGTCCCGTTCCGACCCTAATGGGACGGGGATGGTATATGTATAAGTAAGAGTGTGACAGAAATGTGATTTAGATCTTAAACCCGAATCGGGTTTGGGACTAGACTGGGAATTGCTATACCCGACCCGTTGCGCCCTGAATACTATCAAATGTATCAAAATTCCATATATATTGTGCATTATATGTGCAAGCTATCCATAGTTCATTACCAAAGTGAGACTAATGATAAGTAATTGCATTTGGTAAAACTTTGTCCACCACTACAAATGGATGAATAAGTGTTTGCACAACCACATATACCAAATATATTTAGCCATGTATTTTATCTTACAATTAAACGTTTAAAGATTTTTCCCCATGAGATATTTGCCCCGCCCCACTTTTTGTTGCAGTCATGTCCCGCCCTGCAACGATGTGGGATTGTGCTGGGGTTGGGACAAGGTTTTAGATACGTGGGCAGGGACGGGATAAGGGTGTCCTATCCCAAACCCACCCCCGTTGCCATCCCTACTCATGCTCTTCATATTGGCCTTTTCTAATTAGGCCTTCACCACATCTATAAGAAAAAGAAGCCGATTAAGTTACTATGATACTTAAAATTTAAATTCCATACTTAAAACTCTAACTAGGCCATAAATGATTTCTAATTTTCAATTGGTTATCTCTCACCCTACCAATAACTATTGTGGGAGAGGGTCAGTTTAGTTTATTGACAGTTTGAGCCAACTGAACCGAACCGAACCATCAAGTTTATAACTTAAACAACCCAAAACCAATCCGCCTATTCTCTCAAACTACTTGGATTGATGCAAAATAGGACGGATTGATTTGGTTTGGCGGATTGAAGGGTTTTTTGCACACCTGGTGAGATTTTCCTTTGAACCATCAGTTGAAGCATCCACCGAGAAACCCATTTGACCATAAGTTGAAGAAATTGTATTGCCCCCAATGCCTCATTATTTCTAAGGAATCTTTGGACAATTGTGTTATAAGTGAAACCATCAGGCGAGCAACTATTCTCATCCATTTTTCTACTGTTACTCGTTAACTTCATCCAAATGACCTTTACAATGTGCAATATTATATGTGCGGACATTGGGGAGCAACCCTTTTACATAGATACCAGAGAAGAGTTCCCTTGCGGCTTTAAGCTACCCAACTTTGCAAACAGCCGTCAATGAGGCTACTGTAGATTACAATATTGGGATTCCACCTGCCTTCTTCAATAACTTTAAATGTTGCTTAAGCAAGAGCAAACCCAAGGATCTTGAAAAATTTAGTCCCTCAGGGCATCCTCCCCAATGCAAAGATTAACTAAAAGAATCCTTCGGCCCTGTTTGGGAAAATTGTAACTTTTGCTTTTAGGCAAAAGCAAAAGAGAATCAGAAGTTATGAGTAGCAAAAGAAAATCAGTCTCTATTTAAAAACTGTATTCAAAAGTACTGTTAGAGCTGAAAGTGATTTTTTGTCTGTTTGGAAAGAATATTTGTTATAGTTGTTATAACCCCAAATTGACTGAACTGTCCCTTATAATAAATGTTTTTTTTTTTTTGGCTAGATTTGTTATTAGTAGTGATTTTTTATTTATTTTAAATATTAATGATTGAGGGTACCTAGGCCGTACTTGTCACACCCCATTTTTGCCACCATAGCTAGGGTTTGTCATTGCATGTGTCATTTTGTTTCCTTTTTGAGTCTAGTCTTTTGCATTGAGTTTCTAGGGTCCTAAGGATGGTGTGTATGAATTTTGGTTCGATTTGGAGTTAATCTTGAGGGTTAATAAGAACTTTTGTGACTTGAGGGGCATAATCGTCTTTTTGGTCACAAACTTTCCATTTGACCTTGAAATGATCTCCAAGTTGCCAATTGGAGTTCATATGGTTGCATTTGAGGTATTTGCAGGTTCAATTCGATGAATTGAAGGTTCGGGATTAGAATGGCTCAACAAGGCTCAGGTTGGCTAAGAGACCTACTTCGGGTTAGCCCGAATTGGCTCATGATTTTCACTCTATGACTACTCATGTGACCTTGATTAGTCTTAATTTCATCCCCAAATGTGTTTAGGGAGGTTGAATTTCGAATTGGAAAGCATTCGGTGCGACCCTATGTGCATACCTAAGCTAAGCGATGGTGAGGCATAGCGGTTAACCACCTTTGTAGGACCCAACCATGCAGCCATGGCTAGGGTTTCTTGCCCTCAAGTGACTCAAATTACATTCCCCTTCGAAACACGGTCGTTTTGGCTTTCGTTTCGTCAAAATCGGAGTTAATTTGAGCCCTGAAACACATTTGGAAGCCGAAAGGGTCAAAAATGGGCATAAGCTGACAAGGCCTCGGGTGACCACCCAGGCCTGGGCGGCTAGCCGCCTGGGCCCAAGAGGCTAGCCGCCCAGCCCCAGGTGGTCACCCGAGCCACTTTCCTTTTTTGAGCTTTGACGCGGCTCCCTCCCTATTTCCTCGGATTTGCACGCCTCTAGCCGCCATTTAACCCTAATTTCAGCCCTATTTGACCTACTTGAGCCCCAAGGGAACCTCTAAGAGCCCTTGGATCAATCCCTAGGGTTTTAATCCCAACCATTGAGGGTTTTCCATCAATCCCTATAAATACCCCCTTATACTTCAACAATAGGGGAGGCACTTAGGAGGCAATTTCTGAAGTAGAGAGGCATGCGTGAGACTTGGATGCTATGGCAGCCATCCTTAGGGTAGTTTAACCTAAATTTTGAGTGAGAGAGTGAGAGAGAAGGCTTGAAGGAGGGCTGGAGCATTGCTTGAAGGCTTGAAGGAGGTTGTTTCCAGCAGCACATAAGAGGAGGAGGACTCTCTACAGCAGCCACTATAGGTATACCCCTCCCCCTTTCCCTCTTTCATTCAAACTAGGGTTCTTTGCGTAGCTTTGCATTATTTCATGTTTAAAGCTTATTGTTTTACCATGTGTTGATGCTTCTAATGCTTAGAATACATGGTTAGGATATTGCTTATGGCTGGTTTTGCATGATATAATGTCATTCTATGTGGTTTTATGAGTGTTTGTGTTTTTAGGGTTTTTTAGAGTCTTTTCTAGGGTTTTACATGGAATAGTCATTATTTCATGTTCAAGTTTGTGTCTTTATCATGTCTTGTTGCTTCTATTAGCTAGTATGCATGTTTAGGATAATATTCATGGGCTGTTTAGTATGCTAGGATGTTATTCCATGTGATTTACTGCATGTTTGGGATTCTAGGGTTTCCTTAGTGCTGAAATTGGTTTTCTGCATGAAATAACTCTTTTGCATATTAAAGCTTATGTTTTTATTGTATTTTGCTGTTTCCATTAGCTAGTGTGCATGTTTAGGATGATATTTGTGGGCTGTTTACTATGCTAGGATGCTATTCCATGTGATTTACTGAATGTTTGGGATTCTAGGGTTTCCTTAGTGCTGAAATTGAGTTTATGCTTAGAATAGCCTTATTTCATGTGAAATTCTATGTCTTTATCATGTGTGGATCATTCCATTGATTAATATGCATGGTTAGAATGCTGTTCATATTCTGTTTTGCATGATTTAAGGTTATTTCATGAAATTTTATGCACTAGTGTGATTCTAGGGTTTCATTCATCCTTGTATTAGGAAAGTTGCATATAGCATGATAGCTTAGGGTTTTTCTTTGTGTTTTCTTCATAGTTGATATATATGTGCTGCATATTTGATAACTATGATATTTTCAAGCATTCACATGGTTGGTTTTAGGGTCTTTATGCATGTCATGGTTCTGGGATCAAATTAGGGTTCATTGTTGTTCACTATTTATGTTGTTTGCATGCTTAGTGGATGAACATAGGCTTTAATTCAATTCTGTCCAGATTTGTTTATTACCTTAAAAATGATATTTTTGCATTCATAGTAGTGGATTTTAGGGTTTATTGCATGTCATTGCATGTAGGGTTGAGTTAGGGTATTAGTTAGCTTATGATTCATGTTGTTGCATGACTTGTGGTTGATTTTAAGCCTTATTTCAATTCTGTCCAGATCTGTTATTTGTCCTTGATATGATATTTTGAGCATGTGTTTGCTTATGTTTAAGCATGATAATGGCTTGATTTGGAATCTAGCTTGGTTGGTTGGTATTTTAGTATGTTTTGCATGGAAATTGCAGGTGCTTTGACAGGTACAACAGGTGCAACTACCCCACCAATGTGGGGTGGTTATTTTGGCTATTGTAAGATGAAATCTTACAAATAAGGTAATTACCCTATGCAATAGGGTGGTTACTTTGACAGGTTGCTTTTGCTTAAGGTAAATAGGGTATGAGGGTGCCCCAATTCACCCTTCTTTCCTTTTCTTGAAACTTTTCCTTTCTCCCCCCTAGGGTTATTTCCTAATAGGGGAACATGGCAATCCTTATAGTTTCCTTTCAATAAAAAATACCTTTTAAATTAAAGTTTCCATCTTTATCGAATTCT
This sequence comes from Liquidambar formosana, assembly GCA_039720395.1. NCBI lineage: Eukaryota > Viridiplantae > Streptophyta > Magnoliopsida > Saxifragales > Altingiaceae > Liquidambar > Liquidambar formosana. Next base: position 45,179,137 of record CM077820.1, read on the forward strand.
ATATTTACCAAAAATCTTTTGAGAATCATTTATTTCGGAAACTTACCATGTTTTACTTGAAAGGAAACTTAGGGTTTACCATAGGCCTTGATTAGGTTATAACCCTATTCCCTTTCGAACTACGTGGACTTTGATCCATGTATTTCCATACATGGTACGTAGGCGCTCTTCGTGAGGTTCAAGTCCGCCCTAGGATACTAAGTATCCTAGGTTTTCTCCCCCTTCTTTCTTTTTCTGTTTTTCTTTGATTTAATTGCTTATATGGATGAATGAATGAATGATATGCATGCTGTCTTGTGATGATAATTGTTGATTTGTGTGTGATTAAGACTTTGATTTAGCCCAATTAAATTAAGAGACCATTTAGGGCGATATGGGTGCCTATAGGCTTTGCCTAGAACCTTCCCATATCGTAACTTAGCCTCCGAATCCCCGATTTCTCTGGTTTCCAAAAGACTTTTTGCCTTTCCATTTTTAAATATGGAGTCAATCTTTTGTTTTCCTAAAACAAAACTGTTTTTTTAGGGTTTTCCTTGTTTCCTTTAAAAAATAAGGTGGCGACTCCCTTTTCCTTTTTCAAACCCTCTCGTGGGCCTTTTACCTTTTTAGGGTCCACAGACTGGCGACTTTTAAATCCTTGTGGGCCACGTTTTTCGGAGTTCACAGTACTCTTATCGAAATTTGAGTTCAGACTATTCCCCCAACAATCTAGGTGAGATGTCTCATAACCACACAAACAACAAGAGCAGCGATGCATCAAAACGATAACCTTTGGAAAACACACACAAAACTTGACCTCTAGTCCAACCCCACAAAGGTATATTACTAGGGATTTTGCTTACGCTTTTTATTTTATTTTATTTTACTTTTTCCTTGCTTAAAACAAAGAAAGAAAAAAAAAGGAGCATGAATTGATTTAAAAAATTTTTTTTTTTAATTACAAATCCAAATTTTATGGAATCAATTCTTGAAAAAATTCCAAATAGTATAAATCAATGAATGTATGAAGGGAGAAAAAAAAAAGATTTGAAGTTTAAATTAGGATTGTATGGGTCTAAGTTGGTTGAAGTTACTAAGACATTGATACCGGCAGGAGAGAGGAGTGCAGCTACAAGAGAGGAGAGGACTTGGGTCTAAGGTGGGGTTATTATCGTTTTGTTAAAAGATATGGGTGGAAATAAATTATTTCCATACTCAAGTATTAAGGGTAGTTTTGGAAATAAGAAAAGTTATTAAAATCCTCCGCAAAAGCTGACACCAGCTTCTGACTAAAAGCTTATGGTAGTTTGCTTATTATAGAATCACTTTTTGAGCTTAGAAGTGATTATGACTTAGACTACCAAATAGGACCAAAAGTGATTTTAAGATTAAAAAGTGATTTTGGACCATCTAAAAGCTTAGCCAAACAGGGCCTTCATCATGCCTAGAGCTTCCAATCTTGTTCATATCAGTATATTTGTGGATGAATTAATAGCATGGCAATATTTCTTTTCCCCTTCCTCTTCTTTATCAATAGGACAATGTAAACTTTTGCAATCCCATGAGCTTCATAATGAAAACATAGATTTTGAGCCACTCATATGTCAAGTTGTAGGACCCACCTACATAGATTTTATTGAGATCGAATGGTTAAGATCATCCGATTAAATTTTCATTTTTTACACAATTAACCTCTTAGGTGATTCTATTCTTTACACAATTAACTCTTAGCAAGACCGGTTCTGAGTTAGTTGGGGCCTTAGGCGAACTCCTAAAATAGGATCCTCTTCTTTCTACACGTATTCTAAAATAAAATAAAAAAAATCTAAATATCCAAAAAAAGAAAAAAAATTCCTACTATCAAGTACCAATATAAAGTTTGTTTGCATATAAAATTACTAAAATTTGCTTTTATAGATTAAAATGACAAGAGATGATTACAAAAACTTATAAAGATAGAATACATATAACATACTTCTTGCTTCATAATTAAGCAAAATCTACTTTTACAACACCAAAAAGAAAAAAAAAAACAAATGGCAAATAAAATCTAAAGCTATAATACCAAAAGAAATTAATCAATTACAACAAAGTGTCATTTAAAGAGACGTTGTGAGGAGACTAAAGAGTGGAGAGATCGGGAGAGAGTGAGATTGTGAGAGACAGAGAGAGACGTTGTGAATGGGGAGCCTCTCAGATCTCAGATCTGAGATCTAAATGCAAAACCCCCTTGATTCCTATATATATATATATATTTTTAGCTTTTATGTTTTTGGGATGGAATTGGGCTTGGAAGAATAGAGCCCCTTTTGTTTAAACAAGAGAACTGGTCCAAGTGTCCAACTGGAGAAGCTTCTCTTTGGGCTGATTTTTGAGCTTTCATAACTAGTAAGGGAACAGCTATTGCAACCCCCCATTCTTATAACCCCACCCCTCTGTTTTTGGTTTTTAAGACTTCATGAAAAATATAAAAGGTTTTTGCAAAAACCGGCTGCTTAGTCCACTAGAAAACATCATTTTGAACAACTTTAAAGAAGAAAGTTTTTCCAAAATCTATAGTTTAGGTAGACTTTTTGGCAAAAAATGAAATAAATGCTATAAATGGCTAAAAAGTATATTTAAATGATAGATTTAGGAAAAACTTTCTTCTACAAAGTTGTTCAAAATGGTGTTTTTTACTAGATATCATGACCGGTTTTCGTGAAAACTTTTTATATTTTGCATAAAACTTTAAAAACCAAAAGAATATGGGGTGGGGTAATAAAAATGGGGGGTTGCATTAGCCGTTCCCAACTAGTAAAGGGGATAGGTATTTGGGGGCCCTTTTTTAGCCCAAAATAGGGGCCCAGGTGGCCGCCTTGCTCGCCTGGCCAGAATTAGGCCTGACTCTTAGGTGAGATATCGCGTAGGGTTCCCACTAGGTTCACTTGCAATTGTTTTTTGTAAATAGTGTAAAGCTATATGTTCATGTAAATAGTTAGTTAGTTAGGTTTTTTTTTCTTTTTTTCTTTTGTTGTTGTTGTTGTTGTTGAAGTAATCCATTTTCTTTACAATGCCCAACATCACCTGAGGTTCAGACGAGTTTATTCATATATGAGTGTAAGTCCTGAGTCATGACTTTGTAGATCACATTTCTCACAAACACTAAAAATGGACCAAGCCATTAGACAAAGGGATTAGTGTCTAGGAAGTATGCAATGCTCTACAACAACTAGCAACCAAAAGGAATAGAGGCATTCGAAGGTCTGTAGATTCTCTCCAACTAATAGTATTTCTTAAAAAAATAACTAATAAAAGAATTCAAGTAATGAATAGGCTCTTTCTTAAATAAATAAATAAAAAATGCAAGACAAACATAGTAGCTGATAGCCATATCATGAAGAAGAGTCTGCTAACAAAGGCAAAACTAATTACACATGAACTAATCACAAGAAGCACCATACTCTCTCTACCATTTACCAGAGAAGAAAATAGAGAATGCCTGTTCAAAAAAGGATTTTTTGTGTTAAGATCAATATAGAGATGTACTTTCTCAGAAGCACCATACTCTCTCGTCCAATTTACCACACATGAGTTGTCCTATCTGTTACTCTACTCCTATCAACAAACTCCCGTTTTGGACTTGCACGTGTAAACCCTCGCTTTGATCTCAGAAAGATGGGCGTAGACTCGGAGAAATAACTAGTTTCACGAATGTAGACCTAAGAACCAGACCAGAACCAGTAGCTACAGAATATGATATAAGATAATACTACATTATAAAGGAAGAAAAATCAAACAGACATTGTTAAATGGATAGGATATGAAGGCTCTGTAATAATAGCTCATTGAATCTAAAAAGACTTTACATGAATAACATTAGCATCCAACAAGTATCATGGAATTTAAAGTTTGCCAGAATTCTTTATGTCATAACAATAAAGATTAGATATTAACGATGTGAAGATAAGTGGAAAAAGAAAATGCTACTTAACTGTTACCTGATCCCAATATTTATGATGGGACAAAATTTGTTCCTATTTCTACTATTGAATCTCCTGCCTCAGTTAAGGGCCGTCACATGCCCTCAATTTCTTTATTAAAAAAAAAAAGAAAAAAAAAAAAAAAAAGAAAGAAAAAGAGCACGAAATATAAAAGTTGTAACTGAATTCCTTCAACAAGGGTGACTATAATGGGATGTAAACTAGGTACCATTTAATTAGATTCACAATATCTATTATGATGAATGCAGGATAGGCTTACACGTGGCATCATGTCATACAACAAAAAGTTTTGAAGAATTTCCCAGTCATACCAGATCTAATCCTTCATTAGGTAATAAATCCGCTAACATGGTTGTAGTTGATGCTTCTACAGAGAAACCCCTCCCAACCATTTCGTGAAGAAGTTTCATGACTCGACGTCTCATTATTTTGAAGATATCCCCAGATAATTGTATTATAAGTGCAATCATTCAGAGGGCAGCCATTCTCTTCAATTTTTCTAAGCAATTCATTTGCTTCTTTTAGTAGCCCTTCTTTACAAAGCCCATTGATCATTATAGTATATGTCTTAACACCAGGCTGCTATCCTTGGTAGGAAGACCGCAAAAGAGTTCCCTAGAAGCTTCAAGTTTCCTAGCTTTGCACAGGCCATCAATGAGGATACTGAGTGACACAATATCAGGAGATAACCCACTGTCTTCAATCACTTTAAATAGTCCCACTGCCTTATCAATATGCTGGTTTTGGCAGAGGCCATCTAATATGCTGCATTTGTGCATCCTGAGGTCTACCTAGCTGTATGAAGCCACTGATAAGAGTGTTATAAGTGACGACATCAGGAATCAATCCTTTATGAGACATTTTTTTTGTAAAGAATCTCATGGTCTCATCCATCCTTTTACACCTGCAATATCCATTGATCAAGATGTTGTAGCTATAGATAGTAGGCGAACAACCACTGTCAACCACTGTCAAAAATCAAATCAAATACTTTCATAGCATCATCCATTTGACCTTGCAAAAAATAACTATCCATCAATGAATTAAAAGTGATTATGTCAGGTTTCTCACTTCTTCGAATCATCATTTCAACCACATCTCATGCTTCTGTAGCCATTCCTTCTTTACAGAGTTTATCAACCAATATGTTGAAGGTTTGTATGTCTGGTGAAATTTTCCTGTCAACCATTTCTTTTAACAATCTTGTAGCTTCTTTCCACTGCCCTAAATTGCATACACCACAAAACACGGAGTTATAGGTGAAAAATTTGGTGTAAACCCTTTACCAATCACATCAGAGAAGAGGTTCAAAGCCTCAGTCACTTGTCCATCCTTGCAAAGGCTATCAATGATTTGTTGTATAACACTATGTTAGGCTCACAACTTCCTTGCTCCATCCTTTTAAGCACCCCAATAGCAGCACTAGTATTCCCAGTTTTAAATAGTCCATTTATCAATGTTCCATATGTAACCACAGCTGGTCGAAACCCTTTTTCAACCATGTCATCAAACAATTCTATTGCTTTAGCAATTTCACCCTCAACACAGAGCCCCTTGACCAGGGTGTTGAGTGTTATAGAGGTTGGTTCAAGACCCAGTTTGAGGATTTTGCCTAAAACAAAGAAACCAAAACCCACGCAATTTGGGAGACAAAAACAATTAGTGAGGATGTTGAGAGTACAAATGTCGGGCACAATTCCTAACGATTCCATTTCGCTAATCAGAGAAATAGCAGTGGAATAATGCTTCATTCTCGCGATTGCCCCTAAGAGTTGGTTAAGATCCAAGAGCAACGGCAGAGGTCGCATTCGGACCATCCGTTCAAATAAGCCTAGGGAATCCTCAAGATCAGTGAACCCACTGGATCTACATTGCTCTCTCACATACTTCAACAACTGACTACGATTTCCATCTCTTGTATCAGTGACAAAACAAGTTCGAGAATGAAAAGAAGCCCCTGCAATAGCATCATCGCCAATTGCAGGATTTGTCCAAAATTGCTTGTTCAATTAATGTCGTGATCATGTCAATCAATTAAAATTTTTATTAAATTATTAGCTATCTATAACAGATTAACGTGATAGGTGTCATATCAGGTAGACAATCAAATTTAGACAAATAAATTGAATTTTTTGACGGCCCAAGTTCCTTTATGGAAAAAAATATATATTTCAAGGGAAAATTTTTCCATAGAAAATAAATTAGTTTCAAGTGTCAGATGAATTTTTTGTCCTATCCTTCATAATTGAAGAGACATGAGAGTTTCATGAACCTTCATCTAACAATACAATTGCAAAATTTTTTAAGGGATCTTCCAAAGCAAGTCAGTGAAACAACAGCACCTATCAATGATGGTGTCAACTATGCTACTAAACATTTTACAGAAATGTAATAGACCTACTAACAATACAATTGCAAAATTTTTTGAGAAATGTTGTTCAAATTTGACTGGCATAATCCGAAAAAATTTATTCACGCATACATTTCATGCAAAGACACCAGTAAGGCTACTAGTATCAAATGTATGATGCTTGATTGCCAATCTATAGAATAATTTCATCTTTAATTCCATTAATTTGCTCAACCAATGAACAGGACTGAACAAAAATTTCCTGATTACAAAAACATTGACTCTAGTGGCCCAACAATTGCTAGACGTGTAGAATTGTTGCCACACCTTTTCCTTGCCTAACCATTCCAATCAATAAGAATATGATTCCACATATCCCCAAGGCATATCTGAATACAAGTACAGAAAGACCATAACAAGATCATTATAATTTCAATTCTCATTTTCAGTCTTGGTCATGAAACATGAATGAAACTCTTAATGAAAACAACCTGAATCTTCAACTCCATTTGTTGAATGTATCAAACTATAAGAAAGGGTATTAAACAATGCCAGTTCCAAGAGAACACAAAATTTGAGGCATTCCAATTTAATTGCTTTGGAGAAGTTATTAGAAGACGAGGCAGCTAGAATGTAAATTAATGCAGCCCACTGCATCACACGGATGTTGCAAAAAAAAATATAGACAAAAACGTTGCTAGCTAAATGCTGAGCATCTTGATGTTCACCTATTAACAAAAGTGCACAAAAATAAATATCATAGAGAAACCAAAATTAAGAGCTTATATGCAGAAGACCAGACCATAGAACAATGTACAGTACATGCAGCAACACATAGAAAAAAGTTAAACCAATAACTAACAGGAAGTTTACTTAATCTTTAGAAAATAGGTCAAGGGAGAATACAAACCTTGCAGCTTAAGTGTCTCAAACTTCCAAAGCTTCCACTACTCATCAATAAGGAAATTCAAACAAACAAAATTAACTAAATTTTCTTATAACTGCAGGGTTGCTGGCAACCATTATGCAATTTAAAAACAATATTGACAAGAAGAAAAACAATAATGAGAATATCTAGAACAGGAAAATTTGTCATATATATGATATATTATAAATTTATAACATTCCCAATATACTGTCAAAAAATTGAAAAAGCACATTGCCATTTCTAGATTTCTCTCTATTGAAGAAATTCCTTGTCAAACCATATCTGATCCATCATGCAGTAATAAATCCACTAACATGGCCGTAGTTGATACTTCAGCAAAGAAACCCATCCCAACCATTTCATGAATAAGTTTCATTGCACTCAACATCTCATTATTTCGAAGAGATCCTTGGATAATTGTACTATATGTGCAACCATCTGGAGAGCAGCCATCTCTTCCATTTTTCTGAGCCCATTGATCATTTCGAAGAGCCCCTTGACCATTTTTCTGAGCATCCATTTGCTGCATTTAGTAGCGCTTCTTTACAAAGCCCATTGATCACTATAGTATACATCTAAATATCAGGCTGCAATCCTATGGCAGAGAGACCGCAAAAGAGTTCCCTAGCAGCTTTAAGTAGCCCAGCTTCGTACAAGCCATCAATGAGGATATTGTATAACACAATATCAGGTGATAACCCACTGTCTTCAATCACTTTAAATAGTGCTAATGCCTTATCAATTTGCTGGTCTTTGCAGAGACCATCTAACAAAGTAGTGAAAGTTGTGAGATCTGAAATTTGCCCGTGTTTGGGTCTCATTAAGAAGCATTTGTGCATCCTGAGGTCTACCCAGCTGTATGAAGCCACCAATAAGAGTGTTACAAGTGATGACATCAGCAATCGATCCTTTATGAGACATTTCTTCAAAAAGTTTCATGGCCTCATCCATCCTTTTCCTGTTGCAAAATCCATTGATTTAAGACCATAAACAGTAGGAGAACAACCTCTGTCAACCATCAAATCAAATACTTTCATAGCATTTTCCATTAAACCTTGCAAACAATAACCATCCACCAATGAACTAAAACTGATTTATGTTTGGTTTCTCGCCTCTTTGAATCATCATTCCGAGCACACTTTGTGCTTCTGTAACCATCCCTTTTTGACAAAGTGTATCAACTAACAGGGTGAAGGTTTGTACATCTGGTGCAATATTCCTACCCCGCCATTACATTCAAAAATCTTCTAGCAAAGAATCTCATGGCCTCATCCATCCTTTTACACCTGCAATATCCATTAATCAAGGTGTTGTAGCTAATAACATTAGGTGCACCACCTCTACAAACCATGGTATCAAATACCTTAAATGCCTTGTCCAATTGGCCTCGCAAACAGAATCCATTCATGAGTGCATTGTAAGTAACGGTATCAGGTTCAACACCTCTTTGAATCCTTTTTTCAACTACACTTTGTGCTTTTGTAGCCATTCCCTCTTTACAAAGGGTATCAACCACTATGTTGAAGGTTTGTACATTTAGTGCAATATTCCTACCCACCATTTCATTGAACAATCTTGCAGCTTCTTCCCACTGGCACAAATTGCATACCCCGTGAATTAAGGAGGTGTAAGTGACAACATCTGGTAGAATGCCTTTACCAATCATTTCTAAGAAGAGGTTGGAAGCCTCAATAACTAACCTGTCCTTGAAGAAGAAGATTGAGAATGAAAAGAAGGAAAGATACTATTGGTGAATTATAGCAGAGGAAAGATAGTAATATAATTGTGAGCATTTCCAGATATTCTAAATTCCATCGACCCAATTACAAGTTAATATTTTGTATTCTATAAAGCTATATTCCTAAAAATAAAACAGAAATAACGAAATTGAACAAAAATTAAATGGTCTAGTCTCTATAAGAACTTTTTGCAAGAGCATAGATTCTTTTGAGTTCAGAAACCACTTATTTAAAATAAATAAATAAATAAAAATTGCTCGGTTATTTTTACAATCCATAGAAAGAAAGTGATATTAAGATAGGAAAAGGCAACCTAGTACTAATGTCATGGAGTGAAATTTCCTCCAACAATGACTTATGGGCATTAACAATCCCCACAGAATCCAAAAACACCATTGTTAGCTTTGAAAATTTCCCATCTTAAGCATAGGGCTCAAGATCTAACCCTTCTTGCCAAAATCTATACAGCAACTTTGAGTAAAACAAACACAATTATCTTCTAGCTCCAAAGAAGATTTTACCCTACAAATCCAAGGAATACTTCTTCCTTTAATCTTGCAACTAGAGGGTTACATTCACTCTGAGCAAAATTGGGCCCTATATACCTGAATTTTTGCATAAAAAAGAGTATCCATCAACAAATTTACCAACTATATTAGGCTCCCTGCACTTGAATCATCAATCACCACCCACAAGTCAGTCAGTCAGTATTAGCTATAAATCCTCGACATGGTGCATATGTAAACTCTTACAGCTATAACACAGAGAAGGGAATAGTAACACAACAAAAGCAAGATAAACATAGGTTATTCTCTAGTAAAAAAAAATTTCTGTCAATCAACTTTAAACAATTAACTTCAATGCCAGGCTTTGTCCAGGAACATCTTCATCAAAATATCCAACATCTACTACTATCACAATTACTTCAACACAGAGACTAAAAATGACCCCAATATCAACAACAATACCATAATATTTGCCAATATAACAGCAATATTTCCAATATTTTTTATTTTTTATTGATATTTCGATGAGGTAAAAGATAAGTACATACAACTTTTTTGTGAAGAAATGACATCTGCGAAGTTTGATAGTAATTTTCAGTACCAGAAATTAATTAAGACTCTGTGCTATATACAACCAAACAAAGATGACATATTAGACAAACAAAAAAAAGAAAAATTATGACATTTCCCTCAACATTGAAATGATAATTGTAGAAGAAACTTAGCCAGACCAATATAGCAAAAATGAACAATCTATACAGCTTTCAGCAACAAATAGAATATGAAGTTTTCACCATATATACAAATGCCAGATACACTACAGATGAACTTGGAAATCATTTCCAGAACTGACTGATTGGATTCACCTTTTGATTGTGCCAACATTTCTACAGTGGATGCGTCTGCAAAGAAACCCCTCACAACCATTTCATGAAGAAGTTGCATTGCCCTTAGCATCTCATTCTTTTTTTTTTCTTTTTCTTTTTTTTATTTATCAACAACAGAAATATATTATTGATTAAATGAAAGCCAAGAAAATACAAAAGGAGGACAAGGAGTCTCATTCTTCTGAAGAAATCCTCGAATAATCACATTATAGGTGCAACCATTCGGAGAGCAACAATTCTCTTCCATTTCTCTAAGCAGCTCATTTGCATCACTTAGTAAACCTTCTTCACAAAGCCCATTGATCATTATAGTATATGCCCTAACATCAGGTTGCAACCCTTCTATTAGTTTGCTGATAAATATTTTGACACATCTTTTGAAAACGAGAAACAAACTGACGGATATTTTTTACAATTATTCTGACATATTATATATGACAGTCTTGCAATGCCCAAATAACAATCTGCACCTTCCAGAAGAACATGGGAGTACACCCCTTTTGCCAAGCCATCCACAAACCTTCTCTTGGAGCAATACTTTCTGCCACAAGAACATATGCAGATTGTAACAAGCTGCTACCAAAGGTTGTCTAGCATAACTCCTAATGACAGCCAGCCACATGCAGCAGAGTAATGCTCATTGGTGGAGGTTCCCACTCAATAAACCTACAGGCCTTAGGAGGATCATATCTTGACAAAACAATACTAGTATTATTCAAACAATCAAAAAGGATGTTCCAATTGATAATATCATTAAAAAAAAATTAAAAGATATACGTAAAATAAGAGAAGGGCAAGGATACATGCATTGAAAAACTACTTGATTTTGCTATGGTTCAAAATACACCAAAGCAAATGAGCCATTTCTATATAATAATAATAAAAAATTTGTTTTTTCCAAATTTAAACCTGAATATTCCTCCGTAGATCACCTAAACAATCAATCAAGGATCCAGAAGAGAACAGAGGAGAATGGCATTGCTGGTGAACATGTCTCCATACATCTTTGGCAAAAGGGAAATTATTCGTACTTGAAGACTGCCTGATTTATTGATCATCAACTTTCATAGTCATATCAGCAAATCTTGAAGAACACCTTCCAGCCTGGGTAATCTGCAGGTGCATTGCTTCAAGTGAAAAGCTTCTAACACTCTTGTTTTCCTTTCGTCAGGAGTTGCAAGATATCGACTCAGCAAAGGTGTACCAGCTCCATCAAAGAGTTCATATTTATAATGGTGGTCTCCAAGTTCATCTGGTTTAACAAGTGATCTCACAGACTAAATTTCTCTCCAGCTCTGTTCATTTCATAGGAAAATGAAATCAGCAAAAAAATCACGTTCATACTGATGGACGAGACTACTCACCATTGGAATTATATGATTACTAAGCTATTACTATAAAAGGATTTACATGATAAGAGCTTAATAAGTATGGTATTCTCATGTTATTTTCTAGAAGTACAGAATTTATCAATAAAGTACCTATACTATTTTGTCTTGCAAGAAATAGTAATTGGGCGTTTCCAAGATGAATCCCAGGATACTTTTCCCAAATGCCAAAACCAAGCCTCCATGTTCTTAGCTTTCATGGCGCGTTCACAGATTTGAAATTATCATATTCAGCTTTGACGTAATGTCTTTTTGCATATAATCTGTCCCCCAAAGCTCTTATATCTTAGAAGCTAATAAAAGGGAACAATGCAAACCTCCTTAGAAATCCCCCCCCCCCAGCCCCCCCCAAAAAAAATAAAATAAAATACTGCATTTGTGAACTCTTATAGCTATATCACGGAGTTCGACATATGCAAAGTTTGATAGTAAATTTCAGTACCAAAAATCAATTAAGACTCTGCACCATATGTATCCAAACAAAGATGACATATTAGACTACTAACAAAAAACTATTGACATTTCCCACAACATTGGAATGATAACTGGAGCACAAACTTAAACCGAATATGAACAATCTATACAGCTTTCAGCAACAAATAGAATATGAAGTTTTCACCTTATATACAAATGCTAGAAATGCTTCAGATGGACTTGGAAATCATTTCCAGAACAGACCGATTGGATTCACCATTTGATTGTGCCAACATTTCTACAGTGAATGACAAACAATTAAAGAGTTCCTTTGCAGTTTTAATATTTCCAACTTTGCCATATCCAGTAATCAAGTTGCTATAGGTAACAACATCAGGTGCACAACCCTTGCGAAGCATTACGTCAAATACCTTAAACGCCTCATCCATCTAGCTCATCTTGCAATATCCATTAATCAAGGTGTTACAGGTAATAACATTAGGTGCACAACCCTTGCGAAGCATCACATCAAATACCTTTAACGCCCCATCCATCTGGCTCATCTTGCAATATCCATTAATCAAGGTGTTATAGGTAATAACAGTAGGTGCACAACCCTTGCATAGCATCACGTCAAATACCTTTAATGCCTCATCCATCTGGCTCATCTTACAATATCCATTAATCAAGGCGCTATAGGTAATAACAGTAGGTGCACAACCCTTGCGAAGCATCATGTCAAATACCTTTAATGCCTCATCCATCTGGCTCATCTTGCAATATCCATTAATCAAGGTGCTATAGGTAATAACAGTAGGTGCACAACCCTTGCGAAGCATCACGTCAAATACCTTTAACGCCTCATCCATCTGGCTCATCTTGCAATATCCATTAATCAAGGTGCTATAAGTAATATCAGTAGGTGCACAACCCTTGCGAAGCATCACGTCAAATACCTTTAACGCCTCATCCATCTGGCTCATCTTGCAATATCCATCCATCAGTGTATTGTAAGTGATGGTATTAGGTTCCACACCTCTTCGAATCATTTCTGAGAAGAGCTTGGAAGCCTCAATTACTGACCTGTCCTTGCAAAGACTGTCAATGATTGTGTTGTATATTACTACATCTGGCTTACAGCTCCCTTTTTCCATCTGCTTGAGAAACCTAATAGCAGCAGTAGTGTTCCCTGTTTTGCATAATCCATTAATTATTGTTCCATAAGTAACTGAAGTAGGCCGATACCCTTTGTGTGCCATTTCAGTGACCAAATCCACAGCAAGCATGATTCGACCCTCAACACAGAGCCCCTTGGCCAGAGTGGTGAGTGTGATAGAGTCCGGTTGGTGACCAAGTTTGAGGATTTTTCCAAAAACAGAGAAACCAAAACCCACGCAATTTGAAAGACAGTAACAATTAATCAAAATACCCAAAGTACAAACATCGGGCGCGATTCCTAACGATTCAATTCGATTAATTAGAGAAATGACGGTGGAATAATGTTTCCTTCTCGCAATTGCCCCTAACAGCTGATCAAATTTCAGAATAGACGGCAGAGGTCGCATTTGAAGCATGCGATCAAACAAAACTAGGGCAACGTCAAGGTTGACGAACCCACCAGATCCGCACCGATCTCTTGCAGTAGAAGAAGAAGAAGAAGAAGATTGAGAATGAAAAGAAGGGCTTACCCTTACCTTATCAATGAAGAAATTGCAAGCAAGGGTAAGCATACCAGTAGTCGAAGCATTGCCTATCCTCAACATCATCGTCAGTTCGTCACTTCTTCTCTCTCTCTCTCTCTCTCTCTCTCTCTCTCTCTCTCTCTCCTGTGGGCGCTGCTCAAGAACTGCTAAACTGCAAAACTCAAAATGTCCCTGTTAAATTGGGTATTTGCGAGTGGCTAATAATTGGGTAACCCGTTGAAGAAACCGGTTCGGATTTAATCTTCCGACCCAAGTAATTTGAGAGTGGGGACCACCTCTTATTTTGAATTTTGAGTCTTCCTCCGATTTTTAAAATTTTTATTTTGATATCAGAGTCTCCCTCTGACCCCTTTCTTCTTCTTTTTTTCATTTTTTCTTTTAATATCTGGATTTGCATCTCACTGATTCCCCTAAGAACATGCGGTCCCTCCATTCCATATACACCAAACAATTATAAGACAATTCATGGACATGGCCTTGAGGGGAAATGGTGAGTATTGAACCTACGATCGTTTGCTAAATTAATAACTTTCTCCATTTTTTGGAACCTTACCAATACTAATCAGGTGTATTTTTTTGGAACCTTACCGTATATCTTGGAGGTTAGTTGGGAGGAAGGTCTAGATCTATTATTAATAAAATAAAATTTAAAAAATGAAAAGAAAAGAAGGGTTAATCATGAATCAAATTTTATATCATGCATGAGCTTGTTATATAATCAGGTGTATTTTTATTTTGGAGAAATTAGTAAAAAGTCCATTTACAAGAAAATATTGAGAAAGCAATTTCCCAATTTTCTTGTATAGTCACAAGTCCAAAAACATCTTTAAACTTTAACATTTCTTGTAGAAGTTAGAGTTGGCATTTTATTTAATGCCTTTTTTGCCCTCTCAACTGTTATGGTAAAGCCCTCTCGACTGTTATAGTAAATATTCAAGATATTAATGCTTATATTATGTTAGGAATTTTTTTTTTTTTTTTTTTAAAATTTTTCCCTATGATTAACTCAATCAACTAATGTCCATCCATAATTTTCCATCTCGATTGTTACGATAAGTATTTAAGGTATTAACACTTATATTCTTTTGGGATATCATTTTGAATTGCCCCACGATTCACTCAAAAAATTACAAAATTTCCGTTTTTTATGTCTATCAACAATTTTTCCTCCCAATTGTTATGGTAAGTATTCAAGATACTAATGCTCATATTTTGCTAGGATATTTTTTTGAATTTTCCCCCCACGACTCACTCACTTAATACAGAATTTACACATCTAGCAAACTGTTACATAACGCATTATGTGAGTAAACAAAAATAGTTACATGTATTTTTTAACTGTAAATTTGTTTAACAGATTAGTTACATATATAGAGTACTTTGTATTTGTTTCATTCACAAACACAAAATAAAATTACAAACAAAATTTGGAAATTGTTACATGTGGAACTACCTATTTCAAAAATTTCGAATTACACATTGAATAATCCTGCTCCTAATTATAGAGATTTTACATGAAATTGATGTAACTATTTAGTTCAATGTAACACAATTCAAAAATACATGGACGATGTTACTACGCCTAATTGAGTTAATTGATGTGACAGTTATAGGAGAAAAATATGGAGCAAAATCTAGTCACAATCCTCTCCACCAATCATGGAATTAAAGTGGGATGTAGCATTTAAGACGTCTTCAAATTATATGTGAGGCGCATATTTGTCCTTGAATAATTATGTGGATTTACGGCTTTAATTTTTTTTTACTTGAACTTAAGTCTCCTTAAGTTAGCAAATTTGAACTTCTCCCCAAATGCCCCTATTATTATTATTTTTTTTTAATTTTCTTTTAAAGGGTGCTATCCAAGCCTAGCTTAGGGTCTTAGGGTTGGACTCGAATCTATTTAGATATTGGAATTAAGCAACTTTTTGGATCTCTAAATAAATGCTAAAAAAAATACTTACAAATTCCCTTCCTGAGTAATTTTTTTTTCCCCTTTCCTTTCTTTTATGTTTTTCAAGGGTGTACATGGTTGGTTTAGAGCGATTTACAGGAGAAACCACTAATCAACCTACCAAAGGCAGGTATCAAATATTTCCACATGCAACCAAACCATAGGTCATTAAAATCAACAAATTGGTTGATTTCTCTCTGGCTAGTGATTTGACCAGATTGGGCGAGTTATATCTTGCTTTTCATATAGACCTTTTCTAATTCGACCTTCACTACATCTATAAGAAAAAGAAGTCAAAATCAAGTTACTATGATACTTAAAACGAAGGGAAAATTACAAATTGTCTCCTAGAACTTTAGGTCGAAATCACTTTTTACCCCTCATTTACGAAATCGGACAAATAACCCCCCATAGTTTCAGTTTTTTTCACTTTACTCTCTCCATCTAGCAGCTGTTAGAATTTTAACGGAAATTGGACATCTGCACACCACATGACCAACTTATTACATTTTTCAATCATAACTACCCTTGTCTAATATTTTTATACTCCAGCCACAATTCCAATCGTCTTCTTCAGCACGTAACATTGCAAGTTTTAATCCCTTGAACTAAATATTTGTATTCTAAAAAAATAATAATAATAATCACCCCACCAATGACTCATTTCTTCCCAATAATCTGTACAGATCATGATCTCAATTAAATCCATATTATTAATTTCGAACAAAACCAAACAATGCATATATATAACATTGTGTGTGTGTGTGTATATATATATATACTAGTTGGTGCACACGTGCGTTGCACGTGAATTTTTTTGAGTTAAATTATTTTTTTAAATAATGATAATAATTTTTTTCATTTAATAATTTTATCGTGCCTTTGCATAAGAAGAAAGCACTTTGATTACTCAATCCTTTACTTCTTTTGATATGATTACTATTTTTTTTTTCATTATCTTTCCCAAATCATTGTGCTTAAAATTAACTTTGAAACTTCATTATACATAGGTTCTTTCAAGGTTTTGTGAAACTTTCAATGCTGAAACAAAAAGCTCTCTCTTTCACTCTTAGTCTCTTTCTCCAATCAAAACATATTTACGCCATAGTTGAAAGATTTAATAGCAAATTATTAGTACATCAGTATTGCAAAAATCAAAACCAAGATTTGCACAGCTTTGCAAACCCTAAGGATATGCCATCCTTTTTTTTTTTTATTTATGATGTACTACAATCTACACCCCTCCCATAGATTCATGTCACAGAAACTAATTCAAGTTCCTAATAAGGCCTACACTACCACCTTTAAAAAATATAGTATTTATGGGATTGGAAGGTTCTCATTTTATTTATGAGTAAAGTAGTTTTTGATATATATGTAATGGAAAAACATAGGAGAAAACAGATACTCCACGCGAGATCGAAATCAAGACTTATGCAAATCCAGAACTTCTATTGGTCTTTGATTAAAATAATAATATTCCTAATATGTACATGTTTAGGATTTTTTTTTCTTTTAAAAATCTGGTATTTATGGGATCAGGATGTTCTCATTTTTTTAATGAGTAAATTAGTTTTTGATGATTTTTTTATTTGGGAAACGATAGGAGAACACACATAACTTACTTAAGGTAAAAAACCAAAGACTTCTACAAACCTTAAAGCGACAGATTAATAAACTCAAGGACCATTGATTTTTCATTAAAAAATAATACTCCCTCCATCCCGTAAGATAGGTTACGTTTGACAAAACATGGAGTTTAAGAAAATGTAATCATTATATTGACTTGTCATTGATTAAGTACCATCTTTTCAAAGATACCCTTATCTTTTTTGTATTGCGTTTTGTGTTGAAAGTAAATATTGAAATAACGAAGGGTATAAAAGACTTTAAAAAAATATGATTTGATTTTTTAAAGTGGTCAAATATTTTGGGACCAAAAAAGTTAAAAATTTAGCGTACCTTATTGGTACAGAGGGAGTACTCGTTTTTATGTATTGCCTTGGCAAGTTGGCATCATGACTTTACTTCATGATGTTAAATTTTTCTAACAATTGCTAACCTAGTTGAATCTGGACGGTTGTGATAAGGAGATGACTTTTTGGTAATCGCCTCCAAATATAATGCCAAATAAAGTTTGTTGGTCAACTTATTAAATATTAACTGTCAACATGGTACAAATTGACTGTCAATATCTTCTGTTTAGTACTACATTTGGAAGTGATAACTAAAATGTCATTTAGCTGGTTCTCTTTTCTTCCCCACCCCTCATGTCCCATCATCAGTTTTTTCCCAGCAACTTTTTCTCACATCAAAAGTTCAGAACCATTTTCTATCTCTCTCTCTCTCTCTTCCCCACAGTTATCACGGATCCAGATCAGATCAGGTGATCCTAGCTCTATTATCACTTACCTCCTCTCTCTCTCTACGTCATCTCTATTTGCTACAATAATCCATTTGGGTAAACCCATTGTCTCTGTCTCTCTCGCACACACCGTTATCAGAGCGTGTGTTTCTTTCTCTAGCTAGTTTCTCACTCATTCTCTAGTCTCTCTTTCCTTTTTTTCTTTTACCTCATTCTCTATGTATTTGTTTTGATTGCAAATTTGCAATTCGTTCTCTCTAACTTTCTCTCATCTCTATTTCTTTATTAGTCTCTCTCTCTCTCACCATCATCTAGGCCATGAATCGTATGTTTGAGTCTATGCTTTCAATGATTGTTGATTGGTTTCCTTAATGGTCTACCTATATGGTTTGGATCCTCATCGATTGGTTTCCTTGATGGTCTTTGGGTTCACAATTGTAAGATCTATGGGTCTTGATCGCCACCGATCAATGTTGCACCAATAGATGTCATCAATCTATGGGTTTTTATCTAAGGTATGTCCTATACATTTTTCTCAAATTACCATTATTTAAAATAGAATAAAAAAACTATGATTTGATTTTGATATATCTATAGATATATATATATATATTCTTCGTTGATGCGTGGTGGATCACTGCTTGTGATTTTATTTTTTTGGCCTGTACTTTTTTTTTTTAAATGATTTTGAACTTTTTTTTTTTTTTTTTGGGGTTGTGATCTAAGTTATTTTCTTTTCTTTTTGTTCTTTTTGGTTTTGTTTTGTTTAGTTTGGTATTTTGGGTTTGTAGGTAGATATTGCAAAGTTTCATGAACCTCACGATTTGATAGGGACTTTTTTTGGTGGTTTGTTAGACCTTCCCTTTTTATTTTCTTTTTTTCTTGTGCATTCGTTAATGGTTTTTTTTTTTTTTTTTTCTTTTTGGGGGTTTTGTTTTGTTTTTGTTCAAGCCTGCTTCTTTTTTAATTTTCCTTCAATAGAATCGTCTTTGACTCTCTTCTTTTTCTTGGTAATTTGACTTGATTATTTTCAAAAATCAAAGATTATATATGAATTATCAACAAAATATGAAAATTATGCAACAGCAGCAATTTAAAAGTTTAATGATGCAATTCAAGTTTTTTCTGATACGCGAATCCTTAGAAAATAATCAAAGATTATATGTGCTATTCAAAACTTTACTTGTGCAATTCAATTTTTTTTTTTTTTTTTGGGCCTCTTAATCTGGGTTTTAATTTGTTTTTGTTCAAGCATGCGTCTTTTTATTTTCATTCAACTGATTCTGTAAAAGCCCGAATTCTTTCTTAGGCGTAATTAATTAACTAAAAAATTGATTGTCTTTAGTTAGATTTAAACGTACGAGTTAATTTAGGATTAACTTCGAACACGTTCAACTTTGTAGCCAAACAAGGTGATTGTTTTCTAATCAATGAGTGATAGTGTTCGTATCCTAATCAAACACTGACTTTGAAGGTAATCCTAATTAGGTTAGGATTAACTTGCACCCTATATAAGAAACTTTTAGGGAGGATTTATATTCTTTTGACTGAAAACAATATAGAGAGAGAAAGGAGGATGATGGATCCATAAGAGAGAAGGAAAAAGATAGGAGCTGATGCTGTTTTTGTACAAATCGACTGCCAACTTCGTGTCTGTTTACAAGTAATGTACCATCTGTTGACTGGAAACTTCACTGTGTTATCAAGATTTTCATCTCTAATCCAATCCTCCATCTCTATCACTTCTACAACCACTAAACCATCATCACCACCACTCAAAAATCCCTCCATAGCTGCTGCACAAGATCATCTAACCACCAAAAATCTCTTTCTTTGGGTTTGGGTAACAAGGAAAGGCAAAAATTGTGGTTTCCACCACTTCCACCACCACTTCCCATGTCCACCACCACAAATTTTCTTCAAACCCTACCATAGACCCTTCCACAAACATCTCTCTCACAGATTTAGGGACTGATTTTGAGGGAAAATCAGAGGGTAAACTTCTGCTTTTGCCTTAGGTAGCATAGGAAGTTAATACAGAAATCTGTTGCTATTTTACTACATTCTGACTGTCAACTTCACATCTGTTGACAATCAACTTCTCTCGGATTGACTGGTAACTTTGCTGTATTAAAAAGTAATTTAAACCTATCAATTTATAATTTAACATGAGTCTATTTTAATGCCACGTTAATGTATATTAATTATATTAAATATAGTAAGCATTATAAGGTCATGAGAATTAGACGTTGAACTTTAATGCACCACTTAGTTGGAGAGACTTTTTAGCTTAAGTATGATTTATTGATAAAGAATATTATTGATTTTAGGTTCTGAGTAGCGTTAGGATTGTTAGAAATTTGATCGCTTGGATTGTTGAAGGTTTGATTTGAGGTAAGGGAACTTGCACAATATATCGCCCTCTTTTATTAAATAAAAATAAATCTAATTTTTATTCCAATTTTATGAGCCAATGGTTTATGAAAAATTGTTTTACTATAAAAGTGTTTATTTCTTATATACTATGGGTCAAGCAAAAATAGTCTTTTATTGAAATTTTTTTACATGTGTTTAAATCTATTCTACTTGTGAAAAATATTTGTCAAATGTTTATTGTATAAGTATAAACTCTGGTTAGATTATTGGTTCGTCCCAGCAGGGGATTCAATAATGTTGGAAAATTGGTTCGTGCGAGCAAGGGATTCTAATATTGTTAGTCATCAGTACTGATGTAGTGTAAAGTCCCACGATGATGGGCACCTATAAGTGTGAGTCTAGCCAGAGGAAGTAATTGTATGAATTAGTGTTTTATTGATTTGTATTATATGAATCAGTGATTTTAAAGTAATTTATCGAATGCATTGTTATCAAAAGTGTTTTAGTGTTATTGTTTATTAAATTGAAAGTAAGAGAATTATTTCTAAAAGTTTATATGCCTTCTAAATTAAAAGAAATGATTTATTGTGAAACTTTATCATTTTGTTACTCATATTTTTTAAATTAATCGTACGAATATGCTTGATCTCTTCTCATAAATATTGTGTAAAGTTTTATTGCTGAGCTTTATGCTCACGCCTTATATTTTTCCCCACAGATGATTAGCTTGATGTGAGTGGCTTTCGCGTACGAAGAGTTAGGGCGTCAATGGCTTGATCTACTAGTTTAATTAGAACTTTTATTTTAGTAGTTAAAGAATTAGTTTATTATTTTAGTGGACGTTGTAATAGGTTATTGGAGATGACAATTTACTTTGATGAATATGGATTTATCAACTTATATCAATTAATTGTTGAGAGTTTAGTCATGCTATGGCTTGAATTTTATTGTGGATGGATTATTGGAGACAACTTTATTATAGGTTGATGTTGTTAAGTGGTTTAGGCCTTTGTGGGGCGAAAACCTTCGTGATTTGTGACAATCATGTCGCCAAATCTAGTCTTTTGGGTTTGGGGTGTGACAGATTCGTACTTTGATTCTCTTCTTTTTTTTGCTAATTTTGCAATTCAAATAGAGATTTAAAAGTCCAATCATGCAATAGACAAAGATTTAAATGTTTATGCAAGCAGAAATTTAAATGTTTAAACATAATTTGTATATATAAGTTAAGTTTATTGAAAACTACATACCAGACAAAGCACTAGAAGAAAGGAAACGCAATGAAGGCACATAGAAGACGCAGAAGAAGGAAGCAGTAGTTGTTCTTTCCTGTGTTAAGGTTTTATAATTTTTATAATGTGTTTCTATTTGTATTTATATGTTAACATTGTTAGGGTTTTACGAATTATAGTTTCCGTTTCCTTAGAATTCCTATTTGGGTTTAGTTTTATTTAATTATAATACGAATTATAATTTCCTTAGAATTCTTATTAAGGTATGTATTTTATATTGCTATATTTCCTATATATGCAGAAAGGTAATTGTGTATTTAAAAATTAAAATAAGGGTATATTAGTCAATCAAAAGTTTTTCTCACATTCATCTTTGTATAGGTAGTATAGATATATATAGAGAGAGAGAGAGAATAAGGGCATAACTCACATTCAGCCTAGAGCTGGGGGCATAACTCGCAATTGTTGTTGCGATTGCTGTGAACTTGCTGAACAAGAAGGAGTTGGCCTCGATCTTAATATGCGATGGCAATGGCGGGGATCTCACTTGACAAAAGGTACATGTTTGCCATCCAAGATACAAGATTAAAACCTTTGAATCCTCAATTTTATTCATCAATTTGAACATTGTAAAGTAATATCTCTACCTAATTGATCAAAATTTGATTTCAATCATATGTGTGTGTGTGTGTGTGTGTGTGTGTGTGTGCGCTTTTGGAAGCAATTGAAAATATGGGATTTAAGATTTTCTTTCATTTTCTCTTATTTTTCCTCTGTTTTATGAGCAAACAAATGGATGGTTAGGTTTAGATTTAGGTTTAGGGTTAGGGTTAGGGTTAGGGATTTTTTATTTGGCCACAGAAGTGTTGATGGTTGTGGTGACGGGAACAACCACACCAACAATGAGATTGGGTTAGCTCCATCAGATCCATTATCCACATTGCCATGCTTAAATGGCTGAAAATAAATATGCCCACCAGAGTATTAAAAAAGAAAAAATTCAGTCTTTGAGTGGGTGATGGAAATCGGTGTTCGTGGTGATGGAAGCAAACACGCCTCTAGTTCCAATTCAATGTCTTCTTCTTCCAAACAATCATAATAATCTGATAGGTTCTTAGTAGCAACTACGTGTTTGGTTCAAGCATTTCTTAAAGGTTGACACTTTGATCAATCTTTTTGCCTAAAGGTTCTAGTTTGGTTGGTGGGAGAAAATTAAAGAAAAGAGAAGGAAAGGGAACTTGATAACATGGGTAATCTCGTGCTGTTGCAATATCATAGAAAACAATGTGGAGTTCTAATGTCATTTTGCATCTTTAGGCATAAAAATCTAACGGGCTTATTGCCATTTCAATCATTCTATTAACGGCGTCAGTCCAAAATCTATTTCTAATAGTTTGGGGGTGATTTGTCCGATTTTATAGATGAGGGGTGAAAAGTGATTTTGGCCTATAAGTTTCGGAGGGCAATCTGTAAGTTTCTCTAAAATTAAAATTCCATAATCAAAATTCTAACAAAACCATAAATGATGTCCAATCTTTAATTGGTTCTCTCTTACCCTTCCAATAAATATTGTAGGAAGTTTATATGTTCTTATTTGACCGGGAATATAATATATATAGGGGAGGGATCCATTTACTCCCCGTGTAAAACTATTTACTCTTACACCCATCAATAACTTTTTGTACGATCGATATTTTTTAAAACTAACTGTTGGATTGGATATTCCTTTCATAGAGATTAGCGGCCTAATTATAGTTTTATTTGCAAATAGAAAAGTGAATTTATAGATGAGATGCTTATGAGTATACAATCAGTGTGAACTTTGGTGTGCATGATCTCCATGAGAATAGTATTTAATCCAACGGTTGGTTTGGAAAAATATTGATCCAACAAAAAGATATTGAGGGGTGTATATATATATAGTCCCGATTAGGTTAGTATGTGTTGATATAAGTTGTATCAGTACCATGCATTAGGGGATTGTATATCGTGCATTAGCCTAATTATGTATCCCATAACCCACCAATGCAAGAGATACAACCTCCAATGTGGATGTTGATATAAGTTATATCAATACATGCTTACCTAATATATGTATGTTAAGGGTTATTCAAGTGGGGGATATCCTAGACTATCCCGCGTGATCACTGGCGATCCGTGAACAACATGTACGCATTTATGCGTATACGCATATCGTCTACAGACGGCCATGATCATACGGGATATCCCGCACATGATCAAATCTGTATGTTGTATATGTATATATTAAAGGCAGAAAGCGGGTCGGTTTGGTTTACTGGTAGTTTAACAAAGTTCAACTAGCCAACGGAACCAAACTACCAAGTTTATTACCTAAACCACCCAAACCTAATCCGCCTTATTCTCTCAAACTGCTTGGGTCAATGTAAAATAAAGCTGATTGATTTGGTTTAATGGATTAGATGGTTTTTTGCATAATTTGTGTGATTTTCCTTTGAACCATCAATTGAAGCATCCACTGAGAAACCTTTTGACCATCAATTAAAGAAATTGTATTGCCCTCAATGCCTTTTTATTTCTAAGAAATCTTTGGACAATTGTATTATAAGTGAAACCATCGTGCGAGCAACCATTCTCATCCTTTTTCTACAGTTACTCATTAACTTCATCCAAATGACTTTTACAACGTGCACTGATGATGATATTTGTGAGCGCTATGCCTTGCGAACATGCACGGCTCGAGAATACGCACTAACCTTAAAGGACTAGCACGGAGAGGAGTCACCACCCAGGAAAACCCGAGAACCAAACTGACCCCTTGCAAGGGTCTAACTCATCATTACCAAAGTAGGTTCGGAGCTAGGGTATGCCATTGGGAAGGTGTTAGGCACCCATTGGTGCCCAATCTGTAGATCGGCCCCCATTTTATGTCTATTAATCATATTTAATTATCTAATTTAATCAAAATTACTCCTACTCATACAAAGAATTAAAATACACTCTATGGCAGTTATGCAATACCCAAGCAATTAAAGAACATATATTTACAAGATAGATTAAAACAAATAATAAACACATGAAAAAAGAAATAATAAACAAGTGGAATGAAAGAAATAATAAAGAAAGTAAAAAAAGTAATAAAGGGGAATTAGGAAGCAATAAAAAAGTAATAGAAAAAGGTAGGAAAAGTAAAAAAGGTTATCAGGAACCAAACCATATGTACGCACACCAAACTGTGCGTGCGCATGGGGCCTATGCGCACGTGTGGTATGAGCTATGCATACGCGCGCCACTTTTCGTCCCTATAACACCAAAGGTTAAATACGTGTACGCGCTATAAAACAAAGTGCACGCATAGATTAAACACGAGTATGCACCAAAAGACAAAGCGTGCACGCATAGTGACACGCGTATGCACATCCGATTTACTACTCCTACAAAATAAGTGGTTAGATCTATTTTCACACGTATGCGCAATCAACAAGGCCATGCGCACTCATATTTAATTATCTAATTTAATCAAAATTACTCCTACTCATACAAAGAATTAAAATACACTCTATGGCAGTTATGCAATACCCAAGCAATTAAAGAACATATATTTACAAGATAGATTAAAACAAATAATAAACACATGAAAAAAGAAATAATAAACAAGTGGAATGAAAGAAATAATAAAGAAAGTAAAAAAAGTAATAAAGGGGAATTAGGAAGCAATAAAAAAGTAATAGAAAAAGGTAGGAAAAGTAAAAAAGGTTATCAGGAACCAAACCATATGTACGCACACCAAACTGTGCGTGCGCATGGGGCCTATGCGCACGTGTGGTATGAGCTATGCATACGCGCGCCACTTTTCGTCCCTATAACACCAAAGGTTAAATACGTGTACGCGCTATAAAACAAAGTGCACGCATAGATTAAACACGAGTATGCACCAAAAGACAAAGCGTGCACGCATAGTGACACGCGTATGCACATCCGATTTACTACTCCTACAAAATAAGTGGTTAGATCTATTTTCACACGTATGCGCAATCAACAAGGCCATGCGCACTCATATATATATATATGTGTACGTGCACTTACAAGAGTACGCATGGCAAACAAATCGCGCGCACACATTCATGTGCGTGCGCACCATGACTTACAATTAAATTACAATTTTCTCTGCAATTGAACCGATCCTAAACCCATGACCACAATATTAAGCATGTATGTTCATTCGATTAAAAAAGCTATCCTACTATCCCAAATTGTTTAGTTTTAATCATCAAAATTATTCCTAAAACACATACAAATAATCAACAGACCATTTCAATATGCAAATAAATTAAATAAGTGAAGTGGGAAATATTTTTACCAATTGCATGATATAAGTTGATCGTCCCCTCAGGTCCACTGCCAATCCTTCTTGGTTCTTTCTCTCTTTCTCTCAATTTTCTATATTTTTCTCTCGTTTATCTAGCCTTCAAACACACAAATCCCACCCCACGCCTCTATCCTTTTCTTTATATAGGAGGAGGTTAGGTCAACTCCTCTGCTGAGGAAGCTCCATCTGATCCCCCCGAAGGTAAGTCTTCTCCCTCTCCGCGATTCAGGATCACTAGTCTGAACGAGAAAGGAAGAAACTCATTTCATACGTACGCACTGTCAATTGACGCGTATGCACATCAGATTTTGAATTTAGGGAGCGTTTGCATCACATTCTAACGAAGGTGCAAGAGCCATGCGTGCGCATAGCCCACTATGCGTACAACGTACACATAGTAGGGCCATGCGTATGCATACCCACTAATGTGTACGCACTTCCCACTTCTAACTTTGCTTTTAAAAGCAATGCTTAGGTGTATGTACGTGTAATGTTGTCACGCCCCAAAAATAGCCTTGCTAAAGCCTAGTGAGGTAGTGACAACTCAAAACCTTATCCATTTATTCTCCAAGAGACACTATGTTGACAAATATTACTTCACATAAATATTAATTTCTTTATTACCTCATATACGAAATTATAATTATTACAATGCATCACTGTTTGATATTACAACACATATGTCAACTTATCAAAACTAAACAACTATCGCATCAGGAAAATATGCTCTTCTATTCATGTCTTCTCAACAGCTCACAAATTTCCAAATCCTGAAAAATAATTTTTAATAAAAGGGTGAGCAAATCACGGCTCAGTGAGATAATTCATCCATGAATGCTTAACATTAGTATACAACAGCTCATCGTACATTTAATAGCATCTCTGTAACATCTCATACTGCAATGATGTTAATAGCATTTCTCAAAATTTATGCCACTCAAGCATATAAAATTTCTATACAACAACTCATCTTACATGTAACAACATCTATACTTAACATTAGTATACAACAACTCATCTTACATGTAACAGCATCTTTGTAACATCTCATACTACAATGATGTTAATAGCACTTCTCAAAAGTTATGCCACTCAAGCATATAAAATCTGCACGTACCTGTGCCTCTGTTGCCTACTGCAACCTGCAAAAACAATCATAGCATACCTGTCTGCTCATACAGGATATACCATCCACGACCACAGCACACACCGCTCATCATGTGTGTATGCTACCCCACTGGCCTCTTGCCCTCGAAAATGGAGTAGCATATTAGTGCACTAACTGCAGGGCTTTCTCAACCTGGTCGTATCATCTCAACATCTCAACATTTCAATCTCAGTTACAAGTATAAGCAACTTCACATAAACATGTCACAAAATAGATTTATACACGCTTGTTTCTCATCTCAACATCTTAATCTCAATCACAAGTATAAGCATTCAACTTCACATAAACAGATCACTGAATAACTTGATACATGTTTGTACATGCATTAATAATCATATCGCTCAACATATGGATGCTACTATCATGCACGTACACTAATTAATCTCAATAATATTTTAATATCTAATTATGAATATGAATTATTATTCATATTATACTCTACCACCATTAACAATTTGCAATCAAACTACTCAACATAAATCTTAGAGCCAAATATTCAGTTTGGGGAAATTTTGGAATTTTTCATAAGTTCAAGGGCTATATTGCAAATATAAAAATATGAGAATTATGATGACATCATAAAAATATTAATAAAAAGTCCCTGAAGTGTTCTACTTCTCATAGAAATTGCATAGGTTCAAACAAAACTCAATTTGGAATCCATTTGAGCTATTTTTAGTAAGTAGGGGTAAAATGGTCATTTTACACGTGAATAAAATAATACCCAAAATTAAACATCCATTTTACCTCAAAAATACTCTTATGTAAATTTTGTTGATATGAATCCAATGGTTCAATTCGTAACTCAATCAGAATTCTATACACTTTGTTTGAACTAGTCAAAGTTTGAAAACAAACTACACAAAAGGGTTAAAGTCTCATAATTTTTGAAACCCGTGTTATCATGCTCATATGGGTACAAAATTATAAACATAAGTTTCTAGTATTTTTATAAGATTTTTAAAAATATTTTCAGCACCTAATGAAGGCCCCACATAGCCAATTGCACTAGAGTACACGTGGCCTATGGTGCACGCTGCCACACTCAATCACATACCCTTCTTCTTCCCCGCGCAAAGCCAAATTCTACTGCTGTCTGGAATTTTTCCCACATTTAATCAGAACTTTGAAAATTCATAACTAATTCATTTCTCAACCTTTTTCGATGATTCAAAAGCCCGTTTTGCTTAGTTTTTTATGTAGAATCTTATAAAAATATCAGAAAAATAAAATAAGTTATGAATTCATACAGATTTTCATATCTGTGTTTCGGGTTGTCCCATTTATTTCTCACAACCTACAAGGTGTTAAAGCCTAAGATTTATACAGAAGGCTCTCTATAGTATCATAAAACTATGGTAAAAATTTCATAGAGTTTCATTTACTGTGCATAGAGAACCAATCAAACAAAGTAAAAGGGAAGCCATTGATGCTTCTTTGAAGCTTCAAAAATTATCCAAACATCAACCAATCCTCATGAAACTTTTAGAACCTATCCTATATCATTCAAAGATGAAAAATCTCACCTCAGGTTTGTAGAAAAATGTTTTGAAACTTCCTTGGTTTGAACTCCCTTCTTTCTCCTTCTTTCTTTCTCTCTATTTCTCTCTTTTGTTACACTCTCTTAGCAGCCCAAAATAGCACGAAAATGAGCTGAAAATTAGCCCTTTTATACCCCCTCAAGTCAAAGGAAGTCTCCCCTCATTAATTTATGAAGATTCTTCTCTATTCCTTTGTCCCCAAGCAACTCCTTCCTTTCTCTCCAAGCAAACAAACGTGGCTGAATTTTGTTTGTTTTGTTTTGTTTTGTTTTTCTTTTTCAGCCATTAATAGAATTTGGCCACCTATTCCCTCCTCATGTAAGCAATGACCTCATCTTAAGGATTAATTACATCATTAATCCTATTAATATAATAAGTTAGTAATTTTTGTTATATATATATCCTAAAGCTTTGGTGATTAATAATAATTATAATTATGACAACAACAAGTAATAATAATAATCACACTAATCAATTGATTATTAGGGGGCAAATATTTGAGTTATCACATTCTACCAACCTTAAAAAAAAAATTTCGTCCTCGAAATTTGAATAGTCTTAAATCAAATACTATATATCACTACGCTTCTGCTGCGCAACTCAAATTTAAAAGAAAGCTCATAAGTAAAACAAATTTTTTTTCTCAAGAAAATACATTCGCAAGTATGATGGAATAATCCAGCACGTATAATCAATTAACAACTCCCATTGATATTCATATCCAAAATGGATGTCCAAGGTCAAATAAAAATTACATAAAGATGTAAGGATCAAAAATACATTTTTATGGAAAATGTCCTAAAACTTCGTGTTATGTTTAGCATGTCCAAAGGTCTCTACAGTTCATATGATTTGGAAATTAGAAATCGTTAGAGTTGCTTTTTAAATTAGAAACTAAATTTCCAATGTTTATAAAACATGTAGTTCAAATCAACACTGCAATAAGATCTTATAAAACCATGATAGAATATGGTCTTAGTTTGTAGTAGAATCACGTCTTGTAGAAACAAAATTAACTAAAGTTATCAAGATACCTCATTAAAACAGAATAGATTGTAGATAAATATTCATATCCTCAAATATAAAATTTCAAATCTTGATTTTTCTTGATTCTATGTAAACTAAACTCATAAAACATTTTGACAAAATATGCCTTAGGATGAAAACCTTCTCTTTATAAAATAATTTAGCAATTTTATTTGAAATTACTTTGCTAGAATTTCATAACAATATTAACCAATGAAGAGCGTTTGAATTTATGAGAATAAGCCACAAAGAATTTGATTCTAAAACTTTTTATACAAAAACCAGACATAACAATGGTATTTCTCATAAACTTTCATAAAATTATGACATGGATAACCCCTTTAATAAATTCATTCAAAACACCCTTTCTGCTGAAAAATGAAAAATACAGCATAACAGATTTGTTTTGTAAATTCACTTTAAAATAGCGATTCAACTTCAAAAGGCATGAAAATCTCTAGATTTGGAGTTCAATATCTTAAGAATACATAGGAAAAACAGAATGCATAAATAATGTTTCTAGCCTCAATTAGAATTTAAACAACACAACATCTAACAGAAAATTTCTGTATTGCCAGCATATAGCTCATCTTCTCTAACAATTCATAACTTTCTCAAATCTTAACGAAATTAAGTGATTCAAAAGCCCAATGAAAGCTTGAGAAATATACTTTTAGATTCCATGGTTGGTTCTCATTAAAACATCACCCATTAAATCAGATTTTTGAAGTAGAGCTTCAGGTTCCAAAACTCTAACATAAACTTTGAACAACAATTACTTGTAACACTCTTAATCGTTCCTCACCAAATTTCATAGGTAAAAATTACATGCTAAATGGATACAAAGTCCTCAATAATAGAATCAAATAATTGAGTGTATAAAGACAATTAAACTATTATAATTTGGACTTCATTAAAGCATAGTTTTAAGCTTTTAAACTCAAGTTTCCAAACCAAATATTTCAATTGAAACTAGGAATCAACGTAAAATAAAAATAGGGGTCAATCCTCACTAACAAGCTCAAATTGAACCATCAATTTACTGTAAATTATATCTCCCTAAAATTCCTTTCTTATTTGTAATTGATGTGATTTAGCAAACAAAATCAATTGTAGAAAAAATTTCATCCTCTAAGTTAATTCCACAAATTGTCAATGCAACACTAGAGAATTGCGATTTTCCTCAATATGAACTCCAAAAATAATTGGGATTTTCATTCAGCATCCTTCTTGACAACACTCTTAATTCTCAAGTCCCGTAGGCACTACCTATTATTATAAATTAAGAATACCAAGAAAATGCCAATTACCAATGTACGTGAGTCACACAGTTTTCACTAGCCTGATTTCGTCCCCATATTTCAAACTTTTTACACCCATCCATCATAAGAGAGACACCATCGATGTTCTAGCAGGAAACTATAACCATCCATCAGGTGGAAAACCAACCATAAGGATAACCGGCCACTATGGAATAAACCTTTAGGCCTTTCACCTAGGGGCACTGTAAACCCTTCTTGTTAAACAAGGGAGAATTTCTCAGTCAAACCATTGAGTAATGCATTCAAGAATAGGAGCTAATGTACCATTTTAAATATAAAATGAGTCTTCAACCCTCCAATTTCAAAAAAATTCATAAAATTCATCTCAATTCTTTTCAAATCCAAACATGGCTCCTACTTTTCTCAGAAATCATTTCAAATACTTTTGTAGAACTTTTCACAAAACAAACTTTTCACAAACAGAGGGTTTCAAGATCTTCAAACTTAATAAAAATAATTATTTTCACATTGAAATTATTATTATTATTTTAATGCTGAAAACAGAACCATTCGTATTCAAAACTTCATAACTCACTCTATTGTTGTGCAAATGAGGTCATTCTTGAAGATTTGAAAACTAAACTCAAAGCCCAATACAAGAAAAAGGATAACCCGATGATTTCATTGATTATAGAACCAATTTGATTTTGTGGACAGTGTGCTGGAATTTGGTTCTAACACTGGTTCAATGGGCTTGAGACTTGTATCATATAAAAACTGACATAATATAGAGTCTTTATACTAAAATTATGAATTGACTTCAAGTAAAACTATAAGTACAAAATTCCTAAAGTCAAATCATATATAGTGTAGACACCCCATTTTGTACCGGTTGTCATCTTAAGTCCCGTGGCCCCGATGATGAGTTTAGTGTGGTTATTTACGGATTATCCTTTAAGAATTAGTGTGAATCACAACATGGGATTTTTGGTTAAAATAAAAAGAAAATTATTTTATTAAATTAATCATTTTTATCATGCCACTAACACGTGTACGTATGTGATAAGTGTGTGCACGCACATACGGTACATGTGCATGCGTGTTAGCGGTCAGTCTCCCAATTTTTAAAGAAGACAATTTCCCTTTCCTATTCAGATTAGAAGTCTTTTATCATTATAAAATACCTGTTGATTGTTCTCCAAAGAAACCTAGTCTAGGAAGGAAAGGGAAACTCCAGATTTCAGCTATAAATACTCACTTAATGCCTAGAAAGGGAGGAGGATAGGGTTTTTAGGGAGTGAAATTCGCCATAATTCAGCAGCAGATTTTTGGAAAACCAGCAATCGTATTTTAATCATAACTTTTTCATCCGAAGTCGGAATTTGATGAAATTGGTCTTCTTAGAAAGATAATTTAATTCTCTACAACTTTGTATTTCACGAGTTTTGTCCAATTCTAACGTTTTCATACCCAAAAACGCGATTGAACTTTCTGCTGTTGCAAAGTGACGAAAATCACTTTTCTTTTCTCCTGTTCTCTTTTGTTTTCTATTTCTTTTCAAAGTTGAGTGAGTTTTGATCTCGTTGCTGTGATTACACTTTGAAGAAGAGGAGTATTCGTGTTGATTTGATTCAATCCAAAGACCTGAGGGGCCACGAACAAGCATAAAGTCGGTAAATTTAGTTTAACTTAGCTTTTGATTCTAGTTCTTCTTTTATTTTATTTTATTTCTGTCTAAAGCATGATTAGCATGATTTAGGTTTAGTTTTCATATTTGTATTTATTTCTATATTTTATTTATTCTGGGATGCATCATGTAGTGGATTCTCCATAGGGAGAAACTAGGGTTTTATTATGTGGTAATTTGTTAGTATGTAGGTTTGTTGTATGATAGTCTGTGGAAATTCACGTGTATACCTTCTCATGGTATATAGGTGAGGTTTTGAGATATGACATAAATTGCCAACGGGTGCGTACGCACATATTGTATTACGTACGCAGAACATAATATGCGTAAGCAGTAACGATTACTGCGTACGCACATAAAGCATTGGCAGACAGTTTCTTTCTTTATTGTAGTTATTCTGATAGTTGGTTAATTTGTATTTTATTTCTTTATGCTTATTTCGTGCCTTTATCTGTATCATATCATCATGATTTGCGTGCTGCTGTGGTTGAATGAATAGGATCAATTTTGATTAGACATTAAATTAATTAAAGCCATTAATCATATGTGGGGGCCAGTTTCGACCGGGCGTGGTTGGGTGCCTAACACCTTCCCAGCTGCGTACCCTAGCTCCGAACTCGAATCTCTGGTTATGACGAGCTAGACCCTGCTAGGGTTCACTCGTTCCCATTATTGGGTGGCGACTCCTCTCCGTGTTAGTCCTTTGAGGCTAATGCGTATTCTCGAGCTATGAGGTATAAGGGCGTGGCGCTCACATATAGCATGGTCTGTTAAAACAGCTTTACCCTTACAACTTTGTAAATTTAATTATTCATTCACTTTATTTATATAAACTATACTCTTATTCATGGGAGGAATAGAATCCCTACGTTTCTTAATAATACAACAATATTCAATTTATATAACACAAATCCGTATACATACTTAGATACCAATTTTCTTCTCATAGTATAGTTACTATTCATTCTTTATGACAATTAACTCATATCTCCTATTTGATCTTTTAGTAAGAACCATACTCGTGAATTCAAATTGTCAGTCTTCTTATTCTATCCACCTTTAAAAGAAATTTCTAAATAAATCATGATACCACTCATAGTACTAACCCAAGTACTTCATCTCAAAATTAAAAACGATATCTTTACCTAAATCTTGAACTCCTCCGCTTCCGATATAGAATTTTGTGACTCATCCCTCAACCTCACCCTCACCCTCACCCATCTTGAGCTTATTGGGAATATTGGGACTCTTGGTTCTCTCAACCTCACCCTAACCCTCACCCATTTCGAGCCTGTTGGGACTGTTGGGACTATTGGTCTCTTGGGCCTCTTGTCACATCATTCCCCATCAAGAAGTCAAGTTGTCACTTGCCTAAGAATTTCACTTTCAAATCTTCAACACGTGGTACACAAAGTCCATCTTAAAACCTATGCCCCTATCACTTCTAACTTTTCAAACCAAATGGGTATATATATATATATATATATATATATATATATATATATATATTTTTTTTTTTTTTTCTGCCATCTTCAAGAGCTATTCATGGAATTTCTAACCTTGAGTTTCTGATCACATAACCTAATAATGAGACTTGGATGCACTACTACCATCAAAAGATATGAAATTCCGCTACGAACTCAAACATTCTCCATTTCTACTCATATCTCAAACACAGTATTATCTTGAGACCCAAAATTTCAGATACATCAACAATGTGAATCACAACAGCCTTAATTATTCGGCTAAACTTCCAAATCTCAAAATTTTCTCATTTTAAAAATGCTAAAACTTAGGAATCTAATCACCAAATAAAGATTTTAAATCCCAAAGAGATCTAATTCCTAAGCTCTGATACCAAAATCTGTCACGCCCCAAAAATAGCCTTGCTAAAGCCTAGTGAGGTAGTGACAACTCAAAACCTTATCCATTCATTCTCCAAGAGACACCATGTTGACAAATATTACTTCACATAAATATTAATTTCTTTATTACCTCATATACGAAATTATAATTATTACAATGCATCACTGTTTGATATTACATCACATATGTCAACTTATCAAAACTAAACAACTATCGCATCAGGAAAATATGCTCTTCTATTCATGTCTTCTCAACAGCTCACAAATTTCCAAATCCTGAAAAATAATTTTTAATAAAAGGGTGAGCAAATCACGGCTCAGTGAGATAATTCATCCATGAATGCTTAACATTAGTATACAACAGCTCATCGTACATTTAATAGCATCTCTGTAACATCTCATACTGCAATGATGTTAATAGCATTTCTCAAAATTTATGCCACTCAAGCATATAAAATTTCTATACAACAACTCATTTTACATGTAACAACATCTATACTTAACATTAGTATACAACAACTCATCTTACATGTAACAGCATCTTTGTAACATCTCATACTACAATGATGTTAATAGCACTTCTCAAAAGTTATGCCACTCAAGCATATAAAATCTGCATGTACCTGTGCCTCTGTTGCCTGCTGCAACCTGCGAAAACAATCATAGCATACCTGTCTGCTCATACAGGATATACTATCCACGACCACAACACACACCGCTCATCATGTGTGTATGCTACCCCACTGGCCTCTTGCCCTAAAAAATGGAGTAGCATATTAGTGCACTAACTGCAGGGCTTTCTCAACCCGGTCGTCTCATCTCAACATCTCAACATTTCAATCTCAGTTACAAGTATAAGCAACTTCACATAAACATGTCACAAAATAGATTTATACACGCTTGTTTCTCATCTCAACATCTTAATCTCAATCACAAGTATAAGCATTCAACTTCACATAAACAGATCACTGAATAACTTGATACATGTTTGTACATGCATTAATAATCATATCGCTCAACATATGGATGCTACTATCATGCACGTACACTAATTAATCTCAATAATATTTTAATATCTAATTATGAATATGAATTATTATTCATATTATGCTCTACCACCATTAACAATTTGCAATCAAACTACTCAACATAAATCTTAGAGCTAAATATTCAGTTTGGGGAAATTTTAGAATTTTTCATAAGTTCAGGGGCTATATTGCAAATATAAAAATATGAGAATTATGATGACATCATAAAAATATTAATAAAAAGTCCCTGAAGTGTTCTACTTCTCATAGAAATTGCATAGGTTCAAACAAAACTCAATTTGGAATCCATTTGAGCTATTTTTAGTAAGTAGAGGTAAAATGGTCATTTTACACGTGAATAAAATAATACCCAAAATTAAACATCCATTTTACCTCAAAAATACTCTTATGTAAATTTTGTTGATATGAATCCAATGGTTCAATTCGTAACTCAATCAGAATTCTATACACTTTGTTTGAACTAGTCAAAGTTTGAAAACAAACTACACAAAAGGGTTAAAGTCTCATAATTTTTGAAACCCGTGTTATCATGCTCATATGGGTACAAAATTATAAACATAAGTTTCTAGTATTTTTATAAGATTTTTAAAAATATTTTCAGCACCTAATGAAGGCCCCACATAGCCAATTGCACTAGGGTACACGTGGCCTATGGTGCACGCTGCCACACTCAATCACATACCCTTCTTCTTCCCCGCGCAAAGCCAAATTCTACTGCTATCTGGAATTTTTCCCACATTTAATCAGAACTTTGAAAATTCATAACTAATTCATTTCTCAACCTTTTTCGATGATTCAAAAGCCCGTTTTGCTTAGTTTTTCATGTAAAATCTTATAAAAATATTAGAAAAATAAAATAAGTTATGAATTCATACAGATTTTCATATCTGTGTTTCGGGTTGTCCCATTTATTTCTCAAAACCTACAAGGTGTTAAAGCCTAAGATTTATACAGAAGGCTCTCTATAGTATCATAAAACTATGGTAAAAATTTCATAGAGTTTCATTTACTGTGCATAGAGAACCAATCAAACAAAGTAAAAGGGAAGCCATTGATGCTTCTTTGAAGCTTCAAAAATTATCCAAACATCAACCAATCCTCATGAAACTTTTAGAACCTATCCTATATCATTCAAAGATGAAAAATCTCACCTCAGGTTTGTAGAAAAATGTTTTGAAACTTCCTTGGTTTGAACTCCCTTCTTTCTCCTTCTTTCTTTCTCTCTATTTCTCTCTTTTGTTACACTCTCTTAGCAGCCCAAAATAGCACGAAAATGAGCTGAAAATTAGCCCTTTTATGCCCCCTCAAGTCAAAGGAAGTCTCCCCTCATTAATTTATGAAGATTCTTCTCTATTCCTTTGTCCCCAAGCAACTCCTTCCTTTCTCTCCAAGCAAACAAACGTGGCTGAATTTTGTTTGTTTTGTTTTTCTTTTTTAGCCATTAATAGAATTTGGCCACCTATTCCCTCCTCATGTAAGCAATGACCTCATCTTAAGGATTAATTACATCATTAATCCTATTAATATAATAAGTTAGTAATTTTTGTTATATATATATCCTAAAGCTTTGGTGATTAATAATAATTATAATTATGACAACAACAATAATAATAATAATCACACTAATCAATTGATTATTAGGGGGCAAATATTTGAGTTATCACAAATGTAGTATTTGTACGTGCTAATCAATACACTCACTCAACTCGTCAAAAAAGAACCCAAGATTGGTAGCAAACTTTACGGACCTCATCATCGGGAACCCGGGACTTAAGATAACAATCGGTACAAAATGGGGTGTTAACGATATTATATTTGCAAACATTGGGGAGCATCCCTTTTACATAGACTAGGGGAAGTACCCGTGCGATGTAGGGGTGTTCATGGTTTAAGTTAAAACCGAAAATCAAATCAAACCAAACCAAACCAAACTGACTGGTTTGATTTGGTTTTTCTTTCCTTAGGTTTGGTTTTGGTTCTAATTTTAGAAAATCAAATTAAATTGGTTTGGTTTTGGTTTTCATTTTTAAAAACCAAACCAAACCAAAAAACTGAAAAATATAATATATATATATTATATATTAAAGTTTAGTTTGTAAATTTCTTATTCAAACAAAGGTAAAATAGATAGTACAGTAACCCTTGAGGGGTGGACCGGATGGTCCAGGGCTCTCTTGCTATGCAAGAGGTCTTGGGTTCCATTCCCACCACCCCCCCTCAAGGTACCCCCATGGACTTTGGTCCTGTAATTGCCTGGTGCATGTGGGATGGGGGGACTGCATGTGCCCAGGGGGATTAGTCAGGTGCAAAGCATCTGGAACCTCTTGATATCAAAAAAAAAAAAAAAAAAAAAGATAATACAGTAGTAGGAATACAAAACCTACTGAGTTAATAGTCAAACTAAAGTCTGCTACTTTACTCTCAGCTTCTCGCTTTCTGCTCCATGCCTCTCGCTCTTTATTTTCATTTTGATACAATGTTTAATACATTTTTGAGTTGCTAATGTAATACATTTATTAAAACTGCTTTTATTTGAAGTTTGGATTGTTATTTTTTCCTTTTTGTTAGGGTTAAACAATTATCCATGATGATTTGTTGCTACTTGATAGGTTAAAACCGATACCGAATCGAACTAAACCGAAGTTTTTTGGTTTGGTTTTTTTATAATATGGTTTGGTTTTGGTTTGATAAGAACAAAACTGAAATATAATGGTTGCGTTTGAAATCTACCCTAAACCGAACCAAATTGAACCACGAACACCCCTAGTGCGATGCACGGGGTAATATGAAAATGATAATCACCGGAGTTTACAATTTCTGTTATCCTTTAACATGTGTAAAAAAGAGTTCTACCAATTGGAACTTTCATTTCTTTTTTTTTTTTATTTACCAAATGATAAGAGAACATACATACACCTACGCAGAGTCAAAACCAAAGCCTCCATAAACCTTACACCTCTTTTGGGATAGAACATGCCATTAGACTCGAGGGTCATTGGCACTTTTATTGTCTAGTTATACCATGTAAATCCAAGTTGTTTACCTTTGGGTATACCTAAGCAACAAAATTTTGGAACATAAATTCTAATATCATCTTGCCATCGTTACAAAAAGGAAATTTCGAAAACTAATACAAAACGTAGCAGTAGGCTACTGCAATTGTCTTCAATTAACACAAACTGTATCAGTCGATTATCTTCAATTCCATTTTGGGGTTTTCAAATTGTCTTCCTTTTGATAAATCTGAACACTTTTGAAACACATATCATGACATTCCCAAGTTGTTTCTCGCCCACCTCTGCTACCTTCTTCTCCTCTTACATCTCATCACTAAAGTGATCCAAATCATCATCTCTAGTAGGGGCCTGAAATATTTAGAAGGGAAAAAAAAATCTGAAATCTTTGAAGACCTAAAAAGGCATAAAAGCAATGCCAGATACATGGAATCATCATGCCCCCATGATATCATTACATGGTTTAGTGAACATCCTTCAGTATAATTTACATTCTTAGTGCTGTATGTAAGATTGATGTAGTATGGACTATCCTAGAAGTATTGCATTAATACAGAATATTTGTGAAGATATGTATTCATGTCTAATTTGTATTTCAGATTAATTAAAACTAGGGTAAATTGCACTTAAAGGTCTAGAGTTTGGGATAGATTTCACTTAGGCTATGTTCTGGTACGTTAGATAAAAAGGTTGGATAGGATATGATTTTTGGATGAACAAAAAATCTTTAATAGCTTTGTTTGAAGTGGAAAATATAGTCTTTTGGACAATTTTTTATCCCATGGTTATTTTTAAATGAGATAGTATCATTGGATAAAAATATACCACCTCTCTTGATGGGTTTATAATATCCTATATGTGGAGGATATAACTATCCTATGGATGATATGGATAGTTATATCTCTTATTTGAAAATAGCACAAAGCACATGAAAATAATATGTTTATCCAATCCGGTGTATCCGGTATACCAAACATAGCCTTAAGGGTCCCAAATTTTAATTGCGTCAATTTGGTACCCAACATCAGCTTTGACAAAAAATGAAAAACGGCCGTAAACGGAACTCTGAAATGCCTGTAATGCCCATCCCAAAAAACGATGTCATTTAGCCCGTGCTCTCAAACCCACCCCATTTTCTCTCTCATCTCGTCTCTGTTCTCTCGCCTCTCTTGTCTCTTTCTATCACTGTTCTTCTCCCTCCACGCCCCCACGCTTCTGTCCTTCCCCTTCCAAACCCTCATCGTCACTGTCGCCGTCTAATTTGAACCCGATGGCAAATTTGAGGAAGTGATGGTAATGCGGTGGCCAAATTTGAGGAGGAGATGAGGGTTTCTTTTTCATTTTTTTCCTGCACGAAAATGGATAAGGATTATGGTATGGGTAAGGAAGGGTAAACGACGGAGGTTGATCTTCACTGCCGTCGACGGTTGGGTTTGCGATTTCAATCTTTGTAGCCTTTGATATGGTTGCTTTGTTTTTTGTTTTTGTTTTTTTTTTTTTGGCTTCATCGCCGAAAAAAATGGTGTGCTATGGCAACACTCCCAAATCAATGGCATCATCGACGGCCAAAGAATAAAAGTGAGTGTCAGCGATAGACGTGGATTGTTGGGAAAAATCCATTATGTGGCAGCTGTTTCTTTTTTCTTTTTATTTTTTGGTTGCCTCATTGTCGGAAAACATGGTGTGCCGGTGGTGGATAGTTGGGAAAAATCCAGCTACCCATAATGGTGTGCCGGCGATGGATCGAGCCATGGCGTCATCTCTGATTTCGAATCTTGTCACGAACTTAGACAAATCATGCGACTCCAGGAAGAAGAAGAAGAAGAAGAAAAGCCAAAGCCAAAGCCAAAGCTAAGTTCGCTTAAGTCCTTCCTCCTCTTCGTCGCCGTTGGTGTCTCTGTCTCCATCTCCATATCTGTCGAACCAGGTGCCAAAATGAAGCCGAGCTGTTCACGAAGCCGCCGATCAAGCTTTAGCTACGGCAGCGAAAGGAAGAACGAGGTGGAGCCGCGCGATTCTCACGAACCGACTTAAAGGAAAGAATTTGCCGGTGATGCAGCGGAAAGTGCACATTCTTGGCCGGTTGAGCGGTATAATAGGGATAATATGATTTTAATTGTGTCACATGCACATCATGTACAAAAATTCCGTCCAGTCAACTAACGGTTTTAACATTGGACCCTAAATTGAAACCCGACTAATAATTTGGGTACCAAATTGACGTAATTAAAATTTGAGACCCTTAAAGTGAAACCTATCCCAAACTCTGGACCCTTAAGTGCAATTTACCCTTAAAACTATAAAGAGGAAATGTGGGACACATAATATTCATATTGATAATTGTTTTCGAAGTAACTTGGAAAGTGAAGATCGATGTAGTCACTTTTGTAATGGTCAAAACAAAATCAGAATATTTCCACAACCAGAATAATCTTCTAACTTTCATTTGCTAACTTAAAATTTTGGCCTCTAGCACACTCATTGGATCTAAACATCCCATGCATCAGCAACCAGGGAAATTTGCCATATCCTTATAATAGGAAAGGAGCAAAACTAACATGTTAGTATGACTTTACTCCTGATGGGGGTGGGGGTAATCACTCATTTTACTGGCACAATGAGTTTTACATTAAACCAATCTTCTCAACAAGCATACAATGTTAGAATGTAAGAATAGACCACCGATTTGAAACGATTTACGCTCAATTGTTTAGAGTCCTAATGCACAATTGAAGCAACTCAAAATTCAATGTTCTTGAAATTGAATCAACTCAAGCAATTGATGTATTTCAGAATTGGAGAGAAATGTGAAAGAAGGAAATAAATGGAGCTACAGATATATTCATCAATCAAGAAGTTTAAACTCAAAAATGTTTTCAAAATTCATTAATTTGGATTATAATTTAATTCAATTCCACGCATGTCCTGTAAGTAGTAGCTACTGATTCATCCCTGTGAAAGCCTGAATGAAAATACATGAATCTATAAGTGTAGTGCATCAATCAAGAATTACAATTTTTCTACAAAATTGTAATGCATCAGTAAAAGAAATACAAATTTTTTTTTCTATCTGGGAATTCTGAAAAGTTTTTCTATCTGGGAATTCTGATCACCGTGAGGTGGGGTAAATTTTAAGTCCACTCTACAAGGAAAAAGAGATAAAGTACACACCAGCAAACTAATATTACAAAGCAACTGATTCCTTCAGATCCAAAAAATTTTACCAACTCTCCAGCATAAAATTCACTTCTACCTCCTAATTCCTACCTCTGATGATTTCCTTCTATATATATATATATATATAGTAAAATAAATTTCCTGGTTCAGTGACAAACACGTACCTCTGAATCTTTGGTTGAAGCAGTTCGGGGTACAGAAAGTGGAACAAGTAGAGCTTAGAAGAATCAATCCTACAAAGAAGCAGCAGTGACTGAGAATAAAATGGAGGAGCACTGCTGAAAGCAAGAAAGCAAACATCTATTCCCCAGAGGGATGGCTTCGTTCGAGGTTGTCAGGGGTGAGTGGGGTGGGGTCAACGTAGACATGCGTGGGCCACCGAAAAATCAAAACGACGGCGTTTGATTTGAAGAACGGGTGTTTTTGTGAAGCAACAAAAAAAAGTGAAAGAGAAGGTAAAACCTTCTCTTTGTCGTGTTGTGGTAGAAGGAAGCCTTCTCTTCTATTATAGTTAGTAGATACCAGAGAAGGGTTCCCTTGCGGCTTTAAGTTGCCCAACTTTGCACACAGCCATCAATGAGGATACTGCAGATAACAATTTTGGGATTCCACCTACCATCTTCAATAACTTTAAATAGTGCCATTGCCTTCTCAAGATGTTGATTTTTGCATAGGCCATTGATAACATATCATCAAGATTAATCCATAACCCAATTGTTCTGGAATCAAAAGACGAAAAAAATCAATGTCAACAACCACTTCTTTTTTCCAAATTAGAAGCTAATCCTAGACAAAAAGAAAGCGTTCAAGATAGTTTACATCTACAACCTCCACCAAACAGAGTATTAAGGGACCAAAATTAATGGGAAATCCTAACTTAAATCTAGCTCAGCTCTAATTTTCGAAATCAATGTCTGCACAAAAAGAAATAGAGAATTATTAAACCTAGTAGAAGTGTCTCACACTTGACTTCACATGGTTTGCTTAAGGTAGAGCAAACCCAAGGATCTTGAAAAATTTAGTGCCTCAAGGCATCCTCCCCAATGCAAAGATTAACTAAAAGAATCTTTCATCATGCCCAGAGCTTCCAATTTTGTTCATATCAGCATATTTGTGGAGAAACTAATAGCGTAGCAATATCTGTTTTCCCCTTCCTCTTGTTTATCAAGAGGACAACGTAAAATTTTGCAATCCCATGAGCTTCATAATGAAAATATGGATTTTGGGCCACTCATATGTCAAGATTTAGGACCCACCTACATAGATTTGATTGAGATCAAATGGTTAAGATCATCTTATTAGAATTTCATTCTTTACACAATTTACCTCTTAGGTGAGACCTCATACGATGGATCCCACGCATCGCATAGGGTCGGTCCCTATTGCTAATGGCTGGGTTCACAAATGTAAACTTAAGAACCAGACCAGAACCAGTAGCTACAGTATATATACAGTATATATATAGTAGCTACATTTTTAAAGGAAGAAATTGTTGAATAGATAGGATATGAAAGGCCCTCTAATAATAGCTCATAGAATCTAAAAAGACTTTACCATGAATAATATTAGCATCCAAGTATCATAAAATTTAAAGTTTG
This sequence comes from Liquidambar formosana, assembly GCA_039720395.1. Taxonomy (NCBI): domain Eukaryota; kingdom Viridiplantae; phylum Streptophyta; class Magnoliopsida; order Saxifragales; family Altingiaceae; genus Liquidambar; species Liquidambar formosana. The sequence continues at coordinate 45,222,676 of CM077820.1, forward strand.
CCAGAACTCTTTTTGTCATAACAATAAGGATTAGATATTGATGACATGAAGAAAAGAGGAAAATGAAAATACTATTTAAGTGTTCCCTGATCCCAATATTTATGATGGGAATATAATTGCTGGTTCCTATTTCTAGCATTGAATCTCCTGCCTCAGTTAAGGGCCGTCATACCATCAGTTTCTATTGCTAAAAAAATATGAAAGTTTTAAGAGAATTCCTACACAAATTATTATGTTCAACAGAGATGACCATAATGGGATGGAAAATAGGTGCCATCATTAGAATCATGATATCTTTAAGGACGAGTGTAGGATTGACTTACACATGACATCATGTCATAAAACAAAAAGTTTTGAAGAAACTCCTTGTCATACCAGAACTGATCCATCATGCAGTAATAAATCCACTAACATGGCTGTAGTTGATAATTCAGCAGAGAAACCCCTCCCAACCATTTCATGAAGAAGTTTCATTGCACTCAACATCTCATTATTTCGAAGATATCCTTGGAAAATTGTATTATATGTGCAACCGTCTGGAGAGCAGCCATCTCTTCCATTTTTCTGAGCAACTCATTTGCTTTATTTAGTAGCACTCCTTTACAAAACCCATTGATCATTATAGTATATGTCTGAATATTAGGCCACAATCCTTTGGCAAAGAGACCGCAAAAGAGTTCCCTAGCAGCTTTAAGTAGCCCCGCTTTGGAAATCATTTCTAGAACAGACTGATCAGATTGACCATCGGAGATTCTGCCAAGATTTCTACAGTGGATGCATCTGCAGAGAAACCCCTCTTGACCATTTCACGAAGAAGTTGCATTGCACTTAAGGTCTCATTCTTCTTAAGAAATCCTCAGATAATCATATTATAAGTGCAACCATCAGGAAAGCAACCATTCTCTTCCATTTGTATGAGCAACTCATATGCATCACTTAGTAAACCTACTCCACAAAGCCCATTGATCATTATAGTATATGCCCTAACATTAGGTTGCAACCCTTTGGATGACAAACAAGTAAAGAGTGTTGTAAGCTAGTAACAGTACTAGGAACCAATCCTAGTATTGTTACCTACAATAATACATTATGAAGTAAAAACAGGAAGTGAATGTAAAACTACAATCCCAAAACAGCATTTAACAGGAAGAGAATGTAAAACTACAATAATACATTATGAAGTAAAACCATTTCTTCAAAACACATTTGACCCATGATTCTTCCTCGACAGCATTCCTTTTTTTATTTTTTCATTTTTTTGATCTCGTTTCTTTCCCTTATTGTCACTGAAGTTTCAAGCTACAAAGTGTTGGGATTATGTGGAAATGCAGCAATAGCTCATGATAGTATGTATTGACTAGAATGCTTCATTCTCAAAAAGTGGATCTGCACCTAATCAACAAACTGGAGAAAAGATGAAATTTTTCCATATGAAACTGTGAGTTAATACTTCCGGCAGAAACCGTAACATTTACTAGCAATCGATTCTGTACAATTAAAATATGCAAATATATAAAATGTGGAGAAGAAAGAGAATTCAAATGAAGGGAAACATGAAAGGGAAAAAAAAAGAAAAGAAAAGTGAATGACAGAAAGAATTTCACCTTGTATTCCAAAACTAGTTGTTCACTATACCTAGTTGGCTCTGCACATGCAAACAAGTACAGTATATCGAGGGCTAGATGCCAACATGGTATACTGATGAGTTCAGAATACAATAATCAGCAAGACATAAATGGTTCCATAAGTTACCAAAAGCAATATATTGCACCAGTTCACAGTAGTCCATGTATGCATCCAACTATCCAATTAGTATCCAAACCATCCTTTGATACCAGTCATACCACTAATAAATACAGGCATCCTATGCTCAGATATTGCTGCAAAGACAAGTTTACAAATCATGTTTCTGAGACCCAACCAGCCCCACCAATCTGCCATTAACAATAAAACATGAAGATCAATCCATAACCCATTGTTCTGTAATCAAAAGAAGAAACAATTAATCAACATAAACAACCACTTCTTTTTCAAAATTAGACACTAATCCTAGACAAAAGAATGTGTCCGAGACAGTTTGCATATGCAATCTCCAGCAAACACAGTAGTAAGGGACCAAAATTTACGGAAAATCCTATTCTTAACTATAGTTCAACTCTAATTTTGGAGATCAATATCCGCAGAAAAAGAAATAGAGAATTATAAAACCTAGCATAAGTGTCTCACAATTGACTCCACAAAATTTGCTTAAGCAAGAGCAAACCAAAAGGATCTTGGAAAAGTCAGTACCTCATGGCATCCTCCCCAATGGAGCAAATGTTCTGTGAAGTGTGTAAAGATTAATTAAAAGAATCTCTCATCATGCCAAGAGCTTCCAATCTTGTTCATATCAGAAGATGGTTGTTTAATATTATGTATAAATTCAACAAACCTTCAAGTTGCCGACAATAATTCATCCCAAAGAAGTTTTTTTTTTTTTTTTTTTCTCCATTCTTGTTTCTTCAGTTTTTTCCTCTTTTAGAAAACAAGAAACCCATGCTTCAAATTTTAGGTAATAATAACTATCTATAATATGCAAGATTTCATGACAGAAGATAAAATGCATTAGCTTTTATAGAAGTGTAGAATTTTTATTGATATGTTTGTTACATTCAAGGTTACTGAAAATGAATAAACAACTAATTTATACTCTACTGAACCAGAATGAGAACAACTTCTGTGCCAAGAGGTAAGACAAAATCCATCAAGCACGTTCATTGATAAAGAGACCAGTAATTCAATAAAAGCAGGAGAGAGAGAGAGGGAAAAAAAAAAAAAAAAAAAAGCTCAGAAGATTGAAATGAAACAGGGACTTTGCATAGGTTTAAAAATGTTTGAAGAAAACTATCTGTTGTTCACCTCAGATAACTCTAATTCTAAGGCAAGCCCGAAGCGCAAGTCTTTGTCAACTGCTCTGAAGGCAGACATATGCGCAGTTCATGCATCTTCACAGAGAAAGTCAATTCACATCAATTTATACAACTTCAATTGTCACTAACAAATAAAGAGGAGATATATTAACCCAAAAAAAAAAAAAAAAAAAAAAACCAAAGAAGTGAATATATTAAGCTGACGAAAAACTATAACGATCCATTGTTATTGATGCTGTAACACATATGCCCAATTGTAAGAATTGATAAGTCAACTAGGATTCTTTTTCTGAGTAAATAAATCATGAAAAATCCATTTCCTTTGTTGTTGAGACCTAAAAATCTAATACCCTATGGATCCATAGCAAAAGTTTCAGCAGTAAGGCTCAATAATGAACACTTCTTTCTTTTAAAGAAAGAGTAGAAGCATCAGATAAACCCCAGTCCCAACTAGGTTGGCATCTAGGGCATTCGCTCTCATGTGCTCACTCAATAATGAATTTAGCAGTTCTCCATTTCCGTGTCGCATTTTTTAAAGAAAGAGTACAAGCATCTGAAAAACCCCAGCATCCCAATGAGATTTAAATTTGCCTCAACTTCCATACTTCCATACTTAGAGGTTAAAATTGATGAAAGCCTTTCACAATAATATTTTCAACTACATTCACTATTCTAAGACCCTTATGAGACAGGGAAGCAGTCACAAAATTTGTCCAAATCTTTGTTGAGTCGTGTAGAATATGAAGTTTTCACCTTACATACAAATGTCAGATACGCATCATTTGAATTTGGAAATTATTTCTAGAACTGATTGATTGAATTCACCATTTGATTCTGCCAATTTTTTTTTAATCCAAAAAAAAACCAGAGCTAAAAGCATCAAAGAGTAGCAAAGAATCCCAACTAGGTTGGCACCCTAAGAACTCACCATCATTTGCCCTTAGCTCCAAATGTTATTAATGAAAGAAAAGAAAATGAAAGAAAAATTACAACTACATAATGAAACGAAAAAGGGACCTGTCTGCCAACATTTCTATAGTAGATGCATCAGCAGAGAAACCCCTCTCAACCATTTTGCGAAGAAGTTGCATTGCCCTTGACGTCTCATTCTTATGAAGAAATCCTCGGATAATCACATTATATGTGCAACCATTCGGAGAGCAGCCATTCTCTTCCATTTCTCTCAGCAACTCATCTGCATCACTTAGTAAACCTTCTCTACAAAGCCCTTTGATCATTATAGTATATGTCCTAACATCAGGTTGCAACCCTTTGGATGACAAACAGTTAAAGAGTTCCTTTGCAGCTTTAATATTTCCAACTTTGCACATAGCGTCAATGAGGATATTATAAATCACACTACCAGCACCTAACTTCTTCTCTTGAATTTCCTTAAACAGTTCCATCGCCGCATCAAGATGTTGTTTTTGCATAACCCATCCAACAAAGTAGAATAAGTAACCAGATTCGGATTGTGGCCACAAACTAGCATCTCATTAAAAAGTTCTTGTGCAGCTTGAAGTCTACACACCCGACAAAGGCCACTTATAAGAGTGTTGTAAGTAAAAGAATCAGGAACTAATCCTTTGATAGGCATTTCTTGAAACAAGCTCATGGCCTCATCTATTTGTCTCTTCTTACAATATCCATTTATCAAGGAGTTGTAGCAAATAACATCAGGTGCACCACCTCTATGAACCATTACATCAAATAGCTTAAATGCCTCATTCAATTGGCCTTGCAAACAGAATCCATCAATGAGTGCAGAATAAGTGACAGTATTGGGTTGCACACCTTTTTGAATCATTATTTCAACTACTCTTTGTGCTTCTATAACCCTTCCGTCTTTACAAAGTGTATCAACCAATATGGTGAAGGTTTGTACATTTGGTGCAATATTCGTACCCACCATTTCATCGAACAATCTTATAGCTTCTTTCAATTGGCCCAAATTGCATGCCCCATAAATTAAGGAGGTGTAAGTGACAACATCTGGTGGAATGCCTTTACTAATCATTTCTGAGAAGAGGTTGGAAGCCTCAGTAACTAACCTGTCCTTGCAAAGACTATCGATGATTGTGTTGTAGACTACTAAATTTGGCTTACAACTTCCTTGTTCCATCTTCTTGAGCAACCCAATAGCAGCAGCAGTGTTCCCTATTCTGCATAATCCATTTATTATGGTTCCATAGGTAACTAAATTAGGCTGAAACCCTTTGTGTGCCATTTGATTGACCAAATCCAGAGCCTGCATGATTTGACGCTCTACACATATCCCCTTGATCAGAGTATTGAATGTTACAGAGGTGGGTTGAAGACCAAGTTTGAGGATTTTTCCAAAAACAGAGAAACCAAAACCCATGCAATTCGAAAGACAGAAACAATTAATCAAAATAGTCAGAGTAAAAACATTGGGGGGATTCCTAACGATTCCATTCGTTTAATTAGAGAAATGACGGTCGAATAATGTTTCATTCTCACGATTGGCCCTAACACCTGAGTAAATTTGACAATGGAGGGCAAAGGTCGCATTTCAGCCATCCGATCAAACGAAGCTAGGGCATCCTCAAGTGTGGCAGTAGTAGGAGTATAAGAAGAAGAAGAAGAAGAAGAAGAAGAAGAAGAAGAAGAAGAAGAAGAAGAAGAAGAGGTTTGAGAATGAAAAGAGGCCCTTACCTTATCCATCACGGTATGCATACCAGAACTGGCAGCCATAGCTGAAGCATAAGCTCTCCTCAACGAAAGGTTCAACATTATGCTTATCTTCCCCATCTCTCTCGCTCCGCTGTTCAATAATAGGTTGCGCAGGAATCCAAATTGCTAGTGGTTTAAGAAGAAACGGGTTTGGGTTTTTTTTTTTTTTTTCCTGCGAGAAATGGGTTCGGGTTTAGTATTCGGATGAGTGTGGAATTTTTCGGTTAGGGCGTTGATATTTATTTCTAATTTTTCTCTAATTTCTTTTTTTAATGGTGTGTCAATCAAATCAATAATTTTAATTGTACAACACATCAATGACTACATCATTTAAGAAAAATTTAGAGGTTGATGTAGTTCGAGAGTGGAGATGATTTTCATTTTAAGATATAAGTGCCTAAGTAATATTGACCAATGATAGCCAATTGTGATCCAAATTCTGTGTGATGTGCGAAACTCACTAAATTGAAGATCATAAACATCGTATCTCAAGTTAGTGTATGATCATAAATATTGATAATAAATTTATAGGAGTGTGCCCAAATAAAATTGAAGATTATAACAACTGTCTTAGCTTAATAATACTTACGGTAAACTTAATCAAGATGATGTAAAAGTTTAGCAAGTGGCAACCTAATAGGCAATAACGACTGTTTGAGACTGGGTTATGTCATTTCAAGCTTGAACCTAAACTTGATAAGAGTTGCAAGTTTTCTTTTATTTTCTCTTCTTTCCCACTTTTTTTTTTTTTTTTTTTTTTTTTTTTGTCATTTGTTTTTCCTTTTTGGCCCTTGAGAAAAGCCTAAACGGGATCTTGGGCTATGGAACGAGGAACAACCCTCCCATTTTCTTAAACCCCCAACTCAAAGTTCGAAAACTCAAACCTCACCTCATAAAAACAAAAATAATATTGTTGTGTTGTTTGGGTAATAATGAAAATTGTAATTTTTTTTTTCAATCGATAGAATTTACCCTTTCTCTTAACTTCCTAATATTAACAAATAAGTATCAATGCTTTTCTATATGTTTGAACCCGAAATTGCTCACTCAGCAAGTGAAGAAAATGTTATTTAGGTTATCATGCAATTAACTAAGATTTCAATTTAGTAAGGCACTCTTTAATATTGCTTTCCATGGACGTAGAGCAATTACATAATATAGAAGTACTCCTTTAGAGTCTAAGGTAGCATTTGGCGCACCGGACCTTTTTAGAATTAAAAGTCATCTTAAATGTTTTAAGAAGGGAAAGGTTATTTCCACCCCTCAATTTTATTTGCACCCCCACTTATTTTAATTCCAAAGATTTTTTGAAAAATATAAAAAGTTTTTATGAAAACCGGCCATATTGTCTACTAGAAAACATCATTTTGAACAACTTTTCAAAAAAGAAGTTATTCAAAATTTGTCATTTAAGTATACTTTTTGGCAATTTACAGTCTCTGTTTTATTTTTAGCCAAAAAATCCATCTAAACGATGAATTTTGGACAAAATTTCTTCTGCAAAAGTTTTTGAGATGTTGTTTTCTAGTGAATAACGTAGGCAATTTTTCATAAATAAAATAAAAACTTTAATATTTTTCATAAAACATTAAAAGATTAAAATAAGTGGCAGATGCAAATAAAGTTTAAAAGGTAGCAATAATTAACCACCCACTTTTAAGAATGTTCGATAGTCCATTCAAAAAGCCTTTTAGGCAAAAGGATTTCTTTTAAAAGACAGATTGGAAAAAACTAGTGAAAATAGCTATTCAAACTTGCATTTGCAGAAAGGCAAATTAATCGTAAGCGATAACTCCAAAAATCTAAATGCTTATCCATTTTCCTTAAGGATTGGGAGTCCTATGATGACTATCTTTTCCCATCTCTTTTTCTCTCTGTAATGTGTGTATATATATATATAGTCTAATCAAGTTAGCACATGTTAATATAAGTTATATCAGTACCATGCATTAGGAGTTGTACCTCATGCTTTGGTCTAATGTATCCCGTAATTAACTAATACACGAGGTACAACCCTTAATGCGAGTGTTGTACGTAGTTATTTCAGCACCATGCATTAAGAGTTGTACCTCATGCTTTGGTCCAATGTATCCCATAACCCACTAATACACGAGCTACAACCCTTAATACGAGTGTTGATATAAGTTATATCAACACGTTACCTAATCATCATCCTATATATATATATAATATACCTCTTCGTATAAATTCATATCTTCATTTATTTAATATTTAATGGATTATTGTCCATTATAAGTTCGAGAGTCTGATAGCCTAAATATCCGAGAAAAATAACAAGGTACTGTGAATCCACGAAAAAGCGCGGCCCACAAGGGTTTGGAAAAAAATACAGAGGTGAAAGACAACAAACGAAAAGGGAGTCGCCACCTCATTTTTTAAGAAAAAGAGGAAAACCATAAAATGTTTTATTTCCAAAACCTCATGACTCCATTTTAAAAGGAAAGGCAAAGTCTTTAAAACCAGAAAATTGGATTCGGGGGCTAAGTTACGATGTGAGAAGGTTCTGGGCTAAGCCCATAGGCACCCACATCGCCCGAGTTGGTCTCTTAATTTGATTGGGCTAAATTAATGACTTAATCACATGCAAACCAATATCAATCAATAAAATACAGTATGCATATCAATCAAAAATCCATCCTACTCCTCTAGCAATTATATGTGATGGGCAAATTCATCCTAATCCACTAGCAATCATATGAGATGGACAAACAAACAAAACAAAGAAAACAAAACAAAACTAGGATACTTAGATCCTAGGGTGGACTTGAACATCAATTGAGCGCCTACGTATCATACATGGAAATACATGGATCAAAGTCCACGTAGTTCGAAGAGAATAGGGTTAAATCCTAATAGTGACTTATGGTAAACCTTAGGTTTCCTTCCATAGAGATTTTCAAAGACAAATGATTCTTAATAAAACTTCAATGAAAGACATAAACTTTTGAAAAGGGGTGGAAAGAAACCCTAGAATTCACCATATCCCTCTATTAGAAAATAACCCTAGGAGGGAGAAGAGAAAAGAAAAATTAAGAAAAGTGAATTAGGGCACTTCATACCCTACTTACCTTGTGCAATTTTCTCCAAGCAATAGCAAGCTTAAGCAATAACAACCTTATTTGCAATAAGGTAATTATTGCACCTGTTTGCACCCTTACAAGTGCTCAATGCATATCAAAAAGGATAACATAACAATCTGGACAGAATAGTATTAAGGCTCAAAGTCATCCACTAATCATATTACCAACAAAAACAGTGAATAAATAGAGACCTTAATGCAACCCTAATCTCATGTTATGCATAAAACCCTAAAAATCCACTACATGCATGCAAAAACTATCATAGTTATTCTATAGATATCATATATATGATAACCATGAAGAAAAATAGAAAAGAAAATCTATTCTATTATGCTATAGGAAACTTGTGTGAATTTAGGGTTGTTGAAACCCTAATTTCACAACTATGCATTAAAATATATGAAACGACTCTAACACATGCTCAAATCATCATGAATATCATTCATATCATATATATTAACTAACAGAAAAATCAATTCATGACAATAATCACAGCGAATAAGCTATATGAACTATGCATGATTTAAGAAGAGAGAGAAGATGACACCTTTAAAACCTTAGCAAACCAAAGTTTTTCAGGCATATAAAATCATAAATCCTCTTAAAATCATTCATATCATATCACAAATGCATTGAGTTAACCTAACATTGGGAACTACTACATGCACTAGAACTATCATAGAAGAAGAAGGAGAAAAAGAAGGAGGAAAGCTTAAGTTCAGCAATTGAAAGGATGTTTACCTCTTGTAGAACCTCTCTTGCCTTCAAAGTCCTTGTTCTCTTGCTTGCTTAGGGTTGAAAAGCCTTCTCTTGATGTCCTTCTAGCTCTCCAAACTCGTAGCTCCCTTTCTCTCTAAGTGTAAAGTGCACTTGTGGCCCCCCTATGTGCTGAATATCATGTTCTTTATATAGAGAACTGACCCCATGAACCAATGGCTAAGATTAATTCATTAAACAATGATCCTAGGGCTATTAGAGACTCTCTTGGTGCTCAAACAATTCAAACTTACACACTCCTAAGAGAAAACAAGTTGTAATGGCGGAGGAAACCGTTCAAAAGAGGGAGAGAAGAGTCAGAATTTCACTTGAAGACGGATTCCCTCGGGTGACCGTCTGGGCTTGGACAGCTGACCGTCTAGCCCCTAGATGGTCACCCGAGGGCTCCTATCGGCATTCCTCGGTTAGACTCCTTCGCCTTCCGGAAGTCTTTCGGAGGTCAAATTAAGTCCGATTTTGACGAAATAAAAGCCAAAACGACCGTGTTTCGAAGGGGAACACATTTTTAAGCATTTTAGGACAAAATTACTTAACCATAGGTGCATGGTTAGGTTTTACAAAGGTGGTTAACCATGGTGCCTCACCATCGCTAAGCTGGATTTGTACACAAGGTCGAACCGAATGCTTTCCCAATCGAAATTCGATCTTTTTAAACACACCTAGGATGTAAATAAAGCCCAATTAAAGTTAAATGAGAGAAAATTGGTTGGGTTTTATGAGTCGATTTGAGCAAACCAAGAAAGGGTCTTTTAGCCAACCTGAACCACTATGAGCCGAATTGATCTTAAACCATTTATTTATGAAATTGAACCTATATATAGACTCTATGTACTCATATGAATTCAAAGGAATGACTCGAGATTCATTTCAAGGTCAAATAGAAAATATACGGCTTAAAAGATGATTATGCCCTTAAAGTCGCAAAAGTTCTTATTAACTATCGAAATGAACTCCAAATCACTTCAAAATTCATACACATGATATTTAATGCCATAGAAACTCAATGCAAAAGACTAGACTCAAAAATAAAATAAAAACCTACATGAAATGATGACCTCAAACTAGGGTGACAAAAATGGGGTGTGACAGGTACTTGTGTTTTATAAAGTTGAATCGGAAATATAGCGCGCATATGATATATGTTATATATTTAGTTGCTTGGAGATGTGTAATTTTATAGTTCTTTCTAAAGGATTTTGTGGGTAATAGAGTGAAAACTGACATAAACTTAAAGTTAATTTTCTATAATTTACAACTTTTTTTTTTTTTGGGTGCTAAAAAATAGGAGAACACATACGTACTAACTCAAAATCGAAACTAAGACCTCCGCAAACCCCATACCTTTATTAGAATGGGACATGCCACTAGACTTGAGGACCATTGGTAATTCTTTTTGTTCATTAAGTTATATATATATATATATATATATATATATATATATATCTTATGAATTCTTCTGTATGGGACTACTCCATAGACCTATATATCTTATGAATTCTTCTATATGGGACTACTCCATAGACCTACTAAGATAACCTACTGATGTGGAGTATTTCTATTGGTCTCTTAAAAAAATGAAAAGATAGACTGAAATTCCCAAATCCCCCAAAATCTACCTCCACAATCACTCAATAACCACTCCTTACCATTTTTTTGAACAAAAAAAAAAAAACCCCTTACCCTCTTTGAGCGTGAAAATCATGAACCAAACGTCTCATTCCTTCTTCAAACAAGTTACCTTCTTAGAGAAACCATCATTTGCAAGCTCCCCCATCACCCTCTGGTTCATTGGTTTTTATAGTTGTCCTTCATCAAACTCAAGTTATTAAGAGACCATCGTTCTCTTGCTTCTCCTCCCATAGAGTCTTCTTCCTCTAGTTATCCTCTATTTTATTAAGTTATTCTAGTTTCTCTGCCGATGATTGTAACGCATTCCATGCGGAAATGATCCACAATTTTGTGAACAAATTCATGGAGTAGAATTGCCGAGGCCGTAAAACTTAGAGGTGGCTATTTTCCACTTGTTTTTTGTGCTAGATGGCCCCTTTTTTTTTAATTTTCTTTTAATATGTTCATGTGTCCTTAGAACTAATTCGGGATGGGTGATATCCACTAAAGCATAATTTTTTGAGAAAGATGGCATATTGCATCGTTTGAATGCAGAAATTATTGTTTGACTGTTGCACTCAACTTTTAATTAAGTTATTATCTTAAATATTTGTCATGAGTTTTATTAGCTGCCAATCTTTGTTACATATGATTGTCACTAGCTGAAATTATTATGGAGTATAAAGTTTCCACTTCAAAAGTTGGGATGATTTATGATTCGGTTTGTGAGCATGACTAATTCCTCGTGGTTTGTGAGTTCTGAAAAGAACATTATGCATTTTTCCAGCTTCATTTGCCTCCACTTCAAGTTATCAAGTTGTCACATGGCTAATTCCTCGTGGTTTGTGAGTATTACTTAGGTTAAGAGAACTTGCTTAAAAAAAAATTAGGTGAAGTTAATAAGATATCAAGTTATCAAGTTATTGCGTGTCTGTAGTATTGAGTTACCAAGATTAATTTATTAAGTTGTCTTAAACCCCCCCACCCCCTAGGGAAAAAAAATTGTGTGAGGTTAACAAGATATCAAGTTATCACATGTCTGTAGTATAAAGTTACCAAGATTAATTTATTAAGTTGTCTTTGACAAAAATATAAAAAATGGATTCAAATACAAAGTCGAAAATGCACCTACTATTGGGAAAAAAAAAATGATGAGAACAACAAAATCAAACCACAAGTACTTCCTTTAAAAATATGACACTCAACTAATTCCATCGTTTGCACCACCTATGTCTCTGTTAGTAGACCCAGTCTTCCTGCCTTTGTTGCTATTAGACTTGTAAATTATTTTCTCTTTTCTTTTCATGGGAGGACCCAAGTTATTAAGAGATACCCTTTTGGATTTATTAAGTTACAAAGTTATTAAAAGATATACCAAGTTATTAAGAGATATGCTAAGATGATAAACAAACCATTTGAACACTTGCAAAAACATAACACTACACACATACTTAATTGCATCTAAAATAAATGCAGAAATGGCTGGTTTGTGGAAGAAGGCGAGAGGACTACAATGGTAGGAATAAAACGCATAAGAGATTGTGGAAGAAAGAGACAGTTACAATAATGAGAAAAAACGTTTGATTTTCAGCAAATCATGGAACTTATATATTAAATATTGAATGAATCCCTAGAATCGTGGGATGCAAGGGATAACTACTTATAAGATAATACCTTAAATGGATGTAGGCCAACTTGTTAGGCCAACTCATTAGGCCTGTATATCATTTTGCATATATATAATGTGTTTCTTTTATTTCATGTCATAATTATAATTATTTTGTTTTTTATTTATCTTTTATCCCGTGCATCGCATGGGTTCACCGCAACTTGGTACAATACACCGATGGCATGGTAGTCTAGTGGCATTTGACGTACTTATTCAATGAGTGATCTCGAGTTCAAACTTATGAAGAAGCACCGATACCAATTAGTTGATATTGAGGTGTTTGGGGGTAATAATAGGTTCTATCAATTGTTAAAGACATAAATATATATATTTTTTAATATTTGGTATAGTATAAACCAAAATTAACCAACCGAAACCGAACTCGTAGGTTTGGTTTGATTTTGGAGCTATCTTGGTCTGATCTTCGTTTAAAAAGAAAAAACAAATTAAGAATCAACCTCTATTTGGTTTAGTTTTGGGTTGAAGCGTTGGATAAACTGATTCAACCTGAGAAGCAACCTTATATATATGTACTCCCAATCATGTCAGCACGTGTTGATATAAGTTTTATCAGCAAAGTGCTCACTTGATCATCATCCTAGATAAATAAAGTGCAAAAATGAAATGTTTTATAGAAGACCCCTGATCCTATCCCTATATATATATATATATATATATATATATCATTAATGTTAACTAGTAATCGAGCACACACGATGCGTGTACAATACATTCTTTTCAAGTTTTCACATTATTAGTGGAACTGCTATGTCAGTTTTTAAGTTTTTCAAATCGTATGTGTGTGTGTGTGAGAGAATTAAGGGAAACAGGTTGTGGTGGGTTTTTTAAAGTTGATAAAATTACCAAATCCTTTCTTAACTTTAGTAACTTGTAAGGGTGTTTTAGTATTTTTCAAGTACAATCCAATCACAAAGGAAATTAGCTTTATAAAGTAGTTTAGATTCTACATATTTATGTATGCTATATTATAAATTTATAAGTGAAATGCTAAGCTTGCCCTCTCTTTTTACCCATTTAGTATACCGCCTGAGGTGTCCTGTGTAAGTGGCATTTCCTGTAATTTATGTAAAAAAAAAAATAAGTCTCTTATGTGTAAAAAAGGTCGTGCCACATCATCTAGTGGATGGATTCGGTGGTTCCATCCGGTTGATGTAAAACGCCCATATTATGATTGTTCCAATTTCAGCCTTCAGTTTTCCTATTTGGACGACGACAATGACGACGAAAAAAAAAAAAAATCCATTGTCTATAAAATGTTTTTTAAAATAATTGTCTTCTGTTGATATTAATATGTTTTTTTAAATTCTTTTTTTTTTAGCAATATTTAATGTTTTGTTGTCATAAGGCAAAAAAAAAAGGATTATGAAAATATTCTTTATAAACTGAATCAACCTAACCAAACCCAACTTTGCCCGGGTGGGAATGGTTTTATTGTTCTACTAATTTATTTGGTTCTTGGTTGAGGCCAAATCGAACCTAAGTTGCACCCCTAGATAACATAGTAGTGTTAATGGTAATAGTCGATTTTTTTTTTTTGGGAGTTTACGTTCAACCCGATCAATCATTGAACACAAATAAGATCACTATCCCTTTACATTGATTAATGTTCATGATAATCCTAACTAGTGATTTGGCCCAAGAAGAGTGAAAGGTTGAATCCCAAGACTCACTTTTTGAAACTGCGAGTCCAAAGAATCACTGATCTAAGCCTTAGATTTTGGAATGCATTTCAAGTCAACAAAAAATAATGGTGAAATTCTACTGAAAGATAATAATAGAGTTGGTTTTATATGACCCAGGAGTCCAGCAAGTGAGATTTTCAAATCTATGGAATTTAGGGTCATTAGATGCATTTACCTACTACATGAAGAGCATAGTTTTACTTAATGAAGGAAATTAGGTTGTGGGGTCATCAAATTTACTTGGATGAAGTTAGGCAATGTTTGTTTGGTTGGAATGGAATGGATGGAATGGAATCTCATTCTAATTCATTCCAAACGACATGTTTGGATAAGTTAATTAAATGGGAATGGAATCAAATAATAGTGGTGAATTAATGATATTCATTCCGAAATGTTTATTCCAATCTCATTCTATTCCAGACTATTTTTGAACATGGAATCAGATTCCATTCCTACCCATTCCATTCCAACCAAACAAACATAGCCTTACTTAGTTACTTAATTAAGAATTTAAGATGATGGAGTTGAGTGGCAAAACGGTGATAACAAACAGAGATATGGTTCCATTGTTTAGGTCTCACCAGTATGGGTTTCGGCGTGTTTTGTAGGTTTTCTACGGTCAGTGATATGAAATGTTCGAATTGTGAATTTAAATATTCCTTTTATTTTCTATCTTTAAATCCTCATAAAACCATGGCTGTGCTTTGTAAATGGATACAGATTACCAGATTTGACTGTTAAAAAATTATCCATCTCATTACTGTTTTGATCTTTAAATCCTCATAAAACCATGGCTGTGCTTTGTAAATGGATACAGATTACCAGATTTGACTGTTAAAAAATTATCCATCTCATTACTGTTTTGATCTATATATATATATATATATATATATATATCTGTTATTTTATTTGGTAATTGATCCACTACCATTTATGAACGAGCACTAGGAATAGAAGAAGCTCAATCATGACCAAATTTTTTTAAAGGTCAATTCAAGATTTGTTATCTCACACAAAACTCTTAGATATGATGTAACGATTATTATTATTTTTTGGTCAAATTATAGTATAATACACATCGACATACGCATTAAGACGGAATCAAAATAAAAACCTTCACAAACTCTACACTCCTTTTTTTTTTTTTTTCTTTTTTTGTTTTTTTTGGGGGGGGGAGACATGTAATTAGGCCTTTGGGCTGTATGTTTTGCAAAACAATTTGATCGATGTTATTAAAGTTGTTGGTAACAAGATTTTTCCTTTTTTCCTTTCGTTTTTTTGCTACAATACATTGGACGGATTCAACTCCTAGATCCTTTCCACTCTCCAACCCAATCCTAATATCACAAGGGTAGTAACTATGAATTGCTCCTGCTAGGCCATTTTTGACAAAGCATGTAAATTAAGAAATGCAATCATTCTATTGACTTGTAACACATTAAATTTTTTTCTTTCCAAAAATATCCTCTTCTATTTGGTATTGGATTTTGTGTTGAAAGTAATTCTTGAAACAAGAAAAGGGTAGTATGGGAAATTTAAAAAAAATTAATGATTTGACTTTTTGAAGTGGACAAATATTTTGGGATAAAAAAAGTACTCCCTCTGTCCTTCAAAGATAGGCCATATTTGTTATTTTTTTTGGTCCCAACATGTTTGTTCACTTTGAAAAGTCAAATCTTAAATTTTTGAAGTTTCTTATATTACCCTTTGTTATTTCAATAATTACTTTTAACACAAAACCCAATATATACAAAAAAAATAAAGGATATATTTGGAAATATGGAATCTAATAAATGACAAGTCAATGCAATGATGTTTTTTTCTTTTAAATTTCTCTTGTTTTGTCCAATATGGTCTATCTTTGTGGGACGGAGGGAGTAACAAAAATAACATATCTTTGTGGGATGAATGGAATAATTAATTAAAATTACCCCTAACATACTAAATAAGCATATATACAAGGGTCTTATAAAAAATTAAAAAAAAAGTGTTTTTTTTTTTAAATTTTTTTGCCAAGCAACAAGGTGTCTGAACTATTAAAACCCGACTAATCCTCGCTCCCCACGCGGGGCCACCGCTCTATGAGGTTGTTTAACGTCCAGGCTAATAGTCTGGACTGGTGACTAGTCAAGAAAGATTGACTGGTTTCGAAAAAAAAATATCTGAATTTACAATTCACCCCTTTACCGCCAGGCCAACTCTTATTATTGGTTAAGGATCCTCTTAGAGTCCGGTAAAAAATTGGTCTCCTGTTTCTTCACGGCAAGAGTAGGCGCATGAGGTCGTCTCATACAGCTAATAATCTCTGTTTCTCAACTCTCCCTATTCGTCAGTGTCGGCCATGGCCATGATTCATGAAGACAAGTCGGCTGGCAATCATGCTCGATTCTCCGTTTCAAAAACATAAAGAATATATCAAGGCGATGTACGACGAAGAGGATCGGAAGGCAAACATGTCAGAAACGAAGAAAATGAAGAAGAAGAAGAAGAGGAAATACCAACAACAAACCACAAGTGATGATGATCCCATTTCAAAACTCCCATGCCATGTGGCCACTAACATCTTTCTCAAACTCCCCATCAAATCCTTAATCTGCTGCATGTGGGTATGCAAGGCATGGCGTGATTTGATAATAGACCCTCGTTTTGCTAGACTGCACCTTGCTGCAACAAGATCACCCACCACCATTCTCCTCTTTCAATTTGGCAGTTCACAGATTGGTGGGCAAAGATACATGTATATGGTTGAGCCAGATGCTAATTGTTATCATGATGATGCCATAACAAAGGATAACATGGGTGTTTAATTTTCACCCCCCGAGTTGGGGCTAAAAATCGTCGATCGGCTCGTGTAACGGCTTGCTTTGCTTTCGTGATGAACGGTCTTTTGACTCTTTTATATATCAAATCCAATTACTGGTGAATTCATGACCTCTCCGAAAATCCAACCGGGTTTTTCTGTGTATGGCTTTGGTTTTAACTCGAAGACTAATCAATACAAAGTGATAACGATGGGTTACGATCCCTCTGGACCAGTCATCTCAAGTGAATTGGTGGTAGAGGTATACACAGTTGGGAGTGGCACATGGAGAAAGATTGGTCATGCCCCGTATTATTTCCCTCATAAATTATTTGGCATTTTTCGAACGGAGCACTTCATTGTATCGCCCGTGGTGTTGGTTCTTATGACCGTATTACAATAATATGTGCTTTTGGCATTGAAAAGGAGCAATTTATAACAATCCCATTGTGATAGAAGGTTGTCTCTATAGTGCTTGGCTGGCTGATAATTCTCCTCCTGATTATGAAATATGGGTGATGAAGGATTATGGCGTCAAGGAGTCTTGGACAAAAGAGCTTGTCATTACAGATCCATTGGTGCATTGGTGGGCAACCAGGGGGATTGAAATAATTAGATATTCTAGAAACGTGGAAATAGTAGTGTTATATCGTGAAAGTCATGTGGTTTGTTATGATCCTCGAACAGGAAGTTTGACAGAGATGAATGGAAATCAATCAGGGATTGAAGTGTTTCCTCATACTCCAAGCTTTCTTTCATTGGAGGACATCTTGATGGGAGAGGGCTCAAAGCTGTTAGATGTGAAATCAAGATTAAAAAAAAAAAAAATTATTCTTGAGTTACTGCAATTAGAGCAGTTACGTTTCCTAAGTATTTGTTGCGATCAGGAAAGTGCTATGTGCCTAGTTGAGGCAATCTCACTCATGCCATTCTCAGTCACGTTACTTCTCATTATCAATCTTTTCTCTTGCACAGTTTGTACTGCAATTAATCTTCTTCTCCTATTTTTCGTTAGTTTATTTTCAGTTTGAATACATGTTGCAGAGCTGATTTCATACTACCTAGATTTCTGTTAGGGGGAATAGGCTCTCTTTCTCCCTCATATTATGCAATTTCTGTTTTTACATGGCTAGCTAGGGGGAATAGGCTCTCGACCAATCAAGCACGAGTGACTGGGAATTTGACTCTAGGATGGCTGGTTGTGGACTTGTGGTCATCTAGTGGAGGATGCATAACATTATTAGTGATTGTGAAAAAGACCAAGGGTCTCTGGGTCTCCACCAGTAGCTGACAGAGTCTTTCTAGCTTCTCCCTCTCTTTGGTGGATTGGATATGCTTCAATGTTGCTGGTGAGGTTTTAAGAAAGGGTATGCCAAACTTATGTGGCAAATTGTGTCAATCAAGCTATCTGGGCCCTGTGGGAGTGGAGAAGCAAGTTGATCTTTCCGCGTAGCTCTGTTTTGCCCAAAAACTCAGTTGCTCATATTTTGGGCAGAGTTAAGGAAGTTGAAGACTCCCTTGACAAAGCAACAAGTCTATCTCAAGTGAAATTTTCCCCCTTCAGGTTGGGAGAAGTTGAATACAGATGGTTTCTCAAAAGGTAGTCCATTAACTCCGTGCTATGTCAAGGCAGTCTCAAGTTAAAAATAAAGATTCTGCGACATGCTTTTAAATCCAAAATACAATGTGCTAGTAAGACAATATTTCTCTCAAAATTGATTTGATGCCTAAGTTTTGTCAGTTTGTGTCCTTTTATCTTTTACTAGTGATAGCACACGTGCATTGCACGTGAATTTTTTTTGTGAGAATTGTTTTTTTTTTTCTTTTTTGAAATGAAAATAAAAATAATTTATTTATAAAAAATCATTAGTATTATATTATATTAAATTTTGTTATAGTTTGGTCTTTGAATCATTAGCATTAACATATGAAGAATCAATAAAAATGTATGATGATCATTTATCAAAACTAAGCACAAAAAGTGTATATATATATGGAAGAAAAAAAATCAAAATCAAAATAATTTATTTATAAAAAATCATTAGTATTATAGTATAGAAAATTTTGTTATAGTTTGGTCTTGAATCATTAGCACTAACACATGAAGAATCAATAAAAATGTATGATGATCATTCATCAAAACTAAGCACAAAAAATGTATATATATGTGAGTACGGTGCATGAAAGAATAAAAAAATCATACAAGATCAACTCCATATACTTGGAAAAGAACAAGAAGTAAGGAAGGGTTTTTATTTGGTGTGTATATATAGTTCAAATTGATTTTAAACTCTATATTTATTTATTTATTTGCTGATTTTTCTAAACTTTGTTTGAAAGATTGTTCTTCAAGAAATGCGTCGAACAACAAAGCAAGAATGTCTTTGTTTTTTTTCTTGATAGGAAAACAACCAAATACAATAATAATAATAATAATAATAATAATAACAATTATGAAAATAAAATATATATATATATATATATATATATATATATATATATATATATATATATCAAATTAAATTTATTAAGTAGAAATATAATTTAAGTCTACAAGGAATTGGTCCCTTACACAAATTGAGACATCTTCCAATGAAACATACAAATCATCAACCTCCCTACTAAACTGTGCCAAACCAAGATTTGTTGATGATCTTTGGATTCCCTTTTTTTTTTTGAATGTGTATTTTTTTCCTAAATTTTGCTAATAATTTCAACTGATATATTCTCTTTGTTTTGTTTTTTTTTTTTGAATCATATGTTTATTTAGTGGTAGCAATGGAGAAGATTTCTATACTTTTTATTTTATTTTTTATTTTTACATTAAGTTGTTTTAGGGTTTAAAATTCAAATGGAAATATTATATATATTATACTGTCAAAAACTAACTTAATGCTTTAAAAAGTACTATTATATAGGGCTTAATTTATCCTGTAAAAACATGAAAAAAAAAATGATCTTTCATTTTAATCCTTGCACATTATAATTTGCTAAAATTGGTGTAATCCTTATTTATCAAATCTAACGCTATGTAGATTCAAAGGCAAGGAAAATATATATGAGAGATAATAATAGATTTGGAAATACTTATGAAGTGCATCCAATCCCCCGAAAACAAATAAATAAATGATCAAAATGATGCCATCACGGATTGATCACGCCAAGTCTCCTGCTGCTAGACAAACCACATTTATTCAACCTATAATGATATTCCACATCATAGCTCACTCACCTCATCAACGTGCTGTTTCTTAGTTAGTAACCCACAAAAGCTGCGAATCATTGCTGCTGCTACCCTCATCAATCCCCGACGGCTACCCTCATCAATCCCCGACGCACTTGGTCCATCACTACTACTACAGTACTACCCTTCTTTGGCGTAACTATTGTTGCTAGTTAGGGTTCGGCAGGCTTCTATTATATTGGTTAGCGTAACTATTACGGCTAGTGTTTAACAGGCATCTATTATATTAGTTTTGTGGAGAAGGATAAAAAAGCCTAGAATTATAGTTTCCTTAGAATTCTTATTAAGGTATGTGTTTTATATTGCTATATTTCCTATATATGCAGAAAGGTAGTTGTATAGTTTCCTTAGAATTCTTATTAAAGTATGTGTTTTATATTGTTATATTTCCTATATATGCAGAAGGGTAGTTGTGTATTTAAAAATTAAAATAAGGGTATATTAGTCAATCAAAAGTTTTCTCACATTCATCTTTTTATAGGTAGTATAGATTTAAGGTTTCCATTTACTTTCTTTGTAAACCCTTTGTTTCCAATACAATTCATGTTTCTATTCAAAAAATTTCTAGTTAATGGCCTTACATAGTATAAATCCCAAAAAAAAAAAAAAAAAAACAGAGATAAAATTATTAGGATGATGATAAGAAGCAATTTAATACCACGTATAGGAATGGAAAATAATTTTTAGAGATAAATATAAGGTTAACTTACAGCAGTTATCACCATTCCATGTAGATCACTAGAGCACCAGTATTCACTGTGACAGCTTATAGTCTAAAAGCGCCTTCCGAGGAACCCCTCTCAACCATCTCATGAAGTAATGAGGAAGCCCTTCAAACAAAACCCGGGCCCATATTAGACTTCACAACCCCATATAGATTAGATAAATCCAAGGCCCATGAGAACCATGGAACCTTGTGTGAGTGTGAGCAACCATTCTCACCCATTTTCTAGAGTTTAACCCCAGCATGTAATATATGCATCATGATGAAATTTATACAGTTTATAAGAATCATGGTTTCTAGAAAAATTACAATAATTGATCAGAAGGAGGTTAGCAGGTTGGTCCATAGGATGCGTAATTGATAGAAGTATCAGCAATCAACACAAGACAAGAGCAAACATCCTTGAAATTTTGAAGGAAGAAAATGTAGCTGTGACATCAATCTACACAGTTGCACTTGGACCACTAGTAAGGAGTAACAGTATTTCTGCTGTCACTTCTCAGATAAATGATATAGGTTTTGGTGTGATGTAGGAAGGAACTATATGAATAAGAAGAGCAGGATACTGTAGAAGAAAAAGTAAAAATCTAAATCAATTCTAAATGCAAAATTTCAATTTATAAAATTTATTCAGGGACATGTTGTTGGCATGTTCCAATGACACTTGAGAGCAGCATATATAATATTCCCATTTCTCACAAAAATACAATGATCCTTGTAAGGAAAAAGCAGCTACTGAAACAGAAATTTAGGTAAACTCCAACCCAAAATTCTTCACTCATTTTCACAATAATTTTTAAGCAATTCTAGATGTGCAAACTCCTGGATGTATATCAAAAATAAGTCCATTGCCATGTGTAAGGGCCTGTTTGGGTGTCCAATAACAATTCAAGTTATTTCACATTAAATTAAAGGCACAAATCCATAAACTTGAATTGAGAAATTCAAGAAAATGGTGGTTAGCATCACAAGTACAAGTGGAAATTCAAAATACTGGCATTTCATGCATGAATTTCTAGGAATTGATCTTTATCATCAATTATAGTGATGACTCCAATTTTTTTAAATATTCTAATTTAAGGTGATAGATTTGTGCCTTCGATATTATTTAAAGTTTGTGACATTGTCTAATTTCAAATTGGACACCTAAACAGGTCCTAAATGAATTCACCCATTGAAAAACCCCACTCAACTTGTGGTGGCAAAGAGGCAAAAATTAAGGTTCAAGTCCATACCTAAATTAAATTAAACATATTATTCCTTTATGGACATGTTTATAATTACATAATTTTTCACTGAAAGAACAGAATTATATACTCCCTCTCCATCCCAACTTGTGCTCGCTTTTGTTTTAATAAAATTCATGTTTCCTACAAACAAAAGGTCAAATTGATGAATATCAGCTACAAATAAATCCAAAAGTATAAATGTATTACTATAAAAATAGACAACCTAAAACCAAGTCATGGAATGAAATTTATCTTGGAATACAAATATAATATTGAACTTACAAAATTATAAGCACTTCTTAAAGCTCACTACAGCACCAACATTCACTGCGATAGCTTAAAATATGAAAGCTTCACTTCATGTTAAAAATCTTAACATTATGTTTGGATAAGAAATTTCTATATGGAATTTGTCTTTGGAATGAAAATTGTAAAATTTTTGTAAGAATTTTGTTAATCTCATCTTTATAAAAATTTTACAAATTTCATTTCAAAAGTAAATTCCTCTTAAAAATTCCTTATCCGAACATAACATAGCATAATGACCTTTATACAAACTTCTCAAACATTTCCCGAAATGAATGGTCTAATCCATCATCAGATAGGAAAGTCTACCAACATGGTAGTGGTGCAAGCATCGGCTGAGAAACCCCTCTCAACCATTACATGAAGAAATTGCATCGCCTTTGGTATATCTCATTATTTCTCAGAAACCCTTCTTGGACAATTGTATTATAAGAGCAATCATCAAGCAAGCAACCATTCTCATCCATTTCCTTCAACAACTCACCAACTTCATTCAAAAGCCCCTCTTTAAAAAGGCCACTGATGAAGATAGTATATGTGTGAATATTAGGGAACAACCCCCTTGGCATGAATGCTAAAGGAGAGTTCCCTTGCAGCTTCAGGTTTCCCAGCTTTGCACAGGCCCTCAGTGAGGGATATTGTACACTGCAATATCAAGATTCAACCCACCATCTTCAATCACTTTGAATAGTGCCATTGCCTTATCAAGATTTTGGTTTTTGCAAAGGCCGTCTATTAAAGTACAGAGAGTTATGAGATTTGGAATTTGGCCACGAGTTTGTATCTCATTAAAAAGCACTTATGCATTCTGAAGTCTGGCCTCCGCCCTCCGCCCTCCGCACTCCTCCGTCGCAGTCCTTTGCCTTTGGCCTTCGCCGTCCTCGCCTTTGGCCGTCGCCCTCTTCAGGTAACTCTCGTCTCTCTCTCTCTCTTCTCGCTCTCTCTCTCTCTCTCAATCTAGGGCTTTACTGAGACCTTGCAAATAAAATGCAAATCCGTCCTTTTGTAATTGAATAATCATACGACATGGTGATTGATTCCCTGGTTCAGACAGCAGTTGGGAGAGCTGATTCCATGACCCACACAAAATAATGGGATGATTTCATTTGTGTGACATCACACCACATCTTGTCGGAGTTTCATCTATGTGTAATTAGGTTTATGTATTTTACAGGAAGATGTTCAATTAGTGGTGGAAACAGGATTAGTTGCTCATAGATTCTCCATCTCATGGCAGAGACTTTATCCCGAGTATGACATCCAAACTGCGATTTATGTTAACCAAACAAGAACGAAGCATTTATGTGGTTCTTCTTCTCACATTTCAATGCTTTTGTTCTTTTTACAGATGTAAGAGAACTTGTCAATATTACAACAACCTCATCAATGAACTAATCAAGGATGGCATATGTGTGTGTGTGTGATTGATCAATTGTTCTAGCCTGAAATTTCAGGGTACAGAGGCAATGGGGATACGGCAAGTGACGGGTATCACTAATACTTGTATATACAATGCTCAAATCAGTCCTTTTTATATCTGAATAATCATATGACATCGTGATATAAATATATAATTAGGAGAGCTGATATTGTTACTACGAGAATGATCTGTCTGAACTGATCTTCTGATATGCTGGGTCAGCGACTAGTTATAGACTTATAGGGGAGAGGTTTATCAACTAAAAGGCTTGTTGGACACAAGAATATGGTCCCAGAATCAAGGATAGCATGCTAAGCATCTACTTGACTAGTTTGTGCGTTGGTCCCAAATGTACTGTTTTGGTTGTGGACAAAAAAATGAAATGTGGAATTGTGCTACTTCTTAAAGAAATTTATATTCATTGTCTTTTCTTCTCTGTAACCAAACTGAGCATGGAAGAAAATAGTTAGATCTCATAGCTCTTCACTTTCGTTTATCTCTTAATGTCCAATCTTAGTAACCAAACTGAGCAGTGTGATGAAGAACCTCAACCACAATTATTCAACTTTAGAATTGTCCGGACCTCAGCTGTGTTCTTGCTTTTCTAAATTTTGAAAGCAAAATTTGTATGCAAACATGTTCATAACTTTAAAGTCCGTAAGGCTTCTTTCTGCATCATTATGACAGCTTATCAACGTAGTCTTTAAAATTTGAAACCTGGAGAGAAGAGTGTCTTGTGGGCTTAATTTTTATGGCTCTTCTGTGCTCAATTGTATGATTTTTCCTGGTTGTGTGGAGAAAAATAAACTGATCCCATTTGCATTATTGATGGTAGGCATGAGGCATGAGCTACATATGTCGTAGTTGGAATGAGATGATTAGATGAACCGAAAGACTAGCTCACTGCCACATTTTTTATCATCAAAATCAAATATATGGTCCAGCAGCTTAATGTAAATAATCTCATTTAGGACTTTCTTATGCTTGCTAGTGGTCAAATCCATGTTCAAAACCCTTTTCTCAAGCTTGAGCAGTTGAAAATCACATTAAAACCTTTATAGCAGACATTTGAGACATTTTAACACCATTGACTGTTTAGATTTGAATTCTTCCCATTAGACATTTGGTTGGAGTTCATGCATATGCATACTACATTAGACACTTGTGGTTGGGACCATTTAACATCTTGATCTTGCTGTTGCGTCCTCTTATGTTTCTGATGCTTAAAAAATCCTTCTATTGCCGTGAAGGAATGCTTGTCCTTTCTTTTTCAACTTTTCGTTTATATATATTGGCAATGATACCATTACCTATACAACATAATGGGATGATTTCATTTGTGTGACATCACACTACATCATGTATTTTACATGAAGATTTTCAACTACTGGTGGAAACAGGATTAGATGTTTATAGATTCTCCATCTCATGGCTCATACTTATGCCAAGTATGACATCCCAACTGCGATTTATGTTAACGAAACAAGAACTAAGCATTTTGTGCTTGTTCTTCTCACACTTAATGCTTTTGCTCTTTTTACAGATGGAAGAGGACTTGTCAATCCAAAAGGTTTAGAATATTACGACAACCTCATCAACAAACTAATCAGCCATGGTTAAAGCCAAATTTTCATCATATAATAGGTTAGCATTTTAGAAATACTTTTTGAGCTTTTGACAAAGAAATCACAGGCAATGTTCACTTCAAATAAAGAAAAGACGAAAAGTACTTTCAAAATGCTGACTAAACTATGCATGAAGATTTACATATTTTATTTTACTGATATTTCTCTATCTATTGTTCTAGCAGGAATCCAATCACGTGTTACATCTTACATTACACCATATTGATTTACCGGAAGCATTCAAAGATGAGTATATTGGATGGGTTAGTCGTAAGATTGTGTATAGTTCTCAACTCTCATTAGTCTTCTTCCCCCCCCCCCCCCCCCCCCCAAAAAAAAAAAAAAAAAATTTGCTTAGGGTACGTGATGCATGCCCAGCACCCAGCACAAAATAGTATTTTAAGGTGATAAATGTGATGGAGTTATTTTATATGAATCCAGTTTAGAGTTCATGATGTTTGCCAATTTGTGCTTTAGGGAGTTTGGCGATAGGGTTTTATATTGGACTGCGGTGAATCATGAATGAGTCCATTGTGTTAGCCATGTTAGGTTATGACGGTGGAATTTTGCCATGTAAATGATGTTTGACTCCATTTGGATTCAACTGTTTTAAAGGCAACTCCTCAACTGAGCCATACATCGCAGTGCATCATATCTTGTTGGCACATGCATCAGCTGCATGATTGTACTAGAAAAAGTACCAGGTAATATCTAAGCTTTTCACATCAAGTCTTTTGATCAATCGATCAATCAATTAATTGTTCTTATGTACTTATCTCAGCCATTAGTAGTTCAACAAGAGGGATCTTGATCAATCGTCTTAGTTTGTTAAAACTAATGTCCTTCAATAATAGTCAGAGTTTCATTCTTACTTGTGAATTATTTGTCAATTTTGGCCTTCCTGTATTGATGCTAGCTCATATCTGTACTATAACTACCAGTTTAGCTGAGTTGGCACTTTTACTGACATGGCACCCCCAGAAGCATTCCCTCCGAAACGCTCCTCTCCTTTATTCTGGACCCACTAAAAGCTATCTCAGCCCTCCAGTCCCACTAAAAGCTATCTCAGCCCTCCAGTCCCACTAAAAGCTATCTCAGCCCTCCAGTCTCTCAACGTCCCCTCTAAACGTAAAAGCCATTCTCTCTTGTCAGATTAGAAACACATTTCAAATTTTAAAACATCCTCCTTTAGAGATGGGTTTCAAAATTTGAAAATGAGGGTTTGTTCTCTCTCTCATAGTCTCATCCTCCTCTCAAAATGGCATCTTGCGTCTTCACCCTTCGCAATCTTCCTCTCTTTTACTCTCTCCTTCTTTGGGACTGTCCAAGTGCCAAACCATCAATGGCTTCCACCAGAACCGCAAACTGTATTTTCAGATGGAAAGTCTCAGCTGGAGATATGGTTTGATGTTTAGATGGTTTGTACTGCGTTCTCAGCGAAAAGCCACCGGCCCACCGTGTACTATCTCTATGCACCCAAAGTGAAAATTGTCCTCTCCCTATCTCTGTGGAACTGGTTACTTTTATTTTTTTGGATTTGAATTATTTTGGCTAACAATCTATTTCTTCATAAAGTTTTCTCAAAAGTTTCCTTTATTTTTTTAGAGTTTCAATTATTGTGGTTCTAATACAATAATGCTTATTGATGCGACTTTTGCCATTCGGGAACTATGGATTGTGTGGTGAACCATCTGTAAGAATTATTGGTGAGTAAAGTTTCAAAACTTGTAACCTATGAGGCTTTTAATTTGGGAATTAACCCATATGACTGTTGGGCTGTTACAAGCCCAATTAATTTGGCTGTTATAACTTTATAGCACTAGCCATTAGGGCATTAAAGCCCAAGACCTAGATGCCTATATAAAGACACACACCAAGAGACCTAAAACATATTAGACATATACGTTCTTCTCATTTCTTTTCTTCACAGTTTATATTCTTCATTCTTTTCTCTATATTTTCTCTATATATTGGGGCAACTGATCGTGGACGGTTCAAATTACTCTTCCTGTGAACGTACTCATAGAAGAGCTAGCTATGAGCTTTTGGGGTTGTATCTTGGAGGTGTTGTCGTCCGCCTAGAACCTGTACGTAGGGAGGCGATAACTCCTTTAGGACAGCGTGAGCACACGTGCCTTCCCACACGCCAGCTATTCTAACTTTATCTCTTTAATTTTCTCTCATGTTATTATGCTTTATAATTTTAATTGTTATTACTTGTGTGATTCGATATTTTATATTGTGAAAATTTTAAATTTCTATTAATTATTTGAATTCTTAAATAAATTACACAGAAATTTCCCCAACACCATCATGTAGCTCATGTAATGATTTTTTTAATATATGTTCTTAAATATGTTGTTTATTCTATTGGCACCTTATTTGTTTCAGCTCTTCCCACACTAAAATGGTGCACATTTTCTTTATGTTCTGTTTGGTTGCCAAGAAGACGTGGGAAAACAAAAGGAAATTGAACTTTCAATTTCAGAAGTTTCTGTTTGGGTTTCTTTATTGACAAAAAAGGAAAAGAAAAAGAAAAATGCATGTTAATATTTTCTACTTATTTAATCACTTTTATTTCTGTTTTGTTCTTACATTAGAGGGATGATATAGTAGTTCTTGATGAACCACTTTATGCAAATTTCGTTCAGGTGACAGGTTTTGATAGGCCTTTCTTGTGTGGAGCTTCTTTCCAAAATGGCATGCTCTTCTCCCTTTTCCCCCATTTTCCAATCTTGAATGCAATTTTCGGTTTTGTATTGTTCTTACTTTAGAGGGATGATATAGATGTTCTTGACGAACTACTTTGCACAGTAGGTTTTGATAGGCCTTATTGTGGGGAGCTTCTTTCCAAAATAGTATGTTCTTCCTTTTCCCCTGTTTTCCAAGCTTGAATGCTACTTTTTCCTTACCAGCTTCACTAAGGTAGTAATGTTGTCAGCTATTTCTTTAAGGCTGTTTTAAGAAAATGTAAACTTCGCGACATTTTTGTTCTTGTTATGTTTTGGATATTGCATTTATTTTCGCTGGCCACCGAGAACATTGAAACGGTTAACATTACGGCTATGTTTGTTTAGCTGGAATTAGGTTGGCAATTTACACCCAAACCCATGAACCCGTTCAAACCTGTTTAAGTTAAACGGTTGTAGACAAATCATTTTATTAATTGGGTGATAAATGGGTACCCGAAGCAAACCCAATTAATAATTGGGTGTTATCGGGTTTACGCTAAAAACTAATTGGGTATGATAAAACCCGATTAAGGGGAAAACTCCCTGAAATCTCATAGACAAATTCGCGCTACACCTTTCCCATCCAACATAGAATTGAAACCCAAGTCATCCCATCCCATCCCCATCCCCATCCCCATTTTTTTAACTAGGCAAAATTGCAGCAATTGGACTAACGCCATTAATCCCGGCAAGAGTTACCGGCACCGGAGGACATCATGACTTTGCCTAATTCTAGCCATTCATTTGGTAACTGGCGAAGCCATCATATATATATATATATATATATAGAGAGAGAGAGAGAGAGAGAGAGAGAGAGAGAGAGAGAAGGACGAGTGCCTCTGGAATCGTTGCAAGTCAGCTGCGAACCTTAGATTTTTGTATATAATTGTGTATCTCTATGCCTTTTACATGTTATTGTTTTTAATGATCTTCTGGTTATTACTTATTACAGATCCCAATATATATAGAAATAGAGATAGACTTTTAGAGAGAGAGAGAGAGAGAGAGCAATGGGGAAAGATCCACTGATCTGAAGCACTGTCTTTTGATGGGAATAGGAGCAATGATCTTGGTGCTATAGAGCTATAATTCAACAATTATTGAGGTTAGAAAACATGGGGTTTTAATGCTTAGTTGTCTTTTGCTCTGTTTTCATGTGTTTTCGAGGAAAGGAAATGTTGGAGGTGGCTGTCATGGGGACGGCGGAGGCGGGACACCTGGCGATGGAAATCCAAGGAGAAAACGCCGGCGAGACGGCAAAACCTCTCATTAACTCTCCATCTTAAGTCTTCTGGTAGGATAAGCACCCAATAAAGAATTTCATATGTACAATGGTGGAGGTTCAGCAACCCCTTGGATTATCAGTGTGAGAGTCGAACAGAGGTCGGCACCTCACGGGTTGGATTGGGTTTGCTTGCAAAATAAATGGGTGATTTTGGGTTACTTAAATGGGTTCTTTACGTAAATGGGTTGGGCCGGGTTTGGGTGACATTTTAATTCAACTCATCTAAACCCGCCCAAACCCCACCCAATTGCCAGGGTTAGCTAAAATGGAATAAATGAGATGGAATCACATTTTAATTCATTCCATACATACTTGATCTAGCATCGAATGAAAAGAGATTTGAAATAGCTGTCCAAATACACTATTTGATTTCCATTTTCATCTATTCCATTCCAACTAAACAAACATGGCCTACTAGTAATATATGAATAGTACGCAGTTTTTGAAAAGCGAGGTTCATGGCCCTGTTTTAAACATATTTACGCTATGGTCTTTGTGTTTACTGAATTTCCTTCCCTGTTGATGTTGGATTGTTGGGTAGATGTTCTGCATATCATATCCCTTATAGTGGACCTTACTCAGGGCTGTGAAACAAGCTAATCTATTTGGGCTCGACTTAATAAAAAGCTCAATCGAATTCGTTTGTAAGAAAAACAAGCCAAACTCAATTGTTATTTTAAGCTTGTTAATTTATTGAGCCAAGCAACTCATTAATGCTTTAAATTAATAACCAAACAACTTGAGCTTAGCTTGAGATCAGCTTGATAATAGGCTCATTCCAGCTCACTCATATGATTGGATGAGTTTTAGGGTTGCTTTTGTTTTCACCACTGCCTTGTTGCCATTTTGCGCATTGCCCTGATTAAGACCTTGTAATTTTACATATTATTTACTCATAACGAGTCTGACAATTGATCAGTGGGTCGTATCGACCCGCAAATAACATACCTTGGAGCTCTATCTCACATATCTTTGTAACAAACTTACAATTCCTACTTGCCCTACTGCTATGCTTAATCTCCTCGTCTGGACGTTGTGATCATCAAAGCTCTAATCCTGTAAGGTTCACTCCATTGGCCCCTAAATTGTTGTAATCCTGAAAAGCAATCAAAACGAAAATGAAAACAGTACAACTAACCTGCCTGCGTAGAAGAGTCGCATGAAAAATTCATCCCCATCCCAAAGGTCACCCAAAAGACTTGCTTTGATAAATATTGATTTTTTTAGTGCATCAAATGATATGAACTAGAGTGAAACTATGCCCATGGGTGAAGCCAAAGAAGAGCTAGGTGAGGAAATTTTTTATTAATAAAAAAATACCTTAAGTTTTTGAAATTCTATATTTACCATCGCTTAATTTTTTTTTAATACCCTTAATATTTGTTCCCACCCCTCTCATTTTTTTTTAAAATTTTTTTCCTCCATATAAAACCCTCAATCCCTCCCCACAGTCCCCCCCCCCCCCCCACCCAAAAAAAAAAAAAATCTCTCATTCGCTCTCTCTTGAATTTTTTTTTGCTATTTTATCAATGGATTATAAATTTTTGCAATTTTTTCTACATGAAAATACCAAACTTGAGAAATTTTTTGAACTAAATCTTTTTTGATTTTTTTGAATTAGGATAAAATACTAACAACAATTAAAGTTCGTCTCCCCTCAACTCAATTCCTAGTTTTGACCCTTGACTATGCCTCTCATCTTAAACCACATTTTAAAAACCCATCCGGCCATCCCTGTGTTAGTTTTTCCCTTTTATATATCAAACCTCACTTTTTATCTTTTACCACCCACCCATCCTATAATATTAACTAGAGTTAGCTGAGCTCAAACTTGGTCCAACGCAAGCCAGATGTAAGATCACTCAAATTTTTTTTACTCGTATTAAGAAAAGCCATTATAAAATGTCTTCTAACAATACATGTGGTACAAAAAACAATAAATGGATCAAAATTTAGTAGTTGTGCTAGCTGTAAAAAGACATTGGAATAAATAATTGATTAAATCCAAAATTTATAAAATCCATATACAACCCGTATGCATTGATTCATGTCAAACAAATTGCGCCATAAAAAATATGGAGACAACATTGAATACAGAAAGAGGGAGAATACACATTTAAAGGAAATATCACAACCTAATCCAGCCTTCATGCCTGCATCGAAAAAGCCAATGGCGTTTCACTCTCGTCATCCGAACAATAGTTATGTTTTTTGGACTTGCTTGATTCGCCTACGTGGAATCCTTCCCGTCGGCTACTTGTACCAATGCTGATAACCGTCTTACGTTTCCGCATTCCCATCAGCCTGAGATGGCAGAGTTCTAATTGTATTCATTGCAACATCACCACCACCTCCACCGCGGCGGCCTCCACCCCTACCACCACAACCAGGTACCTCAAGAACTCCACATAATCTGAAGAGAATCTGGAACAAGAATAGGACCACCAAAACGATTGACGGAGTCAAACACATGAGGATCCCTATAATTGGAAACCGTAGATTCCGTTGTCAGATTTTTCAGATAATTTACGACGACGCCGTCGCCTACAATATGAATGACAAGGATAACACAGAAGCCCGACCATATGACGATTGTAGAATTTACAAGAGGCATTTTTTCTTGGGTTCAAAAATCTAATGAGGACGCCGTCGCCTGCACCAATCTGTAGTTGTTTGCGATGTAAATTGGCCGTAACTAATCGGTTCACAAAAAAGGCGCGTGGCCGTTTCAAAATGTTTCAAAACTCAAAGGAGTTCGGTTCTCCGATCTTAACGTGGGATTTGGCTCCTCTGCAGGGCTACTTTACGTAGGGATCTTGTAGGCCTTTTACTGCCTAGCTGACACATCACCAAGTTGGGGATCCAACGGTTGGTATTTTTTATTTTTTTTTCCAACCAAACGGTGTCGTTTTTCCCTCAATTCCCCACCTTATCAAAACTACATTTCAGATCTGAACTCCGAACACTCTCTCCTGCACTCCGGCCCCTCCATTTTGGTACTTCCCTCTCGACTGTGATGATGTAGCTTGGAGTCACTTCTTAGTTGTTAATCTAAGTTTCAATCAAGTCTTGAAAATAGAAGTCATACAATAAATCATGTCTGGAAAATATCACATTAATCGGATCTCGGTAGCCATCTGATTCATGATCGAATTCACATTTATAATAAATTAAACAGCTCACATTTATGATGATAAGAAATATCGATATCTACAGATATATCAAGGGTCTAAAAATATGGATATATTGGATATATCGAAAATTTCGACATCGATTTAAAGATATGACAGATATTATTAGTTAAACACGTATACTTCCATTGAAACTCTAGGAATAATGATTAGATTTTAATAAATAGTTTAAAATCAAAATATTGCAATTTAAATATATATTAGACAAGTATGTATTATTTAAGGTATAAAAATTATGCTAAACTGAGTGGAAGAATGAATATTTTAACAAAATAAATGAAATACTTCATAATACTAATTTAAGCCATTAGTATAATTGAAATATTAATATAAATCAATACTAAAAGAATAAGATATGATAATTTTAACACAATAACAAGAAAATGAATATGTCAATATTGTCGATATATATCTTCGATATAGTGGATATATTTGATATATTGACGATATCATGTGAAAGAAAGAAGATATTATGAATATATAGAGATATATCGAAATTTTATTCATAATATTAAAAACATCAACAATATTGTAAAGATATTTTAAAAAAAAGATATGTCAATTAGATATTATATCGAAGGGTATAGATACACGGATATAACGTGGATATATCGAAAATATCGTGGATATTTTAGTTTATGCAATTCACGTTTCCCAGCTTTGCACAGGCCCTCAATGAGGATATTGTACACAATATCAGGATTCAACCCACCATCTTCGATCACTTTGAATAGTGCCATTGCCTTGTCAAGATTTTGGTTTTTGCAAAGGCCGTCTATTAAAGTAGAGAGAGCTATGAGATTTGGAATCTGGCCACGAGTTTGCATCTCATTAAAAATGCACTTATGCATTCTGAAGTCTGCCCTCCGCCCTCCGCCCTCCGCACTCCTCCGTGGCCGTCCTCGGCTTTGGCTGTCGCCCTCTTCAGGTAACTCTCGTCTCTCTCGTCTCTCTCTCTCTCAATCTAGGGCTTTACTGAGACCTTGCAAATGCAATGCAAATCCGTCCTTTTGTATTTGAATAATCATAAGACATGGTGATTGATTCCCTGGTTCAGACAGCAGTTGGGAGAGCTGATTCCATGACCTACACAAAATAATGGGATGATTTCATTTGTGTGACATCACACCACATCTTGTCGGAGTTTCATCTATGTGTACTTAGGTTCATGTATTTTACAGGAAGATGTTCAATTAATGGTGGAAACAGGATTAGTTGCTTATAGATTCTCCATCTCATGGCAGAGACTTTATCCCGAGTATGACATCCAAACTGCGATTTATGTTAACCAAACAAGAACGAAGCATTTTTGTGGATGTTCTTCTCACATTTCAATGCTTTTGTTATTTTTACAGATGTAAAAGAACTTGTCAATCCAAGGGTTTAGAATATTACAACAACTTCATCAATGAACTAATCAAGGATAGTATATGCGTGTGTGTGATTTGGGGGGCTGATTGATCAATTGTTCCAACCTGAAATTTCAGGGTACAGATGCAAGTGACGGGTATCACTAATACTTGTATATTCAATGCTCAATCAGTCCTTTTTATGTCTGAATAATCATATGACATCGTGATTTTTTTAGGAGAGTTGATATTGTTACTACAAGAATGATCTGTCTGAACTGATCTTCTGATATGCTGGGTCAGCGACTAGTTATAGACTTATAGGGGAGAGGTTTATCAACTAAAAGGCTTGTTGGACACAAGAATATGGTCCCATAATCAAGGATAGCTTGCTAAGCATCTACTTGACTAGTTTGTGTGTTGGTCCCAAATGTACTGTTTTGGTTGTGGACAAAAAAATGAAATGTGGAATCGTTCTACTCCTTAAAGAAAATTATAGTCATTGTCTTCTCTTCTCAGCAATTAAACTGAGCATGGGAGAAAATGGTTAGATCTCGTAGCTCTTCAGTCTTCACTTTAGTTTATCTCTTAATGTCCAATCATAATTTTTAATCATGAATAACTTTCGATATATAGCCTAAATAGGGCTTGAAATTATTCTCTGCCTCTCTGGTACAAAAGTCAGTTTGGTTTTTCAAACATTCCACCCCCTAAGAAATAGCTTCCTGTTTTCTGTTCTATTTTTGTGTTTTGGCAGTGTGATGAAGAACCTCAACCACATTCATTCAACTTCAGAACTGTCAGACCTCAGCTGTGTTCTTGCTTTTCTGAATTTTGAAAGCAAAATTTGTATGCAAACATGTTCATAACTTTTAAGTCCATAAGGCCTCGTTCTGCATCATTCTGCCAGCTTATCAACGTAGTCTTTAAACTTTGAAACCAAGAGAGAATAGTGTCTTGTGTGCCTAATTTTTATGACTTTTCTGTGCTCAATTCTATGATTTTCCTACTTGTCTGGAGAAAAATAAACTGATCCCATTTGCATTATTGATGGTAGACATGAGGCATGAACCATACATGTTGTAGTTGGAATGAGATGGTTAGATGAGCTGAAAGACTAGCTCCTTGCCACACTTTTTTATCATGAAAATCAAATATATGGTCCAGCAGCTTAATGTAAATCATCTCATTTAGGACTTTCTTATGCTTGCTAGTGGTCAAATCCATGTTCAAAACCCTTTTCTCAAGCTTGAGCAGTGCAAAACCGCATTAAAACCTTTATAGTAGACATTTGAGACATTTTCATACCATTGACTATTTAGATTTGAATTCTTCCCATTAGACATTTTGGTTGGAGATCATGCATTATGCATACACATACTATTAGACACTTGTGGTTGGGACCATTTAACATCTTGATCTTGCTGTTGCGTCTTCTTTATGTTTCTGATGATTAAAAAAATCCTTCTATTGCCATGAAGGAATGCATGTCCTTTCTTGTTTAACTTTTTGTTTATATATATATATATATATATATATATATATATATTGTCAATGATACCATGACCTACACAACATAATGGGATGATTTCATTTCTGTGACATCACACCACATCTTGTCGGAGTTTGGTCTATGTGTAATTAGCTTCATGTAGTTTACAGGAAGATGTCCAACTAATGGTGGAAACAGGATTAGATGTTTATAGATTCTCCATCTCATGGCCGAGACTTATGCCGAGTATGACATCCAAACTGCAATTTATGTTAACCAAACAAGAACTAAGAATTTTGTGCTAGTTCTCCTCACACTTAAATGATTTTGCTCTTTTTACAGATGAAAAGAGGACTTGTCAATCCAAAAGGTTTAGAATATTACAACAACCTCATCAACGAACTAATCAGCCATGGTGAAAACCAAATTTTCACCATTAATTGGTTAGCATTTTGGAAATACTTTTTGAGCTTTTGACAAAGAAATCACAGGCAATGTTCGCTTCAAATAAAGAACTTTTAAAATGCTGACTAAACTATGCATGAAGATTGCCATCTTTTATTTTACTGATATTCTTCTATCTATTGCTCAAGCAGGAATCCAATCACGTGTTACATTACTCTATTTTGCTGTACCGGAAGAATTCGAAGATGAGTATGGTGGATGGGTTAGTCGTAAGATTGTGTATAGTTCTCAACTCTCAAAAGTCTTCTATTTATTTATTTATTTTTTGGGTCCAAATTTGTTCTTAGGGTACGTGATGCGTGCCCTGCACTTGGCACAAAATAGTATTTTAAGGTGATGAATGTGATGGAATTATTTTATATGAATCCAGTTTGGAGTTCATGATGTTTGCCAATGTATGCTTTAGGGAGTTTGGCAATAGGGTTTTATATGGGACTACGATGAATGAGGCCCTTGTGTTAGCCATGTTAAGTTATGATGGTGGAATTTTGCCACTTAAATGATGTTGGACTCCATTTGGATTCAAGTGTTCTAAAGGCAACTCCTCAACTGAGTCATACATTGCAACACATCATCTCTTGTTGGCACATGCATCAACTGCACGATTGTACAAGAAAAAGTACTAGGTAATAGCTGACCTTTTCACATCAAGTCCTTTGATCAATCAATCAATCAATTAATTGTTTTAATGTACTTATCTTAGCCATTAGTAGTTCATCAAGAAGAATCCTGATCAAATGTCTTAGTTTGTTAAAACTAATGTTCTTCAATAATAGTTATAGTTTCATTCTTACTTTTGAATTATATGTCAATTTGACCTTCCTGTATTGATGCTGGCTCATATCTGTACTATAACTACCGGTCTAGCTGAGTTGGCACTTTTACTGACGTGGCATCCCCAGAAGCAGTCCCTCCGAAAAGCTCCTCTCCTTTATTCTGGACCCACCAAAAGCTATCTCACCCCTCCAGTCTCTCCACATCCCCTCTAAACGTAGAAACCCATCTCTCTTGTCAGATTACAAACCCATTTCAAATTTCAAAACATCTGCCTCTAGAAATGGGTTTCAAATTTTGAAAATGAGGGTTGGTTCTTCTCTCTCTCAGTCTCATCCTCCTCTCAAAATGGCATCTTGTGTTTGCACCCTTTGCAATCTTCCTCTCTCTTTTACTCTCTCCTTCCTTGGGACTGTCCAAGTGCCAAACCATCAATGGCTTCCACTAGGACCATGAACTGCGTTTTCGGACGGAAAGTCTCAGCTGGAGATACTGGTTTGATGTTTAGATGGTTTCTACTACGTTCTTGGCGAAAAGCCACTGTGTACTATCTTTACACACCCAAAGTGAAGAGCGTTCTCTCTCTCTCTCTCTGTGTGGAATGTTTTCTTTTATTTTTTTTGGATTTGAATTATTTTGGCTAATAATCTATTTCTTCATAAATATTGCTCAAAAGTTTCCCTTATTTTTTTAGGGTTCCAATTATAATGGTCCTAATACGATAATGCTTGATGCATCTTTGGCCATTTGAGAACTATGGATTGTGTGGTCAACCAACATGTAGCCCATGTAAGGATTTTTTTAATAAATGTTGTTTATTCTGTTGGTGCCTTATTTGTCTCAGCTCTCCCCACGCTAAATGGTACACATTTTCTTTATGTTCTGTTTGGTTGCTGAGAAGTCGTGGGAAAAGAAAAGGAAATTAAACTTTCAATTTCAGAAGTTGCTTTTTGGGTTTCTTTATTGACAAAATGAATAAATAAAATGCATGTTAATATTTTCTATTTGTTTATTCCCTTTCGGTATTGTTTTGTTCTTACTTTAGAGTGATGATATAGAAGTTCTTCATGTACCGCTCTCTGCAAATTTTGTTCGGGTGACCAGTTTTGATAGGCCTTCTTGTGTGGAGCTTCTTTCCAAAATGGCATATTCTCCATTTTCCACTGTTTTCCAATCTTGAATGCAATTTTTGGTTATGTTTTGTTCTTAGTTTAGAGGGATGATATAGAAGTTCTTGACGAACTGCTTTGCACAGGTTTTGATAGGCCTTATTGTGGAGAGCTTCTTTCCAAAATGGTATGTTGTCGCTTTTCCCCTAGTTTTCTAAGCTTGAATGCAACTTTTTCCTTACCAGCTTCACTAAGGTAGTAATGTTAGTCACCTATTTTCTTTTGGGCTGTTTTAAGAAAATGTAAACTTAGCTACATTTTTGTTCTTACATTTTATGTCTTGGATATTGCACTTATTTTGGCTGGTCACCGAGAACATTTAAACAGTCAAAATTACTTATAGTATATGAATCATACCCAGTTTTTGAAGAGCGTTTTGATAAGTGAAGCCATTCGAACTTGAAATATATTTAAAAATTTTATGGTTACAATGATGGCCCTGTTTTAAACATATTTACACTATGGTCCTTGTGTTTATTGAATTTCCTACCCTAATGATGTTGGATTGTTGGGTAGATGTTCTGCATATCATATCCCTTGTAATGGACCCTTTTCAAGGCTACAAGACAAGCTAAGCTATTCGGGCTCGACTCGATAAAAAGCTTAATCGAGCTTAGCTTGGGATCGGATTGATAAAAGGCTCATTTGAGCTTGCTCGTATGATTGGATGAGTTCTTAGGGTTGCATTTTCTTTTCCCGCTGCCTTTCCTTGTTGCCATTTTGCGCATTGCCCCCTGATTAAGTCCTTGTAATTTTGCAGGTTATTTACTCAAAGTGAGTCTGACAATTGTTCAGTGGGGTTGATCCGACCTGCGAAGAACATACCTTGGAGCTCTAGCTCACCTATCTTTGTTACAATTCCTGCTTGCCCTACTGACCTACTGCCTGCGTAGGAGAGTGGCATGAAAAATTCATCCCCATCCCACTAAGGCCACCTAGAAGATTTGCTTTGATAAATATTGATTTTTTTAGGCATCAGATGATATTAACTAGAGTAATGTTATGCCACGCACCTTAAACCGCCCACTTTCACTACCCAACCTATGTATCAGTTTTATTCTTTTTCCATCATCATTATTATTATTATTATTTTGGTAATAGACAAGAACTTCATTAAAAGATGAAGGAGTTACATTCAGAGATGCTCCACAGGATTTACAAAATTTGCTCCTTGCAAGAGCGGCATGTCTGTGAGCTTCCTGAACCACATCTTGGTGGACCTCAGAGAACTTACAGAAATTAAAAGTACTAGCTACTGAACTAATATCATTTAATAGGAAAGCTATATCATTAGATGGCTCTTGGTTACCTGACAGTTAAGGACGAGGGACAATGAATCAGTGTATACTTGGATCGACTTTTTCCACATTGAACTCCACTTTTTGTCGTTTACTTATACACTTTCAACATATAGGATAGGCGATGAGAAGTGGGTAAAATAGCATTTTCCTACTAACCTATGACATGTCAAATTTTTGGACCGTACTCCTATGCTTGCGTCAATGATAAGCGGCAGAAAGTTCACAGAGAGGTACCCTTGAGTTGTTGAGTCTAAAATCATGAATGACAAGATTTTCTTCCCTTAAAATTCAAATATGAATAAATTCATGGCTGCCTAAAATGTCATTTTAAAAGGAAGTAGGGCCCTCATTGGTTTTATAGACAACAATGCGCGTATTGCAGTCCATTTGTTATGTAATTCAACAAAAATATGTTGACAAGCTCACACACATTGTCAGATTAGATGAGATAAAACTGTACACCAAACTTTGATCAATGGGTATATAACCCCTAAAATAGGGGAGAGCTAGTAAAAAAAACCCTTGAGAAACACACGAGGGCCCTTTCACAGTAGCTTTTCTCCGATTGAAATTGTTCTTACCACATGTATTAAGTCAGTCAAGCTCAAACTAGCTTGGTCCAACACAAGTCACATGCAAGATCACTCGATTTGCTTGTTAAGAAAAGCTATTATGAAATGTCTTATAACAATACATGTGGTAGAAGGAACAATAAATGGATCAAAATTTAGTCGCGCTAACTGTAAGCTGAAGACATGGAATTAATAATTGATTAAATGACGTAAAATTTATAAAATCCATATACAAACCCATATGCATTGATTCTTATCAAACAAATAGTGCCATAAAAAATGGAAACAACATTGAATACAGAAAGAGGGAGAATACAAAATGAAAGGAAATATCACAATCTAATCAAGCCTTCATGATCTCATCGAAGAGGCCAATGGCGTTTCACTCTCATAATCGGAACTATGAGTACTCGTCGAGCCAATGTGAACCATCATCT
The DNA here is from genome assembly GCA_039720395.1 of Liquidambar formosana. Taxonomy (NCBI): domain Eukaryota; kingdom Viridiplantae; phylum Streptophyta; class Magnoliopsida; order Saxifragales; family Altingiaceae; genus Liquidambar; species Liquidambar formosana. The sequence continues at coordinate 45,263,252 of CM077820.1, forward strand.
CACCGTCACCTCCACCAGTGACCTCCACGAGCTGCACTTCCGACGTCACTACCTCTAGTACTAGCACGGCTACAAAACCCTCTTTCACATAGTCGTGAGAGTAACTGATACAAGAATATGACCACCAAAAAGAATAAGGGAGTCAAACAGAGGAAAGCCCCTGTAATTGGAAACCTAGATTCCGTCGTGTGATTGGTCAAATATATTACAAGGACGATGTTGCCTACAGAGCCAATGACAAAATAACAAAAAACCCTACCCATATGAAGATGGTAGAATCTAGTAGAGACATATTATATATATTTTTTTTTGGGCTAGGCAACTAAATATTATTAGAAACGAAAGGAGAAACACCCAAATATACAAGAATCCCCAAAAAGAGAAGAAACACCAAAAGGTCCAAAACACGTACACAAGCACAACTCGATCGAGAAAACACCCCGAACAAGCCAAAACCCCCACATACAGACAAAGATGCAAAACAGAAACTGGGAAAAGACAGCGCATGCAATCTGTTGTTGCATAGGACGTGAGATAAAGAATTGAGATGCATGTACGTTGGGCGTAACCGATTCACAAAAAACTCATGTGGACTTAGTCAAAATACGTTGACCCTGTTTTGTGTCTTGACCTAAACCCATATGCTTCTTTTTTTGATACAATAGGAGGGGTTGGAATTCCTAACCTATCCTACACTTATCATTTTCCTCACATTCCCTCACCATTAGATTAGCCTTAGTGGCTTGAACCCATGTGCTTCATAACTTGCGTCTTTTACTTGAGTGGTTTCTTTTTAATATCAACCATAGGATCTAAATGGATAGTTGGATAAGGGTGATATGATATAACAAGTAATATCAAGTTAACCTCAGAACTCACATGAATATATCGAAAAGAAAGAAAACAGATTAAGATAAGATTTTTTTAGTTGTTATGCCCGTTAGAGAAGAGAACAGGAATCTAGATTGTCCATGCACGTTAAACTCACATCCAGCTTGATCTATATATACATCCAAAAGCTCATAAATCTTCTTTCACTTGCAGAATCTAGTCCATTTGGGGAAAAATTCAAAGCAATTCTTTAGTCAGATTTGAATAAAGAAGGCAAGACATGTCTGTGTGTGTATGTGTGTGTGTGTATATATATATATATATAACAAGTCAGATTGTGAATCATTCTTTTAAAGTCCATCCTTTTATGATAATATAGATACATATCCATTTATGTAGTAGACATGACGAAGGAAAAAAACAATGAAATCTAGATAGATAGGGGTAGAGGATAACGAAGTTTTTCATTAAGAGAAAAAAATTCCCAAATATAAACCCAAACCCTAGAAAATTCCAATCACATTTTAATCAGCTTTCCCCAAATCAAAACCCTAACCCCACATATCCACATCAAATTAAACATTTTATTTTCAAAACCCTTGTCCCATGGCTAGCTCCTGCAAAATTTTGGAAAAAAAAAAAAAAAAAAAAGATCGTATCTATAGTTTTGCAACATGTGTAAAAAGTGTACTAGGTGGCCACCACAATTGGTGGGATGCACCTCGCCAAATCAAACTTAATGCTTTAATTTTACCAAAATAATCCAATGTTTGGAGGAAAAAGATGACTTTAAGAGGGATAGTTTTGTTAAATCACTTACCATTCTTGATTATTTTTTATATTTCTTCCCTAATCCCTATACGGCCAGCCATACTCATATGTTTTTCACATTTTTTGTTGCACTCTTTCAGTCCCTCTTCTTTTGGCCCTCTTTGCCTTGAAAAGGTGAAATCCCTAAATCCCTTTTATCTCCTCCACTAAAATCTCTCCTAAAGAGGAATTGAGTTTTGGATTTTGGAAGAAATCTAAAAGACAAAGCCACATATTTTCCTCCACATATTCTCTTTTTGGTGCAAGAGAAACAAAGTTAGTAGGAAACCCTTCGTTTTCTTAAGCTAGCCGTTAGCCCTTGTAACCTAAAGTTCCTAGTTCCGCTCTGCCTTGTCCATAAAATCTCAATATTTCCACTTGATATAAAAAAAGAAGAAGAAAAAGATCCAAATGATTGTGGTAATCAAAATTCTTTAGCCTGCTTTGATGGAGCTATAAATTCTTGCCATGTCTCCATTTTGTAAGAGAGGCAGGTGATTACTTAATTCAAGTATGAGAGAGAGAGAGAGAGAGAGAGAGAGGGAGAGGGAGAGGGAGAGGGGAGAAGATCCCACCGTGTGAAATGGTCACGTGGTGTCATGGGCCAAAGAGAGCAAAACAAAATGGGAGCGTGACACCACATCAATCGAGTCACAATTACATGGAAGATTCACTCAACAAAACACGATCTGACCCCTCACCCTCACTTGCTCTTTTCTCTCCTAGCATCCTAGGGCCTCATTTGTTTGACTCGAGTCGAGGCCAGAATGGAATCGCATTATGAGTTCAATCAATTCCAAATCTAGTGTTGGAATCAATTAAATAGATGGAATGGCATCAAATCAAATCGCCCCTACATTTTTTTTCCCTCATTTCTTTCCAAGCCTAAGGCTACGTTGGTTCGAAGGAATGGAATGGAATGAGAGTGGGAATGGAAATAGGGATGAAAGGAATGCTAATTCTCACTACCATGTTTGGTTGCAACAAGAAGGAATGCTTGGGAAAGGAATGACCATTCTATTCCACTGTTTGGTATAACCATTTAAGGGATGGAATGGAATTAATTTTAAGTAAATTTCTTAAAATGCCCTCCATATAGATAAATTGATTTTATTATTATTATTATTATTATTTTTTCCTTATTTAAATACTCATAACTGACATATATGGTGGGTTCTAAATAAATTTTTTATATCCGATTATTTTTTGGACCCTTCTTTCGTGAACTTCTTGTGCACTTACTAAACTCTGCATTAAACATCTACATAACTTATGGATCACTATAATATATTAGTGGGTAACATAATTTTAAAGACTGGTGTTCAAAAGCTTACCTATGGAAATTTGGACAAAGAGTTAAACAAAGAAGCAAACGCCCCCAAATATAAAGTACCAAACCCCACTGACATTACTCCACGTCTAAACATGCAATCCCCAATTACAAAATTTAACCAATACCCAAACCCAAAGAATGACTGGGACGCAACAAAACTAACACCTCAAAATGAAAAAAAAAATAAACCTTCGCAAAACCAATACACCAGCTCTCCATAAAAAAAAAAAAATTTTTTTAAAAAAAGGAGCAGAAAGTGAAAAAAGTTCAAAATAGAGATCAGGAGTCAACCAAAAGCAATCTATCCATCAACAAACCTCAAGCACATAACAGTAATCATCCTTATACATGGAGACATGATCCATTAACCACAAGGAAGAAGAAAGAAACAAGGCTGTACTGTAGGAATACAGCCCTGCCTTGAGAACTTGAATTCCCATTGCTTCATTATACATATAAAGTTTCACATAATTAGATCAGTCACAGCACACTTGATCCAATATTCAATCAAAACATAGACAAATATAGTTTTACCAGTAAATGTAATTAGGAATCCAAAACATGTTGATCCCATACAAAGTTGAAGGCAAACATGCACCCTTCAACGACATTTAAAAAAAAAAAAGGAGATTAACCTTGCAATAACATTTACAAAAAAAAAAAAAAAAAAAACAGTTTAAATTTTGTGCATCCAAAAAGTACTCCATTACAAAAATGCACCATCTGTACAATATTCCATTTGCATCCTTCCTATAAACTGGTTAAGCCCTAAACCTGCACAAAGAGAATAAATAAATAAATAATTATGTCATTTGGTGCATGTTTTTCTCTTTTTAAATTTCTTTATTCTTTGGTTGTATATGTTTACTGATCCATAATTCTATCATTGACCATAATGTTCATTCATATGGTTACTTTAGTGAAGAAAAGGAGAAATATATAAAGTCCTAAATACCTAATTAAGTTTATATTGGGTAGCAATATCAATGGTTACCCTTTTAATCATAACAGAGAACAAGTTAAAAAGACTGATTGATAATGAAGATTATATTGGGTAGAAAGAACGAACCTCAAACATCACCATGCAGTAGGCTGAGAACAAAGTCATATTTTTCATCATCTGCAACAGTAAAAAAGATTTTAGTTATTTCGGGGTCACAAACAATTTTTCGCAACGCTCGATGTTGCATCCCCATGGTAATACCAGTTAACTTAGTAAACTCTTCATTGATATTCTTCCTCATTTCAGCAACATTCAAGCCAATTGCTTTACTAAAGCGGTCAATTGCTTCCTCAATTTTGGTCCCAATTAATGAAGCTGCATTGGTAATAGATAACACAATGTCAGTAGCAATTCGACTTTTCTTTTTCTTTTGACCCAAACTTCCTTCACTAGGCCTCGGATTAGCTCTTTGTGTGACTGATATGGAAGATGATCCTCTCTCAATGTTCTCTAAGTCATCTTCTTCTACCATCTCAGAGTCATTAATAGTTTCTTCTCCCTCTCTATTTAAGTCCTCTAACATATCACCAGGTGATTGTGCATCCTTTCTAGTGGGAATGATTTGTTCACAAATTGAGCTGCATCCTTGTGAGACTACAAGACCAATTATTACAGTCAAGTTAATATAAATTAATACATGTTAGTGAAATAAGATAGATGAACAATTATAAGTCATATGTTGCCTTCTTTTGGTTGTTGAGTACATAAAGGGGGAAAATTGTGCAATTTTGATAGAGTAGAATAAATAAATAAATAATTCATATACCGCCAAATATGTAGCCCAAACTGATTTTTCAACAACCACACACTTCTTAGTATCATCCCAACCAAAGCCACTAACATTGGGCCCATATAACATCTGGTGGATTGTATTAAAGTCTTTCTTTAATGTCTTCATTCTCGACTTAATGTGCGGATCTCCCTTGATACCATGTCTAGGTAACTTTAATGCGAGCGCCATCTCCAACACATTGAGATGCCCTGGCTTGAACCCATTATCGACCTTGTGAGTCCCAGCATGTGTTAATTCAACAATTGCCTCGACAAGTTTCTCATCTTCTTTAGGAGTCTACATTTTTTTACTTTTGCCTCACCCATGTTGAACTTGTTCAGTTGTTGACGAATCCATTCCTTAAACACCAACCCAAGTTATCAAAACAGGGGAAAGAAAAAAAGGAAAAAGAAATCATCTCAAGACATTCTCAACTAAGAATAAATATAAACAAATTTACCAACACAAGTGGGACATTCAATAAAAATAAATTACATAGTTGCTATAAGTTCTCAAATTTCATAAGATAAGATATAATGTAATAAATATCACAATATTACATTAGTAAGTCATTGTCTCAAAACATCACAACATTACATGCTAGGTGATCCCAAAACATCAAGACATAACAACAAAACAACATCACATGACTTCATCTGGATTGTCTACTAGCCCTCCACTCATTAAACATCTCAACTGCTAAGTTATCTCTCCATGCACTCCATTGGTTTGATGTTTCAATACTCATAATTCGATTGCCATCTATGTCATTGGCTTGTTCACTTTCTGTTTCCGATTGTCCCTCAAATGGGTCTACAGGCATTTCGCTTCTTATAAAATTGTGAGGAAGACAACAAGCCATTATAATTTGACTCTGTGTCTTTACTAGATAAAATGAAGGACTCCTAAGAATTGCCCATCATATCTTAAGAAGCCCAAAACATCTCTCAATCACATTCCTTACTGCTGAATGCTTCATATTGAAGAACTCTTGAGGGGTAGTTGGTTGGTGTCCCTCCCTCCAATCATTGAGATGATATCTTTGTCCTCTATATGGGGCAAGAAATCCCTTTCCATTTGTGTATCCAGCATCAACGAGGAAATAGTATCCTATAAAACAAAGTTTGAAATTATTGTTTGAGGAAAAAATTACTTTGCTGTCATATACTAAGCAGTAAGCACCTAACTTACCATATGGGACTTTTAATCCATTTCTCCTACTCACCACATCTCGAAGCACTCTACCGTCGACAGTAGATCCCTCCCAACCTGGTAACACGTAGATAAATTGCATGTCTTGCGAGCAAAAACCCAACACATTAGTCGCAATTTCATTCTTTCGTGTTCGATACCTAGGTTTGTCTTCATCTGACACATGCATCTTGATGTAGGTTCCATCAAGTGCGCCAAGACAATTATAATATTCATTGAAGCTAAATAAGTTAAAAGTTTTCTTTAACATGAGTACTTGCATTTGTGGAATAAAACATAATTATGTACCTTAAACCATTTCCACCTCTCATCTGTAGAGTTTCCAAGAATTGGCTCAGGTGACTTCAATAACTCTCTTTGTAGGCGTATAACACCATGTAAGACATTATGAAAATGCCTACTAACTGTCTCTCCTGACCTCATAAAATCGAATTTTATGACTTGATTCTTCTTATGATGGGCAAGAACTTGCAAAAACATTGCAACTTGTTCATCTATTTTTAAGTTTTTTGTTTCTTTTAACCTCCCTATAGTATGAAGCATATGACATATTTTCATGAAACATTGCCTATTTACCCTAAGTTGGGCTATGCAATTCGCATCACTCTCATATACTAGTCGCTTTAGATACTCAGTTCGTTCATGGAATCTATTGACATATTTTGTCTTCAACACGCGTGTCTCATAATGGGACGCTACAACATGATAAACCATGTTAAGGAACCAATTTACCTACTACATAATGTCCAGCCAAAACACAATCAGTGCAAGCAGTTTCTTTTTCCTCATCAATTTCCTCTTGGTTAAAGTTAAACGAGCCATAACTGCATAAGTATAAAGTTTTATTATATAACACATGCTCATTAAAAACATGGCCACTCTTTAACATATACAAAAAATAAAATAAAAATAAAAATAAATGCACAAAAAACATGGCACTCTTTAATATAGACAACAACAAAATTTATGTAGACTATTGTTTTTCCTTTGATCAAAACAGCACAAAATAAATGCCTATGGGTTTTGTGTGAAAAATAATACTTTTCTTTTACTCTGTATCAATATATTTGCACTTAACTATTGCAAAGAATTCAAAATTCAATTAAGATAAAGTTTTGGTCTCTCACTATGTGTGTCACCACAAGCTACACATAGATTCAAAGTCAATCAAAATGAAATAATGTGAAATCCTTCCTACCAATAGTTGTTCCACCCTCATCAAGAATGAAGCCACTGTTGGAATTTTTTACCCTTGGTTTCCAGCTATTATTATTTTTATTTATTTAAAGAAGGTAAGAGAAAACAAAAGTATAAACTTCATTAAAAACAAAGCCATAGTTGGAAGTGGGTGCGGACATGTAACTAGGCGCGCACACACACTCAACGTAAATCACAATGGAAACAAAACAGGGGACATTAGAAAAGGCCAAATTGGCCTTTTCTGGAAGGTGAATGAGAGTTAAGCTACAAAGGAAAGAAGCAAAAATAAAAAAATAAAAAAAACAAAAAAAAAAAACAGAGGAGTTCCTCTGTTTATATACACCAGAAACCACAACCATAACCTAAGCTAGGGTTTTCAGCTTGAGAAAGAAAAAATAGCATGCATTTGAACTAAGGTTTGCGGTAAGAGAGAGATGTTTATATAATACCAAGTTATAGTTTTGTGTATTACTTGATACCTGATGACGAGCAAATAGAAATGCGGTCGATAGATAAGCGATGATACTGAGATGTTGGAGACGACAACGAAGAAGAGTGGATCTTGGCTGTTGTTGGCATAATCTGAGCTATATATGGTTTGGCTGAGAGAGAGTGTGTGATAAGATAGGAGAAAGAGAGAAGGTTTGAGAGGGAAATGAGCGAAAAAATAGAGAGGAGGTACGAAAATTTTGATTTACTTTTTGATTCCATCGAGAATGGAACCACCATTCCCTTGTTTCAAGAGAGGAATGCTTATTCCTTAGAAGGAGGGAATAGGTTGGCTTAGGCAATAAGAATTCCATCCCATTAGGCCTACCAAACATTCCAATTTTTATGATCAATGAATTAAGTATTCCATTCCATCCTCCATCCCATTGTACCAAACACAGCCTAATTCCATACTTCCTCTTTGATTCTTGCCAAACATACAGGCCCTAAGAAGCCCTAACACTCGCCGCCGATAGCGAACTGACACAACAAATCCTCGCTGCAACCTAACAACGTACCGACAATGCTCTCTCTGTTTACGTACTTATCCATAAAAAAAAGACAATGCTCTCTCTGTCGACCTCGAAGCTGCTGCCTAAACATCAGGTATTAGTCTATCGCCAGCCAATTGATCTCACCTCACTCCAGCCCGTGGTCTTCATCAGGTATGTCTCCTATTTTTTTCTTCCTTCATTAGGTGGTGTTGTTAGAATGTTAGGAGAGGCAATTAGAAATACATTTCACAGTCTCTATTTTTATTTCGTATGCAAAATGAGGTTTTGGCTTTGATTTTTAATTAGGGCCTGATTTTGGGGGTTAGGTTTTGATTTGGCGAATTTGTTGGGGAAGAAATGTAAGAGGATTAGGGAGAAAGGAGGAGCTGAGGAGATGAGGATTCCCTCCCGTCGGTGGCTAAATTTTCCGGCACTGCCCAGTTGTCCGGCGGTGAGAGGAGGGGTTGAGGGTTACTGTTTGTCGGGAGAAAGGAGGAGAGAGTGAGGGTTACTGTTTGTCCAGATCTATGGGGGGATATGCCCAGCTTGCATGGGGGATTTTTTGCCTTTTGACTGGAGCCTGTAGCATTACGACTCGCGTGTTTCACTTGCCCTCTATTTGGTTCGTAGAATCTACCGAGGAAAAAAATGCTAAAGAGGAAAGAAAATAAAATGAAAAAATAAAATCATATCATATCAAAATTATTCCAATTATTCTTATTCTTATTCTTTTAATTTTTCATTGTAATCAAATAAGGGAAAGTACAATTTCTTATATTTTATTCTTTTTTCCTTGATAAAATCCTTAAAACAAATAGAGCCTTAATTTGTTGCAATTATGCCTATGCCATTGGATCTCAATGACAGTTTGTATGAGGCCAGCCGGCCAGCTGGGTGACCTATAATCAGGTTAATCTTATAAGGGACACAGTCTCTTCTCAATCTTTCCTAACAATAAGGAGCTCAATTAGCATTAGAGTTGTTTTTTTTTTTTTTATTCTTCATATATATTTTTTTGTACTGTTTTTTTTCCTGGATCAGAAAACTCAATGATCGAATTATCTTTTTGTCTTTTTCTTATGAAAACACAACTTAGGGATGTTTGTTTAATTGGAATAGAATGGATCACGTTCTAATTTATTTCAAATAGTGTGTTTGGACAGTTATTTCAAATTTATTTCTATTATATATTACTTCAAGCATGGAATCAGATTCTATTGTCATTCATTCCATTCCAATTAAACAAACATGACCTTAGTAGAGTTATGCTTACGACTGTAGAAGGAATGCAAGTCGATTGATACCATCTCAATAAATCCACGATTCAAGACACACCCAGACTTGCAGCGTCCCATTTGTTCAAAGTAGGTTGTACATGAACTAGGTGGTGGCATTGTTGTATTATGCCTATGAGAGGAGTAAGAAATTTTCATGAGATATCAAACCAAATTGCTACCTTACATCTTCTCTTTTTTTGGTAAACTGGATATGAATTAGATTAAGCAATAGAGTTTAATACATCCCGAGTGTAAGTAACACCCTTAGCATCAGCATCGAGTTGTTCATACAACCAAAGAAGTGGAACATCCAAAATAGTACAATTGAAATAAAAAAGAGCTCACTTCCTTGCCATAATATCAGCACACTTGTTGGTCTTACCAGTAGTTATGCTGAAGATGAATTTCCTCTAGTTGGCTCATTAGGTACTTGCAATCACATATAGTAGCATTCAATGGATGAGCATCCATAATCTAATTTTGGACCAATGCAATAGCTGCACTAGCATCCATGTCCACCTACAGCTTCCTGATGTTACACTGGATAGCAATTTCCAGCTCATCCCGTAGACCCCATAGCTCGACCTCATTGCTTGTAGCAATACCCAGCTTTTAGATAAATCCTTTAATCCACTTACCCGTATGGTCATGTAGCAACCCACCAAAACTAGCTTCTTCCGAGGTTCCCTAAAGCAGAACCATCCGTGTTTACTTATAAAAAGTTTTAACAGGAGGATCCCATTTGATCATAATTTTCTTGGTTAAACGTTGGGGATTTAAATTTACCAGAAATGTGGAAGTATTCAGTGACTTTCATGATAGTGGCATCACAATTATCCCTAGGCATAATCAAATTTTGCTCAAAAACAAATTTATTTTTATTGTTCCATAAGGCTCAACACGCAAAAGGAAAGATGATTGAAAGAGGAACCTGCCCTCCCCTTTGCCTGTTCTTACCATGCACATGGTGGAGAATCCATGTATCAAGAGGCATCCCAACATTAGAAAGAACATCAAGGTTGACCAAGGACCAAAAATCTATGGCATACTCACATTCCCTAAGGATGTGTTCAACGGTTTCAGGAGCAGAGAAGCATACAGGACAAGCATTAGAGAAAATGACATGCTTACTAATTAACACATCATTGCAAGCAATTTTCCTATGGCAACAAAGCCAAAGCAAATTTTGGATTTTTGGGAGAGTGTTGATTTTCCAAATTTTGTCCCATTGGTATGTAGAAACTTCCCCACTAATGTCATTATCAGAGATAATATAAGTTGAATTGGAGCAAAAGTCACCAGATTTGGACCCAATCCATGATATACAATCACCTTGATATCATTGGTCCTCCTACACAAAAATTGCTACCTTACATCGTTATAGTTACGACAGTTATATAATCGTAGGGTTGCTAGTCATGAATTATTTTGCTGGCCACAAACATGCAACTGCCCTAGATCAGTCAGTTACAGCTTCAGTTGCCTTTGCGGAGGTCACCATTCAATATGGAGACAATTATGACAATTTTGAGAAAAGCAATTTCAATAAATTAAATGGTGAAAGAGAAAATTACATTGATCGTAGAAATTGTTTCAATTGATACGACACTAAGGCCTGTTTGGATGTCGCATGAAAAGTGAATCATTTCACTTAACTACGTATATGGTTTTGTACAGAATCTCATCAAAATGAACGGGCAATTTAAGAAACTATTGGCCATAATTGCAAATGAGGATTAAAAAACCTTGGATATATAGTGGGGAGGTGTTATTGCTAGAGACAATAACGCTCCTTCCACGACTTCTATTATGATTTGGTGAAATTACCCCTACTGTGAAAAGCGTGATAAGAGATAGGTGAGAACGTTTTCTCTCCTCCCCCATTTTTTTTTTTTTTTCCTTCTCCTCCTCCTTTATCTGCTTTTCGTTTTCCTCTCCCCTAGGTTTTCTGCCCCATGTTATCTCCTTTCCTTCCTCTATTTTCCTGGTCTTCACTCATTTTCATATAAAATAGACACATGGTTAAAAAAGGACATGTGTTGGGTTCCATGGGAGAAGGACTGAGCAGTGGTGCTAGCACTCCTCAACATCAAAATATAGTATAGCAGTACTCCGTAATAGATCTATTCAGCACGATATATATTGTAAGCCTTCGGAGTGGTATAAAATAAAAATGGAATCGGTTAATATGCATAGAGCAACAAAACCAGCCCCCAGTTAGCCAAATGGTCAAAGTGTAACGGTCATCTACCGGAAACAGTCAAGCATATCCCTGGACCTTCAATTGAATATCAAACAAATGCATCAAATACATTAGCCAAAACTATGAAACCTGTTGAGCGAAGATAGATCGAGTCAGGAGGATTGGTATTTGGGGCATGGGTGGTGTTGGCAAGAATACTCTTGTAAAGAACTTGAACAAGCAGCTTAAGAGAACTTCATCAACACAGCCTTTTGGCACGGTTATATGGGTTACAGTGTCCAAGACGGGGCGGATTCAGGAATTTTTCTCATTAGTTGCACATAAGAACCACCAGTAGTGATGACTGACCAACGAAGTTTTGATCAGTTTGACACCGAATCCCCCCCTTCTCCCCACCTGAGCCCTTCTCCCCACCTGAGTGAGTCTTTCATGTAACTATGACATGGCCTAGGGCAATAGAAACCAAACAAAGTGGGATGGTGGGGCCAAAAAATACTCTGACAATCTCACTTTGTTTAGTTTTCATTGGCCCGTGACACCACATTAATCATGCCACAATTACATACAAGTTTTTTTCCTTCTACAATGACTATTAGACTACTATGAATGAGTGAATCTGTGTGTGTGTGTGAGAGAGAGAGATTTATTTATTTATTTTTTTTTTTTGGATTTACTGTACAACTCTATTGTTTTGGAAAGGAACCAAAGTACCATTTATACCAAACAAGATCTAATAGAGCCACTAGACCATTAAGTGGGCCAAGGCTGGAAAGTTATTAAAAAAAAAAAAAAAAAAAATTCCAGTGGTTGCACGGTGCACACTAGGTGCACTTGTGTGCATCCACCCCTGATAAGACCAAGGAATTTGACTTGAAAAGGGTCCGAACCCAAATTACTGAAAGATTGAGATTGCCAATATCATTAGCAGAAAGTGAGGAGGGAATGAGGGATTGGCTAGTCAATTGTATGAAGAAAGAAAAAAAACTCCTTCTCATTCTAGATGATGTTTTGGGAGAATTGATTTGGATTCTTTAGGTGTTCCGCAGCCTGAAACTCATACATGCAGGTTTTAAGATTATAATGACAATCTGTGGAAGACTGTCATGCTGTTGCCTTCCTGGATGTACTGTTAAATTTTTTCAAAGAATTCTTTTCCTTATCCGGAAAACAAGAAAAAAAAAAAAATTGTAACTTGATTGGACTAACTCAAAAATAGGTCACGGTAAATGATAGATTGGCAGGATCTGACTCATACCATATGTGTTAAATTGATAAACTGTGAAACAATATTTAAAGGAGGCGGTTATTAACGGACTTGGATCTTCTCGTGGATCTTCTGTAGGTTTCCCCTGCAATATGAGAATCTAATGGCTCATGTTCAAACCAGCACTTATAAAGATGCCATGGTTCGATGGTCTGTGTGCTGCTTGACTTTAACTTCATTTGGTTGATGAGATTTTTTTTTTTTTTTTGATAGGGAGGTTGATGGGATAGTTGTCGAAAGGCTATGTGGTTTGGTATTAGAGAAATTAAAAGTTCTAGACCTCAATCTATTTGGTGAGTGGGACAATGGTTCAAGGAGTGTTGATAACTTGATACACTCCTAAACAGGGGATTTCTTATGTATTATGTTGTTTCCAGGTTTTGCTGAGCTTCTTTCAAATGACTTGGTCCAAAATTTTCCAATCTCCACCAAAATTAAAAAAAAGAAAAGAAAAAAATGAGTGTTTTAAAAATAGGGACTATAAACTATTCCATAATAATGAAATGTTTCTGGCGTTTTTTTAATACATGATTGATTATGTGAGCCATGGAGATCTTTGGAAGAGAAATCCTAATGGGAAGATGAGAAATTTGGGAGAATCAATGGGAGCAAAACGATGACGTTTGGTTAGTAAACAAATAAATAAATAAAAATTAAGTGGCCTGTTGATGCCATATATGTAGTTTACCTTGTTCTTGCTGTTTTTAAGTGCTGGCTGAAACGAGTCGTTAGATCCTTATGTTGTATGTGTCATTCATAAAAAGACCTACAAAATTTCTATAGGGAAAAAACTCAAAAAGGAGACAGAATCCGTTATTAACTACCCCAATTTGTCCTCCACCCCTACATTTTTTAAAATGAAAATTCATGTTATTTTCAAACCTTGGGGCAATTTGTCCTCAGACTTGGCACTTCCACCACCGACTGACTGGAAAAAAATGAAGAATATAATAGTCCCAACACGGAAACACCGGGAAAAGAAAAAAAAAAAATTGTTAAAGAAAAATTAAAATCAAAATTTCATGGGCGCAAATGAATTTGGTTTTTCTTTATAGAGATCTTATCGGACTTTTCATGACCACCGGATTATTTGGTTTGTAAATGAATAATCCAATAAAAAACTAAAAAATCATTGAACGATTAAAGTTTGTAGGGTATGAACAGTAATACAAGAAAAAATGCACAGAAGATCTTCTAAGAGCCTCGTGAAGACGAAAGGTTCCGTTACAGTTGGTGGCAAGGCGCCGCGCTCGGCACTTCAGCACGACGATCGCCGGTGTAGAAGCAGCAGCATAGGTGCCCAGCGGTGGCAAGGTGTAGTGCTCGGCAACGAGGGTTTGTGGGTTTCTCTTTTCTCTCGTCTTCCCTCCCTCCCTAGTCCCTCCCGACCTCCACCACCGGTGACCCCTTCAAGTTCCAAGACCAATGGAGTTCCGACGCATTTTGCAGCTGTGGCCAATGAAGGAGCTTCACAAATCCGGCAGGGATTCTCAACAAGAAGCGGCCGTCCATATATGTCACTCAAGTGGGTATAGATAGATAAAATTAGGTGGGGTAGAGATAAATGGGGGGTGCAGAGTAAATTAAGGAGTGGCAATAACTCCCCCCCTATTCAAACCATTTTTGAGATTATACGGGTTTCCGATCCACCCCATTTTAGTATATGGAAAACTGTATATAGGTTCTCCAGCGGGGTAGGCTTTTGTGGCCGAGCGCTGCTTCCCAATGACCACTTTGACCATGGTCAAATACTCACATGTAATATATAGGTTCCACGTAGGTCAAATGTTGTTTTAGTAATAACCAATTGTCTGATAAATTTAACCACCCCCCCAAAAAAATAAATAAAATTGTCTGATAAGTATTTTCTAAAATATAAATGCTAAAATTGGATTTTTTTTTTTAAATTTTTTTCCTTTTTTGGGCATTAAGAAGTTAAGTAAGCCTTCATGCGTGTTGAATTTCTTCCATTAAAAGGAAAATCTAAAATTATAACATTATCAACAATAATAAGTAAATAAATAATATGTTTTTATTAAGATAAATCAGAATACGGTGTAGTGTTACCATACATTATTACATGGGGAACCTTACGGGAGGTTTCAATTATTCTAATACACGCAAATAAATGAAAGCATTGAAGTTTTACATTTGTGACAAATATTCCTCTTGAAACTTCAAACACGACTCCAGTTCATGGAGTACTTCCCTCATAAAGGGTCTCTCGGATCGTTTTTTTGCCACACATCCTTTTGCAAGCCGTCACAAAAGTGTGGAACGATTTTGGGCAAATTTGACCAACCATTCGGGGATCAGTGCTCTCTTCAAGTGATCCCACATTGAGCGCTGCCTCTGCCAAGATAGCCACTCTTGATGGTGTAGGGTGCTCTCCAGTTAATATATGAAGCATGAGAGCTCCGAATGAATGAACATCAGATTTCTCCGATACTTGCCCGCTCTCCTCATATTCAGGGTCGATGTACCCTCTGGTGCCACTTATAATTTGAGTACTCACGTGAGTATTCTCCAATGGAATTTCCTTACACGTGCCAAAGTCTGCGACTTTGGGAGTAAAGTCTTCTTCCAGCACGATGTTTGAGGCCTTGATATCACGATGAATAAATTGGCCATTCTCGTGCAAATGGACCAATCCACAAGCTACTCCGACGCAAACTTCCAACCTTCGTGTCCATGATAATGGGAACAACCCGCCTGTCCCTTTGAGATGCTTCTCAAGGTCGCCATTCGACACATACTCATACACCAGAATCAACTCTGGTGATTCGTTGCAATAACCGATAAGCCTAAGTATGTTAGGATGGCGAACCTACATCGAAAAATATTACTTTTCATTAAGAAAAACGCTAGAATTAAAAACTATATATGAAAGTAAGGAGATCATCAAGTGCAGACCGTTCAGAACAGATTGCACAGTTGGGGGAGCTGTGCGATTCTATCCAAGACAATCTACACTTGAAATATATCTATATATTTAGAAGCAAACTATTATTATATGAGATATTAGTTCAATGGGAAATGATTCTTAATACTATTGTTAGCCCAACTAATAAGACCATGGCATAATGGTAAATAAAACAACTATTATAACAGTTTTCTATTTTCAACGAAATGCCATCATTTTGCTTAAAAATGGAAAACCTTTTTTTTTGACAAGTCTTATTACAATAAAAATCATAATTTTGTATTGTACTTGTTGAGAGCTTTGAAACAATTAATATCCATCATGAGTAGGAAATTTTGTATAAAAAAAATTTCAAGTAAAAAATCAAGTCAAGTTTAATGTAACTTGAAAATAAAGTTAACATTAACTAGATTGAAAGTTAAAACCAATTCAAATAGCTAATGTTAACTTGATTTTTTCGAAGTTTAACTTGAAATTTTTTTAAAGAAAATTTGCTATTCATGAAGTTTCAAAGATCTCAATGAATAGACGGTAGAAATATAAAAATTTACTAAAAATGGAAATGCAGATTGAAAGTTATAGGATTTTAAAGTTTTGAAAAGGTTTTTTTTTTTTGCCCCATGTGTTAGAATTTGGTAGAGGCACAATTCATTTGACTTTTTTCCCCTCAAAGTTTGCCATGTGTCAAAATATGGTAGGACTATATATGTTTGGTTTGTTTGTTCCTTTAAACCATTTATTTGGCATGTGTCAAAATCTGGTATCACTATGCTTGGTTTGTCTTTTTTACAAATCCGTTTGTTCCATATATAGTAAGGCTCATAGTTTTGTTATAAATGTTGGTCTTATATAATAGTGCTCTATTTCAATTTGAAAGTATTTTTACAATGATTTCCGAAAATTTATAGGATGACCATGTCTATTTATGTATCGTTACAATTTTATATAAATATTTTAGTCAACCAAAATTTATTCGGAAAGTCTATCTTCTATTTTGACAGAGACTCTATGTATATATCTTTGTCCAATCACAATTATATAGAAATATTTTACCATATCTATTTTTGTCTTATTACGAATGTGTTAAAAATATTTTAGCCAATCAAAATTTTTCCAATCTACTGATATATAAACATTTAAATTTAGATATGATAGTATATGACAGTACCTTGGAAAGGACAAGCACCTCTGTCTGGAATTCATTCTCCCCTTGCGTCGATTGCGGTTTTAATTTTTTGATGGCAAGCCTGGTGCCATCCTGCATCTGTCCGCGATAAACCTTACCATACCCGCCAGCACCAATTACGGCTCCTTCGTCAAAGTTATTAGTCATCTGTTGCAATCCTCTGAATGTGAATGACCGAACAGCTGGTTCACCGCGGGTATTATTCTTGCTGAATAGACAGAACGGGTTGTAATGTCGGAATATCCATGGCCAAGTTTCTGCCTTCTTCTGCCAGCTAAACAGCACAGATACCATCCACAAATTTCCCGCAATACCCACCACCAGAATGAGACCGACCAAAATTTTCATATGAATAGCCGAACCCACTGGGTCGCAACTCGCGTCCAACAAACGGTCCTGTGATGTCGAATCGGGGCCCGAGACTAATTCAATTGCGTTGATGTACGCTAGTGAGTTCTCTCCGGGTATAAATTTGAGGGAAAACAGGGTGGAGGATATGTGAATTAGGTACTCTTTTATCACCGCACCTGATTTCTTCCCCACCGAGAAATTCTGTAAGAGATTCAAACAACCTCCAGTGACCGAAAAGTTGGCATCTTTAAGGTTATATGATTGGTGATGGAGTGGAAAGAAATAGAGACGGACCCAATGCGGGCCCGGTTGGGAGATGACGAAATCATACGATGAATTATCTCGGAAGATCCTCGCCGTAAGAAATAACGGCAAGGAGGAGGAAAGATCAGAAGGAAAGTTTATGGGAGTGGAACGAACAGAAACTTGTATGTCTATGGTGGTTGAGAGGTAACGGGCTGTTTCAGGGTCCGAAAGAAAGGTCCGTCCGTCCTGGAGTTGGATCCTCTCAGGCGATCCACAGTCCACAAGATAATTGTTGATTTTGGCTGAAATAAGGATTGTGAAATTGGTTATGAGTAGAAATAAGAGAAAGAGAAGAGAAAGGAAGGAGACGGATCCTCTCATGATGGTGGTGCATGTGAGGCAGTGACGGGTAGTAGTACTGGTGATAAATGGTTAAAGAGAAGAAAGAGTAAGTAGGACCGTAGCCTGTAGGAGGCCAGGGAGAGTTTCAAATGGAAGCTGCATGCATAGAACGGGCGCACCGGCCCCACGCACTTTTTTTTTGTTTTTTTGGGTAGAAAGGACGTACAGTAAAGCTAAATAGAATTGTTCGGTACAAATGGAGGGTGTCAAAACCCCTAACATCATCATCAAGCTGGCTAAGCGAAAAAAATAAAGGTTCATCAAACACCATACAATCGTCATTAACCAAAAGTACATTTTATAGCGCAACTGTTTTTCCGGATCCTCACAAAACTGAAGTTTCACCTCGCCGGAATTTCTCCAATAACCACACACGATTATAGAATTGTTATTTTCTTTAGCAAAGTTCAGTAGCAGTACTGGCATCCATATCGATCCATTCGGCCCTTATATTGAGGGTTGAGACCATTCTACTCCGCCTAAAGCGATGCCGGTTCAAGCCATTGTCTTTTGTTCGTTTCGTTGGCTTCTTCTCCTGTGCTGTACCCAGAGAGAGAAAACAAGAGTCGAATGCTGCACCGATATGCATGATTACCAAATTGAGACAATTCATGGCGCTTTGATGATCCACGGCGAAGGTGATAAGTCAGGTGACTTGTCCTACATCAATTTCTCTTTCCTTTCTCTCTAATGTGTCTCCTCTCTCATTCTCTCTGATCAAATAGATCTGCTGTCGCGCGCTTTTTGATCTTTTTTATTTTCTTATTTGATCTCTTCGTGTGTGTTTCTCTCTCGTATCAGAAATAGATCGGCTTGCAATTCTTCTTGTTTATTAGGGTTTTTTTCAGATGATGTTTGGTCGTCCTTCGATTAGTCATGCCTCTTCTCAATCTGGTGCTCAGAGAACAAAAATATCAGCTGGTGTTTGATTTCACTTTACACAGGTTTGTTCTTCTCTTTCCTCTTTTTTTTTTTTTTTTTTTTTTTTTCTTTTTGGTTGGGTTTTCCACTTGAATATTTGTCGTAGCCGAAGATGCGTCTTCCGAATCAAACGATATAGGTTAGATCGCATGGAAGCGGGACAGTTTTCTGATAAAATGAGGGAGAAAAAGTGGAATGGGTCTGTTTTTATTTATTTATTTATTTTTTTTTATGCCCAAAAGGGAAAAGTCTTCCCTGCATAGAGTTCAAGGACTTGGACCTTTAGCGGCTGACATCTATTGAAAGTCAATGGCAATTCTATCGAGTTATGGTTCATATATATATATATATATGGTAATAACAATATTATGAAAGAGAAATAATTCATTTTAATTTGAGAGTCAATTTCAAGCTCCATGCATGATATATAGTATCTAACATACTTTTTATTGACATTGGCACATTGTATTTTCAGGTCGACCAACTAAAATAGGTGCACTGGCAATTAATTAGACTTGCCTGTTTTTTTTTCCTAAAATAGCTTATTGATTGAAGTATTATAAAATTTTTCTCTCATGCCATCACTGTAGGTTAAAACGAATGGTTGAGAAGACAGGCATAGTAGCACCAAGTGGGTGTGGAGTCTTCTAGGTAGGTGAACTCTCCAATCTATCTTACGTTAGTTTCATTTAATTTTAGTAGGCCATTTTGATTAAAAATGCGTCTGATTTTGTCATGGAAATCAGATTTATTATTTTTATTTGTCAGATTTATTCTTATAGGGTATTTGACCCGCATTAAAGGTGCCAGTGAGTTAATCGGTGCTACCTATATCTTGTCGTAAATGCATTCATTTAATTTGATTGTTACTTGGCTCATCAATTGTCACTTATATATCCATTTGAGAGCATTCATTTTTAATTTCATCGTTTTTTGCCTTGCAACTCACTCCTTTCAACAACTCCACTATTGATATTGCCTTCATGAGTCTTCCCTTTTTATGGATTATCAAACCAATGTAGCAAAAAATGATGACTTTTAGGTATATTGGTATCATTAATTTTTACTACTCAGATAAATATGCAGTCAATGAGTAATAGTTGCTAACTATAAAGTTAATTAGTTGACTACATCTACTATTTAATTTGAATTAGGATAAATTACAATAAGACCCCCTCTAAAATCTGACTATTACAGATACACCCCTCATGTTTTTAAAATTACACTGACACCCCCTACTTTACAAAATAAACTACAAAGAGACCCCTCCTTCTAACTTCCGTCCATTAATCCGTTAAATCATATTCAAATTTTTTCAAGATACCCTAACTACCCTTAGTGGATGATAACTTCCATGTTAAATGCGTATAACTCACCAGTCCAATAGTTCATCCAATACTTTTGAATTTTTTAATTATTATTGATAAACAACTAAAAGATAATATATATATATATATATATATATATATATATATATATATATAAGAAAAATGCTAAAAATAATTTAAATTTTCTGTCCAACTGATGTGGCAGCTGTCAAATTTACTGTTTAGAAACAATTATTTATTTAATTAAATTTTTAATTGATTTGCAAAATAAAAAATGAAAAAATTGATTTGCTAAGTTGCCACCTCATTTGAGTAAGTAGATTTGAGTAAAAAAAAAAAAAAAAAAGCGTTATGTAGCATTACTCATATGTAGAAATAAATAAAAAGAATTATTACAATACAGATACACGTATAGATGTGGTAAATGAGGTGGCAACTTGGCAAATCAATTTTTTTTTTTTTTTACACATCAATTAAATGGATAATTGTTTTTAATGAGCAAATCTGATGGCTACCACATCAGTTGGACAAAAATTTAAGATCTTTGGCATTTTTCTTTTATATATATATATATATATATATATATATATATATATATATATAATCTTTTAGTTGTTTATTAATAAATAAATAAATTAATCAAATGTACTGGATGAATGTATTGGACTGATGAGTTATATGCATTTAACATGGAAGTTGTCATCCAATAAGGGTAATTAGGGTATTTTGAAAAAAATTGAAAGTGATTTAACAGATTATGGACGGAAGTTAGAGGGAGGGGGTCTTAATGTAATTTCAGAACGTGAGGGGGTCTATTTGTAATTGTTAGATTTTAGAGGGGGTCTTAATGTAATTTACCCTTTGAATTATTGAAGAGGAGTTGATCTTTGATTATGTTTGAAAATTTATTAGATTTTGATATCACTATGCTACTTTTGTAAATTCTTGTTATATATATTCATGTGTGTGTGTGTATATATATATATATGTGTGTATGAGTACATGTATCAGGACACAATTTTTATGCACAATTATTGACACCATCCTATATATGTAGATACGTATACATAATACATATATGAGTTTTTCAATTCATATGATTGATCAGGTTTGGATCGGATGGCAGGGGATTTGCAAGATTTGTGAACATAAGAGATGGAAGTGGAGCAACCCCACTGCACTTAGTAGCTCATCAAAGACAGCCAGGGTGAGTTCATATGGCCTCTTAGACAATGGGGCTCTTCTTGGTTCTTCTACCCGCAGATATATATATAGGTACTAATATGAATTAAGGTCATTTTCCTGCATTATAATTTTCCTCTTAATTTTTCTTTAGATTGATATAAAAGTCTTACTTGCAGCTACTTCAGGAGTACACCACTTCATTTGGCAACTTATAGGCATTCTTTGGATTGTGTCCGGGAATTTCTTCTATGGGGAACAGATCGACTTCAAAAAGATTTATCTAGGTAAGGCTCTATTTTCCAAACAGCTGTTATTTTACTTTAGAAATTTCTCTTAACTTTGAATCCACATTATTTGTTCTATAGTGGCCACAAGCTATCATTAGGCCAAGAACACTGTGGTGTTAATTTTAAGATTGCCATTGCTCAAATCATTTTTAATTCCTTACTCTCTTTCCTATTATATTTGTGATTTGCTGGATGAACTCTAGATCAGAATTAATTAGAAGTTGAATTAGACTGCAAAGCCCTAGAATCCCAATTCCTTTGATATGATGCTGCATTTGCCTAATATATATCTGTGGTTCTCAATCCATATTTCCTTATAAAAGACCACCAGTAAATAGGAGTGATTTAGTTCTAGTCGAAAGCACCAATTACGGACAGGGTGGATGGTATTTTACTACTCCTTTGAAGCGTTACATATTTTCCCCATGTGTCTGTCACTCAACATAATCATGCATAGGTGAGATTTCCATGTTTCAAATATATGTAATATATTGTTTTGGTTTTTTATAGGAGATTCTGGATTTTCTTTGAGAAGAGAGGATTGGGAAGAATTCAATAGTACAAAATGTGTATGCAGTATACATTAAAATAAGGGAGAGGACATACCATGTCCCAATGGATATACTGTTGGGGATTCATAATAAAAATTAGTAATATAAATTAC
This sequence comes from Liquidambar formosana, assembly GCA_039720395.1. Taxonomy (NCBI): domain Eukaryota; kingdom Viridiplantae; phylum Streptophyta; class Magnoliopsida; order Saxifragales; family Altingiaceae; genus Liquidambar; species Liquidambar formosana. The sequence continues at coordinate 45,285,633 of CM077820.1, forward strand.
AATAAAAATAATAATAGAACAATGTTACCGGTAAAAGTGAAGTGGTGGGTTCAGGCACTCTACGGAAGCTAGTCCGATGCAATAGGTTCACTAGCACGTTGTCCCATGATACAATAGCCCAACCACTAACACTGTAGACTCAACAAATTTGCATTATTCGAAGAGCAAAAGCTCCGCCAAAATATACCCTTTCTCACCCTTATAAAACTAGTATAGAATTGTGTATATATATGTATATATGTGAGGAATATATATATGATACACGTATAGCTTATATGAATAGATGATAAACCATTAAGTCTCACCAATGTACAATGCTTCCAATATATATGACTTCAAACGGCTCAATTAATGGGAATGCTTGAAATAGTTTGGAATGGAAAGGAATTTGAAATAGTTGTTCAAACACATTGATTAATTACATTCTTATTTAAATTACCTCATCTAAATATGTTGTTTGGAATGAATTAGGGCCAATTCCATCCATTCTATTCCAACTAAACATGTCATAAAGAGTAGAAAACGTTCTCCTTTAAAGACCCCTCCCCTTCCCCCCCCCCCCCCCCCAAAAAAAAAAAAAAAAAAAAAAAAAATCCATAAAACCGTTACATTTGTAACAGTCAATCTAATTCAATTTTGGGGTAACTGCTAACAGAGCATACTAAGAAGTAAGAAAGAACTAAACTTTCTTTTACATAATATTAAAGATAAGTAATTACTCTTAATTATTTAATTGATTTGACGGTTATCTGTAGCAGCCATGCGCCATTAAAATGACACTCATAAAGTTCCCTGAGGGCATTGGTTCGTCGTTTGGGCATTTTGTTTATTTACAGTTTTATTTCGCCTCTTTACTAATATACCATGCGATAATTTCTGGTGCCCAACACGAATAAATGGATACCCTAAAGCATAATACGGGTGGCCTCATGCTTGTTCTTACGGTGCTGTTCTTTTCGGGACAAGTTTTACAGGTTTCAGGTCTATTTGATAAAGTCAAAGTGATTATAGCCAACGAATTGGAAAGGCCACTAACCTTGCATTGCAAATCCAAAGACGATGATCTTGGTAGGCATGTACTCCAGCATTGGAAAGAATACAGTTGGGCCTTTCGCGTCAATTTTTGGCAGACGACCCTATTTTGGTGCAACTTCCAGTGGCACCTACAGCGTAATATACTAGTTGAAGGAAGCTTTAAAATTTATGAAGCGAGAAAGGATCAAGAGCGGTGTCAGAAATCTTGCATTTGGATTCTTCGGCAGGAGGGCTTATATCTTAAGGATACTAACCGGCATGGGTGGTTCAAAATCTACAGGTGGCCACTGCCAGAAAGTATAACGACGTGAGATATATTTTTATGAATGAAAGCCAAATCCACAAAAAAAGTTCTGTTAAAGCGTTAATCGGGTAAATTAAGGTTTCACGTACCTGTACCTCTTGTGGTGCTACATTTGCGAGTATGATGAAATGTGACGCAATGAAGTATTAATAAATTGGTAAAAATTGCAAAGCACAAGCAAGAGTAACAAAGTCATCTGGCTTTTTTTTCTTTTTTTTTGTTGCTATTTAGATATCCGGCAAGTTAATTCTAACTAGGAATTACCCTGTACTGGAGTTTGTTTACATAATATACGAGTTTATTCCCTAGTGCATAGTGCTGATATGAGTTAGGTGCAAAGTCGATATTAAGTATAAAAAATCTAAGTGGTTGCTTAAGGTATCAATTTTTTATTTTTTATTTTGTGAAAAAAGGGGTCTCCAAAACCAATGTACCTAATTATATAGGCGCAACAGAAGAAAATGAAATATTTGTAAATGAGGGCCCAAAACCAAATCTAAGGCCCAAGTCCAACTCAAAGAATAAGTCAAGTCCCAAACAAAAACTTAAAAAGCATAACGTTTAGACAATCAGATCTGAGTACTTAGATTTTTTTTTTTTTTTTTTTTTTTTTTAGTGAGACTATTGCAACCCCTTAACTTTATTTATAAATCTCACTTATTTTCACTATTTAAGGTTTTATAAAAAAATATAAAAGGTTTTTATGAAAACCGATAACATTATCTAATAGAAAATGTCATTTTGAACAATTTTGGAAAAGAAAATTTTTTAAAATATGTTGTTTAAGTGGATTTTTTGGCCATTTATAATTTTCGTTGTTGTAAAAATGATTAGAGATTGTAAATGGTAAAAAAAAAAAAACCTTCTTAAACAATAGATTTTGGAAAAATAAATTTCTATAAAATTGTTCAAAATAATGTTTTCTAGTAGACAACATGTGCGGTTTTCAAAAAAACCTTTTATATTTTTCATAAAACCTTAAAAATTAAAATAAGTGAGGTCTACAAATAAAGTTGAAGCGTTGCAATAGCCGCTGCCTTTTTTTTTTTTTTTTTTTTTGTACGAATACATATAAGGAGGCCTCATTTTATGAGTTCGCTTAGGGTCTCCGAAAACTCATGACGGGCCCTGGTTAGGTGAACACGTGTTCACTTGATCAAGACTATATATATATATATATACATATAGTTATTTTAATATCAGGTTCCCCCAATGGCTTTATATTTTGCAAAATCAACCACTGAATTAGATAGTCTTCTTATGTAGGTGATTTATGCCTAAAATCAAGTTAATTTGAAATTGACTATATATACTCTATCCAAAACTTGCACTTTCAATAAATAACAATCGCTCATTTATAGATGAAGCAGCTTTTAGTCTTAGATTAACTTTATTTTTGACATTCATATATATAAGACTTAATCCAACAATGAATCTCACAAAATACAAGTCACAGATAAAGGTTTTAAACGATTATGCAGTCATTTAGATTTAAATATGAGAGAGAGAAAGAGAGAGAGAGAGAGAGAAGAGGCCGTAGGCGTGATCTCAGATATGAGATCTAGTGTTAAGCCGTTAAGATGTTTTTTCCTTTTCATTTCCCCATTCTTTTTTTTTTCTTTTTCCTGCCGGGCTTGGGTTGAATTTGTGGGTTGTGGACTTCGGGACTTGGTATTGAAAAAAGGGGCCTCTATTGGCACCTAAAGATTTGCTTTTCATCTTCCACTTATTTTACATTTTAAGGTTTTATGAAAAATATAGAGGATTTCTGTAAAAACTGATCACTTATTTCATTAGAAAGCATCATTTTGAACAACTTTTTAAAAGAAAGTTTTTCCAAAATTTATCATTTAAGGAGATTTTTTTGCCATTTATAGTCTTTGCTTCATAAATGATTAAAAAGTCCACTTAAACGATAGATTTTGGTAAAAATTTCTTCCAAAAAGTTGTTCAAAATGATGTTTTCTAATATACTGCGTCATCAATTTTTATGAAAACCTCATATATCTTTCATAAAATCTTAAAGTGTAAAATAAGTGGGGGATGAAAAGCAAATCTTTGGGTGCCAATAGAAGCCTCTATTGAAAATATAAATAAATTGGTCCAGTTATTGCCACCCCTCAATTTGATCAGTGCCCCCACTTGTTTTAGTTTTTTGAAGTTTTATGCAAAATATAAAAGGTTTTTATAAAAACCGGTCAAGTTGTCCAGTAGTAAAACATAATTTTAAACAATTTTACAGAAAAAATTTTTTCAAAAATCTATCGTTTAAGTAGATTTTTTAACCATTTATAGTCTATATTTTATTTTTTGTGACAAAAGTCTCTACATAAATGATAGATTTTGGAAAAACTTTCTTCGGTAAAGTTTTTTAAAATGATGTTTTCTAGTGGATCACGCGTCTCGTTTTCATAAAAATATTTCATATTTTGAATGAAACCTTAAAAACCTAAAATAAGTGGGGGTTCTAATCAAATGAAGGGGTTACAATAGCCAAGCCCAAAATAAACAAATAAAATTGGGCCCTACTGCAATAGTTAGAATTGATTTAGGGGTCTCATTTTTTTCTAAACGGTTGCATTGTCTCAAGGAGGCCTCTATTGGCGCCCCAATACTTATTTTTTATCCTCCATTTATTTTACATTTTAAGGTTTTATGAAAAATATAGAAGGTTTTCAAAAAAACTAATTGCGTATTTTATTAGAAAATATTATTTTAAACAAATTTTTAAAAGAAAATTTTTTTCAAAATATATCATTTAAGTAGACTTTTTTTGTCATTTATAGCTTTCGCTTTATAAATGACTAAAAAGTCCATATAAACGATAGATTTTGGAAAAAAAATTTTCAAAAAAGTTGTTCAAAATGATGTTTTCTAATACACGGCACGATAAGTTTTTATGAAAACCTTATATTTTTTTCATAAAATTTTAAAATTTAAAATAAGTGGGGGATGAAAAGTAAGTCTTTGGGTGCCAATAGAGGCCTCCTTATCTCAATCCTCTTAGGGCCGGCCCTACCTTCCCTCTGCGGAATGCCCACGGTAAGTATCTATTCTTTTAAGAGAAAAATCAGTGAGCAGTCCACATTTAAGGAATGAGTAATGATACATAGGACCATTATTAGAAGACTAAAACATAAGACTATTAATTTGGCTAAATTTGATTGGTTAGTGGTATTAACACCGTTAGTAGCTAAAAAAAAAACTTAATATGGGAAACCCTCAATTCCCGATTCAGATAAATGTTTACAAAATTTAGATAAACAGGATTATAGGAGGTTTCCTCAAAATTGCTATGATCTTCTCTTTCCTTTTAGCGATTCCCAAAAGTAATCATTGACCAAAGTTTCGAGATACTTCGAGTTCGGCAAAATATTCAGATAATTAACTATGGCACATCATACAAAATCATAAAATAAATCAATGCAAAATATTTAGATAATTAACTATGACACATCATACAAAATCACAAATTAAATCAATGCAAAATATTCAGATAATTAACCATAACATGCACATCATACAAAATATGCATCAAGATAATACCACAACTCAACCATTATCATGACAAATCAGATAAATTGAGAGTTTTATCATATAACAATGGGGAGTTCCCTACCCCCTCTCCCCCTCCCCCCCCCCCCCCAAAAAAAAAGATAGGTACATTTTTAGAATTATGAATATTTAGATAATTTGTGATTTTTTTTTTATTTATTTAAAGATAACAGTAGGTATTCCTCCCCCCTATATTGTTTTCCCCTTATTAATGCCATGAATATTCAGCCAGGGTGAGTTCATATCCTCTTAGACAATGGGGCTCTTCTTGGTTCTTCTACCCATGGATATAGGTACTAATATGAATTAAGGTCATTTTCCTGCATTATAATTTTCCTCTTAATTTTTCTTTAGATTGATATAAGAGTCTTAATTGCAACTACTTCGGGAGTACACTACTTCATTTGGCAACTTGTAGGCATTCTTTGGATTGTGTCTGGGAATTTCTTCTATGGGGAACAGATCAACTTCAAAAAGATTTATCTAGGTAAGGCTCTATTTTCCAAACAGCTGTTATTCTAATTTAGAAATTTCTCTTAACTTTGAATCCACATTATTTGCTCTATAGTGGCCACAAGCTACCATTAGGCCAAGAACACTGTGGTGTTAATTTTAAGCTTGCCATTGCTCAAATCATTTTTAATTCCTTACTCTCTTTCCTATTATTTGTGATTTGCTGGATGAACTCTAGATCAGAATTAGAAGTTGAATTAGAATGCAAAGCCCCAGAATCCCACTTCTATGATATAATGCTGCATTTGCCTAATATATATATATATATATATATATATATATATATATATATATATATATATATTAATATCTACGGTTCTCAATCCATATTTCCTTATAAAAGACCACCAGTAAATAGGAGTGATTTAGTTCTAGTCGAAAGCACCAAGGATAGGGTGGATGGTATTTTACTACTCCTTTGAAGCGTTACATATTTTCCCCATGTGTCTGTCACTCAACATAATCATGCATAGGTGAAATTTCCATGTTTCAAACATATGTAATATTGTTTTGATTTTTTACAGGAGCTTCTGGATATTCTGTGAGAAGAGAAGATTGGTAAGAATTCAGAAGTACAAAATGTGTATACAGTATACATTAAAATAGTGAGAGGACATACGATGTACCAATGGATATACAATAACACAAAGCATAATCAAAATGATACAAGATTTTCCCAACTCGATTTCGATACCCAACTTAGGAATTATATCTAGAAACCTTAGTGATATTCAAGGCCTTCATTAAAAGAAAAGGCAACCGATGGAGTATCCCTATCTGATGTAAAACCACCACTATTCCTTTTTTTCTTATTCTTTTTCCAATCTTTTTTTCAACTAATGGGTCTCAGGAAATGGACGTTTGATGGAGGTTAGGGATTCATATTTGTCGCACCACAACCTTCAAAGCTTAAATCGTTCAAATGAAATCTCTCAGCTCAAATGAGTTCTTTTCCTCCTCTTCTACTTCTTCATTTATTCTTTTGTTTTTTCTTCACAATTCGACAAGTCACAGTAAGCAATTAAGGACTCCCATTTCATCATTCCAGCCTAGGTGAGTTCCTCAATTTCTTTTTATTTTTTATTTTTATTTTTTCTTGTCTCGATCTGTGTGCTGATATTATATTTATTCTGATTTTACATTTTTTCCTTCTCCACTTTCGGGGGGTGGAAGAATGGTGGTGACGGGTTGGTTCATGTAGATGGAGAAGGGTTGTGATGGTAGGCGAAATGGTTCTGTGTCTATAACTCCTTATATTTAATATTTTATTGGTTTGATGGATTGAGATCGGTTGATGGGGGTTTCAGGTGGTGGGAGAAAGGCCATAATGGATTGGTTCTTATATACGGCGAGTAGTGGTGATGGGTGTTGATGGGGTTTGTAGGCTTTTGAACGATATTTGCATGATTTAAGGTGAAGAAGAAGATGCATAAGCCTTCTGAGACATTAAAAAAGAAGAAGCAATTTTTGTAATGATCCTATTGGTAATGATCCTAAGGGCACTCAAGTTTCGTGAAGGGGAGAGGACTTATTGGATTTGGGCCCAAAAACACACACATGCACACCGGGTCAAGTTGGGTAAGACCAACCCATGTGAGTTATTTTTTAAGCAAAATTTACTATTAGTCATCTTCTGCTTACTGTAAGTTTGTAATTTTTCAGAATTTATTTCGTTCTATTTATGTTTTATATGCTTACTGTTTTGACAAAATTATAAAAGTAACACATTTTTTCCAGCACATGCTTATTTATGTTAAATATCAATTTTTTTTATTATTTTTTTGGAATTTATTTGATTATAAAATGGATGCAGAACTACAGTCAAGCCCAAGGGGGCCATTGCCACCCCCAATTTCCGCAAAATTGTCTAGTAAAGTACATTTTTGTGACCACTTTCCAATCTAATACCAAAAAAGGATTTTAGCTGTTAACTTGTTACACATTGATTATCAACTTACTACAAACGACTACTGGTTGTATTTTTTGTGGTATTACATTGGGACGTGGTCACAAAAACGAGGTCCAATTGTTTACCTCTCTTTTTGATCAGATTAATTGCTACCGTCAACCCCTATTTTATTTTTATTTTATTTTTTTATAATGGTTTTTGATAACTATAAGCAAGGTCAGTTGTTTACCTCTCATTTGATGTATTAATTTAATATTGAATCTTAACATGATTCTCATAATTAAATCGTATAATTTTTTTATTCATACTTTGGCCACCCCTAAGATAAAATCCTAGTTCTATTCTTGAATGGATGAATGTATTGATTTGGGTTGTAATTCACATATACCCTTGATGTTGACTTATTGTTCCTCTAGCTCGATCTGTGCTTAGAGAATGATCATTTATTGATCTATCGTCAATGTTTAAAACAAGAGGGTTTTCAAAGAATAAATTGTCGGTCTCTTTTGAATATTTGATTGATATAGAGAATAAAGAAACCAACCACTTTAATACACTAGGATACCTTGTTGCATTGGGATGTGATGGGTATGAGTTTGCGGCCTGTGCTTTGTTATGTATCAACGAAGCATCTGACCCTTTTTATTGGATTAATATTCTAATACACATTAAAATAGTAAAAGAAGAAAGCTCTTTTGGCTTACGAAGGCGTTCGAATTCAGTACGAAGGTGATGTTTTCTCGACACCATGCTAAGGTGTCGAGGATTGCAACACGTGGCATAGTTTTTCATCCGACGATGAAAAAAAATTCACTTGATAAAACCACCCCACTCAATGCGTTTTGGCTCCCAAATGCATCGTTAACAGCATATCTCACCGTTACCCCAAAAGCGCCCAAAAACGCTAATGTTTTTCTGCCATCTCCTTGCCGTCACCTGTTTTAGCCCCCCACCAAAACCCCAAATCCAGCTCCCTCTCCAATGAAAGCATCCCTACCGCATGGCCTCCCCCACCATCTCCCAATGCTGCCCCCTTCACACTAAAACCACGGAGGTGGTAGATCTCAGAAAACAACCCAAAAAAAAAAAAAAAAAAAAAAAAAAAAAAATCGAAAAAGGAGAAGGAAGAGGCAGTAGGGATGGGTTAACACCCACCACCGGCGAGGCGTTGACCCACCGCCGGCGCTGCCTCCTTCTTTAAGATCAAGACCCCTAAATTGTAAATTAAAAAAATAAATAATAAATAATAACAATAAATAAAGGAACAAGGAACCCACCGCCGGCACTGCCTCCTTCTTTAATGGTCGGCGGCATCCTTGTAACCCCTAAATTGTGCTATTCCCTATTTTTTTTTAACTTGGGTTTGATACCCCTAAATTGTGCTATTCCCTATTTTTTTTTAACTTGGGTTTGATGGATTCTCTAGTGATAGCATTCATCTTCAAGGGACCCAAAACGGAACCAGCGGGGAAGGAGAGTCAGTTCGTCGGCGAGATAGGGTCGCCACAGTTGAAACGCACCTCGCAGCCACCATAAACACCATCACCATAAACCCATCTCACGCACCCATCTCACAGCCACCATAAGCACCCATCTCACGCACCCATCTGCTAGATTTGTGCTTTTTTTTTTTTTTCAACTTGGGTTTGATGGATTCTCTGATGATGGCATTCATCTTTAAGGGACCCAAAACGGAACTGGTGGGGAAGGATAGTCAGTTCGTCGGCGAGATAGCATCGCTGCCGTTGAAACGCACCTCACAGCTACCATAAACACAATCACTATAAACCCATCTCACGCACCCATCTCGCAGCCACCATAAACACCCATCTCGCGCACTAATCTCGCTGTTGTGCTCTGTTCTGGGTGTTAATCTGAAGCGTGCCATCAATATTCGTTAAGGTGGAGCTCAATATTTGCCTTGTGAGGTCAGTTTTGCAAAACCCAACAGTGGGGTTTCCAACTTGGCTTGGATGGGTTCATCTGTGATGGTGTTCATCTCCATCTTCCTGCCGAGATAAAAAAAAACCCCGTCGCCAAGAATCGAGCCCGTCAAGGACTGCTGCGAGAGATCGACGACGACGAGAGGACCAACGGTGAGGGCTGTTAGAGAGATCTGACTTGTAGTGCTCGATGGCGAGATCTACCGGCGAGGAGGCTGACGGGAAGGGAATCAATCAGGGTGGGTTTGACGATGAAGATAATGGCTTGACGGTGAGGGGTTCGACAGGAGGGAATCGACAGTGATGGGGTTTGTGTTGGAGAATATGTATTAGTTATGTAATTCTGTCAAAACAATATGCATATAATACACGAATAAATTATGGATTACACAAACGTATAGAATATAGAAGATAATAGAAATAGAAATAAATTCTGGAAATTCACAAACTTACCGAATACATAAAATAATAAAAATAGAACCGGATTGATCAAGGCTAGCGTTTGACGCTATGTCCTTAAGACAGATATTTCGCTCCTCACTTGGTGCTTTAAGTCTCTTAGATGTCTGCCTCCCAGGATACAATGATCTGCCACACAAAAGAAGCACTGCAATCTGTGTGTCTGGCGAACCCATTGTGTCCTTATTCTCTCTCTTAAACAGTACGAAAATTCAACTCTTAATTAACCTCTAATTAACTGCGAAAATGCAATTTAAATAAACAACCCAGAAGTGACTCTCCAAAACAGTCCAAAAGGCACATTGATCAAGTGTGTCTTTTGTTCATGACTGTTCTGGGTTAACAAACAGACAGACATGACTTAATGGTAATTAAATTAATTAGCAAAAAATAAATTTTGCTTAAAAAATAACACACATGGGTCAGTCTTCTTGACCCCACCCCACCTAGCCCGGCCGGGCTCGGTTCGGGTGAGCGCGTGTGTTTTTGGGTCCAAACCCAATATTGGCTAGGTCTTCCCCCCTCACAAAACTTGGGTGCCTTTTGGGCCCAAACCATAGGTCCAAAGTATCTGTATATGAATTCACTCAGAATTTCATAGTTATCCAATGTGGGACAAGCCTTATTACCATTCTTCAACCAACTATTCAAAGGTGACTTTAGAAAACAATCTCATTCAACCATTAATGATTTTGGCCAATTAAATAGTCGAATTAAATCTCTGCATAGAGATTAATTAATTCTAATATGGACCCATCTCAAATTACACATGAGACCTACATTAATAAATGGCCAATATCTCTAACAGTTTGTTTGGTAATAGAGAGAGAAGTTCAATGAATCGATGGCGAGGGGCTCGCAGCTTTTTTTCATATAACGGCCGTTAACTTTGTGTTTTGGACTCAAAACGCGAAGCTTGGGGTTGTTTTATCAAATGGAGTTGCTTCAGCCATCGGATGAAAGGCTGCACCACTTGGCGCAATCTTTACCACCTTGGCACGGTGCCAAGAAAACATCAGCTCAGCACTGAATCCGAACGCCTTGCGAAGATGCATGCTTCATCCTTTAGTAAGGAGATGCCACCTCAGCTGACCTGAAAACGTGTATACATTTTCAATTTTTTGCTTTCAATTAAACCAAACTGCATAATTAAATCATGGTACCTCTATAAATATATCTAAACCTCCGTTCCACTCCATGAAGGTCCTTGGCAACAAGCTTCTGAGAGGGGGGGCCTTTGTGTTTATAATTTTGCGATAGAGGATACCATCAAATTCATGAGAAACTCTACTAAGAGTTAATCAACAAATCCACCTAGAAGAGAAGCTAAAAATATCTTTACCATTTTAGTTGTAGATTTCGAGTTTCTTTGGGGGCTGGTATATTCTTAGGTGGGGTTGAGCTTTTGAACTCTACTTTTACTTTGGGGTAGTTGTATGATTTTAGCTATCAGGCTACTTTTTATCAATAAAATTTCCTATTGATGATTGATATCTCTCTCACACACACACATATATATGTATATACATATGTATGTGTATATACATATGTATGTATGATTTTGCAAGGTATCGATATCCATTGATGATCAATATCATACGGGACTAACAATTTTTTCCTAAAATATTAATTTCTAGCTCTTTGCTTGGGCTATCAAGTGACAGGCATTCTTGAAGATGGAAGCCAGCATGATGGTTGAATATTTTGTACTTATGTCATATGATCTTGGGTAAGTGTTGGTTACTCGATCATGTACCATATATATATATATATATATATTAATCCCAATTGCTTTGACTTCATCTCTTGTGGTGTACTTATTTGACATGAATCTAATCGTTGTTCAGTTTTCCAAAGAGCAGCTAGAACATGGGTTACATGGCCTTGAGCATGTACGTTGTTCTGGCCGGTTGGGATGTTACTTGGTGCTAAATCCTATCTACTTTTCATATTTAGGTCAATTAGATACCACTGGACAAAATGTCAGTTATAAAGGCCGTTTGCAATGCAAATCCATTGGATGCATAATTAGGGGGGAGTCAGGAATTATCTCTAATAAGAGTACTGTGCTATGATTCTATGAAGTGGGAACTGACAGCTCTAGACCTTTTTTTAAAACAAATTACTTTTTGGTAATCATTTTCTAATGTAATACCAAAAAAAGGATTTGTCAACTTATTACAAATGAACTGTACATATGCTTAAAAATGACTACCATTTTTTTTTTCTTTTTTTTTTTTTGCATTATATTGGTAAATAGTTATCAAATAGTAACGTATTCCAAAAACAAATTTGTTTGAGGCCAGTAGGGACACGTGCTCCCAAAGACCCCCTGGTTCCGCCATTGTGCATAACTCAGTGCGAAAATGGTGGTGAGAAACCTTTTTATTTGTTTGTGTTTGCCTGCTTGAAAAACTTCTGACATGAATGTGGCCTCATGAAAAATGAGTAATGAGGATGAACTTAGGCTGTATTTGGTTCGAGGATTCAATCAAGGAAATATATATATATATATATATATAGATAGATAGATAAGGAATTATACTTTTTCTTATTTGGTTGCAATGAAAAATTGGTAAAAAAAGAATAATTGAAGGTACCGTTTGGTTGCACTTATTTTAAGATCTTTTTTGCTTTTGAAAGCAAAAAGTTGTAAAAGCAAAAAACATTAATTGTTTGGTTAGAGGAACTAAAAAGGACCTTTAGAAAGCAAAGAGCAAAATATTTGATTTTAAGCAAAAGCAAAGAGGATTTGCTTCTAAAAGTCAGTTTTATCTTTCAGACGAGCTTAACCTTAACTTGAAAAATTCGTGTTCGAAAGAGGTTGTGCCTATCCTAAACTTTCGTTTGGATAACGATGATTCAGTAGAATTTCTCATTACATTCATAAGATCACCGAAATCAATTTTACCAAACACGCTTTTGCTTTTGTTGTTTCTACTTAAAAGCAAAAAGCAAGAAAGTAAAAAAATGACATTTTCTACTTAAAAAAAAAAATTCTTTTAAAAAGTGCAACCAAATGGTGCCGAAATAATTTTGGCTTGGTATAATTTCATCTTTTCCTTTCATTTTCTTTCCTCCGCATTTTTTTTCCCTTCCTGTTTTTTTTTTCCCGTGGTAGAATCCACGAACCAAATAGAGGATTAGTTTCTTGGTAATGTTTTGAAGCTTAGTAATCAGTTTTAGAATATTATCTGGACTTCGGACGAGATATTGGTTAAAAAATAATAATGATAAGAAGGAACACTAACAATTTCAGGAAGTTATTTGTAATAGTTAATTATTGATGTAATTATTGAATTTGTGCACTTGGGGTCCTATTGGAATGTTGAAGTCATGTGTATGAGTTTCATGGAATAAGGACAAAGCCATCCCAATTGGAAAATTATCTGTGCTATATTCTAATCTGTGAAAAATGAGGTCTGTTTGCCTAGGAGCTTGAAGGTGCTTTTGAGAGTTAAAATTCATAGCAATTTCTTTCAAAGAGCAGAAATCAAAACATTGGGAATCTTAACGGCTAAATGCCCATGGACGTGAGGTTTTTATGCATGGCTATAATTTTAATTATTATGGTGGACTACTTTTTATTTTTTAAGTATCTTTTTATTGCAATCTGACGGGAAACTAACAAGGGGATAAGATTTAAGTTGACCTGTTTTCCCCTCCCTATATTTCCATGTAGTATGTTGTGGTATAGAAGAAAGGTAGAAGGTTAATGTAATCCACGAATGGGGGAGGATGACTCCTGACCTGGGTAGGTGGCCATTGTCCAAAGATGGGAAGGGGTTCACTGAAATGACCAGGAAAATACATGGCATGGGTTTGCTTTATTTATTGTGTTGTATCCTTCTATGTGCTACCTGTTACTGTTCAATGAGTAAATAGGAATTGAAGCAATTAATTATTATGTTTAACTTTCAGGTTGTGGGTATGGCCAAATCTTGAAGTGCTGCAGCAAGGATTACACTTGCCAGGAGTTGCGTCATTTATTTATTTTATATTATTTTTCTTCTGCTTTTAGAGGTGCTTCTGTTTCGTCCATTAACCAGAACCAGATAGTCAGTTCGATTCACATTCGCTGCACAAAATGAACAAAGCTTATGGGGTAACATAAATTCACTGAAGGATAAAAATTAGGGTAATATGGGTTAAATGTTGCCTATTATTTAAAATCTTTGCGCACAGTTTTTTGAGCTCCATTAATTTTGAATTTGGTTTCACAAGAGGAAACTCCCCTTCTATTTTATGCTGGTATTGATGATGTCATGATTTCTATTATATGCTTGTAGTAATGATGCCATAATTGTGAGGTCTTATATAGGTTCGGATTTTGCCAAAGAGGTTCCGCATTAAAAAGAAAAGGGAAAAAAAAAAGTCATGAATTATAAGGCAATGTCTGTTATGAGGGAATGAGGGAGGTAATGGTTATTCCATTCTCCAAACAAAAGTGAGTGTTTGGTTGTACAAAGGGATAGAATGGCTATTCTTTTGTGGGGGTCATTCTTTCTAATGAGGAAATAGCCATTCCTTCCCAAACCAAGACGAATGCCTATTTCCTCATTTTAAGGAGTAAAAATCATTAAAAATAGGTCCCACCTATGCTTTTTCATCCAATTCCCACCTCTTACCAAACATTAGGATATAATATTCATTCACATTCCATTCCCATTCTTATTCCATTCCCACTCCTATTCTATTCCCTCTCTATTCCATTTCCTCAAACAAAATGTAGTCTAAGTACACTAATCTCACTTTTTTTTTTCTTAATGTTTGTAAAAACTTTATTGCTGCTTTTCTATTTATAAGGGATGTAATCGATTCGGTTCAGTTGGTTTTGAAGAGGATTTATGGACCGAACCAAATTGATCGGTTTTGTGGCATTGCCAACCGAATTGACCGCTTAATTGGACAAAACCGGATTTTTCTGTTTACGTAATTATCGGTTCGGTTTGGTCGGTTACTAGTTTTACAAATTTGCTTCATAGAGAAGAAAATTGAAAACTGAAACGTTGTTGCAAAAAAAAAAAAAAAAAGAAATACAGGAGTCTAATTATGATTGATTAATGGGGCATTTGGGTTCAAGTCCAAATTTGATAACTTATATAGGATAAAACCCCTCTAAAAAATGTGTTATTGCCTTAAGTCCTATTAAATATGGTAGGATCAAAATGCCCATTACATCTATATCTATACTATCTATAAAAAGATGAATGTAAGAAAAACTTTTGATTGACTAATATACCCTTATTTTAATTTTTAAAGACACAGCTACCCACCCTTCTGCATATATAGGAAATATAGTAATATGAAAACTATAATTCTAAAACACATACCTTGATATATTCTAAAACACATACCTTAATATATAATACACAAATAGGAATTCAAAGGAAATGGAAATTATAATTCCTACATAATAAATAGAAATATATAGGAATATAGAAACTATAATTCTAAAACACATACCTTAATATATAAAACACAAATAGGAATTTAAAAGAAATGGAAACTATAATTCCTATATAATAAATAAACAGTTGGATTGTTTTTCCATTAAGAGTAGTTTCAACCTTCTCTCCACATTTTCCATTAGCGATGATTTCTCCATTCTCTAGTTAACAGTGACTTCTCCCTTCTCTGGTAAGTTTTGCTCTGCAAATTATAATATATATATGGTACTGTTAGAGAACTGCAAATTTTCCTATATAATAAATAACCAGTTGGATTGTTTCTCCATTAAGAGTAGTTTCAACCTTCTCTCCACATTTTCCATTAGCGATGATTTCTCCATTCTCTGGTTAACAGCGACTTCTCCCTTTTCTGGTAAGTTTTGCTCTGCAAATTATAATATATATATGGTACTGTTAGAGAACTGCAAATTATAATATATATATATATATATATATTATGTATTGTTAGAGAATAAGTTTGATTTTTTGATGAATTTTTAAGTTAGATAGATGAATTTATAATCATAATAGGTGAAAAATCATTCGAAACGAAATACCTATAGTTTTGAGAAACCGTTTAGACTCATTAATATAAAATCTTTATGTATTTATTATTTTGTATAACTAATATTATTTAAAAATATTCACGTGCAACGCACGTGTGTTGTATCTAGTATAATAAAAACAGTTGCAAAAGAACTCGAGGAGGTTCCATAATTGGGGAAGAGAATCTTGCTCAAATCTTGGTGGATTTTGTTCCCCAAAATTAACGCTTTCATCATTGTAATTACGCGAATATCACCATAGTTACGAGTAGTAGCGTCTCCCCATGTTCAATGTGGCTAGGATTTTCCACCACAAGGATGATGGCTAAACTGATGTACCATTATTCGTGTAACTGTTGTAAAGATTTTATTTTATTTTTTGGTAATTGTTGTAAATATTATTCATGTTACTATTATTCTTTTATGTTGTAAATGTATTATTTTCATGAGCATATATGTAATTGTTGTCTGTGAAGCTTACATTTAAGGTTTCATTTTAATATAACTGTTGTATATGTAACTGTTCTTTTATTAACAAAATCAGTGGTGAGTCGGATATCCCTAATCGTTAATTAAACAAAAAAAAAAGGTCAATGATGAGTACATATGAATAAAATGTAAAACATGGAGCAAATTTGTTTATGGCGTAAATCATGGAACAATAAAATTAGAAAATTTGTTGATGGACAGTAAAATTGGAAATCTATTATTTAGGGCATAAATCATGGAGCAGATTTCAACAAACAGATCCTAACAGAATATTACTACCTTGATTACTTACCATAATAGTTGGGATGGCAAAATTGGCATTTAAGAAAAAAAAATATGATCCCTATATAATTAAAAGGGAGAATAACCAAATGGTGGGTCAAAATAAAAGTAATCCCAAATAAAAGGTCCAATCTTCCTTATTCCATTTAATTAAAATGGTAGTTATATACTTTAATCCCTAAAAAATGGCTTCTACCATTTACAATTTTATGATACCCATTCTACCCTTTTTGTTTATTTATTTCTTTTTATATCCCAACTAAATACCCTTCTTACATTAAAGTATTATACCCATCCCTTCTATCTTAATTAAAAAATCTCAAAATATAATTCAAAAATACCAATCATATATTTGTTTTTTCAACTAAAATAATAATCATATATACATTTAGATTTGGAAAGGTTTTTATTTTTTATTTTTTATTTTTTCGTAGTTGAATGACATCTTTGTAAATGAAAGTTTTCAATCCCCTACAAAACATATAAATGAAGAATCACTTTCTTTTTTTTTCTCTTTCTCAACACAGAATGCACTGAGGGAAGGTCTAAATTTGGCTTTAGAGTCTAGGTTCAAGAGCTTGGAGGTGGAAGGAGATGCACAAGTAGTGATCAAATGTTTACAGAAGAAGGGTACTATGGTAACAGACCTAAAGTTTTGTGTATTGATATTTTCCACCTAGCTAGGGGAATGAATGTAGTTAAGTTTGTCTCAATTCCAAGAAATTGTAATCAAGCTACGGATGCTATTGTTAAGTATGCTCTTGGGGTAGAAAGTCTAAAAGTATGGCTAGAGACTCCTCCCAACTGGTTAGAGCCGTTCTTAGTGGAAGATTGTTCCTCTGTAGTATTGAGTTCTTCTATCAATATATTCCTATTTGTTGGGAAAAAAAAAATGGAGAGAAAGAAAGAAATATATGGATTAAATTTTATTTAATAAGAAGAGAGGAGAATGGTTTGACAAGTTTGGGGTGGTACCAAAAAAAACCAAAATGATATAAGTGACATTTGATCATAAATCCTTTCTATTTGAAATTAAAATTCATTATTATCACTTTGAATGGAATAGGAGATCTTTAGCCACTCTTTTTTAGAATTACTTTTATTTTGACCCATCATTTTGCCATTTTCTCTAATTAAAACGTTAACATTTCAACATAATTTAGGACTTGAGGCTGTCTAAGAAAGTTGAGAGGACTTTTGCCTCCATAATTCCTTAAATATGGACTGCTTACTGATTTTCCCGAAAAAGAATGGATACTAACCGTGAGCACTCGGCAGTGGGAAGGTAGTGCCGGCCCTAAGAGGATTGAGAGTATGCAACCGTTTAGAAAAGAAATGAGACCCCTAAATCAATTCTAACTATCGCAGTAGGGCCCCATTTATTTATTTATTTTGGGCTTGGCTATTGTCACCCCTTAATTTGATTAGCACCCCCACTTATTTTAGGTTTTTAAGGTTTTATTTAAAATATAAAATATTTTTATGAAAATGAGTCGTGTAGTCCATTAGGAAACGTCATTTTAAAAAAAATTTATAGAAAAAATTTTTTCCAAAATCTATCGTTTATGTAGACTTTTTTTACAAAAAATAAAATAGAGAGTATAAATGGCCAAAAAATCTACTTGAATGATAGATTTTTGAAAAACTCTTTTCTGTAAAGTTGTTTAAAATTATGTTCTCAAGTGGACAACTCGACCGGTTTTTATAAAAACCTTTTATATTTTGCATAAAAGTTTAAAAAACCTAAAACAAGTGGGGGGGCACTGATCAAATTGAGGGGTGGCAATAGCTAGACCCATTTATTTATTTTTTTCAATGGAATCCTCTATTGACACCAAAAACTTGCTTTTCATCCCCCACTTATTTTACACTTTAAGATTTTATGAAAAATATATAAAATTTTCATAAAAATTGATCATGCAGTATATTAGAAAAAATCATTTTGAACAATTTTTTGGAAGAAATTTTTTCCAAAATCTATCGTTTAATTGGACCTTTTAGTCATTTATGAAGCAAAGACTATAAATGGAAAAAAAATCTACTTAAATGATAGATTTTGGAAAAACTTTCTTCTAAAATGTTGTTCAAAATGATGCTTTCTAATGAAATACGCGATCAGTTTTTATGAAAACCTTCTATATTTTTCATAAAACCTTAAATTGTAAAATAAGTTGGGGATGAAAAACAAGTTTTTGGGTGCCAATAAAGGCCTCCTTTTTCAATACTTACATTAATGAGGGCCCCAAACAAAATCCCGAAGTCCACAACCGACAAATTCAACCCAAGCCTGGCAGGAAAAAAAACAAAACAAAACAAAAAAAAGGGAAGGGGGTGGGGGAATGAAAAGGAAAAAACATCTTAACGGCTTAACACTAGATCTCATATCTAAGATCACGCCTCCAGCCTCTTCTCTCTCTCTCTCTCTCTCTTTCTCTCCCTTTCTCTCTATCATATTCAAATCTACACAATCGTTTAAAACCCTTATCCGTGACTCGTATTTTGCGAGATTCATTGTTGGATTAAGTCTTATACATATGAATTAATGTAAAAAATAAAGTTAATCTAAGACTAAAAGCTGCTTCATCCATAAATGAGCGATTATTATTTATTGAAAGTGCAAGTTTTGGATCGAGTGTAGTCAATTTCAAATTAACTTGATTTTAGGCATAAATCACCTGCATAAGAAGACTATCTAATTCAACGGTTGATTTTGCAAAATATAAAGCCATTAGGGGAACCTGATATTAATATAACTATATTTATATATATATCTAGTCTTGATCAGGTGAACATGTGCTCACCTAACCAAGGCGGGCCCCGAGTTTTCGAAGACCCAAGCGAACTCATAAAATGAGGCCTCCTTATATGTATTCGTACAAAAAAAAAAGGCGGCTTTTGCAATCCCTCAACTTTATTTGTAAACCCCACTTATTTTTAATTAATAATGTTTTATGAAAAATATAAAAGGTTTTTATGAAAATCACTCATGTTGTCTATAAGAAAACATTATTTTGATTTTCTAAAATCTATTGTTTAAGAGGATTTTTTTTTTTTTAAAATTTTTTTTGACCATTTACAATCTCTAATCATTTTTACAACAACGAAAATTATAAATGGCAAAAAAATCCACTTAAACAACAGATTTTTAAAAAATTTCTTTTCGAGAGTTCTTCAAAATGACATTTTCTATTAGATAACGTTATTGGTTTTCATAAAAACCTTTTATATTTTTTTTATAAAACCTTAAATAGTAAAAATAAGTGGGGTTTATAAATAAAGTTAAGAAGTTGCAATAGTCTCAGTAAAATAAATAAATAAAATAAAATAAAATAATCTAAGTACTCAGATCTGATTGTTTAGAAGTTATGCTTTTTAAGTTTTTGTTTGGTGACTTATTCTTTGGGTTAGACTTGGGCCTTAGATTTTGTTTTGGGCTTTCATTTACAAATATTTCATTGGGAATGGCTATTGCAACCCCCATTCCTATAAGCCCACCCCCCTTCCTTTAGGTTTTTAAGGTTTAATGCAAAATATAAAAAGTATTTATGAAAATCGGCAATGATGTCCACTAGAAAACATCATTTTGAACAACTTTGCAGAAGAAAGTTTTTTCAAAATCTATCGTTTAAATATACTTTTTAACCATTTATAGCCTTTATTTCATTTTTTTGCCAAAAAGTCTACCTAAACGATAAATTTTGGAAAAACTTTCTTCTACAAAGTTGTTCAAAATAATGTTTTCTAGTGGACATCACGGCCGGTTTTCATAAAAACTTTTTATATTTTGCATAAAACTTTAAAAACCTAAAGGATGGGGGTGGGCTTATAGGAATGGGGGGTTGCAATAGCCGTTCCCTATTTCATTTTCTTCTCTTGGGCCTATATAATTAGGTACATTGGTTTTGGAGGCCCTTTTTTTTACTAAAAAAAATTTATACCTTAAGCAGCCACATAGATTTTTTATACTCAAGATTGACCTTGCACCTAACTTATATCAGTACCATGTATTAGGAAATATACTCGTATACTATGTAAACAAACTCCAATATAGGGTAAATCCTAGTTAGAATCAACTTGCCAGATATCTAAATAAAAATCCACACTACCTATAAAAAGATGAATGTAAGAAAAACTTTTGATCGACTAATATACCCTTTTTTTAATTTTTAAATACACAACTACCCACCCTTCTGCATATATAGGAAATATAGCTATATGAAAACTATAATTCTAAAACACATACCTTAATATATAAAACACAAGTAGGAATTAAAAAGAAACGGAAAATATAATTTCTATATAATAAAAAGAAATATATGGGAATATGGAAACTATAATTCTAAAATAACAGTCGGAACACATACCGTAATATATTCTAAAACATATACCTTAATATATAAAACACAAATAGGAATTCAAAGGAAACAGAAATTATAATTCCTGTATAATAAATAAACAACCGGATTGTAAATTCTATTTTTTTCATTAAGAGTAGTTTCAACCTTCTGTCTACCTTTTCCATTAACGGTGACTTCTCCCTTCTTTGATAAGTTTTGCTCTGTAAATCTATACATCCTATGAAAGGTTGAATCTGAACGACCAATATACCCTTATTTTTTAAAAAAAAATACATATCTACCCTTCCTTTAATTGAAACAGATATTAAACATTCTTATCATTTGGTAACAAATGAAAGTTAGATTTTAATTCAAACTCTTAACAAGTTAAAGTTAGATTTTTACTCAATTCTTTTTTTAGAGCAACTATCAAGTTGCATAATAATATATATTAATATAAACTCTTTAAATATTTCGTTTTATGAAAGAAAAAAAAAATTCTGAATATATATCTAAAGAGTTTTTAATCTTGCATTGTACTTTTAAATTTTAAACTTTATCTTTTATGAAAAAGTATAAAATCTTTATGTATTTATTATTTTGTATAACTAATATTATTTAAAAATATTCATCTGCAATGCACGTGTGCTATATCTAGTAAAAATAAAAAGCCAGATAACTTTGTTACTCTTGCTTGTGCTTTGCAATTTTTACCAATTTATTAATACTTCATTGCGTCACATTTTGTCATACTCGCAAATGTAGCACCACAAGAGGTCATGTACGTGAAACCTTAATTTACCCGATTAACGCTTTAACAGAACTTTTTTGTGGATTTGGCTTTCATTCATAAAAATATATCTCACGTCATTATACTTTCTGGCAGTGGCCACCTGTAGATTTTGAACCACCCATGCCGGTTAGTATCCTTAAGATATAAGCCCTCCTGCCGAAGAATCCAAATGCAAGATTTCTGACACCGCTCTTGATCCTTGCTCGCTTCATAAATTTTAAAGCTTCCTTCAACTAGTATATTACGCTGTAGGTGCCACTGGAAGTTGCACCAAAATAGGGTCGTCTGCCAAAAATTGACGCGAAAGGCCCAACTGTATTCTTTCCAATGCTGGAGTACATGCCTACCAAGATCATCGTCTTTGGATTTGCAATGCAAGGTTAGTGGCCTTTCCAATTCGTTGGCTATAATCACTTTGACTTTATCAAATAGACCTGAAACCTGTAAAACTTGTCCCGAAAAGAACAGCAACGTAAGAACAAGCATGAGGCCACCCGTATTACGCTTTAGGGTATCCATCTATTCGTGTTAGGCACCAGAAATTATCGCATGATATATTAGTAAAGAGGCGAAATAAAACTGTAAATAAACAAAATGGCCAAACGACTAACCAATGCCCTCAGGGAACTTTATGAGTGTCATTTAATGGCGCATGGCTGCTACAGATAACCATCAAATCAATTAAATAATTAAGAGTAATTACTTATCTTTAATATTATGTAAAAGAAAGTTAAGTTCTTTCTTACTTCTTAGTATGCTCTGTTAGCAGTTACCCCAAAATTGAATTAGATTGACCGTCACAAATGTAACAGTTTTATGGATTTTTTTTTTTTTTTTTTTTTTTTTTTTTTTGGGGGGGGAAGGGTCTTTATGACATGTTCAATTGGAATAGAATGGATGAAATTGGAACCAATTTATTTCAAACAACATATTTGGATGAGATAATTTAAATAGGAATGAAATTAATCAATGTGTTTGGACAACCATTTCAAATTCCTTTCCATTCCAAACTATTTCAAGCATTCCCATTCATTCAATTCCAACTAAACAAACATGGCCTTAGTGTCTTAGCTATTGGGCATTAAAGGCCTAATGCCCATATAAGGTCACTCTACCAGAGTTGGTTCATTTATCCTAATGGGTTTTGATCACCCAATAAGAACCCCACAAGACAATACATAGAACAAGATATATCAAGCATATGTTTAATAAAGAAAAAAAAAGATTTATATGAAGACAAGTGAGTCCATAAAACTAGAGAGAAGAGCTAGGGCGTTCTCCACTACATATCTATACTAATAAAAAGCTGAATGTGAGAAAAACTTTTGATTAACTAATATATCATTATTTTAAATTTTAAGTACACAACTACCCTTCTGCATATCTATACTACCTATAAAAAGATGAATGTGAGAAAAACTTTTGATTGACTAATATACCCTTATTTTAATTTTTAAATACACAACTACCCTTCTACATATATAAGAAATATAGTAATATAAAACATACTTTAATAAGAATTTTAAGGAAATTATAATTCTTATAATAATTAAATAAAACCAAACCACCCTTTTGCATATATAGGAAAGATAGTAATATAAAATACATACCTTTATAAGAATTCTAAGGAAACTATAATTCTTATAATAATTAAATAAAACCAAAAAAAAAAAAAGATGCATTAAAAAGATAAATAATTGCAAATTACTCTTCAACCACAAGAATACGTCTTTAGAAAATCTTTCTTTGTAACGTCTTTGATAGGAAGTCTTTCTCTATAACCTCTATAACATTGATTCTTTAATTAACATATAACCCTAACAAAAACCCATATAATTTGAAACTTGCTACATCCCAGGACTAATGGCAACTGCATGTGTAGCCTCCAAGATACAAATTGTTTAAGCTATCATGAAATCATTGGATTGGTGTATACGAAGTATGGAATTATGGCGTTTGTAAAATATGTAGACTTGGCATGTTATACCATTTGGTATGTAATTTTCATATGTATCATAAATTTTTATTTTTTTATTTTTTTATCTTCAAGATGGTGTGTAAACTATATGTTTTTTCTTTTATCTTTTACTCTTAACAAGTGCATACACAGACACACAATCTCTTTGGTTTTATCATTGGTGGAAGTCTCCTTCCAATTAAATTTCCTTTTAACAGGGTTTCTTATTATTACTAATTTTGCGTTTTAAATCATGCATAATATGAACTATATTCGTTTATTTCTTCTTCTTCTTTTTTTTTTTTCCTTTTTTTTTTTTCTCCCTTTTAACTCTATTGGTTCGTGGTTCGTTTTCCACACTCTTCTATCGAAGACAACTAGGCAAAGTGAAGGTGCATACAAACACGTTCCAATTTGGTTCAATGAGAGTCTTAACTGTGAGGGTGTTCGGTGAGATTTTAATTAATATTACTTCGTATTATTTTTATGATTATAGGTTCGTTTTGATAACATTTTAGCAATAGGTTGTGCAGTTTGAATTTTTTATTAGGTTCTATATGGGCATCAAATTCGATATTAGACAATTCAAGAAATTTTAGATAATATTTTAGTAGTGGTCATCATTACATATAAGAATAGAAATTCAAAATAGTGGCAATTCATGAATTTCCAATAATTGATCTTATAACATCAAATATAGTGATGGCTCTAATTTTTTTATTATTATTATTAATGATAGATTTGTGTCTAAAATACTATAATTTTTTTTTCAATTATTTAAATACTAATTAGTCATCCAACCAGATCCTTAATTATATGATTTTGTAAGAAAAATAAGATAGCAGGAAAGATTTTTTGATTTTCTATTTTAATAGAACTATACCTATTTATTTTTGTGTTTTATTTTGAAAAAAAAAAAAAAATTCTCATAAGTTATGTATAGTTTACCTACCGAAACTATATAGTCTACATTGATTCTTATCCAATGCATTTATTATATTCTTATGATTTTAATGCATGAATTGATAGGATAAAACATGAGTGAAGTAGTTTTTTCCTAAGATAAAACATTTGGCGCATATTTAACATTTAAATTTGTTAAATCAACGTATATTTTCCTTTCAAAGAAAAACAAATCTATCAATTAAATACTTTCACGTGCAACGCACGTGGGCACCAACTAGTATATATAAAATATAGGAATATAAAAAACATACATAAATAAGAATTCTAAGGAAACTATAATTCGTATAAATAAATAAAACTAATAATTATAATTAAACTCTATTTCATAACATATATCATCTCTCTCCATTAACAGCGGGATTCACTAAAATAACCTTAATAAAAAACATAATGACAATATTACCTTCTTCTAAAATTTAATACCCTTAACAAAATTAATAAATTCTATATAATTTCCAATAACCCTATGTCACCGTCTTCTTTTTCTCATTTTCTCCCAAGTACTAAGAAACGTCCTTCTATGTGAATGTTTCCAGGAAAGCTCCGTCTCCCAAGATTTTTTTGACTTGATGCCTTGTACAAGGCTTGTTATCCCAATTGTCGTTTCTCAGTGGTCGGTTTCTCAAAACTTCTTGTAGTGGCTTGTGGGTTATTATAATATTATTTTATTTTTGTTGGTGTAAATGTGATGGTATTGTTATACTTCATTTTCTATGCAACCGTGTGTGATTACTATTACGGAGTATTATATTTTATTTTCTATGCCAATTTTTTTTGGTGTAAATTCTGAATTTTTTTTTCTTGAGTAAAGATTTGTCATTCTTATGTGCTCAATGATCTTCTTTCAATGACGTTATGAGATGACTGTGGTAGTATATCATGAATTAAAAACATTTTCTTTATTTACTTATTTTTCAATTGTAATTTTGTTTATAAATTATTTAATATTAGGCATATTGTCATCTTATGCTTCTCCTTGTTCTTCCAGATTTAAATTATATATATGTATACACGCCATATGCTTTTAATATTGATCAGGGTGGCTTGCTTTTAATCTTGAGGTCCTTGATTGATTATAATTTTTTTAATATTTAAGGGGTTAGAAATACAAGTAGGTTTTACCGATTGAAAATATAAAAAAGCAAAATCGCCAATTAAATAATTTTTATTTTAGTTAGTCTTTAGCCATTTTATCAAACAATAAATGAACAAAATACCCTACTTTACCAGTCGTATGTTATATACTATATATAAAGTGAGTAATGTTACTTTTTGACATGGTTATAGGAAATAAAAAGGCCAGGTCTTGATACGGTTACAAGATCCTTCTTAAAAATAAAAATAAAAAACATAAAAGAACTTTTAGAGGGGTTTGTGAGGCACGTATACTTTTGAAATATTTTATCTTTAATATTTAAATGTCATGTATTTTTTTTTTTTAAATAAAAAGATAAATCTTGAATTACATGACATCTAAATATTAAAAATAAAAAAAATTACCACAGTTGTTTATAAAACCAACAAATCTGAAACAAAAGTTGAGTCAATTTGCATTAATTTTAGAGCCAATTGTCTCTTAAAATCAAGGAATATATTTTGAGTTGTATGCATTCAACTTCTTAACAAATAAAATAAGGGTATTCACTCCGGCTAATTTCAAGGTTTTTGTAAGTTATTTCTCTTTGTATTTGTAGCAACAACATAAAACCCATGATAATTTCATGGGCCAATGGAGAGAAACTTATTATGAATTTTCTCATCTGTTATTTAGACTTTTATGGCATTGATACACAAAAAAGTTGATTCATCTTTTGATCACAAACTTTCATAATATGGTAGAAAGTATTTTTCATCCAAATTATTACCTTGAGTTGTATAGTATAAAAAGGTTAATGTGCAATGCACGTGTGCCACAACTAGTAACATAAAGAAAGTGTAAGCATCATCAATCACTATAAATTACAATTCCCAATGGAGAAGAGGCTAAGTATATGATCTATTTTTTGTTTGATACCTTTTTCTTCTTTGTCCAGAACGTGCTTTCAGGGAGAGATTCCGAATCGAGAAGGCATTAAGTGAGAAAATATACAGTTGATTTAGGAACAAACTAAGGTGATTTTGGATGCGATGAAGGCCTCGTCAGCACCATCGAAGGGGATTTGATTCCCATGGCTGGATCCCACTTCAAGTCTTACACCCACCCCCCCCAAAAAAAAAAAAAAAAACAATAGCTGGAATTGATTCCCATGGCTGGAGGCTCTTGGTGCCACCCATGGCTCCGGTTGAACTCCTCTACCAAGAACCTCTCCAGCTACTGTATCTCCTCATTTGGTTGCATTGCTCTTGAGGTTCAAGTTGGGGGGGAAGAAAGACGCGCATTATAAAGAGACCAAAATTTTCTTTTGTTGGGTTTGTTTGTTTACCATTGATGAAGAAGAGGAAGAGGTTGCAGAAAAAACCCTAACCCTAAGCTTAAGGATTGTAGGCTTTACTATTGACTTGCCAATGAAATTTTTCATATCCTTCCAAGTTTTAGAATAAGCCGCTTAATCTCTGTAAATGCGGAGATTTGCCCCTAAATCAATGCTTGACTTCATTCTATTTGAGCCAACAATTGGGTGGATTCTATCAAGAATTCAACAAGATTACATCCATGGCCAACAGCTCATTTGCCCATAAACCAATAAGACAAAGCTTACACTTAGATGGGACCGCTAGCAAACACAACAACTGCGCCTGCTCGCACGACCCTCTTTTATTTATTTATCGCTAGAAATCCTATCCCAGCCCATTGTCTCTAAGCCTCCCAAGCCGTATCAAAACATTAGCTTTATATTTCCATTGACCTCACACATGCTTTTTTCTACCACTGTAACAAATATATCCCCAAGTTTGGAGACGATGCTATGTAATTCCATCATGGACACTACAGCTAGACTTCAAAATGAATGCTTTATAGATTCACTCAATATAATCAAACGCTTGCATAATGAACTAAACAGGGTGCTCCACTTACCTTCACAGACGGTGCTGTTCCTAGTAATCCAAATGTACCATAAGAAAACCACTATAACTTTGATGCACCTTTTTTCACCGTAAAAATCCTCTAGTTTGAGTCAGACCACCTAAAGAATCATTGGAGAAAGGAATTTTAGGATCTAAAGAAACCTCATAGTGCTAATGAAGAATTAAACCATAGTTTCAAAAAAGGAACAAATGCTCCACTTTCTTAGTCTCCTTTCTGCATCATGGACACAAAGACATGGAACAAATGATTTATAAGTCTAGCTATAGTTACCCTGTACAAAGACATGGAACAAATTATTCATAAAATAATGCTACAAATTTTAAAATCAATCCACAACCTATATGCGACGATCCTTGTAAGACCAAAGAAACTATGGATACAAAAATCTAGGTCAACTCCAACCCAAAATTCTTCACTTGTTTTCACAATAAAATTTTGAGTAATTCTAGTTATGCAAACTCCTGGATGTATATTAAAAATAAGTCCATTGTGATGAGTAAATGAATTCACCCATTGAAAAACCCCACTCAACTTGTGGTGGCAAAAGTTAAGGTTCAATTCCATATCCAAATTAAATTAAACATATTATTCCTCTATGGACATGGATAATATAATTAAATGTTTACATCTATAATTACATAATTTTTCACTGAACCCTTCATACCAACTTGTGCTCGCTTTTGGTTTAATAATATTCATGTTTCCTACAAACTAAAGCTCAAATTGATGAATATAGACTATAAATAAATCCAAAAGTATAAATATATTAAGATAACAATAGACAACCTAAAACCAAGTCATGGAATGAAATTTATCTTGGAATACAAATGTAATATTAACTTACAAAAGTTATCAATACTTCTTAAAGATCGCTATAACACCAGACTTCACTGCGACAGCTTAAAATATGAAATCTTCACATCATGTTAAAAACCATACTGACCTTTATACAAACTTCTCAAACATTTCCCGAAATGAATGGTCTAATCCATCATTAGATAGGAAGTCTACCAACATGCTAGTAGTGCAAGCATTGGCTGAGAAACCCCTCTCAACCATTACATGAAGAAATTGCATTGCCCTCGGTATCTCATTATTTCTCAGAAACCCTTGGACAATTGTATTATAAGAGCAATCATTAAGCAAGCAACCATTCTCATCCATTTCCTTCAATAACTCACTAACTTCATTCAAAAGCCCCTCTTTGAAAAGGCCACTGATGATGATAGTATGTGTGTGAATATTAGGGAACAAACCCTTGGCATGAATGCTAAAGAAGAGTTCCCTTGCAGCCTCAAGTTTCCCAGCTTTGCACAGGCCATCAATGAGGATTTTGTACAATACAATATCAGGATTCAACCCACCATCTTCAATCACTTCGAATAGTGTCATTGCCTTATCAAGATGTTGGAATTTGCAAAGGCCACCTATTATAGTAGAAAGAGTTATGAGATCTGGAATTTGGCCACGTGTTTGCATCTCATTAAAAAGCACTTGTGCATTCTGAAGTCTGCCCAACTCACAAAAGCCACCTATAAGAGTGCTGTACGTGACAACATTAGGAACCAACCCCTTATGAGGCATTTCTTCAAGAAGACTCATGGCCTTGTCTATCCCTTTACTCTTGCAATATCCATTAATCAAGATGCTATAGCTAAAAACATCTGGTGCACAACCCTTGCGAAGCATCACATCAAATACCCTTAGTGCCTCATCCATTTGGCCTTGCAAATAGTATCCATCCATCAATGCATTGTAAGTGACAGTATTAGGTTGCTGGCCTCTTTGAATCATCACTTCAATCACACCTTCTGCTTCTGTAGCCATCCCTTCTTTACAAAGAGTGTCAAGTAATATGTTGAACGTGAGCACATCCGGGGCGAGATTCCTACTCACCATTTCATTTAACAATCTTGTAGCTTCTTTCCATTGGCCCAAATTGCATGCCCCATCAATTAAGGAGGTATAAGTGACAACATCTGGTAGAATGCCTTTACCAATCATTTCTGAGAAGAGGTTGGAAGCCTCAATTGCTTGCCTATCCTTGCAAAGACTATCGATGATTGTGCTGTATGCAACTACACCAGGCTTACAACTTCCTTGTTCCATCTTCTTCAGCAAACCGATAGCAACAGTAGTGTTCCCTGTTTTGCATAACCCATTTATTATTGTTCCATAAGTAACTAAATCTGGCTGATACCCTTTCCGTGCCATTTCATTCACCAAATCCACAGCCGGCATGATTTTACCCTCAACACAGAGCCCCTTGACCAGGGTGGTGAGTGTTACAGAGTTGGGTTCAAGACCAAGTTTAAGGATTTTTCCCAGAACGGAGAAACTAAAACCCACGCGATTTGAAAAACAGAAACTATTAATGAGCATGCTTAGAGTGTAAACATCGTACTCGAGTCCTAACAATTCGATTCTTTTAATAAGAGAAATCACGGTCGAATAATGTTTCATTTTTACAATCGCCCCTAAGAGTGGAGTAAATTTCACAATCGACGGCAGATGTCGCATTCGAACCATCGAATCGAACAAACCTAGGGCATCCTCAAGGTTTTTGAAGCCACCAGATTTGCACTGATCTGACGAATAATGCAAAAACTAGGTACGATTCATGGATATAGCACTAGTTTTTTTAGAATGAAAAGATCTTACCGGTTGCATTTCCGTGGGATTTATGAAGAAATTGCAAGCAATGTAAAGCATACCAGAATCGAAAGCAGTAGTAGAAGAAACCCAACCTCTTCTCAGCATCATCTCATCAACCCTTTGCCCCTTTCCCTTTTTCTCTATTCGACAGCATACGAGATTTGATAGTATCAGACCATCAGTAGAAGAGTGAGGTTTTGATGAGGGAAGACATTCGAACCTGAAATATATGATGGGCCCTATTTTAAACATATTTACAAAATGGTCCTTATGTTTACTGAATTTCCTACCTTGTTCATGCTGGCCTGTTGGGTAGAGATATTCTGCATATCATTTTGTGGTGGACCTTAGGACTATCTCACTCGGCCCTCTTTTCATAATCTAACATATGACTCAATTTGTAATTTGAATAGCAGTTAAGGTGCAAGTTCATCACTTTAAATGAAGCCATTATAAATTTTTTTAGTCATCCCTGCAATTGATGATATAGGTTCAATTTTGAGAATTTATGAAATTCCCATATTAGAGATTTCATAATGTCATTTATGTTGGGGAAACAATTTGTGAACAATTAAAATAATAGTTCTCTATCAACAAAAAAAAAAAAAAAAAAAAAAAAATTCACCAACCTACAATTGGATTAGATACTTTACTTATGTATATCATGCATGTTAAATTTTAATTTAATTGGAGATTAGGACAATTGTAAGTGAGCCACCTTTATTAGGCTAGGACAATTGTAATTCCTTCGTTGGGGGAGACTTTGATATAGTGTTAATAAACCTGCTTAAAGTGAAGCCAGGTTACGTGGATTGGTTGGCTGGTGAAAGTATAATTGGGCCGCTAGGTATCTCCCCCATCTTAGCAAGTTTCCCTTATTGGTAATGCTATTAGGTTGAATATGGAACTTCCATTTATAGTTGGCACATTAGCATGTTTTTGAAAAAGGGAAAAAAAAATGCATAATATTTCTTTTTTAATTATCAGTTAGAGGTTTCTTATACTTTATTCCCATCAAAGTTTCAACCCAGACTAATTCCTTAACGGCTTGTGTGAGATGTTTTATACCCACAGAGACAATGATAGCTATGAGGAGTCGAAACAATAACCTCTTAAGAGCATACCTAGGATTTGAACACTCAATCAACCTTACAAAAGCAAACATTGCAAAATATAAAAATCTATTTTTAAGTGTTTCATTTTCCTAATTAGGTTGTCTTACTTGCACATTGAGTTTTTTTTTTTTAAATCAATTTAAGCATTTTTGTTTTGTTAATTTAAGCATCAATTAATGCACAAGACAAATCTAACTGGTGGTTAAGTCCATTTGGTGGTTGAGTCCAATAGAAAGAGAAATTGAGCATAGGATTTTCCCCTAAAATATGCATCCTACACATTGCACGGGTCCCTAGTAGATGATTTAGTGAGGTTTTGATGAAAATATTTTGTGAGGATGAAGTCATTCCTTAGTTTTGCCATGGACAACCTAATAAGGGAGGCGTTATGCGAGAGAGGAGAGGGCAAATGCCTTTCTTGATATATATCATAAATTAAAAGTAAATGGATTGTCCCACACGCCCAGTCCTAAGGTAAGGCCACTCAGGCAGCCTAAGGCCCTAAAATTTTGACAAAAAATAAGGGTCCCAACTTAGTTGGTACCCTTTTAATAGGCCCAAAAAAAAAAAAAAAACATTTTTTTTAATTAACTAGATGAGTAAAAGCCCCAATCCAAGTTTAACGCCCTCAAATAATTCCTAAGTTTCTAGCCCAAGTCCATGTTCAATAGTCCAAATCACCAAAACATCTACTCAACTAAAAAAAAAAAAAAATCCTTTAACCCTAAATCAAATGAGATCTAACGCCTCTCTTCCTCTAACCTCCAACCCCCTCTTCTCGCCCTCTTGTAGTGTTTTCAACCTCTCATAGCCTCCACTCTAATCAAATCAGATCAAATCATAATTCTATTTGGAAAATTAGAAGTGTCTGATTACCTCAGACAAAGAAGTCAGGTACATCATACACCAAACATCCAAAAAAGTCAGCCTTCACCCTAAGTGATACTTTGTTACAGTTGGTTCATTTTTTTTTTTAGTATTATAGCTTTACATTTCGTTTGTTTCTCTTCTCCTTTTTGTACATGCAAATTTTTCTAAATTATAAAGGAAGATCATACTTTATTTATTTTAGTTCTTATAAAGATTTATTTTTTATCTTAATCTATATAACCAAATTTTAGTGATAATATGTAGGCAAATTTTGGGTGTACTAGGGAAAAAAGATTGTTGGGTATAAATTTTATTGTGTGTGTGAATATATATAGAGAGTCCGATTTTAGGAGTTCGTTTAGGATCCCAAAAAACTCAGGACCGACACTATTGTCCCACATGGTTGATGTGAGTGTGTTTATGTTACATAAGGCTCCATCATCCCTCCAAAAGTTAGGCCCTTTTGGAGTGGATGTTTGGATTTTGCTTCATATCCTAGGTCTGATATGCATGTTTGTTTCTCCATGTTAACAAAAAAGACTTTGAATAAGTGGGTTGTCCCTGGTTGGGGTGTGGGTGTGCCTGTGGTACATAAGGCATTAAGGCTTTATCATCCCTCCAAAGGTTTGGTCCTTTTGGAGTGGATGCTTGGGTTTAGCCTTATTTTCTAAGCGTGATATATATGTTCATTTCTATATGACCAAAAAATGAAAAAAAAAATTGAAAGCTAAAATTAGAAGTATATAAAAAGTGACTTTTTAATAAAATGAATTCTATTCAAATCTTATAAGCTTTTTGTCAAATTTGCAGTTCTTTTAAATTGACATAAAATTAGTAGTGGAAGCCAATTCAGTTTAATTTTTGTGGTTCCATAAAGTTACTTTTTATCCTTTAAAAATAATTATTTTTGATCATATTGATGTTTTTAAAAAAAAAAAATTTCAATGCTTTCAATAAAAATAAAGCGACGTTGCTAATAGCGCTTTCAATATAAAACTCTGTCAGCTCCCCTCTCTCTCGCAATTAGGGCCCTGCGCCCCCAGCCCTTCACCCTCCGCACTCCTCCGTCGCCGTCCTCGCCTTTCGGCCGTAGCCCTCTTCAGGCATCTCTCGTTTCTCTCTCTCTCTCTCTCTCTCAATCGAGGGCTTTACTAAGACCTTGCATATAGAATGAAAATCCATCCTTTCGTATTTGAATAATCATATGACATGGTCATCGATTCCATGGTTCATACAGCAATTGGGAGAGCTGATAGCATGAACTACACAAAATAATGGGATGATTTCATTTGTGTGACATCACACCACATCTTGTCGGATTTTCGTCTATGTGTAATTAGGTTCATGTATTTTACAAGAAGATGTTCAATTAATGGTGGAAACAGGATTGGTTGCTTATAGATTCTCCATCTCATGGCAGAGACTTTATCCCGAGTATGACATCCAAACTGCGCGCGATTTATGTTAACCAAACAAGAACGAAGCATTTTTGTGGTTCTTCTTCCCACATTTCAATGCTTTTGTTCTTTTTACAGATGTAAGAGAACTTGTCAATCCAGAGGGTTTAGAATATTACAACAACCTCATCAATGAACTAATCAAGGATAGCATATGTCATATGTTGTGATTTGAGGGGCTGATTGATCAATTGTTCCAGCCTGAAATTTCAGGGTACAGAGGCAACGGGGATACAGCAAGTGACGGGTATCACTAATACTTGTATATACAATGCTCAAATCAGTCCTTTTTATATCTGAATAATCACATGACATCGTGATATTGCTACGAGAGCTGATATTGTTACTACGAGAATGATCTGTCTGAATTGATCTTCTGATATGCTGGGTCAGCAACTACTTATAGGGGAGAGGTTTATCAACTAAAAGGCTTGTCGGACGCAAGAATATGGTCCTAGAATCAAGAATAGCATGCTAAGCATCTACTTGACTTGTTTGTGTGTTGGTCTCAAATGTACTGTTTTGGTTGTGGACAAAAAATGAAATGTGGAATCGTGCTACTTCTTAAAGAAATTTATATTCATGCATTGTCTTTTCTTCTCTGTAACCAAACTGAGCATGGAAGAAAATAGTTCGATCTCATAGCTCTTCACTTTAGTTTATCTCTTAATGTCCAATCTTAGTAACCAAACTGAGCAGTGTGATGAAGAACCTCAACCACAATTATTCAACTTTAGAACTGTCCGGACCTCAGCTGTATTCTTGCTTTTCTAAATTTTGAAAGAAAAATTTGTATGCAAACATGTTCATAACTTTAAAGTCCATAAGGCTTCTTTCTGCATCATTATGCCAGCTTATCAACGTAGTCTTTAAAATTTGAAACCTGGAGAGAACAGTGTCTTGTGGGCTTACTTTTTATGGCTTTTCTGTGCTCAATTGTATGGTTTTTCCTAGTTGTGTGGAGAAAAATAAACTGATCCCATTTGCATTATTGATGCTAGCTAGGCATGAGGCATGAGCCATATATGTTGTAGTTGGAATGAGATGATTAGATGAGCCGAAAGACTAGCTCACTGCCACATTTTTTATCATGAAAATCAAATATATGGTCCAGCAGCTTAATGTAAATAATCTCATTTAGGACTTTCTTATGCTTGCTAGTGGTCAAATCCATGCTCAAAACCCTTTTCTCAAACTTGAGCAGTGTAAAATCGCATTAAAACCTTTATTAGCAGACATTTGAGACATTTTAACACCATTGACTGTTTAGATTTGAATTCTTCCCATTAGACATTTGGTTGGGGATCATGCATTTTTAACACTCATCCTATGTGTTAGTTTTTCCTTTTTTGTATATCGGACCTCACTTTTTATCTTTTACCACCCACCCACCCTATGATATTAAATAGAGTTAGTCGAGCTCAAACTTGGTCCAACACTAGTCCAACACTAGTCCAACACAAGTCACACGTAAGATCACTCCATTTTTTTTACTCAGTATTAAGAAAAGCCATTATAAAATGTCTTCTAACAGTACATGTGGTACAAAAAACAATAAATGGATCAAAATTTAGTAGTTGCGCTAGCTGTAAAAAGACATTGGAATAAATAATTGATTAAATGACATAAAATTTATAAAATCCATATACAAACCCGTATGCATTGATTCATTGCATACAGAAAGAGGGAGAATACACATTTAAAGGAAATATCACAATCTAATCCAGCCTTCATGCCTGCATCGAAAAAGCCAATGGCCTTTCACTCTCGTCGTCCGAACAATAGTAATGTTTTTTCGACTTGCTTGATTCGCCTACATGGAATCCTTCCCGTCGGCTACTTGTACCAATGCTAATAACCGTCTTAGTTTCCGCATTCCCATCAGCCTGAGATGGCATAGTTCTAATTGTATTCATTGCAACATCACCACCACCTCCACCGCGGCGGCCCCCACCTCTACCACCAGAACCGGCTACCTCAAGAACTCTACATAATCTGAAGAGAATCTGAAACAAGAAGAGGACCACCAAAACGATTAACGGAGTCAAACACATGAGGACCCCTGTAATTGGAAACGTAGATTCCGTTGTGAGATTTTTCAGCTATATTACGACGACGCCGTCGCCTACAATATGAATGACAAGGATGACGAAATACCAGGCCCATATGACGATAGTAGAATCTACAAGAGACATTTTTTTCAGCCTGACGATTTTTTTTGCACCGATCTGTGGTTGTTTGCGTGGGACGTGAGAAAGAATTGAGAATTTGAGATGTAAGTTGGCCGGAATTGAGAATTTGAGACGTAAGTTGGCCCTAACTAATCAACTAATCGGTTCACAAAAAACGCGCGTGGCCGTTTCAAAATGTTTCAAAACTGAAAGGAGTTCGATCTCCGATCCTCTACGTGGGATTTGGCTCCTCTGCAGGGCTACTTTACGTAGGGATCTTGTAGGCCTTTTACTGCCTAGCTGACACATTACCAACTTGGGGATCCAACGGTTGGTATTTTTTATTTGTTTTCCAACCAAACGGTGTCGTTTTGCCCTCAATTCCCTCCCTCATCAAAACTACATTTCAGATCTGAACTCCTCAGCCCTCACCCTCTCTCCGCTCTCCGGTCCCTCCATTTGGTTCTTCCCTCTCGACTGTGATGATGAAGCTTGGAGTCACTTCTTAGTTGTTAATCTAAGTTTCAATCAAGTCTTAAAAATAGAAGTCATACAATAAATCATGTCTGGAAAATATCACATTAATCGGATCTCCATAGCCATCTGATTCATGAATTCACATTTATAATCAATTAAGCAGCTCACATTTATGCATAAAGCATCTTTTAATTTCTAATCAACTTAATATTTGATAAAGATGATATGTGTATGGAAATAATATGTAATTCAAAAGTAGTTTCGAAAAATAAAAGTCATACAATAATATATTTACTAAAATCGAGTCAAAATTTGTGTATGATTTTTCCACCATCTTGACCCAATCATAATATTTTAATTAACCTTGGTAAGTATCTATTAACCTTAACAAGAGAAGGTTTCATTCCATGGTTTTCAATCAAAACAACCGCTCATTTCTACACGAAACGACGTCCCTTGGTTTGGGTGCTTCCCCACACAAATGAGAGCACGTGCCTTCAAGCGATTTCATTTCTTTCTCACGACGGGTGAAATGACGTCGTTTTGACGCTGCAATTGCTTGCGTTTTCTTCTTCCCATTTGTTGCAAGCATATCAGCGCCCATGCCGGTGTCGTCATTCTTCATCTGTTTTATGCCTTTTCCTCTTCCTTTTTAGCTTTTTGCTTCAGATCCAGATTCACACGGTGAACTTCAAAGAGCTTCAATCCGGAGATACCCCACTCTAATTGACGGTGAAAGAGCTTCAATCTGGAGATACCCCACTCTTACTGACGGTGAGAAAGATCTTGGATTTGACCGACAATGGTACTTCTGCGATGAATCTGGAGGCTAACCCATGCTTATGACCTTACCGTTCTGCTTTTTCTTATTTTTTTCCCATAGATTTTTTCCATAGAAATGTCTCGACCTTTTTGCCTCTTTCCCAGAGAGCTTCAATGTGGAGCGAGAAGAATCAAATCATGGAGCGAGCGATGGTGGTGTGTACAAGATTTGATGCATGAAGGAAGTAATTCAACGACAACAACTTCGATTTGATGGAGCCAGAGATGTCGGTGAGCTGCCAGTTCACTCTTTGAAGGTGAATTGTTTAGATATGTAAGATTTGAAGGAGGTAAATACCACATTTTTAGGAACAGCAATTTGAGGTTTTTTTAAAAATTTGTGCAGGAATTTGAGGTTCTTTATAAATTTGTGGTGATTTTATGTGTGATTTTTTTTCTTTAATTTGTGCTAATTCTAGACACTTGAAGAACACTCTGCGCTCTTTGCCACTGTGAACTGTTCTGAGTATCTTCTTCTAATTCTCTGACGGTTAGAGAACATTCTACACTATTTGAAGGTGAATTACCTCCTTCCTCTTCCATTTCTGCTCTTTGTTACATGTTTTGATTTGCTATTATTTGTTATTTTTCATAGTAAAGCTTCTTTCTTCATTAAAAGTATTGGACGGTTCTTGGTCTAAGTGATTCACATGGCTTCACTGGTTTGAATTAGAGCACTTGAGTGGTTTTAATAAGAAAAAGCCACTGGAAAGGGAAAAGTAATGATTTTATTGCCTTGCCCTGAAGCTTGTGAGGCTAACATGTATGCGTGCTAATCTTTTTTTGTGTAAGAGTTCATTTTTCTGATATATTCTTTGTCAATGGTGTCAAGTTTCATATTTTTTGTGTAACAGGCTGGTTTCTTTTCGTTGTTTCCACTATTTTCCTCACAAATTGCTCGGGTTTGGTTGGTGAGAAAATGATGGAAACTAAGAGACTATTGTAATTCCACCTCTTTTGAGACCCATTTTCGGATGCTTTTTTTCTCTGTTTCTCTGTGTCTATGGATTTTAGGGTTTAAATTGTTTTGCTCTTTTAGTAAATTTTTGTTTTAAAACTTTTTCTCCTGTCCCATTATAAAAATTGTCAAAAAACTTGATAACAAAGCACCTTTTGATATGGAAGTATAAATAGGTTCAAACACTCAACCTTTAGAATTTGAACAAACTTCACAAATCGATAGAAAAATATTTATATTTGCCAGTATTGGCAGTTAGCTACAAATTGAAGTTGAAAGTAAATGGTTAGCAACAAAAGAGTTATTAGAAGCCCCAGGTGGAAATCACCTTAACAAAAGATAGCAAGACAATTAAATCCAAGGTACTACAACACCTGGTATATAAGAGTACATAACATAACCTAAGCCATTCTAAAGTCAACACCTGAAGAACTAATGAACAACTAAGAAAAGTAGAAAAAATTTGATGAATTTAAAATTTTTTATAAATTAGTGGTGATTATATGTCTGATTTTTTAAGAATTTGTGGTGATTTTATGTCTAATGACACGCTTTTAGAAGGAATAAACACGACCTGGGGTCTCGATCTGGAGGAGGACCTTTGGGTTATGATCAGTATCTTCTTCTAATTCTCGATTCAGGTAGATAACTTCTTTTTAGCTCACAATTTTTAATGTCTGGTGAGATTATGTATGGCGGTAAATCATGTTCTGGGAGTCTAAGTGATGGTTTGGGAGTCTAAGTGTTTCTTCTTTGCTTATTTACTTCCATTTCAAAGATTCTTTCCTTCTTTGTCTTTAAAAAAAAAAAAAAAAAATTACTTGATTCTATATGATGAACAAAAAAAAAAAAAAACAAAAATTCCCTATTTCCTAGGTTTCTATTCACCTTCTCTCAAGCTTTTTTCCCCGTTGTTGCAATTACTCACGGTGAGTTCTCAATTTGCCGTTTATTTGTTTTCCCTTTAAAGCAATCTCACTTTATTATATTTAGTATTTCAACACCTGATTTTTATAGTTTTCTTTTAAGTTTTAGTAGTTCTGAATTTCTTTATACAAATTTTTCATGTTTTCTATGCTTGTTGTTTTGTCTTAGTAACACTTTTTTTTAGTTAGTAGATATGACTTTGTAAAATTTGTGCCAAAGTTGTTTGATGTTTGTCTATATTAACTAAATAAATCACCCTTTTCGACTACTATATGCAACACCTTGTAGCAATTTGTGAATATAACTTTGGTTTTCGCAAGGACCTGCTTCTGACTACTTTCCACTCAAGTTATATTTCCTCTCTATGGCCGTGGAATTAATTACATCCCTCTATACAGCGACCATAGACTAGGTTTGATCACACGGAGTCCACTGGCTTCCGGAAGCACACCACCTATAGTTTATACTACAGACTGCTATTTTTTTGTCTCTTACTATCCACATTTTTGGTAGAATTTTCATTCATTGTGTATTGTCAATTAATTTATAGAAATGAAGCTTTGATGACGTGTATTTATGTGGATAGGTATTACATTTTTTGTTATTATCATAAATGCTGCAGAATACTTGGTCAGTCATATTATTGTCTCAGGTTGTTGCTCCAAACAATATACCCATAGTACCCATGGTTTTCTGGGTTTGATAAAGATTTTATGGGTGGATATGATTAGTTAGATATGTGATTCTAATTGATTACTTTCAAACTTGGTGAATTGAATATTTGAATGATTGTATAGGATTTTGGAAAAGTTGTTATTGCCTTTGGATGAAAATCTTTTAGGATACTTCCTACCATTGAACCATTCAGAGTGGCATCTTTAGAAATTAATGCAGATTCAGGATTATATTCCAGTTCGAGATAAATGTGTAGGAATGAAATATAATGTAAGTTGATTATACAATGGCATAGCTGTTTTAACCTTTTTAATTTTTTCAGTAGTTATATATACAAATTTGATAGTTGATATTGATTGTTAGGAATTGGACTGTCTGTCCAGCGCATGTTATGCAAAGTAGATTTGGAATTCATGAAACACTTGTGTATTCATTATT
The DNA here is from genome assembly GCA_039720395.1 of Liquidambar formosana. Lineage (NCBI taxonomy): Eukaryota > Viridiplantae > Streptophyta > Magnoliopsida > Saxifragales > Altingiaceae > Liquidambar > Liquidambar formosana. Next base: position 45,325,763 of record CM077820.1, read on the forward strand.
CATTCTTGCCAATTTTGGAAAGATTTCATACTTCAAAACTATATGTGAATGATAGTGGTAATTTTCCTTATCCCTTTTCTTATCTTTTTGCCTTTTACCAGTTGACCACCTGTTTGTTAAATTGCATGATTGAATGAATCGTTGCTAAATGTTTTCTTTTAATTATTCGCTAATTTATTGAGTCTTGATTTGGTACTTTAGTGGGCCATGTGAAATTGTGATAAGCTAATAGGTTTGTGAAAAAAATTAACTACAACAGACTAAAATAGAAAAAGGTTATAAGTCTCTCTGTATTTTTTTTTTCTTTTTTGGCGCTACTAAAATTGTTTAATTATTGGTACTATTTGTCTTGTCACAGATATATGTTTATGGTTATTTGTTATGCATATCCTTTGATTTAGAACTTGTAGGTTGCAGTGATGTAGCTTGGATTGAGGGTACAACAGATTTTAGATTTCATGAAAAGAGAACTCTCCACTCAGTTGAGTTTACTTTTGCTACTTGACTCTTTAGGTCTGATTTTAATGAGGTCCTTGATCAAATTTATAGGGAGCTAGGGTGCAAATAATTCCTCTAAAAAGAATTTTGGTGTCATCTTGGTGCTTTATTAGATGCACGTGGGAAACTACTGCATTCACAAAGGTGGATTTGTTCCCCGCATGCATTTTTTGGTTGAGGAGGTTAGTAGTTGTATTTCTACCAAATATTTGCTTACATATCTTATTGATGCACTGGTTTGTTAAAGCTCTTTAACCCATTGATGAACTACAACCATTGAGAATTTGGTTGGTTAATCTATAACTGACAGGGCTCCATGTGATTAAGTGCCTGTTTGGATGAGATTCTGGGAGGCCCGAAATCTCTTCTGATGGCCCATAATCACTTTTAAGAGTGTTTGGATAAAAAGTGAGAAAAGTGATTGTAAGCCCAAAAGAGATTTTGAGGCCAATTTACTTAAGCTGCCTCCCCCCTGATTCTGATTCAGCTTCTGATTCTACTTCTGATTCTATTCTGAAGCTATCCCAAACAGGCACTAAGCCATTTATGAATCTAGATTTTTAAGGCTAGGAGCCTAGGTTCATGTAGTATATTTCAAAGAAGAAATTTAGATTGAAAAATTCAAGCAAAATAATATCAAGAGGGTTCAGATAGAAATAAAAGGGAGTGCATAGAATAAACCTATAGATCATAACCAAAACTCAATATCTAGCAACTTCTTTGGAAGTAATCATGACCTTCAATTAGGCTGCAATATATATATATAATTCATCCTCTATTAAAGAAATTTCATAGTTGCTTTCCTATATAGACTTGAACTTAATTCTAATCTAGAATGCTAAAGTTATAGATTGGGGTTTTGTTTTTTTATTTTTTATTTTTTGTTTAGCTCTTGTGTATACCTTATGTACTTGGGCATTGCCCCCCCCCCCCCCCCCTTCCCTCTCTCTTTAATACAATATTTACTTCATAAAGAAAAAAAAAAAGTTGAGACTAATAGATAGATGGGGTAAGCGTAGTGAGCTTAGGGACTTGAGTGGTGGCGGAAATTATTTTTTATATTTTTAAAAAAGAGGGCTTGATTGGTTTAGCAAAAAATAAAATAAAAAAAATTAGGAGGACTCGAGTGGTTTGAATTTGGAAAAGTCATTGGTGTTGGAAATCTAACTAGGGAGGAAAACTACAAAGGGCGGAATTAAAATTTTCCTACGATTCCCAAACCCATGAATCCGATTATGCATAATACAAAAACATAAACCCTAACTACCAAGAGAGTTGGGATTACTTACAGTTGATTAATGTCTTCTCCTTTATGCTCCAAACTTTGTCTTCTCCTTTTTGCTCCAAGCTTTGTCTCTGGATAGCGGTGAATGAGCAGCCCAAGTGTGCTGCCTCCAACGGTATCCACACCTAGCTTGAGCTTGAAGTCCTTTCCTTCTTCTTCTTTGTTGTTGCTAGAGGTGGAGAAGAAAGAGAGAGAGAGAGGGAGAGCTGTAATTTTCAACCAGTCCTTGGGGAGGAGTGATTGTGATGATGTCATCACCTTATAGTGGGCATTATATAGCCCACTAATAGGGCCGGCCAAGGGGGGATTCCAAACCCTAATCTAATTTGTGTAATTACTCTTAATTACACAATTAGCCCACTAGTTTGCATCAAATACAAATTAGCCCCTTAAAGAACTTTTCTTTAATCACTTATACCCTTTCTCTCATAGACAATCAAGCTCTCTTAGCATGATCAGTGTGTGACCCATTGGGTTCACATCATCAAGTAGTAGGAACAGCACAAGTTGTGCACAATGAAACACTTTCCATTAAGGGTCTAATTGAAACTCCTTTCAATTCCCTAATTGATTATAACTCATTTATATCAATTAGGGCTTCTACTAACCATGAGTAACACCTAGCATATGGCTCATGGTGTGGTCCTTAATGAGGTGAATAGTCATTTACAAAGAACCCTTCTATTATAGTTTACAGGTTACAATTCTATCCTTCCATCAACACAATGTCTCCAATTGAACTAATAGGACATAGAAGTCTGTCAAGTCCCTAGTTCAATTACTTTATACTCATTCATTAATATCAACTCAATGATGAACTTATGGAAACTCCTTTCCATATCCATTCTACCATGGGCCCATGGATTTAATGAGTTATATTCAATGAATGCTGTATGAGACATTCACTCTCTTTTTCCTGAGAGTGATGGATTCATTGTTGATCACTCACATGCCTTCACACACATAGCAGTAGGGCCAATGAACACCCTTACAGACCCCTGAATAGGATCTGCACTTAGTGTTATCAAACTTCTAAAGCTACATGTATAAGACAACCATGGTGTCTCAGGTCTAAGGATTACTTATACCACTATAACAATGAGAAACTGATTGACAGGCAGGTTAAAACTCTATTCAGTTTATCTCATATCTTTGGTCACATTCAGTGTACCTATTCTTATAATAGGCACCCACTTGTTAGTTGTAGTGTCTCCACATAAATAGCTTGAGACTAGCTATCCTCCTATAGAGTCAACCTAACAAGTGCTAGTCCTATGGTTCATTACTGTCCATCATAGTGAACCTTCAACTAGAAATGATTTAGGAGTTTAATACAGAGATATATTTACAGTCTCAAAATTACAACACTTTGTAATTTCATATTCTCAACTCTAACTCCATGGACATATTATGTAAATATAAATGATGCATATAAACACAATAGAATAAGCCCTTTTATTAAATCAATAATAAATGTGACATATATAAATGAAATCAATTGATTGTTCCTAATCCCTAAACAATCATCTCCATGATTGGCTCTAGGGCATAATCCTAACAATTGGAAAGGGAAAAATTATGATTTTAGATAGATCTAGTCATAACATGCCCTCAAGCTCATACGCACATGGCTATTGTTTTGTGGGTTTCGTCATTTGGCCCCATTTTGTTTGTTTTCTATATGCTTTTTCACGGTACATTCAATCTATGAACACTTGAAGTTATAGTTGTGGTTTTTTCCACTATTTTGTTTGTTTTGTATGGCCCTCTTGGCTGCATTTGCAGATATGGGGGAGCTCTGAGAGACCTTGGAGCTTCTGCAGACATGGAAGCACTAGAGAAGAAATAGATCCGCACTCCTATATCTGAATCGAAGGTGATTTCCAAGCCTTTATAGTCTTAGATTTCAATTATTATTTATTTTTAAAAAAAAATGTGAGGGAATTGTGAGAATTGATGTTTCTTATTTGTGTATTGTTTTGTTTGATTATGGATTTCATTTGCAATTACGGGTTGGGTTCATATGATATATTTGTGTCTATACACGCATATAGAGCTCCCTTTTCTTTTCTTTCTTTTTTTTTTCCTTTTTTCATTTTTTAATCTAAAATACTTTCAGGTGGGAAGGCCCAAAAACATTTTTAAGCATGGAGAGGACTTCTCTTTATTGTGGGAAGGACAAAGTTACAAAGTGTTCAGCAAATCATAAAAAAAACTGCACTTATGTAGCATTCTTGGGGTAGGCCACTTCGTAAGTAAAATCCAACATCTTCGCTCCTTTTCATTAGAAGTATAAATCATTATATTACTATTCCTATTTGAAATTTGTATGTAAAGTATGGATATTATAGTACTTTCCATTGAATGGAAAATTGAAGAGTATTGGTTGGCCACAAAGATTCCCCCCCCCTCCCCCCTCCCAAAAATAAAAAAAATGAAACAAATAAATAAAGATTGAATTGCTTAAATATCTGTTCTTGACACCAATTAGTTGGTTCTAGATGAGTGTGGGTTGAAACTTTTAAAATCTTAGCAATCCAAAGCTAACTTGCAATGCTTGGACAGGATTAATATGAAGAGGAAGGAGCACAATCCGGGAGCAAAAGTAGAACACGCAAAAGGGCACACAAAATCAGGGACCTATGCGACAGATGCCCATCACAATAGGGTAGCACAAATTAGCACAAGGTTGGCTTTGAGAGTTTATTTATTTATATATGTATTTAAATTCAATGCATTTTAACATCATTATTTCAACTATTCTCAAGGTTGGGTTCATGCAGACCATTAATATTTAATTGCAAAGCTATTTATGAAACTAAACAATGCTAAATCCTTAGAAAAGCATTTATATTTTAGCATTTATACTTGGGTTTGGATTCCAAGCAATTTTATGTGATTTAAATAAAATAGACAAATAAATTTCTACATCTCACTTAATAGGAAGAATAATGCGTCACTGAATAAACGACGTTCAAGCCAATAGCCCTTGGGACTAATGGCATGTACCGTTCCAAAAAGGTCATGGGGTTTATAGAGGTCTTGGTTTCGGTAAGAACAAGAAAACCATTCCTATTTCTTTTTCGCTTTCTCTCCTCTTCCTCTTTATATTCTTCTTGCTTCTCAACTAGCAGTGGGATTATGAAAGGGCAGTTTCTACAAAGACCGCCACGTGGGGCATGTACTGCGTACCCAATTGCTTTATTCTTTCTCCTACAAGGGAGCTTTCATGCCAACTAGGATTTTGATATTTGACCTTTTATCTGATATGCTATAATTTCTAGCCAATTCCTATCTGAGCAAATTTAAAATATTTTGATCTAATTTGGACTTTTTCAGATAAATGAGGAAGCTTGAAAATTCTCATATCAAATTGGTGTCAAGGTGGTTGTTGCTTATGGAGGAGCACCAATTCATCAGTAGGTTCCATATTTCTTTTCCAAGTTTCTTCCTCTCTTTTTTTTTTTTTTTGGTGTGAATTTTCTCAAACCTTATCTTGTTTTGACTGAGAATTGGTGACTTTAAACTAATTTTATTCAAATGAGACTGAAAAATTGAAATGGTGGCATTTGAAGAACGCCTAAAAATTGATCTTAAATCATCATATGTGGTGATTGTTCCAATTTTCTTTGATAGCCCCATTTTCTACGAGACATTTGTAGCTTTAAATGATATCCAAAAACCATGACACATCCAAACAGGCCCTAAATTGATGTTCAGCCTAAACTATATAGCTGGATAACATTTTTTTTATTTTATTTTTAAAGTAGGTAATTTTGTTCATTAGTAAATATACATCCTTGAAAACTAACATATTTCCTTTCCTAGCAATGAATACAATGTAATTTTGAATATTAATTTGCCTAATTACAAAATTATTACTTTCATTTTATTCTTAGTGTGGTCAGTTTTCCAATTATGAGTTATTATTTTAAAGAAAATATTATTTTTCATTTCTAATCTGCCCTCATTTGTACGTTTCATTTTCTTTGGTGTCCCCCCTCCCTCCTCTTTTGGGTTTGGCCTGTGCTTAACATGATTTACGGGAGATTTGGTCAATATTTTCTCCATGGATTGTGGAGAATCTTTAATAATTTTTGAATGATCTCTGTTTATATGGCAGGGCATTTTTGTCCTGCCATGTTTAAGAGGACTTACAGCTTGAAGTATTTTTTAATGGGACTTGAACATGCACAAGTTTTCAAATTAGGACTTGAGACCAAACACCCCATATAATTTTAACAAAATTTTGATTCTATTTACCTCAAATATGAATTTAAAAATAAAAAAAAATTTGCCAAGGCCATATCCCCCCTCGCTATTGGGAAGGGTTCGAGACACTACTTGGCGAAGTTGGGACGGGTTTGGGGAGTTTTCTTAAAACCCGTTAGGGTTGGGGGCAAGGTTGGGATTTTCTATAAAAACTCATTCAAAACCCACCTCGATTATGTTTTTGCTTTTTACCAAATATATATATCTATATATATTATTCTAGTTGTTTTTGATTTATCGGATACAATTGTGTTACAATGTATTTTATTAATATTTATTTAGGGTTTTTCAAATTGAAAGTGGTTTCATGAATCTAATTAATGAATTATGAAAATTTCTCATTATAAACATGGAAAATTAAAAGGATTAATTTTCACTTTTTTAAAATAAAAAAAGAAAAATCAAATCTAGGTTATCGGACATAATTGGTTTTTCGTCCATCCCCCCTACCCCATCTCATCCGGCCAAATATAAATGGGACGGGACAGGAATGACATTATCAAATTTAATTGGGATGGGAATGAGAATTTAATGCCAAACCCGAAATGGGTTTGAGATGATATATACAATTGTTGGGGTTGGAAAGGGACTCTCCGTCCTAAACCTAAACCCAAACCCACCCCGTTGACATCCATTTTGAAACCTACTTATATAGTGGAAGAATGGAAGGGACCAAGATTAAGTCAACCAAGGGAAAGAAAGGTGGGGGACGGGTAAATGGTTGATTGCTAGGCCCAAAGGAAAATGCTACCTGGACTGGATAGAGCGCATTAATGTGTATCACAACCGTCCGTTATTAGGTTAGAATGATACCAAATTAAAGTTTCTGGTCATTCTAGTCATTTTGAACTCTACAAGAGGGTGCCCGCGTGCACCTGAGCAACCACTCAATTATTGCTATTTTTATTTTTATTTTTATTTTTTAAAAATATATGGATTAGTAATGTTGGTTAATTTACTTAAGTGCCTTAAAAAATTAGTTAATTTTGATTAGACATTGTTAAATTTTGATTAATTTTGGTCAAATTTACTGAAATACACCATGATGGGGTGCCGCAAGCAACAAATGTGGGCTTGAGGATCCAAATGTAGGGTGCTTGAAGCCGCAAATACTCCTCCAAATCCAAAGGCTGGTGCGTTTGGATACCAAATGTTGATGTTGGTGTGGACTCGAATGCTACTAATTAAGGTTGTAACAGCAAAACCAAGAGTTCTTGTTGCAGCAAAAGCTCACCACCCTGCACCTATGCGGCACCAGATCGATTGGGGGTGGTGGTGGTGGGAGCTAGTAGGATTGCTTTATATAGAAACGGATTATAAGTTAGAAACGATTATGTTCATCAACATCAATATTTTTTCAATATAAATGGAAGAGATGAATAGCTCTCCGGGATTCTTAACCATAGAAGCAGAAGCATCAACCAGTTGAAGATTAAATAGGTCGAATACCACATTGTGATGTCACTCTCAAACATTTTGAGATGTTACAAAAATTTCTTCACATATGTTGAACATTTTAAGCAAACCAATTACTCTGATGTTCAGCAACATCTAGTACAGCTACCCAGATATTAAGAACAATGGTCACAATTAAACTGTGCAATTTTCGCTTCCGGCCTCAAGCGTTCGCCTTGGAGTCTGCCTTGAGGTTAACCTTGTTCAGGGAGCTCGTACTCCTTTGCTTCTGCAGAACTAATTATTCAACGGAAGTGCTAATGCATTTCAAGCTCAAAATTTGCAGGTAAGGCCATCTGTGGCCTGCCACAAATATGCTAGGCATGATCGATATACAAGTCTTATATACATACAAATGAATCCTGATTGAGATTCATTGGGTTATTCACAACACGGTTCATTGAGGGATTTTCATCAAACATCTTGCATTCATTACCAACGCAAGCTCAACATTCAAGTGTTCAACAAAAGCCAAAATATCAAAAAGCTCAACAGTGAACATACTTCACAAAATATAGATTCGATTCAATTTTCAACAATAATCTATATCACCACATGTTATCACCACCACCACCGCCAATGCCTCTTGTTATCACTACCAGCACATAGGGCTTGCCCTTAGTATTTTGGGCCATAAACAAACTCCTAAACTAGGACTCTCTATACATACTCATACGCACAACAAAATTTAATTTTAAGTAAACACCAATTTTTTCCTCTAGTACACACACAATGTTTGCTTGCATATTTGAATACTAAAAATTGCTTATATAGATTAAGGTCTCAATAAATCATTACTAGAACTCAAAAAAAAAAAAATTAGTAATAAAAAAAAATCTGCTCTTGTTGCTTCATAATTGAGCAAAATCGAAAGATACATAACAAAATCTAAAGCGATAATACCCAAAAGAAATGAACTAACTACATAGGTTAGAATTGATTTAGGGTTCTTGGATTTGGTTTGGGGACTTCATTAATCTAAATATTTAAAACAAAATAAAACAAAAATGTATTCTCTTGAGCCTACTACAAGGGTTAGAATTGATTTTGGTTGAGGGAGCTAAGCGGTTGCATACCTTTAATACCCTTAGGTCCTGTACCTTATTATTACCTGCCCACCGCCACCACTACCACAATAATATACGGACCACTGTGAAAATTATAATTAAGGGCTAAATACAAAGATTACTGTCAGTGACTGTAAGGAATTATGATGTCCTCCTATATACTATATAGTATCATTAATCAATATTCAATATTCAATAGTACAATTAAATAGGATTTAATTAGATTTGATCAGGGTTAGACAAAGTTAGAGTGAGTTTGATCATTTGCTTCGTGCATTGCAAAGTTAATTTCCGCGACAATAAAACACCGCTCATTTAAGGGAACGGCTATTGCGCCCCCCCCCCCCCCCCCCCCCTTCTCTCTCTCCCCTCCCCTCCCAATTTTTATCACACCCCCCTTTAGTTTAGGTTTTGTTAGATTTCTTGCAAAATATAAGAGGTTTGGAGTGTGGAGTAAATCCATTGTTGTGTTGGACCTCTCTCCAAAATATGATATTGTGGTGGAGTAAATCCCCTGTTGTGTTTGCCACTAATGGGCCAACCAGCTTCACTGGAAGTCTGGAAATTGATGCCTTTAATGGTGGTTGGGCAGGTGAGTTTGAGTCTGTGAGTCGTGGTGAGGAGGTCGGAGAGGGCGTCGTCACTAACCGTGATGAGATAACGCACCGTTTATTTATTCTATTTTATATTTCCAGCTTTGCTCTTTATTTTATTTGATTTTAATCGTGGCAAAATGATAGCGGTTAGATTTTATTGGAATGATATATATTAGCCGTGAAATGGAGACGAGTGGATAGTAAAGCAACTGTAGAGGATCCAAACCCAATGGGTAGTGGTGCAAAGCATGCCCGTGTCATTGGGAAAAGATCATTTCCGGTATTATCTATTACTCGACATGATCTCTATCATCTATTGATAGATTTCACTAGAGATGAATGGTGGAGTTCATGTATATATATATATAGATACGGGGAAAAATGGTGGAGTTCAAGGATACTCTGGAGCCTCAAGCTTGATTGTTAGCACTGATCATTCCTAACTTAATTATAGAAGCGTGTTCTGACCCTAGCCAGATTTCCCTTGTTGGATCTAGGAGGTAGGGCAAATTCGAGGCGCATGAGAGACATATGCTCGTGTGGTCCAAAGGCATTCATTTGTCTGAGGCCAAACTTGTAATACCCTGAATATTTATTAATTTATTTTATGTGTATATTCAGTGGAATTGTACACAGGGGATAATTTTAAATATTTTTGAGATTAGTTGGATGTTGAGAGACATTGCATTAAATGGCTTTGGATGGAAAATATGCTTAAATTGTGAGATATATATATATATATATATATATATATATATATATAGGTGAAGGAAGGAAAAGACAAAAAAAGAAAGAAGGGAGACTAGTTTTCGGTGTGAAGAGAAGAAAAGAGAGAAAGAAAGAAAAGAAAGAAGGAAAGAGTAAGAAAGTCAAATAAAATAAATGGATTCGGTGAGAAAGAAGAAAAAAGTGGCGTGTGAATAGAAGAAAAAGAATAAAGGTGGCAGGAAGAAAGATGGCGGGTAGGTGTAGAAATTAAAAAGAAATAAAGGAAGAGAGAGAAATAGGAGATGAGGACGTGGGAAAAGAAGGGAGAAAGATAGAAGATGAGAAGAAATAAATAGAGAAGAGAAAGGAAGAAACGAGCAAGCAGAGGGGAAGCGAGAGAGGCAGAGGACCGACGGTCTAGTTGCCAGATCAAGGGAGTTCTAATTACACATGCGAGTATGGATTTTATATTTTTTTTGCAGATTAATGCGTCTAAAGTGGTGGTTATTCATTTTATTCACTTATTTTTGAGGTAAGGGGTTTAATTCTTGTACAGTGAATGATGATTATTTGAAGCATATATTAAGATTTGATTTATGCAAAGTGATAATTATTGATGGTGATATTATTTGATGTCATGGATTATGATGATTGATTTTATTGACAGATGGATTATATTTGAGGTTGATGATTTGGAGTTCGTATTATTTGATTTATATATTATTTTGAATATATAAATGCTTGCATGCGATTTTGAAACATTATTTATTGTATAGGAATTGGATTTCCTATTGAGCTGTTGTTCGCTCACCCCAATATATTTTCAGGTGATCATTGTTGGAGGCACGTAGTAAAATTGGAGTCGAGATTTGGAGAGACTATTGTGTACATGTATTTTTATTTAAAGATGATGTAATTTTATTCATTTGGTTAGCCAATGTATATTGATGATGAGTTTTGGGTTAACCATGGCTACCCGCAACTGCGCAATACTCTGCATTTTCAAATGGAATGTATTTTTGAAAAGATTTATTGTACGGAGCTCATAAATCTTTTACGTGTTTATGGTATATAAATTTTGGGCCATTACAAAACTGGCCCGAGTGCATTCTGGATCAAGGGAACCATGGCCCGAAGACATTGCTGGCCCGAGAGCATGTGGACCCAAAGACAGTGTTCGGGCGACCGAAGAGCCCCGCCTATCTCGGGCACATTACCGAAGGATTACACATGTCGAGGTTTCATACGTCGATCGCAAATATTCTACACAACTTCCCCTGAGCCATTACGTTCTTCGGTCACAAAGTTAACGAGGACATAATGGTTCTGACAAAATGGGACTTGCATTTAATAGGCATCGTTTCGTGTACCCAAGGGAACTGTTGGGCATACAAACCCATACGATGACATCAACCTCAGGGGGGAAAGGTATGTAAGTGTTTCATCCTTTTTTCCCATTCTCATTCTTGTTGCCAGAGCTCTTACCCAACGAAGAGAAGTCGCCGAAGAAAGATTTCTGATCACCGCCCTCTCGCTGGAAATCGCTTTCTTTGAATTTTCCGGTAAGTTCTTCACTCGTTCTTCATGTTCTTCAGCATACTGATATTAGCCCACATGTGATCTCCTTTTTTTGATCCGTTCATGAAAACCTTGGTGATCATTAACCTGTTTGTAGATTGTGATCCCGACCGAGCACAAACATTGTGCTCAGTCGTGGTAGTCGTGGTGAACTGAGGGGTCTAGCCCTCGGGTTAATAGGTCTAAGCTGGGTTTTTTCTTCCAGTGTAAATGCCTTAGGAAAAATCAGTTTGAACGAGCTCTGTTTTTAACAGATGACTCATTTAATCTGAGGGGACCCAAATAAGGAGAAAGAGTTCGGTAAGAAATTTAGGTTTAAAGATGGTCTAAACTTTTGGTCCATCGAGGTCAGTGAAGAAGTGGGGACCATCGATGACCGAGGAGGTGTCTCGATTCATAACATTAATTTTTTTGAGTGCGGCGTTCAGGTCCCCTTCCCCAAACTGCTAATGGATTTTTTTTATTTTGTCAACCTAGCACCGATTCAGCTCAAACCGAATGCGTACAAGGTCGTCCTCGGTGTAGTGGAGCTTAATAGAATCCTCGGTACCAATCTCGGGGTTGAGGAGATAATGAGCTGTCATCAACTCGCTCGGTCACAGGGGGGCTATTACCTCAAGGTCTGAGACTCCGAGAGGGTATTGGTTACTCACATTCCCAACAGCAATTAGGGACACCAGTCCGATCTGGTTTTTATTTATGGGGACTTTGAACCACCCATGCTTGGTGAAGAAGGCCGAAGGGTCCTTCGGGAGCTCGTTGTACCTCGTAAGTTTGTCCAACTTGATCGCTTTTCTTTTTTGACCTTTTATGTCTCCTCGGTTTTTACCCTTCTCTTATTATTTTGTAGCCGAGGCCGCTTTTGAGATCCCTATCTAATACAAGGAGTCTGACGTTGAGAAAGTGCTAAATTGCTGAGGACATGACGGCTTTGGTCGGGCAGCACACGTCCTCCTTAAGTACGAACCGAGATACCACTCGTTCTTGGCGAACAGCGTACCCGAGGGATATCCTCTCCTTCAGGCTCAAAAATCGAAGAAGAAGAACAATGTTGTGACACCAACCAAGAACGAAGTTGTGATCGCCCTTGGTTTACAAAACCAAGGTAGTGAAAAGTGTTCAAGTTCTACAGGAGGGGAAGCCGAGAACATAGCCGACCGAGCAAAGGTTTCCTTTAATGTTCCTGTGCCAAAAACAAAAGGTTCTAAGGGCGCTAGCTCGAAAAAAAGGCCTGACCCTATCAAGGAAGCCATGAGAATGTGTCAACAAGGCGTTAAGCCCTTCGTTCGGGAGACCTAGAGGCCTATTCTGAAGACAATCCCGCTGCCGTTAGTCAAACCGAAGAGGCCTGAAGAACCTTCTCGGGCACCTACACTTTTGGGCGCAACCTCCTTAGTCTCAAAATCGAAACAGCCCATCTTTCTTGAAGAGTTATCTCCCGAACAAGGTTGACTATGAGCCCATCACGCTAGATAGCGGCCGCCGAAAGATCATGAGAGACCTGCTTCAGTTCCCAATCCCCTCAAACGGTACGCTCTCAATGCTGAAGGATCCCAAGTTCACTTTTCATTCCATCGGGAACTTACTAAGGTTCCCCTCGGATATAACGAGTCACAAAAAACACTCTTCGGTGGAGCTTGAGTATGAGGCCTTAATCCACTAACTTTTGGTAAGTGTTTGAAATATTTTCTTTACTTAGAATTTTTGCAAGTGCCCTTGTTTCTTACTTCGTTCGGATGCATACAGGGAACCCAACAAACCATGCTCCTTAAGAAGCACCTTCTAAAGATACAGGACCGATACAACAAGGAAGTGCTTGAATCGGCGGCAAAGAAGGCAGAGCACGAGGCCGAGATTACCATCTTGAAGGAGAGAATAGCAAAAGGTAATTAGGAGTCCGAGGAGGCTAAGAAATTCCTGACTGAGAGGGCTGCTATGGTTTCCAAGCTAGAAAGTGTTCGAGTGGCTGCTAGGCTTTCCCAGGAAGAACTCGAGAAGTCTCAGGCCTTATTCGAGGACCTAAGGTCCAAGCTTAATAAGTCCCAAGCCGATGCTTCGTACTGGAAGAAGCAATCGGATGAATGGTACGATTAATGGCAGCGTGAGATTGTATCTCGAGCTACTCTAATTGCCCAAGCCTGAGACAAGCCTACCGACGAGTACGTGGACCAAATGGAGCCATATATAGACCGAAACTATAAGCTCAGTTAGGACACCCTCGGTTCTCGGGTGAAAGAGGCCTTTCCTGAGGTTGACTTGGGAAAAATCCCCTTTGAGAGGGTAGTGCTGCCCATTTCGGATGATGAGGGCGAGGAAAATAGGGATGACACCGAAGATGGGGAGGCCTCACCCGAGGCAATCGATGCTGAGGTTTCTGCTGAGGAAGGTGTGACCGAGAAAACAGTTGGCATACCTGAGGAGCCTATAGCCATCGAGAATCCTGTCACTGAGGACCCCATCGCTAAGGACCTTGCCACCAAGGATCCTGTCACCGAGGACCTTCCGTCTATCGAGACATAGCCCATGACTTTGCCTATTTTTTGTAGTTTTGGTATCTTTCTCTTTTTGTTACTTTGCCCGAGGGGCTTGCCTTGTATCTTTTGAACATATTTTATGGAATACTCGTATAATTTGTCTATTGCCCAAGAAGGCTTTTTTTTTATATTCCGAGTATATATATCTTAAGTGTTTGATTTGCCATGATTTTTCTAAGTGTTGTGATTGAATAGTGATGATGATGACGACGATGATTTATTTATTTATTTATTTCAATCCAAGAGTATATACCTTTCGTTATCTTGCTTTTATCTGTTAGAATAGTGTGACTACTTAAATAAACAGGGGTATTAATGGCTCGTTATCGTTTAGGACACTTTCGTTGTCCGAATCATTCCCTCTATATGCTTAGTAATGTGTTTATGTTGTTTCCTTCTTTAGGGCAAGACTGGGGAGTTTCTTCCCTTGCTACCCTCTATATTTGTAGGACAGCCGAGGGATTTTTGCAATCGACCCTTTGTCACCTTGGTGGGGCTAGGGTAATCGATCCTCACCACTTTGGTGTGACTAAGGGTTTCTCATGTGATTTTCCTTGTTGTCGTGATGAGGCTAGGGTGATCGGTTCTCGTCATCATGACAAGACTAGGAGAGTGTGCAAATAGCAATATAGTTCCAAACAAAAAGATTTCATCGATTGGACCTAGTTGGTGTTTTTCCAGCCGTGGTCGGATTACAATTTTTCACTTGTAAAATAGTCTTAAGTTCGATACATTGACCGACCTAGGTAGGTCTCAGTCATCTTCGCAATGCTTCAAGTCATAGGAACTCTTGCCTCCGGTAGTGATGACTTCATAAGGCCCTTCCCAGGTTGCTCCAACAAACTCGCCGATTTTAAATTCTCGGGGCTTGATCTTCCTTTCATAGTACTTTGGGAGCTCTTGTTGGTAGACCACTATTCGGATCAAGACTTTGCCCCTTTTTCTTTAGCCAGATCAAGTTCTCGTGCCAGGTTCTCTTTGCTTTGATTTTGATCGGGTTCTTCTGTTCTCAATGTCGAGTATCCCATCTCAACTGGGATGACTGCTTCCGTTCCAAAGGCGAGTGCGAATGGAGTTTCATTTGTCGATCTCTGGGGAGTCGTCCTATATGCCTATAAGACCGATTGAAGTTCCTCGGGCCATCTTCCTTTTGCTTTTTTCAGTTTCTTTTTTATTCCTTTCACAATTACTTTATTTGAGGCCTCTGCTTGCCCATTCGATTGAGGATAACTCGGACTGGCGTAGAAGAACTTAGTCCCGAACTGCATACAAAACTCCTGAGTTCTTTGATTCTCGAACTGAGTGCCGTTATTCGAGATGAATGCGTGGGGAACCCCAAATCTCGTGAAAATGTTTTCCCAAAGGAAGCCGATGATAGCTGAATCTTTAATAGAAGCTAGGGCGGCAGTTTCTACCCATTTTGTAAAGTAGTCGGTTACAACGACAAGGTATCTTCGATTACTGCTTTCTTGGGGAAGCGAACTAACCAAGTTAAGTCCCCATTTTGCGAAGAGCCAGGGGCTTGACAAAGGGTGTAGGCCTCCAGTTGGTCGATGAATTTTGTTTGAGAAAAATTGACAACTTGGGCATTTCTGGGCATATTTAAAAGCATATTTTGCATATACGGCGACCAGTAGCCTTGCGTTATAGCTCGGTGTGCGAAGCGAGCGTCCCCCAGCATGACTTCCACAGCTCCCCTCGTGGAGTTCTTGCAAGATTCTTTCTACTTCATCCGGGTGAACACATCTTAGGTATGCTCCAGGTGAACGATTGTCGATAGAGTAGGCCCTTCGGAGAGAGCTAAAATCGCACCGATTTGACCCTAATATGAGGTCTCTAGTTATGGTCTTCTGAGAGAACATCATTTTTAAGATACTCGAGTATTTCATCCATCTAACTCAGGCCAATTTTGACAATCTCGTCTACTTCCACGCTCCGTTCTATACTCTGGACTTAGATAGCCTCAATATTAATAGTTTTTCGAGCTCCTATTTCTAAGGCTTATGCTAGGAGGGCCTAGTGCGTCTGCATGCTTGTTCTGTTCTCGGATAAGTTGATGGATGCGAACGTTCTCGAAATTCGAGATAAGCTTCTTAGCAAGCTTTAGGTATGCTTTCATCCTTTCAGTCTCGGGTTTCATACTCCCCACTTAGCTGTCGGATCACCAATTGAGAATCGCTGAAAAGATTCAACTTGGTCGCTGACAACGTTAAGGCAAGCCTTAGCCCCGCTAGAGCGGCTTCGTACTCAGCCTCGTTGTTTAAGGCGGAGAATTATAATCTGATGGCACTCTCTAGAACTTCACCTATTGGGGTTACGAGGACAATCCTTGATTCCAACTCCTCAATTGTTCGAGGCCCTCGTCGACGTATAACTCCCATCTTTCTTTACCCTTGGCCCAAGTTTAGTCGAGGAGGAGATAGCTGAGTGTTCGGGTGAACTTTTGCTTGAATCATCTTATTTAGGGTCCTAGTCGGTGAATTCAACAATGAAATCGGCTAGAACTTGCTCTTTAATCGTTGTTCTCGGCTTGAACTATATATCAAATGTCGCCAGCTCAATCCCCCACTTAGAGATTCTTCCGGAGAGGTCATCCTTTCGAAGAACATCTTTGAGAGGTTGATTTATGAGGACAATGATGGTGTGGGCCTGGAAATAGTGTCGAAGCTTTCTTGACACTATTCGGAGTGCTAGGGCGATCTTCTCCAAGGGCAAATATCATGTCTCGACATCTAGTAAGGTCTTACTTATATAATACATAGGTTTTTTCTCCTTTCCTTCTTCCCGGATTGCGACGGCGCTGACCGCATGTTGTGAAAGCACTAAGTAAAGGAACAACGATTCTCCTTGTCTTGGCTTTGATAGGACGAGAGGCTTTCTAAGTGTCTAATTAAATTCTTTAAGGCAACTTGGCATTCCTCTGTCCAGATGTGCTTTGTTTTCTTCTTCTTTAGGGCTTGGAAAAAAGGTTGACATTTATCCGAGAAGCGTGAGATAAAGCTCCCGAGTACCACAATCATCCCGTTCAACTATTGAACTTCTCGATACGTACTTGGTTCCTTCAGTGATCGTAGTGCTTCTATCTTAGTGGGATTTGTCTCGATCCCTCAACAAGTGACCAGGTGCTTGAGAAATTTTCTGGATCCTATCCCGAAAGAACTTTTCTTGGCGTTGAGTTTCATTCCGAACCGAGGTAGCCTTTTAAAAGCCTCGGCAAGGTCGACTATGTGACCATCCTTGATCACGCTTTTCACGACCGTGTCGTCGAGATAAGCTTCCAGATTTCTCCCGATTAGCCCCTCGAACATTTGAGAGATGAGTCGTTGGTTCGTGGCCCCAGCATTTTTGAGGCCAAAGGGCATCACTCTGTAACAGTAGGTGCCAGTCGAGGTGATAAAGGCCGTTTTCTCTTGATCTTCCTTCGCCATCGGGACCTGATGATATCCGGAAAAGGCGTCAAAGATGCTCAACCGAGCATACCCGACGATGGAATCGATGACTTGGTCAATCTTTGGAAGCGAGAAGCTATCCTTCGGGCAGGCTTTGTTCAAGTTTATGAAATCGACACACACCCTCCATTCGCCATTCTTCTTTCTGACACAAACTAGGTTGGCGAGCCATGTCGGGTACATCACTTCTCGTATGAATCCGACTTTTGAGAGTTTCTTTACTTCTTTGTCTATGGCCCAAGCTCGGTCATTAGACAATCTCCTTTGTTACTGAGTAACAGGCTTGGAGCTCGGATTCGCTCTGAGCCTGTGTTAGATTATATTCGAATCGATTCCTAGCATTTCGTGCGGCGACTAAGCGAACACATCAATGTTTTTCTTCAGGAATTGGAACAATTCGGACGCTTCCTTCTCGGAAAGGGAGTTGCCAAGTAGGAAGTACCGCTCGAGGCATTCATCATTACTTATCATCTTTCGAAGCTCTTCACCCGTTCTATTATTGGGCTCAAGTAAGGTATCTTCAACCCCGAGCTGACCATGCTTTAATTGCTATAATAGGGTCGACGTCTTTCTCAGATTTTTTGCTCTCAGTCCCGCTTTCCTCCGTAGTCTCGAGGTGGATGTTATTCTTTTCTTTCTTCTTTGCCACTGACGATGGGGTGTGAACCCGGGAAAGCAGCCCATAAGGATTGGCAAAAAAGAGGGGATTAAAGATTGTTTGAAAAAGAAAAAGAAATCGCCACCTTATTTTTTAAAGGAAACAAGGAGAACCCTAAAAACACTTTGTTTTAATAAAACAATTGAATAACTCCATGTTTTGAAAAGGAAAGGCAAAAACAATCTTTTTGAAACCAAAGAAATCGGGGATTCGGAGGCTAAGTTATGACATGGGAAGGTTCTAGGCAAAGCCTATAGGCACCCATGTCACCCTTTCGGTCTCTCAGTTTATTTGGGCTAAATTAAAGTCTTACCATACAAAAATCAACAAGTATATCATTACAATAATTACATGCATATCATATATCTCATCCATCCAAGCACAATCAAATAAAGAAAATAAAATAAAATAGAAAAAAGGAAATAAAAGATAAAAACCTAGGATACTTGGATCCTAGAATGGACTTGAGCCTCAAAACGAGTGCTTACGTACCATGCAACGAAATACATGGATCAAAGTCCACGTAGTTCGATTAAGAATAGGGTTAAATCCTAATACAAGCCTATGGTAAAAACCCTAGGTTTCCTTATTAAAAGAGAATTAAATAAACTAAGTTTGAATTTAGGAAAACTTCCACAAGATGGAAACTTTAATAAAAAATCAAAATTTTATTAATTAAGGAAACCCTTAATTAGGACCATATGTTCATATTAAGAAGAAACCCTAAAGAGGGAGAAGAGAAAGAGTTAAGGAAGAAAGAAGTGAATTGGGGCACTTTCACACCCTACTTACCTTTGCGTAATAACTCCAAGCATTAGTAAGCTTAAGCAATAACAACTCTATATGCCATAGGACGATTATCACACCTGTTCGCACCCTTACATGTGCTCAAAACAAGACAAAAAGAACAAAATAGCAATCTAGACAGAATAGTATTATGGCTTAAAAGCATCCACTAATCATGCAAATAACATAAACAGTGAACTTTCATAAGCCTTAATGCAATCCTAGAACCATGACATGCACAAAAAACCTAAAAATCCACTAACATGCATGCTAAAAATATCATAATTATTCTATATGCAATACATATACAGCAACTATGAAGAAAAATCAACAAAAAATCATAAACTAACATGCTATATGAAACTATCCTAAAAAAAGGACAATGGAAACCCTAAACTCACAATTATGCTTAAAAACATATAGAACAGCCCTAAAACATGCATAACTCATGATGAACAACTTTTAAATCATGTATATTAACTAACTAAAGCTTGCATACATGATAAATATCCTAACTTTAACATGCAATAAGCCTATTCTATAAGAAAACTCATATTCAGCATGAATAAAGGGAGACTTTACCTTAAGAGAAGCTTCCTTGCTGTTGTAGAGACTCTCCTTTTGACTTGTGGATGAATTGAATCAAGCTTCTTCAAGGCTATAGCAGGAACTCCAGCTCTCCTTCGACTCTCTCTCTCTATTATTCTCTCTCAAACACTCAGGTTTAATGCACAAAGTAGCCTTTAGGTGCCTCCAATTGCCTCTCTTGTGCTGAAGCATAGGAGGTATTTATAGAATTTCATTAGGATAAACCAATGGTTGGGATTAAAAAACTAAAAATTAATCCAAGGGTTATTAGAGACTCCCTTGGTGCTTAAGTAAGTCAAAAATTACCAAAAATTAGAAGGAAACACGTCCAAAAGAGTCCTTGTACGTCAAAATTGAGCAAAATCCGTTTTAGCACAAAAATAGGAAAGAGGGCCTCAAGTGACCCCTCAAGGCTGGGCCGCTAGCCACCTGGGCCCAGGCGGCTAGCCGCCCAGGCTTGGGTGGTCACCCGAGCCCACTTCAGCTTTTCTCCTATTTTGGACTTCCTTCCCTTCTAGGAGTGTTTCAGGGGTCAAATCAACTCTGATTTTGATGAAACAAAAGCCAAAATGACCGTGTTTCGATGAAGAATACATTTTTGAACATTTTAAGGTGAAAACCACTAACCATGGGTGCATGATTAGGTTTGACAAAGGCGGTTAACCGCTATGCTCTACCTTTGCAAAGCATAGGTATGCACATATGATTGAACTAAATGTTTTCCAAACCAAAATTAAACTTTCTAAAACACTTTTAGGGATAAAATGATGACTAATTAAAGTCAAATTTGAAAAGATTTGGTTAATAATTGTGAGTCAATTTGAGCTAACCCAAAGAAGAGTCAATTAACCAACTTGAACTACATCGAGCCATTTTAATCCTAAACCATTGATTCATTAAATTGAACCTAGAAATACCTCATATGCATCGATATGAACTCCAATTGACAATTCAGATATCATTTTAAGGTCAAATGAAAATTTTGTGACTTAAAAGACAATTATGCCCCTCAAGTCACAAAAGCTCTTATTATCCCTCAAGATTAACTCTGAATTTAACCAAAATTCATACTCATTGTCCTTGTGACTCTAGAAAACTAATGCAAGTGACTAGATGCAAAAACAAAACAAAAACCTACATGAAATGATGAACCCTAGTAAGGTGGTGCAAAAATAGGGTGTAACATAAGGTATAGCCTGTGAGCTCGTACATAAAGCACTCTCGGGCCACCGCTTGGTTTCCATGGAGCTCCATTATACTTTCAGATCTGGGAAGCAAACGGACTGATGATAGGTTAAGGGTACGGCTTCTATGGCGTGAAGCCAAGGTCGCCCCATTATCACATTGTATCCTGATCGTTCTTCCAAAACGATAAAGTGTTGAATGGTTTGAATTAAGCCAGTTCGGACAGCTAAGGCGATTTGCCTGAGGGGGTAGGAAAGGTTCCTGTTAAATGCTTTTAAGCTTAAGTTGCTCGGAGTAAGATCATCCTTCTTCAACCCCAGCTGATCGAAGAGTTTCTTGAACATGACATTCACTGAAGCCCCGTTGTCAACATAGACCTTCCCGACATCATAATTCGCAATCATCATTCAAACTATCAGGGCATCATTGTGAGGATGCTGCGTTTCAGCGGCCGAATATTCTTCCTGAAGAATAGGGCCGAACTTACATCATCTTTTCCTCTTTTAGCTACGAGCGTTGGTTCCGACTTCACTTCGAATACTTCTCGAAGGTGGGAGGCTTTCTGGTATTGCGTCCGAAGGGCATTTGTGGAGACCGAAGCCTTATCAGAGGCTCTACTGATTACATCAATGGCTCCCAGGATAGTATATCCTTCGGCTTCGGCCCTCGATTTTTCGATCTTTTTCTCTTTAGGCTTCTTTCGATCGTCGCCCTTGGTTATAAACTCACTTAAGTGTCCGGACTTCGCCCATGCCTCGAGGTTGTGCTTTAAAGTTCTACAATCTTCAATTTTGTGGCCGTGATCTTTATGGTATTCGCAAAACCATTTTTTGTTTCTCTTATCGGGATCTCCACCCACTGGCCTCGGCTTTTCGAAGAAATCTTTATTCTCAACAATTTGCAAAAGCCTGTAGATTGGCATGGTGAAGATAGTAAGTACAGCCTGGTTCAGATTAGGCGGTGCCTTGTTTCTTGTCGGTTCGTTTTTGGCTCGATCATCTTTCGTTCGGTCTGTTTGGGAGTTTTTATCCTTCTTCTTATCTGCCTATTCGATCTCCTTAGTCATTCGGAAAGCATCATCGAGTCTTATGTATATTTGAACTCGATCAAGTAGCTTCTCAATGCTAAGTGAGCTGTTCGAACAATCGAGAGGATCAGACCAATCCTCGCTTAAAGATATCAAGAGCACTCCGCTCGTCTGGTTCCTTGATTTCGATGTAGAGTTCCCAGAACCTCTGAGAGTAGTTGCGCAAGGGCTCTTCTGCCCCTTACTTCATCTCGTACAGGTTTTGCATGGTCTTGGCGTATTTTTTGCTTGTTATGAATCGATCCCGAAAGAGTTTGACTAAGTCATCCCATCTTCGGATTGACTTCTCCAGAATCTTCGCGCACCACCTCATAGGAATCTCCTCAATGCTCATCGGGAAAATTTTGCATATAAAACCCTTGTTGTTTATGTAGAGGGGCATTTTCTGGACATAATACGTCAAGTGATGGTCGAGATCCGTAACCGGAGCATAAGGAGTAAAAGTTAGCTCACTGTAATTCTTGGAGTTAGGGTGGTTTGGATCCAACTTGCGAAGGGGGATTTTCCTACCCGTAAATAGTTCGGCGTCGGGCGAGCTGGCTCCTTCATTATCTTAATCTCCGCTCAGACCTTCTTTGCGAACTCGTTCGATGTTAAGTCTCCAATTCTCCTTCTTCTTTCTTCTCGAACACTTCTTCTATATCGACTCGATTTTGCTGAGCCATCGAAAGCCTCGTAGCGATCTCTATCTCTTCAATTGGGCCTTAGGGCAGATATCTCGGAGCGGTGTTCACTCCCTTTTCGACCTTGGTTATCTTCCCGACGAGTTCGTCTAACACGACCGTAACGACCTTTGAATAGAAGTCCTCAATAAGTACTCGCCTCCTGTCAGTTCTTTGGTGCTCAACTCTATCCTTCAACTTCCTTTGGCTCTGGTTCTTATTCCTTTCAGACTGCCTCTTCTAGCCATGCCCTCTTCGGCTCTACGGTCGAGACTCTGAGGGATAAGAGGTGTAGCTCCCCTTATCACTACCGTCCTCTACTGCCATCCGGCCGCAGCGAGGGGAGGTTTGGTAGTGGCTACGTTCCTTTAGGTTGAAGTACTCTTGCTCTAGGGTGAACTTCTCGCGTTACGTGTCCTCTCATCGCCCATAGAGCATCACCACTACAGCGATGACAGCCTCTGGGTTGGAGTGTTCCGCGACTGCCCTCTCGTATGCAACTTGGACCTCTTGCATTTGGGTTTGCACCGCAGGCCTACTAGTCTCCCCGATGAAGATTACACTTGCCGAAGGGCGCCCGGTTAGCGGTGAAGGAAGGACTATGCTCACGCCGTTAGGCTTTGGCCCAGCATAAGTTGCTCTAGATCTAGTTCGCCTCACCATTTGTAAGAAAGGGAAAACGAGCTCAAACAAAGGCTTCTTGTTTGCTTCCCACAGATGACGCCAAACTGTACGGGAAAAAATCTGGACAATCAGCGGAGCGCTTTAAGGAAGGTGGTCCGACGATCTAGAGTGCCACGTAACAGTGGTCAGTGAGAACTGTAGAGGCTAAGACAACTCCCGAATGTACAGTAACTCTTGATAGCTCCAATGAACAATAGTGCTAGATGGCTCGCTGAATAGTGCCGTTCGATTCTCCAGTGAACAGTAACCTGAAAACAAAGAGAACCGTCAAGGGAGGCTGGGGGTTGTCCTGCCTAAAACCCTCTGATGCTCAAGTCAATCTTAATGTCTAGAGATAGAAAGAGAGCAATGAAAATGGGAGAATCTCTAGGGTTTTGTGCCGTTGTGAAACTTACTCCTTTTGGTGCAATAGTATTCCTTTTATAGGAAGAGACTAGGTTTCGAATTAGGTCATCATTTTCACTCAACCGCAATTAATTTAGGGTTCCACACTAACCTGGGTTAATTCAAGTTTTCAGGTTTGATCAGGGATACTCTGGAGCCTCAAGCTTGATTGTCGGCATTGATCATTCTTAACTTGGTTATCAGAAGCGTGTTCTGACCCTAGCCAGATTTCTCTTGTCGGATCTAGGAAGTAGGGCAAATTCGATGCGCGTAAGAGACATATGCTCATCTGGTCCAAAGGCATTCATTTGTCCAAGGCCAAACTGGCCTGAGGGCGTTCTAGACCAAGGGAACCATGGCCCGAAGACATTGCTGGCCCAAGGGCATATGGACCTGAAGGCAGTGTTCGGGCAACCGAGGAGCCCCGCCTATCTCGGGCACATTACCAAAGGATTACACATGTCAGGGTTTCATACGTCGGTCGCAAATATTCCACACAATATATATACTAGATATTGCACACGTGCGTTGCACATGAATTTTTATCTAGTAACAAAATGATTTTGTGCTTTAAAAATTAACATACATGTTAATCTCTAGTCTGACTAATCTCGTACAACATGGGTAAGATCACTGCCTACTCCATTAATATCTACGATAGCTCACAAGAAAATTTTATAAAGGTTAAAGTCCAAACATGGATATTGTACTTGATGTATCCAATCCAAATAATCAGGTATATGAGGCAGCCTTGTTTTAGGGTCTCAAGTAAAATTAGATTTTCTTTTTTTCTTTTTTTCTTTTTTTTCAAAGAAGTGAAGTCTGAGTCTACTTTTATTGCTTCCTTGTCGATTAATGAAAAGAATGGACTAAGAAATAATTTAAATTCTGATAATGTCCATTTAGAAGTAGATTTTAAGCCTATCATTTGGTGGAAACCCTCCTAGCATGGTGGCAATTTACATCCACTGGATGATTAAAGGCCACAAGAGAATCCACCCATGTTGATTGTAGCAAAAAAAATAATAATAATAATAAAATGGTCTCATTTATAATTTGAGTAGACCCTTTGGCTTTTGAGTTGTGGACTTAATTTTGGCCTTACATTTGGTTTTGGGCTCTCATTAATTATAATTTTTTTTAAAAAAAAATTATTAGTAGCCTGAAGCATAATCCATGTCTCCATGAGCATTTTTTATTGAAACAAAACTACATGAGTATATGTAATTGTGTAAACATATCAATGGAGAGAGATGCTCTATCTTTATTTATTTATAGTATAAAGTTAATAAAACATTCTATCAAAAAAAAAAAAAAAAAGGTTAATAAAACACAACTAGGTAATTACATGAGCAACAAAGGAAAATGGATAACCAAAGAAAAAGCAATAGGTAGGCATAAATAAGCAGGTTGTGTGAGGTGGAAGGTGGACGGTTGGGATCAAAACCCAACCCCACATCCTTTCCATACTCTGAGGTCTAAGATATGTGATATGAGATCTGAGCTAAAAAACCAAAAACAAACCCCTCATCGCTCTATCTCACAATATCTCTCTCTCTCTCTCTCTTCTCTCTCTCATCATCTATAGAACATTCTCTCTCTATATCTCTGCTCCACTGTCTCTCAAGAGTCTCCTCTTTCAAAGCTTCCCAATCCATCCACAAACCCCTCGTCGCCACTTCAACCTTCGCCAGTTTTCTTCACTGGAAGATCTATGGGTTTTTTCCCCACTGACTCTTTTCTATTCTCTCTATCTCTCGGTTTTTTCATTCATAGCTTTGAGTTTTTTTCTTTTTTGGTTTTTGATTTCTGTATTTTTTTTACTGAAACTGATTTGGTTTTGGTATATTTGGTTCTTCTTTTTTTTTCTTTTTTTTTTGGTTTGTATCATCATTCTTCCATTCAATTTTTTTATAGAGTTCATGGCTTCATGAATTTTTTTCTTCATATGGGTTTTGTTTTGTTTAAATTAGAGATTGTAAAGTTTTAGCAAAGAAAAAAAAATCATACAAAATTTGTATATAAGAACAGCTGGTGTTAAAAACATACCAGATAGTTAGGTAGGCAGGCAGGCAGGCAAAGACAAAAGAAAGTTGAAGACGTAGTTTTCATTGTAGAATAGAAGAAGCAGTAGTGGAACGTGTAGTATGTTTGGGCTTTTGGACTGTGTTTCAGTTTCTATTTATATGTTAGGGTTTTAGGTTTTGTAAACGTGTATTTCAATTAAACGATGTTGAAGGGTCAATTAGTATTTAGGATTTTAAATATGGGTATAATGGTCGTTCAAAAGTTTTTCTCATAGGAAATGGTGAAAATAAGGTTGAAGCCACTCTTGATGGAGAAAGTGGAATTTACAATCCGACTGTTTATTTATTATAGACGAATTATAGTTTCCGTTTCCTTAGAATTCCTATCTGGATTTGGTTTTATTTAATTATTATACGAATTATAGTTTCCTTAGAATTCTTGTTAAGGTATGTGTTTTATATTGCTATATTTCCTATATACACAGAAGGGTAATTGTATAGTTTTCTTAGAATTCTTATTAAGGTATGTGTTTTATATTGTTATATTTCCTATATATGCAGAAGGGTAGTTGTGTATTTAAAAATTAAAATAAGGGTAGTTTTTCTCACATTCATCTTTATATATATATATATATACATATATATATATATAGAGAGAGAGAGAACATACCATCTCCAATCAAGGTATGCCCCGGGCCATAACTCAAAATATCAAATTATTTACTAGGCTCAATGCAACTTTAGCATTAACGCTCATAACACAACACGTGATATAAAAAATAATACACATTTTTCAAACAAAAATTCATTTGATATGTCATCAAAAAATTCATATTAAAAAATTATCAAATGATTCGATCATATAACCACAAATTCTCAACTGTTCTAAGAAAACTGCTAATCAGTTCATGGGCAGCCCCACATGTAGACATCCATGTGAAAGAAGTAGAACCATTTCTATTTTGTGCTCAATTTGATATGTAATGTCAATCTTTCTATTCGATGCGGGACCCATCTCATATATCACACCTGGTGAAATAGTGAAATTTAACCATGGGATGGAACAACTATATATGCAGTGTCAATGACCCATAACTATGCCATAAAGCATTAACCACATCACATACACCTAACATCAATTACTAAGGGACGGTTTTTAGAATACTACCAATACACCGAGGGACAGTTTTCCTACAAACTAAGGGACGCTAATTTAGTACCAATATACTAAGGGACGGTTTTCTAAAAAGCTCCCAAAACATTGAGGGATGGTTTTCGATAAAGTGACGCTAATTTTCGTCCCTAAAAAGGTTGTTCTCCTTTCTTTCTTTTTTTCAATAAAATTAAAAATAAAAATAAGAAGGCAAGCTGATATCCCATATATCCCTTCTAAGAGGTCCAAACCTACAGAAGCTCCTACTATATATTCTTTCCTCTCTTTTTAACTGTTAATACAAACATATGTTAGGCAATATTTCAATTATATCCCAAAAGACCCTAAAATGTAATAACAAAACACTAAACGCGTTCAAGGTGAAATTTCAAAGAAGGATGCTGGCAAACCACACACTTGATGGTCTGGAAACCATAGTTGGAAACCTAGACCTGCAATCATTCCCAAAGCAACATCATAAGAAATGTTAGAAATAAAAAATAATCATGGCAAAATATAAATTTATTGAGGCAGAACATTATCTATATATATATATATATACACTAGATATAGCACACGTGTGTTGCACGTGAATATTCTTAAATACAAAATAATAAATACATAAATATTTTATATTTTTTCATAAAAGATAAAGTTTAAAATTCAAAAGTACCTTTTTTTTTTTTTTTTTTAAAATTTTATAATCAAAATTGTCAACGAAAGATTAAAAACTCTTTAAATATACATTCATAATTTTTTTTCCTTCATATAACGGAATATTTGAAGAATTTATATACCTTAATTTTAAATGAGGAGTACGTGATGCACCTTATACCAAAAAGCGTCAATTACACCTTAAGCAACCTCAACTGAAGGAAATTATTATTATTTTTAAAAAATAAAAATAAAAAGATTACGTATTGATTCCATGCCATACCTCTATAATATATGATCAAAGTACATGTTGCTTAATTTAGACACTTTTGAGGCGGAATTTGGTCAACTTGCCTTGCTCATATTCAAAAACTTGGTAACCAAAAATCCCACAATATATCTTCACTTGGCAATTAAGTCACACACAATGCAGGCATGTTAGAGTCTTAGGGCTGAGTGTCTGCTTTTATTTGGTTTAAGATTTTAATGTGTTCTTTCTTCTTCTTTTTTTTCTTTTTTTTTTTTTTTTGGATTCTATTATTTAGTTAAAAATAAATATTAGACACATGTGGATCATCTTTATATCAAACCCACATGTAGGCCGCTTTATCTCACACCAATAGTAAGAATATATATATATATATATATATATATATATATATATATATATAAAATTTTAAATAAAAGTATAATCTTTTAGAGTTAGTTATTGTGTTATTATTATGGTGTTAATTAATTATTATTTTTTTTTACAACAATAGGGTGAAATAATTTATTAGAGCATGAATCAGTAGCCTTTACTTTATAGTCTCTACTCTTTACTCATGTTATACTTAATTCATACTCATAATTTGAACCATTTTTTTTTCTTTAATGGTGTACATGGCATGCATCTGCAACATTTTTATTCAATTTCAGAAAGAAAAAAAAAAGTAATAACAATAACAATAACAACAATGGATGCATACTTGATGATGTAGTGGTAAGATGAGGGTTAGGGTTAGGGAAGCTCAAGATCTGAAAAACACAAAAAAATAAAAATATATTAGGAAAATAACGCAACCATCGTAGGATAGATATTCTGGCCATGAGATTATCTTAAGATTAAGTGACAATGAATTTCAAAACTTAAACTTCTATTAGAGATTTTTTCTCATGTGCTCCAAACTTACACGGGCAAAACCATTTAATATAGACTTGATTGTATACTTGTTTCCCCCACTATGTGATGTCCTCCTTACCACTTACCATTGAAGGTGTTTGAGGGGCCACAAGCCCGCAAAATGTGGTTTTCAACTTTTCAAGAATTTTTTGTAACTATTTATCGCGGCTATGTGTCTTATTTCTTATATCAATATCATGTTCTTGGCCGCAAAATAGGAAACCCTATGCAGGGTTTACAGTGGAAATCGAAAAGCGCAAACCTTAAACCCTAGATTTCGAGAGAGAAAAGTGGGTGGAGGCTATTAACAGAGATGATGGACATTGGTGTCGGTTTAGGGCTTGTTGAGTGAGTGAAAACATTAATATTTTAAAGGTTTTCCAATACAACGTTAGTGTATATATATATATATATATTTAAGGAGGTTTTATTATAATAAAAAAAAGTATTATTGTCTTTAAGATTTCTAATGAGGGTAATTAAATGAATCAAAAGTTTTTCTTTTCAAAAGACTTTTATAGGTAATATAAATATAGATATACAAATTATAGTTTCAGTTTCCTTAAAATTCCTATTTGGGTTTGGTTTTATTTAATTATTATACGAATTATAGTTTCCTTATAATTCTTATTAAGGTATGTGTTTTATATTACTATATTTCCTATATATATGCAAAAGGGTAGTTGTATAGTTTTCTTAGAATTTTTATTAAGGTATATGTTTTATATTGCTATATTTCCTATGTGTGCAGAAGAATAGTTGTGTATTTAAAAATTTCAATTATATCCAAATAGACCCTAAAATGTAATTACAAAACATTGAACGCGTTCAAGGTGAAATTTCAAAGAAGGGTGCTGGCAAACCACGCACTTGATGGTCTGGAAACCATAGTTGGGAACCTAGACCTGCAATCATTCCCAAAGCAACATCATAAGAAATGTTAGAAATAAAAAATAATCATGGCAAAATATAAATTTATTAAGGCAGAACATTATATATATATATAGCAATAAAAAGCCATAAGAGCTATTACTAACAACTAGGCACAAAGTGCACCAGTACAAAATGAAGGCCAAACGGTCCCTAAACACAAGCAGTATACAGCAAAATTAAAGAGTAAAACTACCCAAAAAATAAGAAGGCGCATTCGCAGGCAAAAATTCGTCATATCACCCCCAAGCAAAAAGAAAATCAGCCATATGAGCTCTAAGACCTATCACAGTATCTTCCTTATCATTAGAAACTCTATTTTTACGTTCTCTCCCCTATACACATTGTCTCAAAGCATTGAAAAAAATTAAAACCCAACCCAAAACACAACCATGCCATGAAATTAAACCTAATCAACAAACATATAAAACCCTAATGCATGTATATGCACATGTAATTAACTATACATTGAGAAGCATATCTGTTGACAAAAAGATCGGAAGCAAGAAAAAAGTGAAACAAAAACAGAGAATGTACCCAAAAAACAATTCAGAAAAATATACACGGCGGAGTGCGATAGATCTATACAGATTGAGAGAGAGGGAGAGAGATATACCTTGAACGAACTCCGGCAAGGCCAGCGGCAATTTCTGGAGAAGTGGATCGCAACGTTGTCGACGCACTGATGGAGATGGTAACTGGGGTTTCTCGAACGTTGTGGAGAGAAGTATAGTGCTGGAACTTGGGTATGGTCCTGTTTGATAGAAATATAGTTTAATCTTCTATTTTCTGCCTCCACCTAGAAATCGTAGATGCTATGAGAACTCGTTTGTGAAAAACTCAAAAAGAGAACTATCTTGAGGCTAACTTTCTCTGAATAGATCTTTTCTTTTACACTAATATAATACGTCAATTAAAACATAATTGAAGACGTCATACGATTTTTTAAAAAGATCTATTCTATTGATTTTCACAGAAATGAGGAGGATAAGATTGTTTGGAGAAGGAGGGCGAATGGCAAATTTTCTGTGGGTTCGTTTTTTACTTCTTTGACCTGTGGGGAGAAAAGAGAATTCCCTTCTAGTAGAGTGTAGATTCCAAATACCCCTTTTAAAATCTCATTTTTTTTTTAGTGGATTGCGTGCTGGAATAGATGCTTGACTATTGATAATTTTCAAAAGCAAGGCTTTCAACTTCCTAACAGATGTGTCATGTGCAAACACAACATTGAGTCTGTTGACCACTTGTTTCTACACTGTGAAATCGCTAAGAAAATGTGGATTATGTCCTTTAAGGCTTTTGGAGTCCAATGGGTGATGCGCAAGTCAGTGCTGGAATGGTTGGTTCTTGGTGGTGTAGAAGCAATAATAAGGAAGCGTTAGCTATTTGGAAGATGGTGTCTCATGCTACTCCTTGGGTTATTTAGAGAGAAAGAAATAGGAGAACATTTGAGGGGGAGGAATGGGGCATTGAAAAGTTGAGATTTTGTATTTTTGAGTTCTTGTTTGAGTGGGGAGATCGTGGCCTTTTTTTTGCCGGTCACCTCTTGATGATTTTTTGGACAGCTTGCTTCTTTAGGTTTTTTCTTTCTTTTTCCTTTTGGTATACTCCCTGTATACATGGCAATTGCCTTTCTTTATATTAATACAACCTACTTTTACCTTTAAAAACAAAAAAAACAAAAAAAAAAAAAAAAAAAAAAATCATAATTGAAAAATACATTAACATCAAGTTCTCAAATTGATACCAGTAAAAGCGAATAATAGTCATGAATATATCTTCTCAAAGGCAAATCGTCGTAAAATTTTTGGAGATTCACAAGAAAAATTATAAAAAAAAATTACAATAAAAAAAAATAATGAAACGATATTACCGTAAAAGCGAAGTAGCGAATTAAGGGATGGGTATATGTTCTCTTTAAGACGAGAGGCACGAGGTAATCCGATTTAGAGGTTCACAAGCACATCGTCTTCAGGATATAACATCCAATCGCATATGCTATAGACTTTTTGAATCTACACTATTCAAAAAGTAAAAGTTTAACACAAATATACATTTTTCTTCACCATTTATAAAAGTAGTATGAAACTATTTATGTCTAACATAAAGAATTACATGTATGATACATCTATTGTGCACAGTTTGTATAAAAAGAAGATTAGTGGTGGCATTGTTGCATTATGCATATGGGAGGAATTAGAAATTTTCATTTAGGAGATATCAAACCAAATTGCTGCCTTAAAAGTTAGAATAGTACTTATATAATCGGACGCTTGCCAAAAACAATTGCCCAAGCTCGGTCTGTTTCAGCTTTAATTAGCTGCCTTTGTGGAGGTCACCATTCAATATGACAACATGGAGATAATTATGACAATTTTGAGAAAAATCAATTTCAATAAAGTAAATGGTGAAAGAGAAAATTACACTGAGTGTAGAAACTGTTTCAATTGATACGACACAAGGCCTGTTTGGATGTTGCATGAAAATTGAATCATTTCACTTAATTATGCATATGGTTTTGTACAGAATCTCATCACAATGAACAGGGCAATTCAAGAAACTATTGGCCATTGTTGCAAATAATGATTATAAAAAAAAAGCTTTGATATATAGTGGCATTTGATAAATTCCTAAAATTGATGGTATTTTATACCACCAGAAGAGAATTGCGTCCATCAATGGATGGATCTTCTCCCATACACGGCACACGTTTATTTTGAAAGAATATTTTATATATTTTGTGTGACCATGAAAATATATATTCATATAAAATAAACATTAAATTAAAAAATGGATATGTGTTGTGTTGCAGGGGAGAAAGGCTGAGCAATGATAGCACTCCTCGACATCAAAATATAGTACTCCATAATAGACCTATTCAACACGATGACTCCGAGTCTTCGATGTCGTGTGAAATGAAAACCTCCTCCATTTCGGACTAGCACCCTTCATTTCCAGGGAGAACCTCCTCCATTTCCGTCACCCCTTCTCTTCTCTCCTCTCTCCACCCTCAGACTCTGCAATCCACCACCACCACCGACAAGAAAAATTGAACAACAGTGTCCCAACATGGGAAAAAAATTGTTACTCAAGGTGGTTGATTTGGAATGAGATCGAGTGGAAGAGAAGGGATAGGGTATATTTGACACTCAAAAGGGGTTGTAGCTATAATTGGGTGCAGGGTTAGAGATGAATGTGGGGTGGAGAACAAATCAAGGCCAGGGGTGACAATACGTACGGCCCCATATTTAAACCATTTTTGAGACTATAATTAGGGGTAGAGATAAATATGGGTCGGAGAACAAATTAAGGGGTGGCAATACGTATGGCCCCATATTTAAACCATTTTTGAGACCATAATTAGGTGTACAGGGGTAGAGATAAATGTGGCCTGGCTTTTGCGGCCAAGCTCTGCTTCGCAACGACCACTTTGACCATGGAGACATATTCATATATAATGCACAAGTTCCATGTGGATCACATGTGATCTAATCAAAACTCCTTATTTTTAGGAACAATCCTAACGAATTGTTTTAGAAAAATGCTAAATATATCAGTATTGCGCATGTTAATGGTGCTTATCGTTTCACAACTCACAATCAGATTGGGTTTTTTTTTTATTTTATTTTTTTTTTAATGCAAAAAGAAAATAAATAAATAAAAAGATTTCAGTTGCTACAATGATATGACCAATATATCAAATCTTGACTGTGTAAATAGCATGATTGTAATTAATGCAAGAAAAGGACCCATTTAATTACCTAGCTCTAAAAATAAATACCACATAGACTGATAAAAAAATTGAATTTTAATGCCAAAATATCTAACCTGGCTACAACCAAGCGTCACGCTTCCTCTTTGCCATTATACTCTAAGGTTGGATCTTGTCCAACGGTCTACACTAAAGCCTAAAATTGGACCTTTTTTTTCTTTTCTTTTTTTTTTTTTTTTTTTTTTTGTGGATGGGTTTGTGGGTGGGTGGGGTGGAATTTAGAAGTTAAGCCTTCATGGGCATATTGACCTTTTCCATTATAAAGAAAATATGAAATTAATTTCGTGTTGATATTATCAAAATTAAATAAATTAATAAATAATATGTTTTTTTAATTATTGTGATAAATCAGAACGGGTTACCGTTATCATACATTATTACATAGGGAACCTCATAAGAGATTTCAATTATTTTGATAAAATAATATATAAAAAAAAACACACACACAATCAAATAAATGCAAGTACAAGTTTCACAGATATTCCCGCTGAGCCTTAAGAGCAAGGTCTAAGTGATGCAGTAGGTCTCCCATAAGAAGCCTCTGGTCCGGATCTCTAGAAACACAACTCTTCGCAGCTTCCACGACAATACGAAATGACTCCGGGCTTATTCAACCTTAGAACTGTCCGGACCTCAACTGTGTTCTTGCTTTTCTAAATTTTGAAAGCAAAATTTGTATGCAAACATGTTCATAACTTTAAAGTCCGCATAAGGCTTCTTTCTGCATCATTCTGCTGGCTTATCAACGTAGTCTTTAAAATTTGAAACCTAGAGAGAATATAGTGTCTTGTGGGCTTAATTTTTATGGCTTTTCTGTGCTCAATTGTATGATTTTTCCTAGTTGTGTGGAGAAAAATAAACTGATCCCATTTGCATTATTGATCGGTAGGCATAAGGCATGAGCCATATATGTCGTAGTTGGAATGAGATGGGTAGATGAGCCGAAACACTAGCTCATTGCCACACTTTTTAATGAGATGGTTAGATGAGTCGAAACACTAGCTCCTTGCCACATTTTTTATCATGAAAATCGGATATATGATCCAGCAGCTTATGTAAATCATCTCATTTAGGACTTTCTTATGCTTGCTAGTGGTCAAATCCATGATCAAAACCCTTTTCTCAAGCTTGAGCAGTGCAAAACCGCATTAAAACCTTTATAGTAGACATTTGAGACATTTTCATACCATTGAATGCATGTCCCTTCTTGTTCAACTTTTTGTTTATATTTATATATATATATATATTGTCAATGATACCATGACCTACACAACATAATGGGATGATTTCATTTGTGTGACATCACACCACATCATGTCGAAGTTTGGTCTATGTGTAATTAGGTTCATGTATTTTACAGGAAGATGTCCAACTAATGGTGGAAACAGGATTAGATGTCTATAGATTCTCCGTCTCATGGCCAAGACTTATGCCGAGTATGACATCCAAACTGCGATTTATGTTAACCAAACTAAGAACTACGAACTTTGTGAAAGAGGACTCGTCAATCCAAAAGGTTAGAACCTCATCAACGAACTATCAGCCATGGTGAAAACCAAATTTTCATCATATAATTGGTTAGCATTTTGAAAATACTTTTTGAGCTTTTGATAAAGAAATCACTAGCAATGTTCACTTCAAATAAAGAAAGTACTTTCAAAATGTTGACTAAACTATGCCTGAAGATTGACATCTTTTATTTTACTGATATTCCTCTATCTATTGCCCAAGCAGGAATCCAATCACATGTTACGTTACTCTATTTTGATCTACCGGAAGAATTCGAAGATGAGTATGGTGGATGGGTTAGTCCTAAGATTGTGTATAGCTCTCAACTTTCAAAAGTCTTCTATAATTTATGTATTTTTTTTAATTTTTTATTTTAGTCTAAATTTATGCTTAGGGTACGTGATGCGTGCCCTGCACCTGGCACAAAATAGTTTAGAGTTCATGATGTTTGCCAATGTATGCTTTAGGGAATTTGGCGATAGGATTTTATATTGGACTACCATGAATGAGGCCATTGTGTTAGCCATGTTAAGTAATGACGGTGGAATTTTGCCACTTAAATGATGTTGGACTCTATTTGGATTCAACTTTTTTAAAAGCAACTCCTCAACAGAGCCATACATTGCAGTACATCATATCTTGTTGGCACATGCATCAACTATACGATTGTACAAAAAAAAGTACCAGGTAATAGCTAATCTTTTCACATCAAGTCCTTTGATCAATCAATCAATCAATTAATCGTTTTCATGTACTTAACTTAGTCATTAGTAGTTCAACAAGAAGGATCCTGATCAAATGTCTTAGTTTTGTTAAAACTAACATTCTTCGATAATAGTTATATTTTCATCCTTACTTTTGAATTATATGTCAATTTTGGCCTTCCTAAACTGATGCTGGCTCATATCTGTACTATAACTACTGGTCTAGCTGAGTTGGCACTTTTACTGAGGTGGCATCCCCAAAAGCAGAGCAGAACTTCCATGTAACTGTGATATGGCCAGGTGGTATCACCAACCAATCACAATCAAGCAGAGTAGGAAAATCAATGTACTTATAGGTCCCATTTTCTCACTTTGCTTGCATGTGATTGGCTGGTGATACCACCTGGCCAAATCACAATTACAGGGAAGTTTTTGCCCCAGAAGCATACCCTCCGAAAGCTCCTCTCCTTAATTTATTCTGGACCCACCAAAAGCTATCTCACCCCTCCAGTCTCTCCACGTCCCCTCTAAACGTAAAAACCCATCTCTCTTGTTAGCTTACAAACCCATTTCAAATTTCAAAACATGTTCCTGTAGAAATGGGTTTCAAATCTTGAAAATGAGGGTTTGTTCTTCTCTCTCTCATAGTTTCATCATCCTCTCAAAATGGCATCTTGTGTCTGCACCCTTCGCAATCTTCCTCTCTTTTACTCTCTCCTTCCTTGGGACTCTCCAAGCGCCAAACCATCAATGGCTTCCATCAGAACCGCAAACTGCATTTTCAGACGGAAAGTCTCAGCTGGAGATATGGTTTGATGTTTAGATGGTTTCTACTGCGTTCTCGGTGAAAAGCCACCGTGTACTATCTCTACGCACCCAAAGTGAAAAGTGTCCTCTGTGTGTGTGTGTTTGTGGAACGTTTTTTTTTTTTTTTTTTTTTTTTGGATTTGAATTATGTTGGCTAACAATCTATTTCTTCATAAATTTTGCTCGAAAATTTGCTACTTTTTCCATACCAGCTTCACTAAGGTATTAATGTTGTCACCTATTTCTTTTAGGCTGTTTTAAGAAAATGTAAACTTCGCGACATTTTTGTTCTTACATGTTATATATGTTTTGGATATTGTACTTATTTTCGTGGTACCGAGAACATTGGAACGGTTAACATTACTTGTAAAGTTGAAATGTATGAATCGTACCCAATTTTTGAACTAGCGAGGTTCTGTTCTGATGAGAGAAGCCATCGAACTTGACCCTGTTTTAAACATATTTACACTATGATCCTTGTGTTTACTGAATTTCTTACCCTTGCTGCTGGTGTTGGATTGTTGGGCAGATGTTCTGCATATCATATCCCTTGTAGTAGACCCTACGCAGGGCTGCAAAACGAGCTAATCTATTCGAGTTCGGCTTAATAAAAAGCTCAATTGAGTTCGGTTGTGAGATAAAAAATTCAAACGTTATTTTAAGCTCCTTAATTTATTGAGCCAAGCAACTCATTAATGCTTTAAATTAATGACCAAACAACTTGAGCTTAGCTTGAGATCAACTAGATAAAATATTCATTCAAGCTCACTCGTATGATGGGATGAGTTTTAGGGTTGCATTTGTTTCCACCACTGCCTTTCCTTGTTGCCATTTTGCGCATTGCCCTGATTAAGACCTTGTAATTTTACATGTTATTTACTCATAATGAGTCTGACAATTGATAAGTGGGTCGGAAGGACCCGCAAAGAACATACCATGGAGCTCTAGCTCACATATCTTTGTTACAAACAATTCCTTACTTGCCCTACTGCTGTGCTTAATCTCCTCATCTGGACGTTGTGAGCATAAAAGCTCTAATCCTATAAGGTTCACTCTATTGGCCCCTAAATTGTTATAATCCTGAAAAACAATCAAAACGAAAATGAAAACAGTACAACCAACCTGCCTGCGTAGAAGAGTCACATGAAAAATTCATCCCCATCCCAAAGGTCACCCAGAAGACTGGCTTTGATAAGTATTGATTTTTTTAGTGCATCAAATGATATGAACTAGAGTAAAACGTACTATGCCCATGGGTGAAGCCAAAGAAGAGCTTGGTGAGGCAACTGCCTCACCTGGAAATTTTTTATTAATAAAACAATACCTTAAGTCTTTGAAATTCTATATTTACCATCCCTTATTTCTTTTTTTTTATTACCCTTAATATTTGTTCCCACCACTCTCATTTTTTTAAAATTTTTTTTCCTCCATATAAAACCCTCAATCCCTCCCCGGTGCCCCCCCCCCCCAAAAAAAAAAAAAATCTCTCATTCACTCTCTCTTGAATTTTTTTTGCTATTTTATCAATGAATTATAAATTTTTGCAATTTTTTCTACATCAAAATACCAAATTCGGGAAACTTTTTGAACTAAATCTTCTTTGATTTTTTTGAATTAGGATAAAATACTAACAAGAAGTAAAGTTCGTCTCCCCTCAACTCAATCCCTAGCTAGTTTTGCCCCTACTATGCCTCTCACCTTAAACCACATTTTTAAAACCCATCCGGCCATCCCACATGTTAGTTTTCCCCTTTTATGTATCAAACCTCACATTTTATCTTTTACCACCCACCCACCCACCCACCCTATGATATTAACTAGAGTTAGTCGAGCTCAAACTTGGTCCAACACTAGTCCAACACAAGTCACACGTAAGATCACTATATTTTTTTTACTCAGTATTAAGAAAAGCCATTATAAAATGTCTTCTAACAATACATGTGGTACAAAAAACAATAAATGAATCAAAATTTAGTAGTTGCGCTAGCTTTAAAATGACATTGGAATAAATAATTGATTAAATGACATAAAATTTATAAAATCCATATACAAACTCGTATGCATTGATTCTCGTCAAACCAAAAAAGATATGGAAACACCATTGAATACAGAAAGAGGGAGAATACACATTTAAAGGAAATATCACAACCTAATCCAGCCTTCATGCCTGCATCGAAAAAGCCAATGGCGTTTCACTCTCGTCATCCGAACAATAGTTATGTTTTTTGGACTTGCTTGATTCGCCTACATGGAATCCTTCCCGTCGGCTACTTGTACCAATGCTAATAACCGTCTTACTTTCCGCATTCCCATCAGCCTGAGATGGCATAGTTCTAATTGTATTCATTGCAACATCACCACCACCTCCACCGCGGCGGCCCCCACCTCTACCACCAGAACCGGCTACCTCAAGAACTCCACATAATCTGAAGAGAATCTGGAACAAGAATAGGACCACCAAAACGATTGATGGAGTCAAACACATGAGGACCCCTGTAATTGGAAACGGAGATTCCGTTGTCAGATTTTTCAGATAATTTACGACGACGCCGTCGCCTACAATATGAATGACAAGGATGACGAAATACCCGGCCCATATGACGATAGTACAATCAACAAGAGACATTTTTTTCAGCCTGACGATTTTTTTTGCACCGATCTGTGGTTGTTTGCGTGGGACGTGAGAAAGAATTGAGAATTTGAGATCTGAGTTGGCCGGAATTGAGAATTTGAGATGTAAGTACGTTGGCCGTAACTAATCAACTAATCGGTTCACAAAAAACGCGCGTGGCCGTTTCAAAATGTTTCAAAACTGAAAGGAGTTCGATCTCCGATCCTCTACGTGGGATTTGGCTCCTCTGCAGGGCTACTTTACGTAGGGATCTTGTAGGCCTTTTACTGCCTAGCTGACACATTACCAAGTTGGGGATCCAACGGTTGGTATTTTTTATTTTTTTTTCCAACCAAACGGTGTCGTTTTGCCCTCAATTCCCTCCCTCATCAAAACTACATTTCAGATCTGAACTCCTCAGTCCTCACCCTCTCTCCGCTCTCCGGTCCCTCCATTTGGTTCTTCCCTCTCGACTGTGATGATGAAGCTTGGAGTCACTTCTTAGTTGTTAATCTAAGTTTCAATCAAGTCTCAAAAATAGAAGTCATACAATAAATCATGTCTGGAAAATATCACATTAATCGGATCTCCATGGCCATCTGATTCACGAATTCACATTTATAATCAATTAAGCAGCTCACATTAATGCACAAAGCATCTTTTAATTTCTAATCAACTTAATATTTGATAAGGATGATATGTGTATGGAAATAATATGTAATTCAAAAGTAGTTTCGAAAAATAGAAGTCATACAATAATATATTTACTAAAAATCGTGTCAAAATTTGTGTATGAAATTATTTTCCACCATCTTGATCCATTCATAATATTTTAATTAACCTTGGCAAGTATCTATTAATCTATTAACTTTAACAAGAGAAGGTTTCGTTCCATGGTTTTCGTCCAAAACGAAAAAATTGTATAGCTCTCATTATCTCATAATTTCTAAAACACCCTTGAACAATTGTATTGTAAGTGCTAGGGGTGTTAATGGTTTTGGTTAAAACCAAGAAACAAACTGAACCAAACCGAACTGAGCGGTTTGGTTTGATTTTTTTGTCATTAGGTTTGGTTATAGTTTTAATTTTAGAAAACCGAACTCAATTGGTTTGATTTTGGTTTTCAGTTTTAAAAAACCAAACCAAATCGAAAAACCGAAAAAACCAAAAAATATATAATATATATAAACTTAAAGTTTGTAAATTCCCAATTCTAATAAAGGTAAAATAGGTAATGGGCTTGTTTTTGTTAATTTTAAGTTTCTTATTGTTTCCCTTTTTAGATTGACATGTATTAAACTAGCTATTAATGTTGTGTGTAATATTGACATATTGATATATGTCAATATATTTCTATTTTGATACAATATTTGTTTTTTTTAGTTGCTAATATAATGTTTTTATTAAAAATGTTTTTATTTAGAGTTTGGCATGTCATTTTTTTCATTTTCAATTATTTGTTGTTACTTGATAGGTTAAAACCGAAACCGAACCGAACCAAACCGAAATATAATGGTTTGGTTTGGTTTTTTTATAATATGGTTTAGTTTTAATTTAGAAGGAATAAAACCGAAGTATAATGGTTTGGCTTGAAATCTCCCCTAAAACCGAACCAAACCGAATCATTGACACCCCCAGTAAATGCAACCATCAGGCCTACAACCATTGTCATCCATTTTCTTCAGTAACTCATTAACTTCATCCAATAGCCCTTTCTCAAAAAGTCCACTGATGATAATATTGTGTGTGAACAGTAGCTAGGGTGCAACCCTTTGGCATGGATTTTAGAGACGAGTTCCCTTGAAGCTTTCAGATTTCCAGCTTTGACCAGAGTGTTGAGTGTTACAGTGTCCGGTTGGTGACCAAGTTTGAGGATTTTTCCCAAAACAGAGAAACCGAAATCCACGCGATTCAAACGAGAGAAACAATTAGTGAGGATGGTCAGAGTGAAAACATCGGGAGCAATTCCTAAAAATTCTTTTCGTTTGATTATAGAAATGACGGTGGAATAGCGTTTCATTCTGGCAATTAGAGTTGATTAAATTTGACAATGGACGGCAGAGGTCGCGTCTGAACCATCCGATCAAACAAACCTGGGGCATCCTCAAGGTTATCAAAACCCAACCTGCACAGATCTCTAGCAGGAGTAGAGGAAAAAGATTGAGAATGAAAAGAAGGCCTCACCTTTTCAATCAAGAATCTGCAAGCAGTAGTCCAACCATTGGCTCTCCGAAACATCATCGTCGCTTACTCACTTCCCTTTTCTCTCTCTCTCTCTGAAGCTGCTCAAGAACAAGTGAACAAGGTGAGCCAAAAGGTGACGGAAAATTGTCACGAGGCCAATTGCCAAATTGCAAGGGGCTCATATTTGGGAAACCTGATGAAGAAACGGGTCAAGTAGTTTGAAAAAAATTTGATCAGGTGTAATCAGGGGAATTAATTGTTTTGAAAAAAATATTCTGTTTTTTTCTCTTGTTTTTTTCTTTTTTTTTTTTTTTTTTTTTTTTGGGGTTTTTGACAATCAATGGGATTTACTCACGAGTTGGATCCTATGCTTGTATTTCGGGTGTGCTTTGGGTTTTTAAGATTGTGACACATTAGCATAGAGTTAGGAACATTTAATAGCTCTAAAACAGCCTTAAAGACCCAAGCACACCTAAGTACAAGCAGAGGATCGATCCAAGCTCATTTACCCACACCCCTAAGCCCCCAATATTAATTAATGGGTATCAATGCTTTTTTATAAACTTGAATTCAAGATCGCTTACTCAATAAGTGAGAAGAATGCCGTTAGGCTATTATACCATTAGCGAAAAAATAAAGTATTAGTTAAACTTAATGATGTGCTAATTTGAGATGCAAGCTTAATCATAATAATGTGTTACTGTAGATAAAAGAGCACCAAATTTTTTCTAAAGAGATACATAGCTGGGGCTAGAATGGCTCCTTATTGTATACACATATATAGTTATGAGTTTTTTTAGGAATCCTAATTAAGATGTATGTAGATTTTTAATCTTAATACTCCATCCGTTTCTATTTTATTGGTCTTTTTATCTTTTTGGGATGTTTCAAAATTGTTGTCACATTCAAAAAGTCAAATGATTTTTTCTATTTCAATTCCTAAAATACTCTTAAAAGGGTAGTCTCTCATTTTCCAATGTTTTGTACACTTGAGAGTAAAATTGGAATGTTAAAACATACAAGGTAAGCGTGAAAGCATTTAATAAGGTTTTTTCAAAAAGCATGTTTTTGTTTTTTTAAATGACGACCAACTAGGAACAGAGGGAGTATTTTGTTTTAAATAATATGAGGATCAAACTTTATGTAGATTTTGTGTAGGCAAGGCCAGCCCTGAGGTCAGGCCACTCAGGCAGTTGCCTAAGGCCCCAAAATTTTGACAAAAAATAAAGGCCTGTAACTTAGTTGTTACCTTTGTAATAAGTCCCGAAAATAATAATAATAATAATAATAATAACTAGATGAGAAGAGGGCCCTAATCCAAGTTTAAGGGCCCTAAATAATTCCTAGTTTAAGGACCCTAACCCAAGTCCATGTATAATAACCCAAATGGCCAAATAATCTACTCAACTCAAGCCTAAAACCCAAAAAAAAAAAAAAAAAAAAAAAAAAAAAAAAAAAAAAGAAAAAGAAAAAGCATAAAACATTTAACCCTAAATCAGATCAAATCTAACGCCTCTAGTCAGATTGCATTGAGCTTCCAAAATCCAACCTCCTCTCTCTTCCTCTCTTAGTGCTCTCAACCTCTCATAACCTCCATCCTAATTAAATCAGATCAGAATTCTATTTGGAAGATTAAAAGTATTTGATTACCTCTCAGACAAAGAAGTCAAGTACACCAAATGTCCAAACCATTCTCTTTTTAATTAATTAATTTCTATACTTTTTCTTTCCTATATATTAATATATACACATAAAGGGCACTCTGAAATTATTGGGGGAAATTTAATTTTAGAATTAAAGATCATAAAAGAAGTTTTACCAATAGATCTAAAAAGGCCAATTGAAGTACTGAATTTTTTGAAAGAAATGGACAGTTGTTTTTCAAATGCTTGGATTGCTT
This sequence comes from Liquidambar formosana, assembly GCA_039720395.1. NCBI lineage: Eukaryota > Viridiplantae > Streptophyta > Magnoliopsida > Saxifragales > Altingiaceae > Liquidambar > Liquidambar formosana. The sequence goes on from CM077820.1 coordinate 45,368,652, forward strand.
ATAGAATATTGTTGATCATACTAGTTACAATTACATTTGTAAAAATAAATTTTTCAAAGTTGAAGTTAATTAAATCTTACCTTTGTTCTACTATATGATAGGAAAGATTGACCGGATTAGCTATATTATCCATTGAACATGATATGGTAAAAAAGCTTGATTATGCTAACTTAATAAGTGATTTTGCAGTTAAAAATGCGAGAATAATAAAATTTAAGTGATACTTTGCTATAGTTGGTTTATTTCTTTTTGGTATTATAGCTTTAAATTTTGTTGTTTTTTTTCTTCTTCTTGTATATGTGATTTTTTCTAAATTATAAAGGAAGAAAATCAGATTTTATATATTTATAGTTCTTATAAAGATTTATTTTTTATCTTAACTTATATAAGCAAATTTTAGTACTCATATATTTAGGCAAATTTTGTGTGTATTAGGAAAAGAAAATTGTTGGGTATAAATTTTGTTATGCGTATGAATACGTATAAAGGGTCCATTTTAAGAGTTCGCCTAAGGCATCAAAAAACTCAAGATGGGCTGTGTGTAAGCTTGAAAGATGAATGTACTAAAGTCAATAGACTTCAAGATGACATCATGTCACACAACAAACTATTGAAGAAATTCCTTGTCAAACCAAGTAATCCAATCATGCGGTAATAAATCCACTAACATGGCTATAGTCGTTGCTTCTGCTGAGAAACCCCTCCCAACCATTTCATGAAAAAGTTTCATCGCACTCAAGCTAGGTCTCATTATTTCGAAGATATCCCCAGATAATTGTGTTATCAGTGCCATCGTCCGGAGAGCAGCCATTCTCTTTCATTTTTCTGAGCAAGTCAGTTGCTTCACTTAATAGCCCTTCTTTACAGAGCACATTGATCATTATAGTACATATGTTTTGACATTAGGCAGCAACCCATTCGCAGAGAGACCGCAACAGAGTTCCCTAGCAGCTTCAAATTGTCTAGCTTTGCACAAGGCATCAATATGAGGAGATAACCCACTGTCTTCAATCACTTCAAATAGTGCACATTCCTTGTCAATGTGTTGGTTTTTGCAGAAGCCATCGAACGAAGTAGCAAGAGTCATGAGGTCTGGAACTTGCCCCCGAGTTCGCATCTCATCAAGAAGAAGCATTTGTGCATCCCAAGGTCTACCAGCAGGAAGAAGCAACCAATAAGAATGGCATAAGTGACAACATCAGGAATCAATCCTTTATGAGACATTTCTTCGAAGCGTCTCATGGCCTCATCTATCCTTTTACACCTGCAGTATCCATTGATCAAGATGTTATAGCTAAAAACATCAGGCGATCATGCAACACTTGTCGACCATCAAATCGAATACTTTCATAGCCACTACGTTAGGCTTGCAACTTCCTTCTTCAATCCTTTTGAGCACCATGACAGCAGCACTAGTGTTCCCAGTTTTGCACAAGCCATTTATCAGTGTCCCATACGTAGCCGCATTTGGTCGAAACCGAACAATTCTATTGCTCTAGCTATTTCACCCTCGACGCAAGTTCCTTTGAGCAGAGTGTTGAGCGTCACAGGGTTGGGTTCATGACCCAGTTTCAGGATTTTCCCCAAAAATACAGAAACCGAAATCCACACGATTCAACTGGCAAAAACAATTGATCATTATGATGAGAGTACAAACATTGGGCATGATTCCTAGAAATTCCATTCGTTTACTCAGCGAGATCGCGGCGGAATAATGTTTCATCCACACGATTGCCGCTACGAGTTGGGCGAATTCCAAAATCGATGGCGGTGGTTGGATTCGAACCATCCGATCAAACAAAGCTAGGGCATCCTCAATCAGATTTACATTGTTCTCTCACATACCTCAAGAACTGGGAACGATTTTGATTATCTCTTGCATCAGTAGTACAAGAAGTTCGAGAATGAATAGAAGAAACCTCTGCATTGGCCCGTGACACAGTTCATTGGTAGACTCACTCTACAATTACAGGAATTCCCACTGTGGGATTCAAGAAGAAAACAGGATTGAAATGAAGAGAAAGCATACCCAATGCATTAGCAGATACGGCTCTTCTCAACATCATCGGTGAGTTCATGGTTTCCTCGTCACCATTTTTTTTTTGTTTTTTTTTTTTTTAATATTAAAAAAGGGGTTTTCTGAAGAGACCCCAATTTGCAAAGAAAATGCCTACTTAGACCAAAGTGGTGAATTTTAATTTCTCTGGGCCAGTGAAAATTTGTGTTTTTGTTTTTTTTTCTTATTTATTTGGAATATCTGGTAGGTTCAAACTCCAAATCAACCATGATTTTACATTTTATCTTACCCTCTCTTGTCACTAGAGCTACTCCAAATCCACTGTGATTTTACTTTTTATCTTATCGTCTCTTGTCATTACGCTAGCTTTGGTGAATTAAAGATTTGTTTGTTTTGAATACTTGGTGCAAGGAAAATGTTTTTTGTCCAAATTCTCTTAAAACGGTAGTTATAATTGCCCTCTTAGACCAAAGTGGTGAATTTTAATTTCTTTGGGCAGGTGAAAATTGGTGTGTTTTGAATGTTTAGTACAAGTAGGGAAAATGTTTTTTTTTTTTTTTTTTGGTCTAAATTCCTTATCTAAATGACATGGTAACTCTACTCTAAGAACAATAATTTTATGATAAATTTTGAATAGGTTAACCCAATTGTCACATCATTTGGGACAAGAGGTTGGATTTGGGCAAAATTTTAAACAATAAAGCATTTCTTGTGCAAAAATGGTGGGGCGAGTCCACATGGGAGGTGCTGGCCTCCTAGCTCTATTTGTCATTCTTGGGAGTGTGGTTTGCCCATTTGGGGGTAAAAATCAAACACAAAATATTCAGCTAACGTCCCTGTTTGATTGCAAGAGGTTGAAGGAAACAAAACAAAATTTTGGGATCCTTTCTCACAAAGGCCGAGTTTGAAGTTTGCCAACGATTGCAATTGGTTCTTACCAAGCTCAAAAAGTCAAAAACCAGATTTTTTTTTTTTCTTTTTTTTTTTTTGCTAGGAAAATACTAGATGTTCCTTTGAAAAAGTTCCTGAAATTCTGGTAAAACTACCCTGCAATACCTAGAAGGGGGGTTGAATAGGTATTACGAATAATCTTACCCAATTTTAATTATCAATTCACCAAAACCCAATTATCACAATCAAATCAATCACATAACAGGTATGAAAGATTTTTACGTGTAAAAGATTGCACAAGAGATTTTTACGTGGAAAACCTTAGATGGAAAAACCACGAGACTTAGTCCAGTTAAAACAAATCCACTGTGAACCCAATAAGTACAAGACACACTTACAAACCACAAAGACTTACGCAGTTGTCTTCACTCTCACGATCACATACGATTAATCTCCGTCTTCACGGCTTTGATTGCAACCAACCTTTTCACAGGCAATTCCTTCTAACATGAACTTGCAAATTCGATCACCGTCGCAACAGACTCACAATCATCTAAGGTTGTAAATGGTGTGTGGTTTGAAGGTCTCTAAAGCATATATGTGAAAAAACTAGGTTAAAGTACTCTAGAGAGGTTTGAGAAGATGAACTTTATAAAAACCCAAGTGAGGGAGGCTTGCTTAGCCCTTTTAATGAAAACATGGCCTATTTATATAGTCTAATAAACCCCTAGGAGGCTGAGCCACGTTTTTAAATCAAATAGGTCAATTTTAGGAAGTTAAAAAACTTTATTTTACAAACCCCGATCGATCTAGGCTCAACCTTGATCGATCTGGGGTATACATAGTGAAAACAGACTTTCTGGGCTAGCACCAATCGATCGGGCCCTTAACCCCGATTGATCAGGGTATGGTAGTGTTGATTTGACCTTTATAAAATAGCAGCGATTGATCGGGCCATCAACCCTAATCGATCGGGGTAGTAGAAAAGAACAAATTCCTTTTTAAAAACATTTTATTATCAACACTACCTTATTTGAAAATGTCTACAAATAATATATAAGCTTTAAAACATCAAGACAAGGGCAACCAGGATCACTTACGATCCTATCAATGAGTGTGAGTCACGAAGCCTTGAATTCTTCACTTTGGCACATCTTTGCAACTTCACAAGTCTTCAAGACTCAAAGACACAGGACAAAACTTTGACACGGAATATGCCAACTCTAAAAACATTGACTTTACAGTTCCATTTTAGTTTCAATGAAATCAAGGAAATCATGTCATCTCTACTTGATTATGAACTTAATCGAGACACTTCTCATCTTCTATGTTGTCCCTGGAGAGGAGTTTGCACGGAAGTTGTCAAGCAAAAACCTTGCTATAGCCTTTTTTTTCTCTGTAACCTGAAACAATATATTAAAACTAAACAAAAACTTACATCCACACCAATTTACAAAGGAAAAATAAGCAGGAAGAGGAACAAACACAGAAACTTCAAAAACAAATAAAACCAAACTCAAAAGATTACTTCTAATAGCAGCCATCTGCCAATCTAGCCATAGCATGCGCTACATGCCTTCAATTACATCATACACATTTCTGCTCACTTTCACGTGTCACACATGCAGCACACTGAGATCTGGATCCAATGGCTGCATCAAAGTTTTAACTTTATGAACCCATCAGGGGGCCTCTCCCAAACAACAACATATATTTCTGTCAAAGAAACAGAGGTCGGTGCCATGGGGGAGGAGCTAGGGTGCTTCTATGAGTTCATTAACGCCGGCATCAATATGTTCTAATAACAATGCTTTGTCTATATAACCATCCTTGAAAACCAATTTATTTCTGTAGAGCCAAATATTTTATATAAAGGAGGCTGCCCACATAAGGAACTCAAACTCATTCAGGTTTCACACATTGGGAATCTTTCCTGGGTCCAAGAAAGCTTGTAAACCAGTCCACCAAAGTGAAATCTGAATACATATCTGTCTTTAGACCCCATCGAGCAAACCACAGTGATCTAGCTGCAGGGCCATGAGAATGAGGGTACTAGCTGTGCATAGCAATGAGAGAAGTAACTGCAGGGCAATGAGAGAATAACTGGTCTGTTGATTCAAGTTCTATGGAACACAGCGGGCAATAAGGATCCTAAATCTGAAATCTGAATGCTAAATCTTCTCCAATAGGAAGTGCTCTAGATAAAACTTTCCACATTTAAACTTTTAGTCTCTCATGCAATTTTGTCTTCCAAATCTTCCTCCATTGCCCCAGCTCAAGGAATGAAGACTCTGACCACCTCTGTTGATTGTCAATAAAGTAAGCCGATTTAATGGAGAATTCCCAAGCCTTGAAACAACCTCACACTGACTTACCATTTCGAGCAAACCTAGGCAGAGGTATCCTTAAGATATTTTTTGCTGGGTTCTCCTTGACAATTCTTTCCACCAGCTCCACCTTCCAAGTTTGCGACTGACATCTCTATTAGATCTGCCACTAAGCTAGGAAAATTTTCCAACCCTACCTCCTTAAGCTCAGCTAATGGCATATGCCCCACTTGTTAAGTGAGTGATCTCGGGTTCAAGCTTATAGAGAAGCATTGATACCCATTTGTTGATAGTAAAGGGGGATTAGGGGTAAGGGTAGTTTCTATTGTGTGTCAAAAAATATATATATATATAAATAAATAAAGCTCAGCTATGCAAGTTATTTGCAAATGGCACCCATGGTTCAATCCAAATATCAATATCCTTCCCATAGCCTACCAAAAAACAAGCTCCCTTCTCCACAATATCCCTTGATTGTAGGATACCCTTCCATATAGGGGAATCCACAGGGTGGATAGCCACATGGAAGAACAAACTTCTATTGCAATACTTTTTGAAAAACCTGAGTGACCCAAAGTCTTTCTTCTCCACATGCCAGCTTCCAGCCAAGCTTAGCCAGGAAGGCACCATTGATCCCTTTCATACATCTAAAACCCAGGGACGCAACCATCCCCCAGTCTTAGGTCTGCAAAAATACTCCCAGGTCCTTAAGACATAAAGCCCTGCTCCCATTGTCCTTATGACCCGCCAAAATCATCTCATTTTACTCATAATAGCTGAGCATAGGGAATTTGTTGACGCAAAGGAGGACATGGCATCAGACAGTAAAGGGGAGACAATGGACTTGATGAGCATAGATCCTGCCAGAAAAAGATAGAGCTTTACCATTCCACACTGAATCTTATTGCACACTTTTGTCCAAGTTAGGTTCAAAAGCCTTTCTCTCGACCTCCCTAAAAACAGAGGGAGCACATAATAAGAGGCATCTTTATTAGTCTTTTTCAAAGCTATACAAAACTGGGGAGATGTTTTTACTAAAGAATACCCCAGATTTGTCAACATTAACACCCAATCCAAACCAATTTGTAAAGAGTCCCTAAAATCCTTGATAGCTTCAGCCTTGTATTCTTCCACTCTATCATAAATGACTTGACCAATTTATGAAGAGTTCCAAACAAATCCTTGATAGTCTGAGTCTCCTTTCCATAGCATGGATACAAATATGAACCCCCAACTCAGCATGCAAATTTTATTTATAAACAGGTTACTAATACACTTCCAAAGAAAAGCATGAATGGCAAGAAGAAATATTGTGAATTTTGATGTTTATCGAAGGGTGCAGTCCTATACAGTTCTACTAGGAGAATGTGCAGAAGAATTTTGTGTTAAAAAGAAGGCAAAAGACATTATGAAGTGATGTAGCACATGAATCATGATACCATAAATTATTTTGAAACAATCGAGATTCTCAAATTGGAATCAGCACCCCAGTGACAACATTGACAAGTCAACAAGAAATATATGTCATATCTACACACTTTACACATAAAGGTGAAGCATGCAATATAGGCATCGTGATGAACATTATATTCAGTTTATAAGAACCATGGTTGCTAAAAAGACAAAATTGAAATAATTGATCATAAGGAGGTTAGTGAGTAAGTCCATAGGATGTGTAATTTTTAAAAGTATCAGCAAACAACACAATTACATAAGAAGAGCCAAGAGGTTGTGAGACATTTTAAAGGATGAAAATGAGCTGTGAAATCAATATATCTACACAGTTGCAGCCACCACTTGGAGACTCAACTATCTAAAAGTTGTGTCTCAAATTTTCTAAGTCCAGGATTGGAAACACATCACATATGCAGAGCCCATCTAAGGTGTTCAAATTTTCAAACCTCAAAAACAGGAAGCCTCAGCCCACAGCCTTCAAATATGCAACCACAGCCAATAGTTTGCCTGTAGTCTCTTTATGTCTAATAAAATTCATGTTTCCACTTCACAAAATTTCTAATGAAAGACCTTACAGAATATGACTCCAAAAAAGAAAAATTTTAATTAAAAAATTTTAAAAATAACCATATTAGGATAACAAGAAGCAACTTAAAACCGTGTAAAGGAAAAAATTTATTTTTTATTTTTAATTTATTTTTAAAATTGTTTAACTTACAGTGGTTATCAACATTTCTGAAAGATCTCCACAACACCAGCATTCAGTTTGACAGCTTAGGATATAAAATCTTCACTTCATGTTGAAAACCTTAATAACCTTTATACAAACTTCTGGAGCATTTCCTGAAATGAATTGTCTAATCCATCATTAGAAAGGAAGTCTACTAACATGCTAGTGGTAGAAGCATTAGCTGAGAAACCCCTCTCAACCATTACATGAAGAAATTGCATTGCTCTCATTATCTCATTATTTCTAAAACACCCCTGGACAATTGTATTATAGGTGCAACCATCAGGCCTACAACCATTCTCATCCATTTTCTTCAGGAAGTCATTAACTTCATCCATAAGTCCCTTCTTTACATAGTCCACTGATGAGGCTAGTATATGTGCGAACATCGGGGTGCAAACCTTGCGCATGGATACTAGAGAAGAGTTCCCTTGCAGCTTCAAGTTGTCCAACTCTGCATAAGTTATCAATGAGGATATTGTAAAATACAATATGAGAATTCAACCCACCATCTTCAATCATTTTAAATAGTGCCATTGCCTTATCAATATGTTGATTTTTGCAAAGGCCATGCAACAAAGTGGAGAGAGTGATGATATTTGGAATTTGGCCACTAGTTTGCATCTCGTTAAAAAGCATTTTTGCATCCCAAGGTCTACAACTGGAAAAAGCCACCTATAAGAGTGGTGTAAGTGACAACATTAGGAACCAATCCCTTTCGAGGCATTTCTTTAAGAAGCCTCATGGCCTCGTCTATCCTACCAATTTTGCAAAATCCATTGATCAAGATGCTATAACTAACAACATCTGGCGCACCACACCTACTAACCGTCACATTGAAAACCTTTAATACCTCATCCACTTGGCCTCCGAAACAATATCCATCCATCAGTGCATTATAAGTGACAGTATAGGGCTGATCACCTCTTTGAACCATTATTTCAACTACACCTTGTGCTTCTGTAATTGTCCGTTGTTTACAAAGTGCATCAACCAATATGTTGAAGGTTTGAACATTTGGTGCGATATTCCTACCCACCATTTCATTCAACAATCTTGTAGCTTCTTTTCATTGCCCAAATTGCATGCCCCATGAATTAAGGATTTGGTAAAATGCCTTTACCAAACATTTCTGAGAAGACGCAATTACTAACCTGTCAGGCTTACAGCTTCCTTTTTCCATCTACTTGAGCAACCCAATAGCAGCACTAGTATTCCCTGTTATGCATAATCCCTTAATTATTGTTCCATAAGTATATGAATCAGGCTGATACCCTTTGTGTGCCATTTCATTGACCAAATCCACAGCCTGCATGATTCGACCCTCAACGCAGCCCCTTGATCAGAGTGTTGAGTGTTATAGAGGTGGGTTCAAGACCAAGTTTGAGGATTTTTCATAGAACGGAGAAACCAATACCCACGCAATTTGAAAGACAGGAACTATTAATCAAGATGCTCACAGTGTAAAAACATCGGAGGGGATTCCCAACAATTCCATTGGTTTAATTAGAGAAATGACTGGTCAAATAACGTTTCATTCTCGTAATTGCCCCCAAGAGTTGAGTAAATTGCAGAGTGGACGGCGGAGGTGTCATTTGAACCATCCGGTCAAACAAAGCTAGGGCATCGTCAAGGTTATTGAACGCACCAGATCTGCAGTGACCCGGTCAAACAGCTAGGGCTCCATTGGCACGACTAGTCTCATAACCCAATACCAAAATCTAATTGTGTAATAATAAAAATGGATTTTAATTCGAATCGGGTCAATTTGCGAAATTATTCTCTAATTGCATGCAATTATTCGAGATACTACGTAATCCAACTTGAGAATTATCAGTATCTCAATGTCAAAATCCAATTGTGTTAGAGATCAAATTTTGTATTGATCTAAAGTGCTTCAATTCAATAAGTGCCTTGATTACATGGATTGAACCAATAATTACTTTTCAATTGTCGACAATCATTCGGGGATACTATATAATCCGACCTAAGAATTATCTTATCCTAATGCTGAATTCAATTATGTTATTACATCAACATGGATTTTGATATGAATTGCATCGATTTGTAGATTTAATCTCCAATTGCTTGCAATCATTCAGGGGTACTATGTAATCTAACCCAAGGATAATCATGTCCCAATACCAAAATTCAATTGTGGTAGAGATCAAAGTGGACATTTGAATCGAATTACATCAATTTTCACAATTACTTTCCAATTGCTTGTAATCATTTGGGGGTTATTATGTATTCCAACCCCAAGACAACCATTTTCCAATGACAGAATCTAATTATGTTACAAAATCGAAGTGGATTCTGACCCAAATAGGATTGATTTGCAAAATTAGTTTATAATTGCCTACAATCATTCAATGGTGCTATGTAATCCAACCAAGAATAAACATATCCCAATGTTGGAAACCAACTGTGTTAGATATCAAAGTGGATGTTGATCTAAAACATTTCAACTTGTATATAACTATACAAATTGACCCGAGAACTATTCTCCAATTGCATGTGATCATTCGAGAATACTATGTAATCTAACTTGAGGATAATCGATCATATCACAATTCTAAAATCCAATTGGGTTAGACATAATGTAGGTATTAACATGTACATTTTAACTGGAAAGATCAATTTGACCCATCTCAAATATAGCACCCACTCGAATCCAACCCAATAATAACCCACCATGTCCCAATGTCGGAATCCAACCCTAATAGACATCAAAATGGTTTATTTTTATTTTTATTTTTTTTTATTTATGTCAAGATGACTTTGATTTGTAGAATTACCCTCCAATTGACTACAATCATTATAGGGTACTATGTCATCTAACCCAAGAATAACCATCTCCCAATGGCGGAATCTAATTCTGCTAAACATCGAAATGATTTTTTATCTGGAGCGCTTGGATTTAGTATGTAATTACATGAATTGTCATTGGAATTTGGAATTTAGTTGAATAATTAGTTCTCAAATCCTAACACTTGTTCGATGTTGTTCAATCCATGCCAAAAAATTTAAAGACACTAATAAAACTCAATTGTGTTGAGTTATTCAATCATTGACCCACTAATTCGACCGTGTGACTCATAACTTATTGGTTTTTAATTATTGTTCAGAGTTGAAGTTTATATCTTTAATTATATAATTTTGAAAGATTCAATTTAATTTTTATGTTACAAATATATATTTTTTTATATAATATGTAAATATATACATTTTATGCGAAAATATCAAGTTGACCATTTTTTTTTTCTTTTTTCTTTTTTCCTTTTTTTTCTTTTTCGTCAAACAATAGGAGGAACACACACCCACACATGTACCCACGTGGAGTCGAAATCAAGATCTCCACAAATCTCACACCCTTATTGGGATGGGACATGCCATTAGACCTAAACACCATTGGAGACCCATCTAGTTGAACAGTAGTTAAATAAATTGGGTCAAATTGACCGGATCAAGATATTAGCACCCGTCTAGATCCGAACCCATTTCTCCTTTTTCGTTTGCCCACCATCCTCTTCCAAGGCTCTACGATTGCCCTCCCTCTTCAATTTTCATTTCCCGCCTACTTGCCCATTTTGCTTTCTTTTACAGCAGGTTGTTGTAACCGTCGAATGCGCGACATGTGACATACTGAAGGGAGCATGTAGCTGGGCTTCAAAAGGCACCACAAACACCGTTTTGGCCAGCATAAGTTCCCCCAAAAAATAAGATCTCATTCTACATTCTCGACTGGGCTTCAAAACGCACCACAAACAGCGTTTATATATATATATATATATAGTTTTGTGTGCAACCCTAACCCAAAATACATTTTCAAAAATATGGTTTGGAATGTTTTTATTTTGAGTTCTTCTATATGGGACTACTCTATAGAGCTATTACATAGACCTACTGATGTGGTCACTTTCTATTGGCCTCCTCTTTAAAAGGTAAATAATTTGAAATCAAATGAAATCCCCCAAAATCAGGCCGAAATAACTAAATAAACCCCATTCCATGTTTGAGCGCAAAAATCACGAAACAATAATATCGGATGTTCTCTCCTTCTCTCATTCCCTCCTCCTCAAACCAATTAGTTACAATATCGAACATTCTCTTGTTCTCTCCTCCTCAAACCAGTCAGTTACTCTTCTGAGTAGACATCATATCAAGTTACGACAGAAGATCGAATGAGCTCTGTTTGTTGATTGCCGACAATCTAACGTCGAAGTTCAGTTATCATCAAGTGGTGATATGCGATGGTTCAAAGAAACGGTCATAATCATGCCCCTTTTTTAGGGTTAAATTGTTTTATGGTGATTGGGAAAAACCCTATGTGAATAAGCTTGTTTTACCAACTATGAAGTGGTTTAAAACAATGAAAATTTTAACAGCACCCAAAATCTTCGAATTAATTCGGTTTAATGTTGTCAAAGACTTAGTTATTTAGTTGATTTATGCTTTATTATGCAAATGTTCATTCGTATTTATGGTAAAAGAAGAGGCTTTTCATGGTAAAAGAAAGGGCTTTGTAATATCAATAAGAAATATGGATATTTGTTCAAAAAAATCGACTTATTAAGTTGAAAAGTTAACCATGGCACCACAACAGGGTTGATTGAACTAGCCCTCTGTTATGCAACTCCTACAATGCTTGTCAAACCCTTACAATATATGTTAGTTATTAAGTGATTTTATAAAATTGCATGAAAATCTTAGGTGGTGTTTAATTTTTATTCAAAGTTCTCTTAGATTTGTTGCCCATTCTTGCTTAAAACAAGAATTAATTATTTAGAGAAAACTATTGTTTGGCTTTGAAATTCTAACTAGGGATGGGGGTTGTTCTTTGTTAATGCTTTTTTCAATCTCGAAACCTTGTAACCAAAAAACAATTAAAGAATTGTGAATGAATTATTAACCTTTGGCTTTTTAGAAGTTAATCTTTCCTTCTAACCCTTTGTTGCATTTCTTAGCATGTTTTTTTGGTGGATTCTTTTGACTAAAGAATTGAATTTTACCCAATTTCATCTTATCTCACTGTTAATCGTGTTTGGTTCATTTCTTTTTATTTTGCCACTTATTTTCCAACATAAAAAACAATGTGCCACTTATTTTGCTACTTATTAAGTTATGTAGTTGTATTTTTTTTTTTTTAGTTTTCATCCAAATATTAAATCACAAAAATACATTTGCGTAGTAGGGTTATGTATATAAGAAGCTATTAAGAGATATAATTCAGTTATTAAGTGATGTTTGTGTATTATTGCAATCTTAGCAAGTTATTAAGTAACTCCAAGTAAGTCATATAATAACTTGATATCACAAAGTAATTTGTTACTAGTAATTCACATATTAACTTGGTTCCTAATAAGTCATATAATAACTTGATATCACATAATAACTTGTTCTTGGGTAAGTCACATAATAAGTCAAATGGCTGATCGGGGAGAGAATGTGAGAAGGTGATAAGTATGGGAAGTAACGTTTGAAATTCAGAAAATTTAGGAAAACGTGAAACGAAAATATTGCTATTAAATGAAATCTCTACAAACGTGGGATTGTGGGGTTTAACTGATTATTATCCAAATCCAATTCATTTAATGGCTGTAAGCCAATTTATTAGGCCAACAGGTTAGGGCCCCTATCATTTTGCTTTTATTTTATTTATTTATTTATTTTGTGTATGCTTGTAGCTGCTGCTAGTGTTAGGGGTTAGGGATTTTCTGGGTGTAGTGCAATTTTTATTTATTTTATTTTATTTTTTTGTGTATGCTTCTGCTGCTGCAAGGTGGATTTATTTATTTATTTTGGTAGGTGAATATTGGATAGAATGTGCTAGTTTTGTTATTATAGGCTACCCATTATGACCATTTAGGTTGGCATCAAATTCGATTCTTTTAACGAGTGCATGACTAGAGGTTGATATCAAATTACGAAATGGCTTCAATCGTAGGCAACCAATAAGTACCAATTCTCACATGGAAAACCACGGCCTTTTATTTTTCTTTTCGTTTTTCGTTTTTGTTTTTTTTCTTTTGATACCTGTCGAAGCTGATAATTCAGTCAATCTCACATCCAGATTCCAAAGACCCAAATTAAGGCAAAGAAAGAATGTTTACAAAGTTAAATGAACTAAGTTATGTGCAAAACCATAGCTAGCTAGCTAGGTTTAAATTTTGGCACTTAGAGCAGGGGGTGAGATTACTCATTAAAGAACAAATCTAGGTCATCTAGGCAGGTGTACATGGATAAAAATATGGGACTTTGATTACGCATTCCAAACCATTTGTGCTGCTTCAAAATCTTTTGATAGGATCATGAATTTCAGAATTAGGTATTGGTGTTAGCTGGAAGCCATGTAGACTACCAACTACATGCCAATTTCTCTATGTGATTAGTGTTGGTTAAAAGGGCCTCTCTCTGTTTATTTCGATCTGATGCTGCAAGTTATGTTTTTATTTTCTTTTTTTGTTGGTTCAAGTCAAACCAGCTTTATGGTAATAAAAAAAAAAAAAAAGAAGGGTTTTTATTAATAAAAAAAGGGTATATTATACTTTGCACAATTATTTTAAATCTATGCAACAAAATTTGGTTGATTGACATAGGGGAATTGATTTCTCACTTGCTCCTTGATGTCTAGAATGATGGCATCATCTAGTTCATCACAATTAAGGCAAAGGTCGCAACATCGTCAGTCACCTATGTATGGTTCATCAGAATCAAGTGTCATTCATCCAAATTGTGATTGTTGAATCAAAGCGCCAATGGCTACCTCTTGGACTGATTTGAACCGAGACGAAGGTTCTTTGGATACATCAACTACAAGACCCAATCGTGTGGGTCTTTGGTGTGACTGGATATGCTTAATTTTTTGTGAGTTGATTGCTTGCCTAGGCACTCAGACATTGGAGGTGATTGCTTGTTGATATGTTTCAATATAGCATTTTCTTTGTATAATCATTCATAGGTTGATGTAATTATATGACCATGTGGGACATTGGATTCATGTAATATGGATTTCCACTGTACACTATACAGTTTTACATCAGATTTAAATGTAGTAGAGACCTTATTTTGGAGTATCCTTTTTGGCCATAGCTCACTTAAGTTTTAAAAAAAATTGTTTTGTACATAGATGTATTTGAGGCATGCATGGTCATATCCACTTTCCAAATGTGGTTTGGGATTCCAGTGAAATTAGATTTTGTGGAGCTTTTTGCTATCATATGTAGGGTATAGAGGAATGATGAATGTGGCAACCTTTTGTAGAACTGAAGGTTGAGGCCAAATAAGTAGTTTTCGGTACAAATTCAACCATGGGGTAGTTGAACTCTGTACAAGAAAATGTTCTTCCCTTCCTTTGTGGGATACTCCTCTCAAGTATGTGTCCAACAATTTGATTCTGGTCTTTATGCTATTATTGCCCAGTATAATTATTCTTCCTTGTGCTCTTATGAAAGAAATCCTTAACTATATCACAAATGTTTCATGTCCTCTGAATGCATTGGTCATCATCATTCTATTTCTTTCAAGTGTTGATCTGAGTGATATAAAACTAAAAGAATACTCTGTAATCTTAATTGTAGTTCTCTATGATTGAAAGTACTTGCACTAATGTTTTAAGGCTTAAATTAAATGTTACTAATCTTTCTAGTAACCAGGAAAAAAAAAAAGGTGGAAAAAATCTTTCTAGGGGGATATGTCATATGTGCTTTAAATTGAATGTTACTGATCTTTCTAGTAACCAGAAAAAGTAATTCTTCCATCAAGTTTGTGCCCTAAAACACCCTTAACTTCCCTTTACTTGCACTCATGTTTTCTTACAAAGTGATATTCACTGGTATTCAATCTCTCTGTTTTTCTTTCCTATTCTTGTGGGCTGGTCGTATTTCAGGTCTGCGTTAGATGGTAAGTGTGGGTTTCTACTGCCAACTTGTATGCAAAGAGCATATTTGGGGGGGTGCCTTGGTGAATATGAGCATTGAGAAGCAGGAAGATGGGAAGCTGAGTCATTATATTAGGATAAGGAGCAAAACCCAGGGGATCGCTCTCAGTCTGTGTGATAAGATCACTCTCAAGCAAAAGAGAGGCAGCCGATGTAGTCAACATCAGTGCTATAGGTTTCCATCGTCCAGCTATTGATTTTTCCTACATTTGTCACAGTGGTAGAAGTTTAATGCATGCCTCTTAATTTCAATCTTATCCTTGCAAAATTGTGTGTAATTCATTCATCTTTCTGGGGTCCTGGTTTTATTTTTAAAACCGTGATTTTTGCAGGTACTTGTTTTGGAATTTATGGATTATATTTGGTATCTTTGCTGTTTTCTTTGCATCTAAGAAGAATTGGTATTTAGGGTAGCAACATTGTTTCATTGTGGGACAGTGTAACAGAAGAAAGGTTTTGCCAAACCAAAGTTGTATTGTTGCCTTATGACTTGCCTCGTTAAAACAGGGCTTTTTCTCTCATCCTTTGTTAAATGTTTTGTAGCTAATCTTAGTTTTAAGGCTGGGTTTAAGCATTGTTAGATATCTTGAACAGGAGATTTTCTCTATAAACAAATTTTGATGAGGCTTTCTTGTTGTGTATGCCTTCGACCATCTTTTCTGAAATTTGTTTTTGGTAAACGTTAATAGACTTTGAAGAACTGCCACAAGGCCAAAATTGGTAAGGGGAAGATCTCTGTTAATTAGTTTATTTTGCCAGACTAATGCTTTCATGTTTTTTCCTTGACTTGTGGTATCGATCAGTACGTTTAGTTTCTTCTTGCCTAAAATTCATTATCTATCTAAGTAGTTGACTGATTTATTTATCCTTTTTGATCTTTTGTTTCCCATAGGTGTGGGTATGTTAGTCCAGCTGTTGGAGCTATTCTGCTCGAGCAGCGTATTTTGAAAGGAGAAATTGTGGACTGGTTATGGAGGTATTATTTTTCTTTTCTTTTATTAATTAGCTGCATTCAATTATAATGCCCGCAGTTATTTATTATTAGTTTATATAATCTATGCTTGCTGTTATTTTATAATTCAGTGTATTATCCTTGGAGCTAGGTTTAGGATTCATTCGGTTTGTAACTCTTAAAACCGTATAAAATCCTTTCCATGCATCTATTCATTTTTTAACTATTTAGTTTTCTTTTTTCAATGCTGTCAAATTGAGGTTGATCCAAATAAATTCATTTTTTATAATGCTTGTTGTTTCAATGGTGTTTTAGTATATAAGAACCTCCCTATTCCGCCCAAGAGATACTCATGTTGCATTTAGAGTGTCTTCTGAATGTTTTAGTATATAAGCTAGCTTCTTCCATATGGTTAGAGCTAACTCTATTTGCTATGTATGTCTGCAAACTCCAATATAGAAGAACCCTTATGTTGAGACCTGATGAAAAAATGCTACAGGATACTCCAAGAGGCATTGGACTCTTTCCGAAACTGAGGTCGATCCAGAATCATTAGAATCTGAGGTGACAATTGACTATTGGTTGTATTAAGCTAGAGCCTCAATTGTTTCTAAATTGTAAGAGATACATAGGCAGGTGAGTTGGTTGAATTTTGATACAAGTTTTCAGGACTTCAAAATGTGGGTATGTATATAGAGAGAGAGAAGTATAGGTACATATTCCTTTGTGTAATTGTGTTGGATTGTATATTTGGGTTACTAGGATTTTATCTGATCATGAGAAAGTTTTGTAGTTTGCACAATCCTCCCAACAGAAAAATAAATTCGAGGTTGTGGTTTGGTTGTCTCATATTGTTTTTGGTTGTCAAAGTGTGGAGGGGTTTTACCTTGGCTTGCTGTTGTGGTTTCTCTTTGTATGTACTTCTTTTAGTCTTTAAGGCCTGTACTAACTTCTTTTTTTTTTAAATGAAAATGGTAGAGGTTTGAATGCTCATTTGATTTTCTTTTTGTCTTGGGAACATTGCCAAATGCAGAACCAGGATAGTTTGGCCACAGGTTTGAGTACTTTCCTTTTTTCTTTTTTTTTTCTTTTCTATTTTTTAATATTTGAGAGGAGACTTCATTTTTATGATTTTTCCTCTCTAATTTTGGAGATGACATTCTTAACCCAAATAAATTTTTTGAACTTCCAAAATCATAAATATAGTGTCTTCATCTTCAATTCTATGATTGGAAATTTATTGGGAATTATAATAACTATCTGTTTATGAGGTTTTAAATGAGGGTAGAATGTCGAAATGATTTTTGAAGTTGAAAACAAGTCTTGGTAGATGGAATGAAAAAGCAATTAGTTTTGAAAATGGTTCACTGGGCTATCGAAGTGGCCAATACTTTTATGATGTTATGCCTTTTGGTTATTTTCCCAAATTACTTTTTGCCCTTTTAAAATTTAAAGTTTCATATCATAAAATGACTATATTCCTCAGTGGGTTATTTTCCAATAGTCCAGGAGTTTCACATTCCTCAACCTTTTCTATTCATAAAATGACAATACATTCTGTACAAAATAGGGTTGGTACTCCTCTTTGATGCTTAATTTTGATTTTGATTTTGATTTTTTTTGCATCTTTCCCCACATTCTAAAATGACAATACATTCTATACTAAATAGAGTTGCCTCTTTTGATTTTGATTTTGATTTTTTTGCCTTTTTTCCCCACATTTGCTTTTGGTTATGTAGTGGGAAAATTTTCAAATTTTAGAGTCTATTGAAACAAAGTGAACTTGATTATGAAATGGTTATGTGAAAGAATTTTCGATTATGTAGTAGAAATAGTTTTCTTTTTAACAATTAATAATAGAGTATGTCAATACACCATTATACACTATTATTTATCACATTCCTTTACCCTCTATTTGGTTTGTGGAATCTACCAAGGAAAAAAAAAAACATGAGAAAGGAAAAAAAATGAGGAAGAAATTAAGAAAATAAAAGAAAAAGATGAAATCATATCAAGTCAAAATTATTTCAATTCTTATTATTCTAATTTTCTATTGCAATCAAATAAGGGAAAGTACAATTCCTTATATTTTATTTTTTTTTCCTTGATAAAATGCTTAAACCAAATAGAGCCTTAAGGATTTTCTTCATTTAAGGAGACAAGAATTCTTTATATGCTACACAACAGATTTCCTTTATTGGTGGTACATGATTCATGTTTATTGTATGCTGCTTAGATATCTTTTGGGTAGGTTTTCCTTAAGATAGAATTATTTTAAACATATAGCAAGGAGGCCCCCAAAGAAGATATTTAGTGGAGCACAAACTTGAAATTATTTGGAACAATTTGACCATTTTTGAGTACTTCCTATATAAAAAAACATATCAATTGTTTAAGGGGTGCATGATTTTTTATGAACATGATATTGACCACTTTCGAGTACTTCTCATGTAAAAATTTCAGCATTTCTGATGTAAATTTCAGTTATTCTTCATGAACTCTAACAGTGTAGACCAAAGGTTTTAGTTCAAGGGTTTTAGTAATTGACAATATTAAGAACGGAGAATGAGGAATTTAAAATTATTACCAATTTTTTTAACTTTAGCTTAACTTGAATTTGGTAATGCCATGATATTTCATTGATTATAATCTTCTCCACAATCACAAAATGACATTACCAGCACATAAATTTCTATACAATTAATGGTGTACTCAACAACCATCATAGTCACAATCCATTGACGTTTTGAGACTAAAACTAAAGAGCTAAAAGACATCATCAGTGCATTATACACTAAGGATAGTGTATTATACACTTAACATGTGAAGGCATTATGTCACCATTGTGTCATCATGGGTGAAATTTTATGGACACATGCATAATGTAGAGTAACCAGGAAACCACCTGTTGAATGGAAAGAACACAAATGAGGGGCCATATAAAAAAAATGAAGAACCATGTAGAATCAACAAAATAAACTAACAATCTAAAGGGGAAAAAAAGGGTCACCATTGAAACGTCCCGAATTTTCAGATACGATTCCCAAAAAATGAAGTTCGTACATTAGAAAGATTAGTCCTAATATAAACAATAAAGCTTGAATTGAGAGAGATTGTCAATTATCAATATAGTCGAATAGAAGGTCTCACCTTTAAATGGTAACCAGTTAGTCATACTCTAACTTGGTCACATGAAATACTAAGTGAGTGGTCACATAATTTGTTAAGTATGTCATACGGAATGGTAAGTAACTAAGTGATCACTTGATATGGTAATTGCATAGTTATGGTAAGTAGGTAACTTGAAATGGTAAGTGGGTTACAAAAACTAGTAAGTAGGTCATTTTAAATAGTAAGTTAGTCATTCGAAATAGCAAGTGGGTTATTTTAAATGGTAAGTGGTCACTAAAGATAAGTAGATTACTTAAATGGTACGTAGGTCACTTTAAATGGTAAGTGGATCACTTAAAATAGTAAGTAGGTTAGTTCAAATGGTTAGCGAATACTAAATGGTATGTAGGTCACTTTAAATAGTAATTAAGTCACTTCAAATGATAAGCGGTTACTAAATGGTAAGTAGGTTACTTTAATAGTAAGTGGACCATTTTAAATGCTAAGTGGTCACTTTATATGGTAAGAGGGTCATTTCAAATAGTAAGCGCTCGCTAAATGGTAAGTATGTCACTTAAAATGGTAATTGGGTCATTTCAAATGGTAAATGAATCACTTAAATAGTAAGTGGGTCATTTTAAATGGTAAGCGGTCACTAAATAGTAAGTAGATCACTTGAAATAGTAAGTGAATCACTTCAAATCGTAAGCGCCTAAACGGTCACTAAATGGTAAGTAGGTCACTTAAAATGGTAAATGGGTTATTTTAAATGATAAGTGAGTCATTTCAAATGAAAAGTAGGTCACTCCAATTAGTAAGGGAATCACTTGAGATGATAAGTAGGTCACTCTAAATGGTAAATGATCACTAAATGATATATGGTTCATACAAAATAATAAGTGATCACAAAATTTAGTAAGTATGTTACTTGAAATGGTAAGTGGTTTCCTGAAATTTTTATTTTATTTTTTATTTTTTACTAACCAAATGAAATGTGTAGTGCCATACTTTACGGGTAATGTATCGTCAATTTCTAAAATGATTTTAGAAGCTTCACATCGATATAAAATGTGAAATACTTGTGAAAAAAAAATATTTCAGAAAATCATTTTAAAAAAAAGAAAATCAATCACCTTTTGAATGTCCCAATAATTGGGTCAAATTACTAAACCCGCACCGGTTTCTTTCATGGATTTACCCAGTTGCGAGCCCATTTGCAGCAATTTGCTATTTAACACTTTGAGCTCTGCACCTTCTCCCCAACCTGTTCTCGAGCGGCGTTTGAAAAGAGAGAGAGAGAAAGTAAGAATGATATTGAGGAGATCCAATCCTTCAACTACTGGTATGGTTTTCGTTGTTTGCAATTCCTTCATTGATAAGGTAAGGCCTTCTTTTCATTCTCAATCTTCTTCTTCGACTCCTCCTGCTAGAGATCAGTGCAGATCTGGTGGGTTTAATAATCTTGAGGATGCCCTAGTTTTGTTTGATCGGATGGTTCAAATGCGACCACCGGCCGTTGATTGTGAAATTTAATCAACTCTTGGGGCCGATTGCGAGATTAAAACATTATTCGACCGTGATTTCTCTAATTAAACGAATGGAATTGGGAGGAATCCCTCCCAGTATTTGTACGGTTAACATTATCATCAATTGTTTGTGCCATTTGAATCGGGTGGATTTTGGTTTCTCTGTTTTAGGAAAAATCCTCAAGCTTGGTTTTGAACCCACTCTGTGTGGAGGGTCAAATCGTGCAGGCTGTGGATTTGGTCAATGAAATGGCAGAGAAAGGGTATCGACCCAATATAATTACTTATGGAACAATAATAGATAGGGTTATGTCAGCCTAACATTGTAGTATACAACACAATTGGATGTGTTCACTTACACCTCCTTAATTCATGGAGTATGCAATTTGGGCCAATGGAAAGAAGCTACAAGATTGTTGAATGAAATGGTGGGTAGGAAAATTGCACCAAGTATACATACCTTCAACATATTGATTGATACACTTTGTAAAGAGGGAATGGTTACAGAAGCACAATGTGTAGTTGAAATAATGATTCAAAGAGGTGTGGAACCTCATACCTGTCACTTACACTACACTGATGGATGGATATTGTTTGCGTGGCCAGATAGATGAGGCACTAAAGGTAATTGATGTGATGCTTCACAAGGGTTGTTCACCTCATGTTATGAGCTATAACATTTTGATTAACGGATATTGCAAGATTAAAAAAATAGACGAGGCAATGAGCTTATTTCAAGAAATGCTCGCAAAGGATTTGTTCCTAATACTGCTAGCCTGTGGGGTTGGGGAGACTTCGGGCTGCACAAGAGCTTTTTAATGAGATGCTAAGTTGTGGGCACGATCCGAATCTTGTTACTTATTCTACTCTGTTGGATGGGTTATGCAAAAACCGACATCTTGATGCAGCTATGGCACGTAATTTATAGTGTCCTCATTGATGGTCTGTGCAAAGTTGGGAATATATTGGTCCAGCTAAGTTTCTTCTACAATTATCATTTCAATGTTAAGGGAAATGTCATAAATTTTTTTTTTTTTTTTTTTTTTTGGTAGTCTAATATGTCATCTCTGTTTGGTTGTACATAGTGCAGAGTCTTAATTAATTTTTGGTACTGAAAATTACTATCAAACTTCGCAGATGTCATTTCTTCACAAAAAAGTTGTTAGTACTTATCTTTTACGTCATCGAAATATCAATAAAAAATATAAAAATATTGGAAATATTGCTGTTATATTGGCATATATTATGGTATTGTTGTTGATATTGAGGACATTTTTAGTCTCCATGTTGAAGTAAGTGTGATAGTAGTAGATGTTAGATATCTCGATGAAGATGTTCCTGGACAAGGCTGCCATTGAAGTTAATTGTTTAAAGTTGATTGACCGAAATTTTTTTTAATAGAGAATAGCCTTTTGTCAGTGGTAGACATTCTCTCTTCCACTATCTTGCTTTTGTTTTGTTACTATTCCCTTTTCCGTATTATAGCTGTAAGAGTTTACATATGCACTATGTTGAGGATTTATAGCTAATACTCCACAGACTGACTTGTGGGTGGTGATTGATGATTCAAGTGCAGGGAGCCTAATATAGTTGGTATATTTGTTGATGGATACTCTTTTTTATGCAAAAATTCAGGTATATGGGGCCCAATTTTGCTCAGGGTGAATGTAACCCTCTAGTTGCAAGATTAAAGGAAGAAGTATTCCCTGGATTTGCAGTGTAAAACCTTCTTTGGTGCTAGAAGATAATTGTACGTGTTTGTTTTACTCAAAGTTGCTGTATAGATTTTGGCGAGAAGGGTTAGATCTTGAGCCCTATGCTTAAGATGGGAAATTTTCAAAGCTAACGATGGTGTTTTAGCATTCTGTGGGGATTGTTAATGCCCATAAGTCATTGTTGGAAGAAATTTCACTCCATGACATTGGTACTAGGTTGCATTTTCCTATCTAAATATCGCTTTCTTACTATGGATTGTAAAAATAACCGAGCAATTTTTTTTTTCATTTATTTTAATTAATCAGTGGTTTATGAACTTAAAAGAATCTATGCTCTTGCAAAATGTTCTCATAGAGACTAGACCATTTGATTTTTGTTCAATTTCGTTATTTCTGTTTAATTTTAGGGATATAGCTTTATAGAATACAAAATATTCACTTGTAATTGGGTCGATGAAATTTAGAATATGTGGAAATGCTCACAATTATATTAGTATCTTTCCCCTGCTATAATTCACCAATAGCATCTTGCAAATGTTTGTTTGGGGAGTGGACGTATTGACCTATTGAAAAAGCATGACGCATAAGCTCAATATTGTGTCATGGCACAATATGAATAATATTGATATATATATTCATTTCAAGAAAATCAGAATGTCACATTTACTGATTTACTTATCTGAAGAAAAAAAAAAATTAAAAATTGCATGTCACATTTGCCTACGAATTGCCAGATTGAAAAGCCCCGAAGAGCTGGTAGTACCCAAAAGATCGTAAGGTTTTCAGCACCAACAGATAGAATTCATCAAGCAGCTCTCCATGAACCTACAGTTCAATGAACAGTATGGAGTAGGCAATTCTCCAAAAAAAATGAGTGTTATTATTGATGGAAAACCAGCAACAAATTAAATTCCCCATCCCCAATTTCATTTTTTTTTTTTTTTCCCATGGGACCACACAACGGGGGAGTAGCCCATCCCCCTTCCTCTACATATACACCTGGAAGGAATTGAAACTACAACATTCCCCAAATCCTCTCCCTCTCCATTTCCCTTAAAGGGGGAGATGTGCCATCTTGCTATCAACAATTAATGGGCTTTATATGGATGGAAACTATTATTATTGACTGAAAAATTATGTCCCTAAGTAGCAACAATAATTTACCGTTGCCTTTTCCTTTACTACGGAATTTTACATCGCTAGTTTTGTTGCTAAAAATGCTAGCACATCAAAATGTCACATTACGAATGGAAACTAAAATTTACCTGGCAGAAGGAGAAAAAAGGAAAAAAAGTAAAGGACACCACAATATGGCCTATTAGCTATAATCTCAATGTCAGAAGTTAGAGATAATGGTGCAAATTGTGACAGGCAATAGCAACATTATTTCTGGAAGGACCTATTCATCAAATTGGATGCACACAAGAGATCCTCTCCTTAAGCCAACAATGATAAAATGAATATCCAATGCTGATGGATAGAAAGCATACCCTACCCATTATCATCACAGAAAAATATTCACAAAAACCCGAAACATTCTCACCTTCAATTGACCCATGTCCCATGCCCCATCGAACTATTTAAGTGCCTCCGTTGCTGCATGGACTGCTAGTAACTTTGGTCCCCCCCCCCCCCCCCCCCTCTCTCTCTGGCTGAGCTTAGCCATTAAATGCAAGGGTCTAAAATTGCTGGCCTGCTTTTGAGACCTTAGGAATAGTACATAATAGAAGTGCTTGCTGCATATTCCGGAGAAATGTGAAGGATAATGTTCCACCAAACTGTATAATTAAGCTCCAGTAAATCTACTACCTCTGGTATCCAGCAATAGGGAGGAAATGCATATACCATGGGAATGCAGGGTGCAAAGTAAAACCCCAATTCAAGCATTATATGATCTTTCACATGTCCATGAAACTGATGTAGGAAATATAAGCCAATAAAATTACAAAAAGAAAAGAAGAGAAATCTGAGCTAAACCAAGGAAGCAGGTTGAATTTACAAGTCATTAATCTGTTAAAATGTACAGAGACTAATTTTGGTACAAGTCATTAAGCTAGAGCCTCAATTGTTTCTAAATTGTAAGAGATACATAGGCGGGTGAGTTGGTTGAATTTTGGTACAAGTTTTCAGGACTTCAAAATGTGGGTATATATATAGAGAGAGAGAAATATAGGTATATATTCCTTTGTGTAATTGTGTTGGATCGTATATTTGGGTTTCTAGGATTTTATCTGATCATGAGAAAGTTTTGTAGTTTGCACAATCCTCCCAACAGAAAAATAAATTCAAGGTTGTGGTTTGGTTGTCTCATATTGTTTTTGGTTGTCAAAGTGTGGAGGGGTTTTACCTTGGCTTGCTGCATGTTGTGGTTTCTCTTTGTATGTACTTCTTTTAGTCTTTAAGGCCTGTACTAACTTTTTTTTTAATGAAAATTGTGGAGGTTTGAATGCTCATTTGATTTTCTTTTTGTCTTGGGAACATTGCCAAATGCAAAACCAGGATAGTTTTGGCCACAGGTTTGAATGCCCCATTTTTATTTATTTATTTTTTTGTTCTTTTCTATTTTTTAATATTTGAGAGGAGACTTCATTTTTACGATTTTTACGATATAATTTTGGAGATGACATTCTTAACCCAAACAAATTTTTTGAACTTCCAAAATCATAAATATAGTGTCTTCATCTTCAATTCTATGGTTGGAAATTTGTTGGGAATTATAATAACTAGCTGTTTGTGAGGGTTTAAATGAGGGTAGAATGTCAAAATGATTTTTGAAGTTGAAAACAAGTCTTGGTAGATGGAATGAAAAAGCAATTAGTTTTGAAATGGTTCACTGGGCTATCGAAGTGGCCAATACTTTTATGATGTTATGCCTTTTGGTTATTTTCCCAAATTACCCTTTTAAATTTAAAGTTTCATATCATAAAATGACTATATTCCTCAGTGGGTTATTTTCCAATAGTCTAAGAGTTTCACATTCCTCAACCTTTTCTATTCATAAAATGACAATACATTCTATACTAAATAGGGTTGGTACTCCTCTGTGATGCTTAATTTTGATTTTGATTTTTTTTGCTTTTTTCTCCACATTCTAAAATGACAATACATTCTATACTAAATAGAGTTGCCTCTTTTGATTTTGATTTTTTTTCCTTTTTCCCCACATTTGCTTTGGGTTATGTAATGGGAAAATTTCAAATTTTAGAGTCTATTGAAACAAAGTGAACTTGATTATGAAATGGTTATGTAATGGAAGAATTTTCGATGAAATCATATCAAGTCAAAATTATGAAATGGTTATGTAAGGAAAAAAAATGAGGAGGAAAGAAAATAAAAGCAAAAAAATTAAATCATATCAAATCAAAATTATTTCAATTCTTCTTATTCTTCTAATTTTCTATTGCAATCAAATAAGGAAAAGTACAATTCCTTATATTTTATTATTTTTTCCTTGATAAAATCTTTAAACCAAATAGAGCCTTAAGGATTTTCTTCATTTAAGGAGACAAGAATTCTTTATATGCTACACAACAGATTTTCTTTGTTGGTGGTACATGATTCATGTTTATTGTATGCTGCTTAGATACCTTTTGGGTAGGTTTTCTTTAAGATAGAATTATTTTAAACATATAGCAAGCCCCCAAAGAAGATATTTATTGGAGCACAAACTTGAAATTATTTGGAACAATTTGACCATTTTTTAGTACTTCCTATATAAAAAAACATATCAATTGTTTAAGGGGTACATGATTTTTCACGAACATGATTTTGACCACTTTCGAGTACTTCTCATGTAAAACTTTCAGCATTTCTTTTGTAAATTTCAGTTATTCTTCATGAACTTAACAATTTAGACCAAAGGTTTTAGTTCAAGGGTTTTAGTAATTGACAATATTAATAATGGGGAATGAGGAATTTAAAATTATTACTAATTTTTTTTAACTTTAGCTTAACTTGAATTTGGTAATGCCATGATATTTCATTGATTATAATTTTTTCCACAATCACAAAATGACATTACCAGCACATCAATTTCTATACAGTTGATATTACCAGCACATAAATTAATGGTGTACTCAACAACCATCATAGTCACAATCCATTGACGTTTTGTGTAAGTTCTAATTGATTGAGACTAAAACCAAAGAGCTAAAAGACATCACCAGTGCATTATACACTACAGCATAGTTTATTATACACTTAGCATGTGAAGGCATTATGTCACCATTGTGTCATCACGGGTGAAATTTTATGGGCACATGCATAATGTAGAGTAGCCAAGAAACCACCTGTTGAATGGAAAGAAGACAAATGAGGAGCCATATAAAAAAGCGAAGAACCATGTAGAATCAACAAAATAAACTAACAATCTAAAGGAGAAAAAAAGGGTTACCATTGAAACATCCCCGAATTTTCAGACACAATCCCCAAAAAAGGAAGTACGTCATTAAAAGGATTAGTGCTAATATAAACAATAGAGCCTGAATTAAGTGAGATTGTCAACTATCAATATAGTCGAATACAAGGTCTCACCTTTAAATGGTAACCAGTTAGTCATACTCTCACTTGTTCACATGATATACCGAGTGAATGGCCACATAATTTGTTAAGTATGTCAGATGGAATGGTAATTGACTAAGTGATCACTTGATATGGTAAGTGGGTTACAAAAACTAGTAAGTAGGTCACTTAAATGGTAAGTCGGTTACTCGAAATGGTAAGTAGGTCATTTTAAATGATAAGTGGCTACTAAAGGTAAGTAGGTCACTTAAATGGTACATTGGTCACTTGAAATAGTAAGTAGGTCAATTCAAATGATTATCGATCACTAAATGGTATGTAGGTCACTTTAAATAGCAACTAAATCACTTCAAATGGTAAGCGGTCATTAAATGGTAAGTATGTCACTTTAATAGTAAGTTGACTAATTCAAATGGTAAATGAGTCACTCTAAATGGTAAGAAAGTTACTTCAAATGGTAAACGCTCACTGAATGGTAAATAGGTTACTTGAAATGGCAAGTGAATCATTTCAAATAGTAAGTATGTGAGTCAATTCAAATGGTAAACGGTCACTAAATAGTAAATAGGTCACTTAAAATAGTAAGTGAGTCACTCTAAATGGTAAGTGCGTCATTTCAAATGGTAAGTGGATCATTTCAAATAATAAGCGATCACTAAATGATAAGTGAGTTATTCTAAACAGTAAATAAGTCACTACAAATGAAAAGTAGATCACTCAAAATGGTAAAGGGTTCACTTGAAATGGTATGTGGTCACTAAATGATAAACGGGTCACTCCAAATGATAATTGATCACTAAATGGTACACGTTTCATACAAAATAATAAATGGTCACAAGATTTGATAAGTATGGTAAGTGTCTCGTGAACTTTATTTATTTATTTTTTTATTAACCAAATGAAATGTGTAGTGCCATATTTTATGGGTAATATATCATCATTTTCTAAAATGATTTTAGAAGCTTCACATCAATATAAAATGTAAAATACTTGTGAAAAAAAAAATTTCAGAAAATCATTTTAAAAAGAAAAATCAATTACCTTTTGAATGTCCCTGTCCCAATAAATTTCGGGCCAAAGTGCTAAACCCGCACCGGTTTCTTCATGGATTGACCTAGTTGCGAGCCCATTTGCAGCAATTTGCTATTTAACACTTTAAGCTCTGCCCCTTCTCCCCAACCTGTTCTCGAGCAGCGTTTGAAGAGAGAGAGAGAGAGAGAGAGAGAGAGAAAGTAAGGATAATGTTGAGGAGATCCAATCCTTCAACTACTGGTATGGTTTTCGTTGGTTGCAATTCCTTCATTGATAAGGTAAGGCCTTCTTTTCATTCTCAATCTTCTTCTTCTTCTTCTTCTTCTTTTACTCCTCCTGCTAGAGATCAGTGCAGATCTGGTGGGTTTAATAATCTTGAGGATGCCCTAGTTTTGCTTGATCGGATGGTTCAAATGCGACCACGGCCGTTGATTGTGAAATTTAATCAACTCTTGGGGCCGATTGCGAGATTGAAACATTATTCGACCGTGATTTCTCTAATTAAACGAATGGAATTGGGATGAATCCCTCCCAGTATTTGTACAGTTAACATTATCATCAATTGTTTGTGCCATTTGAATCGGGTGCATTTTGGTTTCTCTGTTTTAGGAAAAATCCTCAAGCTTGGTTTTGAACCCACTCTGTGTGGAGGGTCAAATCGTGCAGGCTGTGGATTTGGTCAATGAAATGGCAGAGAAAGGGTATCGACCCAATATAATTACTTATGGAACAATAATAGATGGGTTATGTCAGCCTAACATTGTAGTATACAACACAATTGGATGTGTTCACTTACACCTCCTTAATTCATGGGTATGCAATTTGGGCCAATGGAAAGAAGCTACAAGATTGTTGAATGAAATGGTGGGTAGGAAAATTGCACCAAGTGTACATACCTTCAACATATTGATTGATACACTTTTGTAAAGAGGGAATGGTTACAGCACAAAGTGTAGTTGAAATAATGATTCAAAGAGGTGTGGAACCTAATACCGTCACTTACACTACACTGATGGATGGATATTGTTTGCGTGGCCAGATAGATGAGGCATTAAAGGTAATTGATGTGATGCTTCACAAGGGTTGTTCACCTCATGTTATGAACTATAACATTTTGATTAATGGATATTGCAAGATTAAAAAAATAGACGAGGCAATGAGCTTATTTCAAGAAATGCTCGCAAAGGATTTGTTCCTAATACTGCTAGCCTGTGGGGGTTGGGGAGACTTCGGGCTGCACAAGAGCTTTTTAATGAGATGCTAAGTTGCGGGCATGATCCGAATCTTGTTATTCTACTCTGTTGGATGGGTTATGCAAAAACCGACATCTTGATGCAGCTATGGCACTATTTAAGGTGATCGACAATTGTAAGTTGGGTTCTAATGTCATAATTTATAGTGTCCTTATTGATGGTCTGTGCAAAGTTGGAAATATATTGGTCTGGCTAAGTTTTTTCTACAATTATCATTTCAATGTTGAGGGAAATGTCATAAATTTTTTTTTGTTTTTTGGTAGTCTAATATGTCATCTCTGTTTGGTTGTATATAGCGCAGAGTCTTAATTAATTTTTGGTACTGAAAATTACTATCAAACTTCGCAGATGTCATTTCTTCACAAAAAAGTTGTAAGTACTTATCTTTTACGGCATCGAAATATCAATAAAAAATAAAAAATATTGGAAATATAGGAAATATTGCTGTTATGTTGGCATATATTATGGTATTGTTGTTGATATTGAGGACATTTTTAGTCTTCATGTTGAAGTAATTGTGATAGTAGTAGATGTTGGATATCTTGATGGAGATGTTCCTGGACAAGGCCGGCATTGAAGTTAATTGTTTAAAGTTGATTGACCGAAATTTTTTTTTCATAGAGAATAACCTTTTGTCATTCTCTCTTCCACTATCTTGCTTTTGTTTGGTTACTATTCCCTTCTCCGTGTTATAGCTGTAAGAGTTTACATATGCACTATGTTGAGGATTTATAGCTAATACTCCACAGACTGACTTGTGGGTGGTGATTGATGATTCAAGTGCAGGGAGCCTAATATAGTTGGTATATTTGTTGATGGATACTCTTTTTTATGCAAAAATTCAGGTATATGGGGCCCAATTTTGCTCAGAGTGAATGTAACCCTCTAGTTGCAAGATTAAAGGAAGAAGTATTCCTTGGATTTGCAGTGTAAAACCTTCTTTGGAGCTAGAAGATAATTGTACGTGTTTGTTTTACTCAAAGTTGCTGTATAGATTTTCGCAAGAAGGGTTAGATCTTGAGCCCTATGCTTAAGATGGGAAATTTTCAAAGCTAACGACAATGTTTTAGCATTCTATGGGGATTGTTAATGCCCATAAGTCATTGTTGGAAGAAATTTCACTCCATGACATTGGTACTAGGTTGCATTTTCCTATCTAAATATCGCTTTCTTACTATCGATTGTAAAAATAACCGAGCAATTTTTATTTATTTATTTATTTTAATTAGTCAGTGGTTTATGAACTCAAAAGAATCTATGCTCTTGCAAAATGTTCTCATAGAGACTAGACCATTTGATTTTTGTTCAATTTCGTTATTTCTGTTTAATTTTAGGGATATAGCTTTATAGAATACAAAATATTCACTTGTAATTGGGTCAATGAAATTTAGAATACGTGGAAATGCTCACAATTATATTAGTATCTTTCCTCTGCTATAATTCACCAATAGCGTCTTGCGAATGTTTGTTTGGGGAATGGACATATTGACCTATTGACTACTTTCTTAAAAGCATGACGCATAAGCTCAATATTGTGTGATGGCACAATATGAATAATATTGATATATATATTTATTTCAAGAAAATCAGAATGTCACATTTACTGATTTACTTATCTGAAAAAAAATAAAAAATAAAAAATAAATAAATGTGTGTGTCACATTTGCCTACGAATTGCCAGATTGAAGAGCCCCAAAGAGCTGGTAGTCCCAAAAGATCATAAAGTTTTCAGCACCAACAGATGGAATTCATCAAGCTCTAGCTCTCTATAAACCTACAGTTCAATGAACAGCATGGAGTAGGCAATTCTCCAAAAAAGAGAGTGTTATTATTGATGGAAAACCAGCAACAAATTAAATTCCCCATCCCAATTTCCATTTTTTTTCCCCTGGGACTACACAACGGGGGAGTGGCCCATCCCCCTTCCTCTACATATACACCTGGAAGGAATTTGAAACTACAACATTCCCCAAATCCTCTCCCTCCTCATTCCCCTTAAAGGGGGAGATGTGCCATCTTGCCATCAATAATTAATGGGCTTTATATGAACGGAAACTATTAATATTGACTGAAAAATTATGTCCCTAAGTAGCAACAATAATTTACCGTTGCCTTTTCCTTTACTACGAAATTTTACATTGCTAGTTTTGCTGCTAAAAATGCTAGCACATCAAAATGTCACAGTACGAATGGAAACTACAATTTACCTAGCAGAAGGAGAAAAAAGATAAGAAGAAAAGGACACTACAATATGGCCTATTAGCTATAATCTCAAAGTCAGGAGTTAGAGATTATGGTGCAAATTATGACAGGCAATAGCAACATTATTTCTGAAAGGACCTATTCATCAAATTGCATGCACACGAGATCCTCTCCTTAAGCCAACACTGATAAAATGAATATCCAATGCTGATGGATGGAAAGCATACCCTACCATAATCGTCATCATAGAAAAATATTCACAAAAACCCGAAACATTCTCACCTTCAATTGTCCCATGTCCCATGCCCCATCAAAATATTTAAGCCCCTCCGTTGCTGCATGGACTGCCAGTTACTTTGGTCCCCTCCCTGCTCAGCTTAGCCATTAAGTGCAAGGGTCTAAAATTGCTGGCCTGCTTTTGGGACCTTAGGAATAGTACATAATAGAAGTGCTTGCTGCATATACTGGAGAAATGTGAAGGATAATGTTCCACCAAACTGTATAATTAAGCTCCAGTAAATCTGCTACCTCTGGTACCCAGCAATAGGGAAGAAATGCATATGCCATGGGAATGCAGGGTGCAAAGTAAAATCCCAATTCAAGCATTATATGATCTTTTACATGTCCATCAAACTGATGTAGGAAATATAAGCCAACAAAATTACAAAAAGATAAGAAGAGAAATCTGAGCAAAACCAAGGAAGCAGGATGAATTTACGAGTCATTAATCTATACTACCTATAAAAAGATGAATGTGAGAAAAACTTTTGATTGACTAATATACCCTTATTTTAATTTTTAAATACACAACTACCCTTCTGCATATATAGGAAATATAGCAATATAAAACACATATCTTAATAAGAATTCTAAGGAAATTATACAACTACCTTTCTGCATATATAGGAAATATAACAATATAAAACACATACCTTAATAAGAATTATAAGGAAACTATAATTCATATAATCATTAGAAATTTTAAAGATAATAATACCTTCTTTTTTTTAATAATAAAACCTCTTTAAATATAAAATATTTATGTATTTATTATTTTGTATTAAGAATATTCACGTGCAACGTACGTGTGCTATATCTAGTCTGTTTAAATGTA
Organism: Liquidambar formosana; assembly: GCA_039720395.1. Lineage (NCBI taxonomy): Eukaryota > Viridiplantae > Streptophyta > Magnoliopsida > Saxifragales > Altingiaceae > Liquidambar > Liquidambar formosana. The sequence goes on from CM077820.1 coordinate 45,401,437, forward strand.
CAGAGACTAATTTATGCCAACCTTCATTATTCAATGATTGACTTCACACAAAAAAAACCACCCCTCATACAATGCAATCACTCTCCACTCCTCAAATCCCACAAAAAAAAAATATATATGACCAAAAAGAAAAAAAATCCTCAAAATCAAAATTATAAAGATAAAAAAATGCCTCACCAACTCTAAGTATAACCTTGATAGAATGGAAAATATTTCAGTAAAGCCAGCCCGAAAAAGGAAGGGAAAAAATGGAAAATGAAAAAACACACTATATGGTGTCAACCACTACTGTATTCTCTGTCTTGAGAATAAACAAGCTGAAGATGCTGTAAATTTGATCCCCAATCTTTAAACAGGTATTGACTGATAACTTTCTGCATTCCGGAGCATCAAGTCTTCTCCCATAAACATCTGAAACATCAACACAACCCAAATGGAGGATAAACATCAAATGTTTAAAACACAAGCTTCAGTCTACTAATGCACTAATTGGAGAATAACATTGTTGAGAGTCTAAATATGTTAAGAGTCTTTAGATATTATTTAGAGAACCCTCTAGAGTATTTAGGGTCTCCTTGATTGCTTAGTTTCAAAGTTTCTTTATTGGCTTAGATTTGATTGAAGCCAAAAATATGGTAGAATATATTGGATGAATATTTTAGAATTTTTAGTTTTCCTCAAGTGTTTAGGATTGTAATATATTTAAACCCTTTTGGGGTTTTGATTAATGCAATTCCAGTCTTCTTTAATATTTAACTAACATCAAAGTTGCATATTCCATAAACTGAACTAAAACCAGGTCATCTACAACCCTGTTACGTAATATTTTATCATATCTTCGGTTGAGCAAGGAAACAAAACAATGTTCCTTTCTCATCCTCCTAAAAGTTTGAGATGCTTTCTTATTAGAGTATGGTTTTGTGGATTTTTATGATGCTCTTTGAAATCGTAAAAAGGGGGCTTTGGCAAGTCAATACATGCACCAATATAAAATAGAATAATTATTCGGGCTTCCAGCTTTTCAAAGAATCCTCAGCAAATAAAGCAGTAAAATTCAAGAGAGAACACACACAAAGAGAAAACACAAGGTTTACATGGTTCGGCAAGATTCCTACGTCCATGGGCGGCGATGATCAATCCACTATGTATCAAAGGAGATTACAAAGTAAACTCACAAATCCAAAATCCCCTGTTACAGCCTATAGCAGCACTCTCAAAGTGGGCTCACCACTCCTTCAAAAATAATGATGAAACCCTTATATTCACAGGTTACAAAAAAGGTAGTTCGCCTCAACTATGCATATGCACATTCCAATTGTGTGTATGCATATTCCATAGGTGCATATGCCCATCAAGTATAAGACCATATCCAAAAACAAACTGGTTCAAAACAGGTCGCAAAACAGGTCAATAGGTCATCAAGTATTCCATGGCAACCACCCAACAAGACCCACCTCAGAGAAACCCACATTTGCATCCTGTTATGAGATGTAATATGTCATTTGTATGAGGGTATTAATGTCTTTCCACTGATTATATATTTTATATAAATAAGATTTATTGGGTGAGGGTTTGATTAACAAACCCTAACCACCATTTCGATCACATGGTATCAGAGCCATGCCGTAATCCATCTCCATCTCCGGCGACCTGGTCAAGCTCCGGCCAGTGTCGTCTACCTCCAACGAGAGTTGTCTACCTCCGGCGATCATCGTCCATCATCATCCAAGCTTCAGCAGCACGGCATGACATCACAACCTCCACGACAGTCACCACGACATCACGATAGCCATCACAACAGCCCCCACGACAGTCGACCCTCACCACCAAACCTCCGACGACCTTCCCTCGCCCACGGCGACTCCTTTAAACTCTCCGACGACCATCGTGGAGCCCTTAAACTCTCTAGCGACCTTTGTTTTTGGCTGTTTCTCCCTACGCTAATCTAAGACTCGACTCTCCGTCATTGTGTCTCTCTCCACAAGACACTAGGATGTCACCAGCACCCTCCATGACATCGTTGGCAACCTAGGGCTCCATTATTGCCTTGTTTCTCTTGATGTGTTGATGGCTGGTCCAATTTACCAATTGGGCATTGCTAAGTTGAAGACCTTCCTAAAAACTAGATTTCAAACTAAAGATTTGGGCAATTTACATTACTTCTTGGGAATAGAGGTGGCTCGTTCCAAAGCAAGTATAAGTCTCTCACAAAGAAAATATGTGTTAGATATTCTTGAAGAGACTGGTATGTTAGGGACTAGACTTGTGGAAACCCCTATGGATTCTAATGTCAAATTGCATTGTGATCAAGGAGAATTGTTGCCGGATCCAGAGAGATATCGACGTTTGGTCGGTAAATTAAATTATCTTACTATTACTCGTCCAGACATATCCTTTGCAGTCAGTGTAATCAGTCAATTTATGGCATCACCACGTGTTCCGCATTGGGAGGCCGTTATTAGAGTAGTAAGGTATCTTAAGACTCATCCTGGTCGTGGTCTCCTGTATAAAGCCAATGGTCACTTAAGAGTGGAAGGATTTACTGATTCAGACTGGGCTGGATCTCCTTCTGACAGGAAGTCTACAACTGGATATTGCACCTTTTTGGGAGGTAACTTAATTGCATGGAAAAGTAAGAAACAAAGCGTAGTTGCCAGGTCCAGTGCTAAAGCTGAATATCGAGCTATGGCTCATACTTCTTGTGAAATGTCTTGGATTAAACATCTTTTGGGCAAAATTGGTTTTGAGGTTTCATTGCCTATGAAGATGTCATGTGATAACCAGCCTGCTATTCACATTGTTTCGAATCCAGTATTCCATGAGAGGACTAAGCATATTGAAGTAGATTGTCATCTTATTCATGAGAAGGTGGAGAATGGTTTAATAGTTACCCTTTATGTTTCTACACAAGATCAGCTTGCAGATTTGTTTAGCAAGTCTCTATCTAAGGCTCGCTTAGACGTATTGTGCTACAAGTTGGGATTATATGATATATACTCTCCAACTTGAGGGGGAGTGTTATGAGATGTAATATGTCATTTGTATGAGGGTATTATTGTCTTTCCACTGATTATGTATTTTATATAAATAAGATTTATTGGGTGAGGGTTTGATTAACAAACCCTAACCATTTCGATCACACATCCCAACAAATCCTAGGAAACAAGTAACCATTGAATTTTCATCTCTCAATTCCAAGTCCAAGTTGGAATGATCACCTATGGAGCCTCTGATTTATCATTTTTTTAAAGTTCCTCCTAATACTGGGCACACAATCTCAGGCAAGCCCAGATGCCCCATTGAAATTGAATTGCTCCTTTTGTGTTCCATATAAAATTTCTAGATATATCCATAGGCAATCAGCTGAACAAATGGAGCAATTGGACATGGAACATCTCACTAGGGGAATTCATTAACTGTATTCTTCCAAGATCGATCAGAAAAATCCTTTAAAAAAGAAGTTAACACAACTGATTTCTATACCAGCAATAAGAGCAACACCGTCTGAGTAAAAGGAAATACAAAGACAGAGAAAGAGAGGGGGGTTGTAGTTGCAGTAAAAGCTCTCACAGCTCATGCCTTACAACTGAAATCTCCGAAACAAAAGGATGGTATTAAAGGCCCAAAATTGTCAGCATCACATGGGACGTTCTCAAACTCAGCATGTTTGAAACAATCTTACATGTTTACATGTTTATTTGTTTGATTGTTGAATTAATAAACTGTATAATTAGTTGAATTACAGACATTGAGTTCAAACATAATAAATCATTTCTATTAATAGATGAACCATAAGTAACAGAATCAACTGTAAACCTTTTACAATAATGTACTATAGTTTTCAATTTTACGAAGCTGCTTAAAGCAGAAGTAGTGTTGAATCACCAAGCTGGAACCAATACTCCCAAGTTGGATCTACTCCCAGTTCAGTTACTTCAATCGAGTAACAAACAACAATTGCAAACTCATACTCTCATAAAACTGACCCCACTTTTCACAGCATTAGCTAACCAAGGAAAGCTACTATCTTTTTAAGTTACAGCTACAATCTTCAACAAACATAAAGCACAAGACAGAAGAATCCAACAACAAGTAGTTTCATAGGATGGCCTGATGAGTTAATGCAAGCATATGGAGCTATATTAACATCGTGGACCACCTAACCAGAAAATATGAGAAAAACAGACGTAATGGACAGCCTTTTCTTTCTAGTAGTTGGTTGCACTCAATATGGCCTAGGAAACATTTGGAAGTTAAACTATTTCCTAATTCTTTTTCTATAAAACCATCATCTGAGATGTCTCAAAGTCCATCTCAACTAAGAGACCTTGGTTATATTGTATTAGTGACCCATAAAATAACAGTAATGATGATATAGGCCAGGGACATGTGAATGCTATATTGGATAGTTCCAAACATGTAAAATACCCATGTTTGACACAAAGCAACATGGGTATTTACAACTTCTCACTATGTTCTGGTATTTGTAACTTGTGTACAAAAGGAATAGTACATAATGAGGTATATGTTCAAAAATGTCTCGATCTTATCATCATACATCTCCCCCAAGCTTCATTTTAAGAAAGAATAGCACACTAGGCACATGCGGCATCTTTGTTTGTTTTAATTGTTAAAGAATCTCAATTTGCACTCTGATTACTTAGGAAAAAGAACAAAGGGAAAGGGAAAAAAATTCCCAGTGGCCAAAGTACAGCACGTTATGTCAACTATAAACAAGCAAGTGGTGAAGTGGCACCATAATACATGCAGATATTTTACCTGATTGTTTATGAAACTAATCTACTTACTTTTGGAAAACCATTTATATAGACTATAAGCAGGAATCATTTTCAATGAATTCAATCAATACAGACATTCAAAATAAGATATTCTCTACCTTTTAAGAAAGAAATAAATACATGCAGCAAATATTTTCAATAGAAACAACACAAATATATTAATATGAGTGAAATGTTGACCAGTGTTTACCTTTGTGATGGTATGACGGTATGACATAAAGCCTCAAGCAACAGCTTCATCTCTTCGTCTTATCCCAATCCTTTGTAATTCTCGCAAGTCAGAAGCTATCTCCTGGATGAAATGAAGTCCCTCGTCTCCATTTCTAATTGAGTTGATAGAGTACTCGAGAAAATTTCAATTTGCCTCAAGTGCTTCCAACCTGTCATTCAAGTCGGAAACCTCATTTCCAAGGGAAACTAAATCCGTCTCTCTGCAGATCATGGAGGAGCGTTGCCCACCACGATCAAAATCACCATTTTCATTCACAGATGAGGGAACACATCGTTCCTGAGCACGCACACTACCTTCAGATGCAGATAAATCATTCTCGATTGAGAAACCCTTCTCTTCTGTTTCAGTATTTTCTTGAGACCCCACTTTACAGTTAAGCTCTTTCAAGTCACCTAACCCATCCCCTTCATTTCCAGAATATTCACCATTAACCAAGTCTCCCCCATTATTGTAGAACAGATAAAGCTTCTTCTCCAACTCCTTCAAACACTCTAAAATATATAACCCCAAAAAATATATCATTTCCTTCAATCTTATGGAAAATATTAGGTTTCTCAGTATCTGAGTTTCTAGCAACACTTGCACTATCTTCAACACAGCTTGCTTCTGAATGCTCTACTCTTGTATCTGTTGCCTTCAAATCACAAATTGACTCAAATATACTCTCCAACATGGATTTATTTGGGAACTTCTTCCTATAAAGTTCAAGCTCCATTTCTTGCTCTTGTACCTCTCTCTCTCTCTCCGCAAGATGGTCATTTGATTTTTGCAGTGCTTCCATATCATACTCAGCTTGTTCGTCCATCATTCTTAGGTATTGCAGTGCCTCCATATGGAATGCCGCCTTCTCCTCCTGCAGTTTAGGAATCACGGCCACTGCTTGATTTGCAGCAATTGCAGAAGCATTTCTTTCTTCCTCCAACTCCTTATACAACACAGTCATGGATTTTCTGCCACACTCAATCTGTCATTTTAACCAATCAGCCATACTTTCACCTTCAATTTCACTGACAATTCTTCCATCAAGAGACAGCCCAGACTCATTTCTCTCAAGTGAAATCCTCTTCTGAAGTATCTGCAATCCAATAGAGCTAGAGGCATCAGAGGTCTTCAATTCATCACCAGTTCCAGGCACTCTAGGGCTCATATCGTTCAATGATAACTCAATCCCTCAGGTGGCAGATATTTGTGATAACAAGAGCTTCAAATCTCCACTAACTCATGAAGAATCCTTCACAGTCCATTGTTCTGCAAGCACACCAGATAATTTCTTCCCCTATTGCTGACAGCTATCTTATAAGCATCACCGAGATCCAAATAATTGGGCATTTGCATACCAAGGTCACTTTTCATTTCTAAACCATTTTCAGTTGCTGTAATTGGCCCACTTCCTGCCTTAGGGATTTCCCCATCCTCAGTCACAGATGTTTTCCCAACTTCGCCAGTTTCAACTACATCTACTAAGAAATCATAACATACAAAAGAAAAGTCCAAAAGGTAAATGTAATTGGTGTTTGAACACCATGTATAAATAGTCAATGCCAGAATCACCCAGAAAGAAAAGGGTACTAAAATATCCATGAAAAAAAAAAAATTGAAAAACAAATATGACCTTATTTTAAATAGGGAGAGAAAGAGAGAGAGGGTTTCACAGTGAATGATATGAAAAACAAAATAGATACATCACCAATTCTATAAAGGATTAACAGAACAATTGAATCGTCATTTAGTGTCCAACTGACCCCAGTAAAAGTATGGAAGCTACAAAATTGGGAAATGAAAGGGGAAAAAAGAGTCCCAACTTACTGCGCTCTTTCAATACTTGAGCAGCAGTTTCAGTGGCATTGATGATGGAAGGAAATCATCGACGGAAATAAGCTCAGCAAGTGAAGAAGGATCGACCTTGGATTCAACTTACTGCCAGTTCAGTTCCTCCAAGCCATGCCCAATAGCAACAGTCGATGCTGCAGATGAATCGCCATGGTGCTTGATAAGTTCTGATGGAAGCCGTAAATAAGTAATCGACGGCGAGCAACGAACGCTGCGAATATTCTACGTTTCATCAGCGGGACCTATTTATAGTATCTAATTGTAAGCCGTAAAAGAGTATTTACGGTGTGCAATTTCAAACCGTGAATAAGTCATCGATGTACGCTTGTATGTCATAAGAGCCCATTCACCGTATTTTTTGCACGCCGTAAAACCTTTTTTTCTTGTAGTGCAGCCCCCTTTTGGTAACACTCCCTCCTTTCCTTAAAAATTCTTTATCATTTTTCTTTCCAACCACATGAAAAATTGTGGACAAATGTTAAGCAACCTTTTAAGATACTTTCCTACATTTTTAATTATATCATTATTCAAAGTACTTTCTAGATGTCAAAATACATCAATAATACAAAGTAGTATAAATTGCAAAGTGTAAGTTATTTACACATATGGATATATGATTATGTTTTCATCAGCACGTGTTGATATAAGTCACAACAGCACCATGCATTGAGGGTTGTACGTACACCTTGCATTTGTCCAATATACTTCATATCCCACTAATTATGCATAAGATGCAACTCCTAATATGGGTGTAGATATAAGTTATATTAGCACGTATTTACTTAATTATCATTTTATGTATATATATATAGAGGTATCCGTAACACTTAGTGTAAAACTTTTTACTCTTACACGCATCAATATCTTTTTATATAAATCAAATTTTGCCAATCTAAATATTCAATTAAATAATCCACTCATACATGTCATGGACGTATGAGTAAAAAGTCCAACACCAAGTGCTAACGAATCCTTCTCCTAAAATTAATTCAATCTCAAAGAGGTATTGACTAGAGTTTTCATCTTATACTCCAAATTACAGGAAAAAATAAAATAAAATAAATACACATTATATCAAGAAATGTTTATTCAGAAAAGAAAAATAGAAGGGAAAATTCCAAATTGATCAAAGATGTGGCCGTAGCCAGACTAGCAAATGCATTTTTTGATATTTTCTCTCACATAAAAAATAAATAAATAAAATAAAAGAATATCTAGGGATGAATAGCATCTTCCTTACAAATTTACCTCTAACAACTTGAGTCCGAGTGGTAAAACGGAGCCCGTTTTCTTCGTCGGGTTACCCAATTATGAGCCGTTGAGCAACTTGCAATTCGCTATTTGCCACTTCCTGCGCAACCTGCTTGTCGACCATTTCTCCAGAGGGATGATGATGATGATGATGTTGAGGCGAGGACGAGCAGATGCTTCAGCTATTTCTGGTACGCTTTTCCGTAAACGTAATTTATATCAGGAAAGGTCTGCTTTTCATTCTCAACCCTCTTCTACTCCTACCTCTACTGCCCACTTTCCTAATAACCTTGACGATGCCCTAGTTTTGTTCAAGCGGATGGTTCAAACGCGACCTCTGCCCTCCATTGTCAATTTAATCAACTCTTGTTAGGGCCAATTGCCAGAATGAAGCATTATTCCACCGTCATTTCTCTTATTAAACGAATGGAGTTGTTAGGAATCGCGCCCGATTTTTTTGCATTCAATATCCTCATTAATTGTTATTGTCGTTTGAATCGCGTGGGTTTTGGTTTCTCTGTTTTGGGAAAAATGCTTCAAACTTGGTCATGAGCCGGACTCTATAACCTTCACCACACTGGTCAAGGGGCTCTGTGTTGAGGCTCAAATCGTACAGGCTGTTGATTTGGTCAATGAAATGGCAGATAAAGGGTATCGACCTAATATCATTACCTATGGAACGATAATAGACGGGTTATGCAGAACCGGGAACACTGCTTCTGCTATTGGGTTGGTCAAGAAGATGGATCAAGGAAGGTTGTAAGCCTGATTTAGTAGTATACAACACAATCATCGATAGTCTTTGCAAGGACAGGTTAGTTACTGAGGCTTTCAACCTTTTCTCAGAAATGATTGGTAAAGGCATTCTACCAGATGTTGTCACTTACACCTCCTTAATTCACGGGGTATGCAATTTGGGCCAATGGAAAGATGTTGTGAGATTGTTGAAGGAAATGGTGGGCAGGAAAATCACACCAAATGTACAAATGTTCAGCATATTGGTTGATACACTTTGTAAAGAGGGGAAGACTGAAGAAGCACAGGATGCAGTTGAAATAATGATTCAAAGTGGTGTGGAACCTGATACCATCACTTACACTACACTGATGGATGGATACTCTTTGCGAGGCCAAATGGATGAGGCATTAAAGGTATTTGATGTGATGATTCGCAAGGGTTGTGCACCAAATATTTTTAGCTATAATACCTTGATTAATGGATATTGCAAGATGAAACAGATACATGAGGCCAGGAGACTCTTTCAACAAATATCTAGCAAAGGATTCGTTCCTAATAATGTTACTTACAACACTCTTATAAGTGGTCTGTGTCATATAGGGAGACTTCGAGCTGCACAAGAGCTTTTTAGTGAGATGCTAACATGTGGCCACAATCCGGATGTCGTTACTTATTCTACCTTGTTGCACGGTTTGTGCAAAAACCAACAAGTTGATGAGGCTTTGGCACTTCTCCATGCAATGGAAGATAGTGGGGTGGATCGTAATACTGTAACTTATAACGTCCTCATTAATGGTTTGTGCAAAGCTGGAAAACTTGAAGCTGCAAGGGACCTCTTTTCTACCCTTTCTGCTAAAGGGGTGGATCCCAATGTTCGTTCATATAATATCATGATCAATGGACTTTGTAAAGAAGGGTTACTACATGAAGCAAATGAATTGCTCAGTTTAATGAAAGAGAATGGCTGCTCACCAGATGGTTTCACTTATAATTCAATCGTCCGAGCCCTCATTAAAAAGAAGGAAACATTGAGTGCAATGCAACTTCTTCATGACATGGTTCAGATGGGGTTCTCTGCTGATGCATCCACTGTAACCATGTTGTTGGATTTACAAAATGGCGTATTAGATAAATCGTTTTTGGAAATGCTTATGACAGGAAAATTTCAAAGCTAATTCTGGTGTTTTGATATGCCATGAGAATTGTTTATACCTACTGTAAGTCATTGCTACATTCATTGTTTTGAAGAATGCTGAAATATTTAACAGTTGTTTACTTGACCAATCTTAAATGTTGAAATATTTGTGAATAACCATCTAGCCAAAAAGAAATAGATGCAAGGAGATTTCGTGTTTTTTTTTATCCGCTCTGTATTCATTTGTTTTGTTTTTTGTTTTGTTTTTTGTTTTTATTTGGCAATAATAACAGTGGTACAGTCAATGCGACCAGAAAACCATCAAAATGCATATCCAAATGGTCATGCTATTAGTTTGAATTTGCAAAACTGTCCACACAAATAGAGGTTATGAAAAAAAATGACAAAGCAGTAGAGATGCATTTCCCAATTTTTATTCTTTGTGCTGAAAGCCTTCTGAACAATATTAGCATGTAGGCAAATAGAAAGGAAAGCAGTTAGAGGAATCAAAACTTCTCAAAGGGAACTTTTATGTATCTCACTTGATGTTATCTGATGAATGCAGTAGTTTTTCCAAGGCTAACCATTATGCTGTTATTGATATAAGAGAGGTCTTAGATCTTTACTGTCAGGCGTCAAAAAGTTATGCTGCACAAAAGCAGCTTACAAGTTTGTGTGAATGAGCCTTGTATGGATAAGAGAGAGATTAGTTGTGTCCTTCACCTATAATCTGACGACTGTACCCATAAGAGTCTAGATGATTTAGGCGTTAGGATATTCTCCTAATTTTAATTCTGCCTATTCTAGCTAAGCAAGGTTGGAAAAGTATTACCAAGGACGATTACCTTTGTTGTCCATATTATTAGGAGAGAAATGGCTCACTGGTAGAAATTTTTTTGAGGTTGGTTTTACTTCTACAAACTCTATAACCTGCTGATCTTAAATGTAAAGGGACAAGATGGATGGTTGGTAATGGTGAAATTATTCTGTTTTAAGTTTGTGCTAGTCTCCCCAGGGGTTTAGGTTCCATGGGTGGGTCCAAAGGGCCCTACTGTGGGATGGTTTCACTGTCATAAAAAATAAATAAATAAATAAATAAATCTGTTTTAAGTGAGATGTTGATATGTGGCCATATGGGGAGACTTCGAGCTGCATAAGAGCTTTTTAGTGAGATGCTAATATGTGGCCACAATCTGGATCTTGTTACTTATTCTACTTTGTTGGATGGGTTATGCAAAAACCAACTGGCTGATGAGGCATTGGCACTTCTCCATGCAATGGAAGATAGTGGGGTGGATCTTGATATTGTAACTTACAACACTCTCAATAATGGTTTGTGCAAAGCTGGAAAACTTGAAGCTGCAAGGGATCACTTTTCTACTCTCTACGAAAGGGTTGCATCCTAGTGTTCAGTCATATGATATCATGATCAATGAAATTTGCAACGAAGGGCTGCTAAATGAAGAAAATGAATTGCTCAGTTTAATGAAAGAGAAGGGCTGCTCACCAAATGATGTCGCTTATAATTTAATCATCCAGGGGACTTGTTGAAATAATGAAGCATCTAGTGCAATGCAACTTCATCATGACATGGTTTAGAGGGGAATCTCTGCTGAGGCATCCACTGTAACCATGTTGTTGGATTTACCAAATGGTGGATTAGATCAATCATCCTTAGAAATGATTACAACAGGAAAATTTCATAGCTAATGTTGGTGTTTAGCATGCTATGAGAATTGTTAGTTCCTGCTGTAACTCATTGTTATATTCGTTTTTTTGAGGAAATTTCATTCCATTATATGTACTAGATTGCTTTTTCCTATCTCGATAACACTTGTTTTCTTTGGATAAAAAATATTAAGCGATACTTTTTCTGATTTTTTATTTTAATATTTAAAATCAGCTTATTAATTTTATTTTGGAGATTTTACATATTCAGGATATTAGATGTCAAAATAAATATTTATTTTTTATTTTTTTGTTGTAGTTTAGGGACATGTTTAGGGCTTGTTTGGTATTTGGATTTCAATTTAAGCTTGATGTGAGAAATCTTTTGTTGTGGTAAGAAATTCTAATATAAATTTACTAATGGCCTATAATTTATTTTGGCCATTTGAGTCAAAGTAGAAGTTAGTTTGCTTTAGAAATTCTGTAATATTAAGTAAAATTTTGTTTGGATGTAGAAAGTAGTTGTGTTTACTTTACTAGAAGTAGCTGCATAGATTTTGGCCGCAAGGCCTAGATATCAAGCACTATGATTTCCATACAAAGAAAGTCATGACAATTTGAATGACATTATTGAAGATTTTTTTTTTCTTTTGATAAGAGACATTATTGAAGAAATCCTTACATTTATTTGCGCTTACGCGAGTTATAAGCTTCATTTATTTCACATAGCTGAGACTCATAAAAGGACTTTGTGGGACTCTTGTCTGTCTTCTTCTTTGGTAAATTCTTTGCCATGCTATGTGAGAACCTACATTCTCTTTCCATATTTTATTAACCTATCGAATTTAAATGTTCATCCAAAAATCGAAATCTTAATGTGGATGCTTTCAAAGACAGACTGTTGTCCCGGTGGCCTAGGAATCATAATGCCCCTTTGGATTGTGTCTTTTTTGTGACAAAGACCTGGAATATGTTGACCATTTGTTCAAATATTGTGATTTCACTGGAAGTATCTGGGAAAGGCTATTCAAATATTGTGATTTCACTTTAAGTATAGGGGAAAGGGCTAAGAGTAATTGCACTACCCCTTTAGGAACTGAAATTTCTTTTGGCCATTGGCTTTATAGTATTAGGGGCAATATGAGAGTTAGTGGTGAACTTTATGGGAATCCTATGGAAAAATTTCTGATTTTGTTTGGAATGTATGGAACCATCAAAACCAAGTTGTTTTTAAAAATCTGAGACCAAATCAATCTGCACTACGGGAAAAAGCTTATCCAACTTCTTTGAACATACTAACAGATTAATTGCTTTGCAGTCAGATTTTCTTGCAGGTGCTGCTCACAGGAAATACTCAAAGAAGCTTTAATTATCCTTTGAATAATAATAGTTGGAAGCTTCATTTTGACGATTTGAGAAAAATAGTAGCAAGGCAGCTTCAGTTTTTTATCATCAGAGCCACAATGGTGTGCCCATGGTAGGAGCCATTGCTCAGGTAAGCCATACTTCAGTGCCAGTAGATTAGTGAAGACACTCAGAGATGGCCTATCTAACTCTCTGGAGAGAGCAATCCAGCATACCCATTAAAAGGGAGATGCAGATTGCGCCCAAGGAAAGACCACCCATCCATGGGGGCTCTGGATTCTAACGAGAGACATCATAAACCTTCTCATGTAGCTTGAAAAAGTCTAGATTGACTATGTCCATTGTGTAGCTACAAGGCTGCTGATAATTTCCTTGTTTTGGACAATAGATTGCTGGCCACGTTTGGTAGGATTTTGAATGATCTTAGAGGAACTGCCTTCCCTAGATGTCTTCCTGTTTGGTTTCCTTTGTGTGTTCTCTTCCAATATATATGTTGGAAAAATACCACATCCCACATTGATGAATTATAAAATTTGACATAACTTTATATACTTGTTTGGACCATCCACCTAATAGCTTACCTTTTAGGTTGGAAACTTAAAAATATATAGGAGTATATATATATATATATATATAGATATAGATATATATGGATATAGATATATGAAAATTTTCAAGGTTACATTTAATTGTCCAGAAGAAGCAAGTCTCTTAGTTCGTAGATCAATGTATTTCACATCTTAACTTTTCATGTCTATTAGTTTGAAGATCAATATATATTTCTGCCTATCAGTGTTCAAAATTGGAGTAAATGATGACATTAATGATTCGGACCTGGGAGGTAACAGAGCACACTAATCTGTAAAACTTTAGGCTTTTGTCCCTATTTTAGGGTAGCTTTAATGGACATGTATTGAATTCACTGGGCCGAATACGTACATACACACACACACACACACACACTTGCACGCACATGCGCACACAAACTTTGAGTGAACCAATGGCTGTAGTACTGTTCTCTGTTTTGCTTAATTCAGTTTATGTTGTTCCATAAGTCATTATATCTGGTTTGTGCAAAGCTGGAAAACTTGAAGCTGCAAGGAACCTCTTTTGTATCCTCTCTGCCAAGGGCTTGCATCCTAATGTAAGTCATTGTTACATTGATTGTTTTGAAGAAATTTCATTCCTTGATATGTTACTAGGTTTTTTGTTCCTGTTTTAATATCACTTTCTTTGGATGATAAAATTATTTAGCAATATGCTTTTTCTTAGAGTAGATTAAATTGAAAAACACAGTTAAAAAAACGAACTCTTTAATTAGAGTTGGCACATGTTAACTTAAGCTTATGTTCCTCAACTTCAATTCTCTCTTAGAGAGTGTGGCTTAAGGAATCCTTTCAATGTAGTTGCTTTAATGTTACTTTTTTACTCCTATTGGTCTTCCTTCCATTTCAAATTAATTTCACATCATTTTCCAAGTCAAGTTAGGCCGAGGTATTTTAAACCTACTCTTCTATATTTGGGTATCTTCTCTTGGGGAAAGCACTAAGATCCTTCTCTATCTCTCTCTCTGTCTGTCTCTGTCTCTCTCTCTCTCTCTCATTATTAGTTCTCTTATTATAATTTCAAATAGTTGTAATTGAGTTGTGGTCAGTGTGAATTTCTGTCTTTGGAATATTAGTTCTTTGTGTTTTTTCTTTTTATTTTTCTTTTGCTTTTTTTTTTCCCTTTTACTTGACCAATTTTAAATGCTGAAATATTTGTGTATACCTTTCTAGATGAATGAAATATATGCAAAGAGATCTCTTTCTCTCTTTCTTTGTGTTTTTATTTTTATTTTTTTACTGCTGTCGCTGCAGTCGCTGCTGTTTTTTTCTTTTCTTTTTCTTCCCCACCCCCCCCCCCCCCCTGTTTTTCCTTTTTGGCAGTAGTAACATTAGCATAATCAATGCAACCAGCAAGCAGTCAAAATGCATATTTACATCATCATGCTTTGACTTATAACTTGCAACCTGACCACGTGAATAGTGGTCATGAAAAATATTGAAAAAGCTGTCACAGTGCATTTCCCGATCTCTTTATTCTTTGTACTAAAAGCCTTCTGAGGAACTTTAGCATTTAGAATAATAGAATGGAAAGCTGGCATAAGAGTCAAAACCACATGGTTCCAAAATCTGTGAGATGCGAAAAATAAAAAAGAACGCAAAAAACAAAGGAAAACAGACAACACAGATTTACGTGATTCACCCATTTCACTATGTCTTGAAGAACAATTCAAAGAGGTGTTACAACAAAACCCTAAATCAGAAGTGACAATTTATATGACCAACAAACTAGGTCCTAAAATATTTTTCCCGAGGGCACTACCCTTGGACCCCCCAACCCGAGCCTCCGCTCCATGGATTTAGCCTCACCACAAAAAAAAAAAAAAAAAAAAAAAAAAAAAAAGGAAGAAAAAAAAAAACCCATTTAAACCATGTGCCTCCAGGGTTGAACTAGATTGGGTGCTGTAAACCGGGTTAGACAAAAATACCAGGATCCACAAAGCCCAACATTTCTATCTCTCACCTAATGTTTGTTGATGAGTTCAATAGTTTTGCCATGGCTAACTGTAATGCTGTTGTTGATATTAGAGAAGTCATAGGTCTTTACAGTCATGCTTCAGGTCAAAATATTAATCTACACAAATTTAGCTTACAAGTTTCCTGGAATGAGCCTTGTAGGGATAAGAGGGAGATTAATCATATTCCTAATATCTTGGTGATTTGGGCATCAAGAAATTCTCCTAATTTGAATTCTATTCTGGCTAAGTAAGGTTGCAGAATTATTACTGAGGATGTTGTCCAGATTAGGAGAAAAATGCCTCAATGGTGGAATTTCTTTGAGGTTGGTTTTACTACTAAAGAGTATAACCTGGAGGGATAATTTTAGAAATAGTAATCTCAAATGTAAAGGGATAAGATGGATGGTAGGTAATGGTGAAAATATTCTTTTTTTTCTTTCCATAATTAGGCTTCACATTTTTTTTTTTTTTTGGTTGAAACCCTCAATTCAAGCAAAGATTCAATGTGGATTGAAATCTAAGGTCATCCACCCCATAATTAAAATATTTATGAAGTCAAAAAAGTTTGTTGATGAGGATATTGTGGACATAATTAAGGCTATTCCTATCCCCTTGTCACCTGTGGAGGATTGCTTTAATTTGTTGGAGACCATCAAACAATGGTCTATTTTTTGTTGGGTTGGTTACTTGTCTTTAGATAAATGAGAATAGAGCCCATCCTAAATATCAACTCCTCAACTACCTCTCGACTTCAAATGCCCAACCTAAGATCACATTCTCTTTGGATGCTTTTAGAGAGATACTGTTGTTCAAAGACAATCTTTGGCCTGGGAATTATAATATTCCTTGAATTGTGTTATTTTGTGACAAAGACCTGGAATTTATTGGCCGTTTGGTACTGATCTTTCTTTTGTATATTGGCTTGATAGTTTTAGGAGGGATATGAGTATCTATGGTGGACTTTACAGGAATCCTATGGAAAAGATTCTGTTTTGGTTTGAAATGTGTGGAACTATCAAAACCAAATTGTTTTTAATAATTTAAGGCCAAATTAATATGCATTGTTGGAAAAATCCCATCTAACTTCTTTGAATATGTTAACAGATTCAATGCTTTGCAGTCAGATTTTCTTGCAGGTGCTGCTCATGGGAAATGCTCAAAGGAGCTTAAGTTTGTGCGATGGTATCCTCCAGATAATAATAGTTGGAAGCTTTATTTTGCTTAATTCAGTTATTGTTGTCCCCCAAGTCATTATATTAGGTTGAAACCCCTTTCTTTTTTTTTTTCTTTTTTCTTTTTTCTTTTTGGCCAAATCCACAGCTTGTGCAATTTTACCCTCATCAAAGAGTCCCTAAACCAAAATGGTGAATGTTCATAGAGTTTGGTTCACACATGTTTTAGGACATCTTCTATACGAGAAACCAAAACGCACCCAAATTAAAGTTTTCTCTATTGCTAGCTACTTAGCTGGGCAAAGCAGACTAGTCACTAATAAATTGTGACTTTTTTTCTTTTTTTAGAAGATTGTGACTTTGAGGTAGAAGATAGTTTGCATGTTCTTAGAGATTGCCTGGTGGCAAAGAACATTGAGATCTAGTTGGTGCTGGCGAGTTTCACCCCACTTAAAGCATTCCATTCCCATGCAAGAACCAGGCAGAATGCATAATCCAGACGGCGAATCTCAACATTCAAAATTGACACGAGACGAACAATCAGTAATAGGTGACAACCACAGAGCAGGCTGGTAATCAGATGAATGGAGGGAACATTTGATTACTTTCATTCAATTGCGCCCGCCAGAAGAAGGGGGGGGGGGGGGGGGGGGGGGGGGTGGGTTCTGGTATAGAATGGTATGGTTACTTCCTCAGTCAGTTGCAAACTTGCAATTTTCAATTTTCAAGGTACAACCCAAGCCCAAATTCTTAATATTGGTTTGTCACTTTCACAATATAGAGTTCAGTTTATGTATTTCTTTCTCTCTCTATGAGCAGAACACGTCCAATCGTTTTTAAGGTATAGTTGAATTTAGCCAAAAATTGGTTACGAAGGGAATTCATTTGTATTTGATATTAATTTTGAGATCCAAAAATTACTTATATACCAAGATCCAAACATATTTGAGTCCAACCTATTAAAATTTCTATTAATTTCCCCGTTTTTTTTCTAAGCCTTTTTTTTTTTTTTTTTTCTTTCCCCCTTGGATCTCAAAAAACCTGAAAGAAAGGAAAGGAAAAAACCAAAATTTGCTTAGAAAGAGAATTCATTCGTAAGTAATTTTTAATATTTATTTAGAGATTCGAAAATTGCTTATATTCTAATAATATTTGAGTTATTGAGCACATGATTGGGAGTACTTGGGAGTACAAAGGGTGCCAATTTAGCTGGGATTGTGAATTACTCTTTGATGTCTATAACTCTTTCTTATAAAAAAATAAAAAAAATTTTGAGCTCAATCCTTAGAACCTCGACAGGGATTGGATGGTACCTTTTTTTTTCCTTTTGAATTTACATCTAATTATATAATACGGCTCACGTAGGAAGCAAAATTTAGGTCATGTTTGGCCCTTCCTCTTTTTTCTCTTTTTTTTATTATTTAAATTTACCTATTTTATTTACAATATATATATTTAGGATTTTCGACCTGGACTAATCCCATACATGATTGGGGATTTGGGGTGAGTTCAAAAAAATGTAAAAGGTTATTAATTTATCAAGTAAAGTAAGCGGAAGACCTGAAAATTCATATTGGAGGTGGTCCCCACTCTCAAACTATTTCGATCGGAAAAGAAGAGTGTTGGAAGCTTTTCACTTGAAGCAATGCACATGCAGATAACCCAAGCTAGAAGGTGTTCTTAAAGATTTGCTGATATGACTATGAAAGTTGACTGATCAATAAATTAGGCAGTCTTCCGAGCACGAATAATTTCCCTTTTGCCAAAGATATATGGAGACATGTTCACCTAGCAATGCAATTCTCCTCTATTCTCTTCTGGATCCTTGATTGATCGTTTAGGTGATCTACAGAGGAATATTCAGGTTTAAATTAGGAAAAACCAAATATTTTTTATTTTATTATATAGAAATGGCTAATTTGCTTTGGTGTATTTTGAACCATAGCAAAATTAAGTAGTTTGTCAGTGCATGTATCCTTGCCCTTCTCTTGTTTTAGGTATATCTTTTAATTATTTTTATGATGTCATTAATTGGAACGTCCTTTTTAATTCTTTGAACAATACTATATAGCATTGGTTTGTCAAGAAATGATCCTCCCAAGGCCTGTAGGTTTATTAAGAGCATCTCCAATCATATGAGCTAAAGGTGTACTCCTATGTTCTTCTGAAAGGCGTAGATTCTTATTTGGGCATTGCAAGACTCTCATGTATAATATGTCAAAATAATTCTAAAAAATATCTCTTTGTTTGATTCTCATTTTCAAAAGAAAATGTGTCAGAATATTTATCGTCAAACTAATAAAAGGTTTATGTTGAGAATATTTTGGTAGTGGCTATACCTAGAGGTGTCCGATCTTTCCCTTTTTTTATTTTATTTTAATAATAAGATTCTTTTCTTTTCGTTAAAAAAAATTACTATATTATTTTATAACTTAAAAATTAGTATATTATTTTATAATTATTTTATAAGTGCCCCTCCAATCCTAACTAATTATCATCTGGCAAAGTTGGAAATATTAAAGCTACAAAGGAACTCTTTAATTGTTTGTCATCCGAAGGGTTGCAACCTGATGTTAGGGCATATACTATAATGATCAATGGGCTTTGTGAAGAAGGTTTACTAAGTGATGCAAATGAGCTGCTTAGAGAAATGGAAGAGAATGGTTGCTCTCTGAATGGTTGCACTTTATAATGTGATTATTCGAGGATTTCTTCATAAGAATGAGATGCTAAGGGCAATGCAACTTCTTCGTAAAATAGTCATGAGGGGTTTCTCTGCAGATGCATCCACTGTAGAAATTTTGGCACAATCAAAAGGTGAATCGAAATCAGTCAGTTCTGGAAAGGATTTCCAAGTTCATCTGAAGTGAATTTGGCCTTTGTATATATGGTGAAAACTTCATATTCTATTTGTTACTGAAAGCTGTATATATAGATTGTTCATTTTTGCTACAGGGAGGATTACCAGAGAATAACTTTTGTCATCTTGATGAAGACGTTCCTGGACAAGGTTGGCATTGAAGTTAATTGTGAAAAGTTTATTGATAGAATTTTTTATATTTGTTTACTAGAGAATAATTTTTTGTCATTGGTATCTTGCTTTTGTTTTGTTACTATTCCCTTCTCCGCGATATATTTACATGTGTAGTATGTCGAGCATTTATAGCTAATACTCCACAAACTGACTTGTGGGTGGTGATTGATGATTCAAGTGTAGGGAGCCTAATATCGTTGGTACATTTGTTGATGGATACTCTTTTTGATGCAAAAATTCAGATATTTGGGTCAATGTCTTGTACAATTGGTATATAGGGTCCAATTTTGCTCACAATGAATGTAACCCTCTAGTTGCAAGATTAAAGGTACAAGTATTCAATGGATTTGCAGGGTAAAACCTTCTTTGAAGCTAGAAGATAGTTGTGTTTGTTTTACTCAAAGTTGTTGTGTAGATTTTGGCAAGAAGGCTTAGATCTTGGGCCCTATGCTTAAGATTGGAAAAATTTCAAAGCTAATGATGGTGATTTAGGACTCTGTTGGATTGTTATTGCCCATAAGTCATACTTATATTCATTGTTGGCGAAAATTTCACTCCATGACATTGGTACTAGGTTGCCTTCTTTTTTTTTTTTTTTAATCTTTCTATGGATTGTAAAAATAATCAAGCAAATTTTCTTTGTTTTTGTTTGTTTTTATTTAAATCAGTGGTTTCTGAACACAAAAGAATCTATGTTCTTGCAAAAGGTTCTTAGAAAGACTAGACCATTTGATTTTTGTTTGGTTTCACCTCTTTTATTTTTAGGAATATTGCTTTATAGAATACAAAATATTCACTTGTAACTCAGAAAATTCGTATCTTTCCTCTGCTACGATTCACCAATACTCCAATAGCATCTTGCAAATGTTTGTTTGTGAAATGGACCTATTGTAAAGCATGATGTAGAAGCTCAATATTGTGTCATGGCACAATATAAATAATACTGATATATTCATTTCAGGAAAATCAGAATTTCACATTTATTTATCCACATAAGAAGAAGAAGAAGAAGAAGAAGAAGAAGAAGAAGAAGAAAAATTCATCCAAAAAAAAAAAAAAAAAGAAGAAGAAGAAGAAGAAATGCCTATGTATATATTACTAGATTGAAGAGCCGGTTTTGACAATGTCAGTCTCACAAGCTCAAAATGTTTGGCACCAACAGACAAAATTCATCAAGCTCTTTTGTCCACATGAACCTATAGTTCAACAAACACAACATGGAGCTGGCAATTCTCCAAAAAAGAAAGGGTTATCATTGAGGGAAAATCAACAACAAATTAAATTTCCATCCCTAGTTTTATTTTATTTTTTTTCTAGGGCTACAACAGAAGTAGCCCATCCCTCCTTCCCCTACAGATGCACTAGGAGGAATTGAAACCACTACTTTCCCAAGATCTTCTCCCTCTACCTTAAAGGGCAAGATGTGCCATCTTTCCATCAACAATTAATGGGCCTTATACGGATTAAAACTATAAATATTGACTGAAAAATTATGTCCCTAACTAGTAAAAGTAATTTACCATCGCTAAAATGCAACAATAAATTACCTTTAATAGAGACGAAAGTTTACATAGCTAGTTTTGTCGCTAAAAATGCTAGCATATCAAAATGTCACATAATAAATGGAAACTACAACACCTAGTGGGTTGGTCTAGTAGTTGGGCACTTGGCTCCAAAGTGACTGTTCGAGTGGAGGTGAAAGATCCCGAGTTCGAGTTCTAGCACTTTGAAAAAAATCCATGGGCCAGTGATTTATTGTTGGCCACCTGGCGCGACAGTGATTAGTCCCTTAGTTGTCAACTTTGGGGATACACTAGATCAAAGACCAAAAAAAAAAGAAAGAATGGAAACTACAATTTACCTAGCAGAAGGAGGAGGAAGAAGAAGAAAGGACACTACAATTTGGCCTATTAGTAATAGGTGACAACCACATAGGAGGCTAATAATCAGATTAATGGACGGTACATTTGATTACTTTCCATTCATTGGGACAACAATTTCGGATCGTTTTGTAGAATGGATTTGATTTTTTTTTTTTTGGGGGGGGGGGTGTCTAGTGTAGAATGGTATGATTACTTCCTCACACAATTGCAAACTTATAATTTTCAATTTTCAAAGTAGAAGTAGCACAACCCAAGCCCAAATTGTTATTATTGGGTTGCCACTTTCACAATATAGAGGTCTTTTTTATTTTTATTTTTTTGGATATCAGGAGGTTTTAAATGCTTTACATTTGACTAACCTTTTTAGACACATGTAGTCTCTCCATCCCACATGCACCGAGCAATTACAGGACAAAGTCTATATTTCTTTCTCCTTTTATGAGTTGAACACGTCCAAACTTTTTTAAGCTACGGTTTGATTTAGCTAAAAATTGGTTGGGAAGGGAAGAAGGGAATTCGTTTGTAGGTAACTTTTAGTATATATTTTTAAATCCAAAAATTGCTTATATTCCAAGATCCAAATATTTCTAAGCCTGACTTGGCAAAACTTATAATAAGTTCCCCACTTTTTTCTTGAAGCTTTCTTATATTGAAAAATACAAAAGAAAGAAAAGGAAAAAAAAACCCAAAAATTGCTTAGAAAGGGAATTCATTTGTAAGTAATTTTACCTTTTGTTGGGAGATCCAAAAATTGCTTATATTCCAAGATCCAAACAGGTTCGAGATTGACCCCTTGACTAAACTTGGATGGCCTCCCCTGTTTTTTTTTTTTTTTTTTTAAATCAGGTTTACACCTGATTAGCTATTGTTGATTAGTATCAATAAGATCCCAAAAAATTGGACTCCGTACCGTACTAAGGTCGGAGGAACAGTTAAAATTGGAAATGAAGATGTGGTCCGGTCCCCCGCTCTGAAACTATATGGGTCGGAAAATTAAATCCGAACCCGTTTCTTCATCGGGTTACCCAATTATTTAAGCCACTCCCAATTTTCAGACACTTTGAGCTTTGCGGTTTACACCCCCAAATTGTTCTAGAGCAGCGCCGAAGGGAGAGAGAGAGACAGAGAAGGAGAAAGGAAGTGACGAAGTGAGAGAGAGAGACAGAGAGGGCGAAAGGAAGTGATGAAGTGACGATGATGTTGAGGAGAGGCAATGCTTCGACTACTGGTACGCTTTCCCTTGCTTGCAATTTCTTCATTGATAAGGTAAGGGTAAGCCCTTCTTTTCATTCTCAATCTTCTTCTTCTTCTACTCCTACTGCAAGAGATCGGTGCGAATCTGGTGGGTTCAACAACCTTGACGTTGCCCTAGCTTTGTTTGATCGCATGCTTCAAATGCGACCTCTGCCGTCTATTCTGGAATTTGATCAGCTGTTAGGGGCAATTGCGAGAAGGAAACATTATTCCACCGTGATTTCTCTAATTAATCGAATTGAATCGTTAGGAATCGCGCCCGATGTTTGTACTCTGGGTATTTTGATTAATTGTTACTGTCTTTCAAATTGCGTGGGTTTTGGTTTCTCGGTTTTTGGAAAAATCCTCAAACTTGGTCACCAACCGGACTCTATAACACTCACCACTCTGGTCAAGGGGCTCTGTGTTGAGGGTCGAATCATGCTTGCTGTGGATTTGGTCACTGAAATGGCACACAAAGGGTATCGGCCTACTTTAGTTACTTATGGAACAATGATTAATGGATATTGCAAGATGAGCCAGATGGATGAGGCGTTAAAGGTATTTGCCGTGATGCTTCGCAAGGGTTGTGCACCTGATGTTATTACTTATAATGCCTTGATTAACGGATATTGCAAGGTGAGCCAGATGGATGAGGCATTAAAGGTATTTGACGTGATGCTTCGCAAGGGTTGTGCACCTGATGTTATTACCTATAGCGCCTTGATTAATGGATATTGCAAGATAAGCCAGATGAATGAGGCGTTAAAGGTATTTGACGTGATGCTTCGCAAGGGTTGTGCACCTAATGTTATTACCTATAGCGCCTTGATTACTGGATATTGCAAGGTGAGCCAGATGGATGAGGCGTTAAAGGTATTTGACGTGATGATTCGCAAGGGTTGTGCACCTGATGTTATTACCTATAGCACCTTGATTAATGGATATTGCAAGATGAGCCAGATGGATGATGCGTTAAAGGTATTAGACGTGATGCTTTGCAAGGGTTGTGCACCTAATATTATTATCTATAACACCTTGATTGCTGGATATTGCAAAGTTGGAAATATTAAAGCTGCAAAGGAACTCTTTAATTGTTTGTCATCCAAAGGGTTGCAACCTGATGTTAGGGCATATACTATAATGATCAATGGGCTTTGTGAAGGAGGTTTACTGAATGATGCAAATGAGCTGCTTAGAGAAATGGAAGAGAATGGTTGCTCTCCGTATGGTTGCACTTATAATGTGATTATTCGAGGATTTCTTCTTAAGAATGAGACGCTAAGGTCAATGCAACTTCTTCGTGAAATGGTCGTGAGGGGTTTCTCTGCAGATGCATCCACTGTAGAAATGTTGGCACAATCAAATGGTGAATCCAATCAGTCAGTTCTGGAAATGATTTCCAAGTCCTTCTGAAGTGATCTGGCATTTGTATATAAGGTGAAAATTTCATATTCTATTTGTTGCTGAAAGCTGTATAGATTGTTCATATTTGCTTTAAATTTGTGCTCCAGTTATCATTCCAGTGTTGTGGGAAATGTCAATAGTTTTTTGTTAGCAGTCTAATATGTCATCTTTGTTTGGATACATATAGTGGAGAGTCTTAATTGATTTTTGGTACTGAAATTTACTATCAAACTTCGCAGGTGTCGAACTCCGTGATATAGCTATAAGAGTTCACAAATGCAGTATTTTTATTTTTATTTTTTTTTTTGGGGGGGGGTGGCGGCGGGGAATTTCTAAGGAGGCTTGCGTTGTTCCTTTTTATTAGCTTCTAATATATAAGAGCTTTGGGGGACAAATTATATGCAAAAAGACATTACGTCAAAGCTGAATATGATAATTTCAAATCTGTGTACGCACCATGAAAACTAAGAACATGAAGGCTTGGTTTGGCATTTGGGAAAAGTATCCTGGGATTCATCTTGGAAACCCCCAATTACTATTTTTTGAACACAAAATAGTATAGGTAATTTAATGATAAATTCTGTACTTCTATAAAATAACCTAAAATGGCTTCTTTATTTTTGGGATGCCATTTTCTAGAAAATAACATGAGAATACCATATTTATTAAGCTCTTATCATGTAAATCCTTTTATAGTAATAGCTTAGTAGTCATATAATTCCAATGTTGAGTAGTCTTGTCTATCAGTATGAACATGATTTTTTTTGCTGATTTCATTTTCCTATGAGACAAACAGAGCTGGAGAGAAATTTAGTCTGTGAGATCACTTGTTAAACCAAATGAACTTGGAGACCACCATTATAAATAGGAACTCTTTGATGGAGCTGGTACACCTTTGCTGAGTCGATATCTTGCAACTCCTCACGAAAGGAAAAGAAGAGTGTTGGCAGCTTTTCACTTGAAGCAATGCACCTGCAGACTACCCAGACTGGCAGGTGGTGTTCTTCAAGATTTGCTGATATGACTATGAAAGTTGATGATCAATAAATCAGGCAGTCTTTGAGTATGAATAATTTCCCTTTTGCCAAAGATGTATGGAGACATGTTCACCAGCAATGCCATTCTCCTCTATTCTCTTCTAGATCCTTGATTGATTGTTTAGGTGATCTACAGAGGAATATTCAGGTTTAAATTAGGAAAAAACAAATTTATTATTATTATTATATAGAAATGGCTAATTTGCTTTGGTGTATTTTGAACCATAGCACAATCAAGTAGTTTTTCAATGCATGTATCCTTGCCCATCTCTTATTTTAGGTATATCTTTTAATTTTTTTATATGATATTATCAATTGGAACATCCTTTTTTATCGTTTGAATAATACTGGGATTGGTTTGTCAAGATATGATCCTCCTAAGGCCTGTAGATTTATTGACTGGGAACCTCCTCCAATGAGCATTACTCTGCTGCATGCGGCTGGCTGTCATTAGGAGTCATGCTAGACAACCTTTGGTAGCAGCTTGTTACAATCTGCATATATTCTTGTGGCAGAAAGTATTGCTCCAAGAGAAGGTTTGTGGACTGGCTTGGCAAAAAGGGTGTACTCCCATGTTCTTTTGGAAGGCGCAGATTCTTATTTGGAGATTGCAAGAATCTCATATATAATGTGTCAGAATAATTGTAAAAAATATACGTCAGTTTTGTTTCTCGTTTTCAAAAGATGTGTCAAAATATTTATCAGCAAAGTAATAGAAGGGTTGCAACCTGATGCTAGGGCATATACTATAATGATCAATGGGTTTTGTGAAGAAGGTTTACTAAGTGATGCGAATGAGCTGCTTAGAGAAATTGAAGAGAATGGTTGCTCTCCGGATGGTTGCACCTATAATGTGATTATTCGGGGATTTCTTCAGAAGAATGAGATGCTAAGGGCAATGTGACTTCTTCGTGAAATGGTTGTGAGGGTTTTCTCTGTAGATGCATCCTTGTTGAAATGTTGGCACAATTGAAAGGTGAATCCAATCACTCAGTTCTTGAAATGATTTCCAAGTTCATCTCAAGAGTATCTGGCATTTGTATATATGGTGAAAACTTCATATTCTATTTTTTGCTGAAAGCTGTATAGATTGTTCATTTTTGCTATAGGGAGGATTATAGATTGGTTCGGCTAAGTTTCTTCTACAATTATCATTTCAATGTTGAGGGAATTGTCATAAAGTTTTTTATTTATTTTGGTAGTGTGATATGTCATCTTTGTTTGGTTGTATATAGTGCAGAGTCCTAAATAATTTTTGTTACTGAAAATTACTATCAAACTTTATAGATGTCATTTCTTCACAAAAAAGTTGTAAGTACTTATCTTAAGATGGGAAATTTCCAAAGCTAGCGGTGGTGTTTTAGCATTCTGTGGGGATTGTTAATGCCCCATAAGTCATTGTTGGAGGAAATTTCACTCCATGACATTGGTACTAGGTTGCCTTTCCCATCTTAATATCGCTTTCTTTCTATGGATTGTAAAAATAACCGAGCTATTTTTATTAATTTATTTATTTTAAATCAGTGGTTTCTGAACTCAAAAGAATCTATGCTCTTGCAAAAAGTTTTCATAGAGAATAGACCATTTGATTTTGTTCAATTTCGTTATTTCAGTTTAATTTTAGGGATATAGCCTTATAGAATACAAAATATTCACTTGTAATTGGGTCGAAGAAATTTAGAATATGTGGAAATGCTCATAATTATATTCGCATCTTTCCTCTGCTTAATTTTAGGGATATAGTCTTGCAAATGTTCGTTTGGGGAATGGACGTATTGACCTATTGACTGCTCAATATTGTGTCATGGCACAATATGAATAATATTGATTTAACAGCCCCGAAGAGTGTCACATATGCCTACGAATTACCAGAGCCGATAATGGTGCAAATTGTGACAGGCAATAGCAACATTATTTCTTAAAGGACCTATTCATCAAATTGGATGCACACGAGATCCTCTCCTTAAGCCAACACTGATAAAATGAACATCCAATGCTGATGGGCAGAAAGCGTACCCTACTATTATCGTCATCACAGAAAAATATTCACAAAAACCCGAAACATTCTCACCTTCAATCATTCCATGTCCCATGCCCCATCTAACTATTTAAGCCCCTCCGTTGCTGCATGGACTGCCAGTTAGTTTGGTACCCACCCCCCCCTCTCTGCTGAGCTTAGCCATTAACTGCAAGGGTCTAAAATTGCTGGCCTGCCTCCGGGACCTTAGGATAGTGCATAATAGAAGTGCTTGCTGCGTATTCCAGAGAAATGTGAAGGATAATGTTCCACCAACCTGTATAATTAAGCACCAGTAAATCTGCTGCCTCTAGTACCCAGCAATAGGGAGGAAATGCATATACCATGGGGATGCAGGGTGCAAAGTAAAATCCCAATTCAAGCATTATATGATCTTTTACATGTCCATGAAACTGATGTAGGAAATATAAGCCAATTAAATTAGAAAAAGAAAAAGAAGAGAAGAGAAATCTGAGCAAAACCAAGGAAGCAGGTTGAATTTACAAGTCATTAATCTGTTTAAATGTACAGAGACTAATTTCTGTCAACCTTCATTATTCAATAGTTGACTTTACACACAAAAAATCACCCCTCATACAATGCAATCACTCGTCTACTCCTCAAATCCCACAAAAAAAGTATATAAAAATAAAAAAAATAAAAAAAAGGCCTCACCAACTCTAACTATAACCTTGATAGAATGGAAAATATTTCAGTAAAGCAAACCTGAAAAAGGAAGGGAAAAAATGGAAAATGAAAAAACACACTATATGGTTTATTCTGTCTTGAGAATAAAGAAGCTGGAGATGCTGTAAATTTGATCCCCAGTCTTTAAACAGGTATTGGGTGATAACTTTCTCCATTCCGGAGCATCATGTCCTCTCCCATAAACATCTGAAACATCAACACAACCCAAATGGAGGATAAACATCAAAATGTTTAAAACACAAGCTTCACTCGACGAATGCACTAATTGGAGAATAACATCAAAGCTGCATATTCCATAGAGTGAACTAAAACCAGGTTATCCACAACCCTGTTACGTAATATTTTGTCATATCTTCGGTTGAGCAAGAAAACAAAACCATGTTCCTTTCTCATCCTCCTAAAAGTTTGAGATGCTTTCTTCTTAAGAGTATGGTTTTGTGGATTTTTATGACGGTCTCTTTGAAATCGTAAAAATGGGGCTTTGGCAAGTCAGTAAATGCACCAATATAAAATAGAATAATTATTCAGGCTTCCAGCTTTTAAAAGAATCCTCAGCAAATAAAGCAGTAAATTCAACTTCATGCATTATACCCTTCGAAAGATCAACAGTCTTCTCTATTTACAACCAGAGGACCTGCTGTGTGGAAGCGTGAAAACAAAATAAATAAATCGATCTCAAACAAAAAACTAAAAACAATCACGCAAAGAAAACACAAGGTTTACATGGTTCGGCAAGATGCCTATGTTCACGGGCTGCGATGATCAATCCACTATGTATCAAAGGAGATTACGAAGTAAACTCACAAATCCAAAATCCCCTGTTACACCCTATAGCAGCAGTCTCAAAGTCGGCTGACCACACTCCTTCAAAAATAATGATGAAACCCTTATATTCGCAGGTTACAAAAAAGGTAGTTTGCCTCAAATGTGCATATGCACATTCCAATTGTGTGTACGCATATTCCATAAGTGCGTATGCTCATGAGTATAAGATCATATCAAAAAATGAACTGGGTCAAAACGGGTCGCAAAACAGGTCATCAAGTATCTAGGTGAATCCATGACAACCACCCAACAGGACCCACCTCAGGGAAACCCACATTTGCATTCCAACAAATCCTAGGAAACAAGTAACCGTTGAATTTTCATCTCTCAATTCCAAGTCCAAGTTGGAATGATCACCTCTGGAGCCTCTGATTTATCATTTTTTTAAAGTTCCTCCTAATACTGGGCACACACTCTAAGGCTAGCCCAGATGCCCCATTGAAATTGAATTGCTCCATTTGTGTCCCATATAAAGTTTCTAGATATATCCATAGGCAATCAGATGATCAAATGGAGCAATTGGACAAGGAACATCTCAGTAGGGGAATTCATTAACTGTATTCTTCCGAGATCGATCAGAAAAATCCTTTAAAAAAGAAGTTAACACAACTGATTTCTATACCAGCAATAAGAGCAACACCGTCTGAGTAAAAGGAAATACAAAGACAGAGAAAGAGAAAGAGAGGGGGGTTGTAGTTGCAGTAAAAGCTCTCGCAGCTCATGGCTTACAACTGAATTCTCCGAAACAAAAGGATGGGACTTAAGGCCCAACATTGTCAGCATCACATGGGACGTTCTCAAACTCAGCATGTTTGAAACAATCTTTCATGTTTACACGTTTATATGTTTGATTGTTGAATTAATCTACTGTATAATTAGTTGAATTACAGACATTGAGTCCAAACATAGTAAATCAGTTCTATTAATAGATGAACCATAAGTAACAGAATCAACTGTAAACCTTTTACAATAATGTACTATTGTTTTCAATTTTACGAAGCTGCTTAAAGCAGAAGTAGTGTTGAATCACCAAGCTGGAACCAAGACTGACTAGTTGGATCTCCTCCCAGTTCAGTTACTTCAGTCGAGTAACAAACAACAATTGCAAACTCATACTCTCATAAAACTGACCCCACTTTTCACAGCATTAGCTAACCAAGGAAATCTACTATCTCTTTAAGTTACAGCAACAATCTTCAACAAACATAAAGCACAAGACAGAAGAATCCAACAACAAATAGTTTCATAGGATGGCCTGATGAGTTAATGGAGGAATATGGAGATATATATGAACATCATGGACCACCTAACCAGAAAAAATGAGAAAAGCAGACATAATGGACAGCCTTTTCTTTCTAGTAGTTGGTTGCACTCAATATGGCCTAGGAAACATTTGAAGTTAAACCATTTCCTAATTCTTTTTGTATAAAATTAACCATCGTCTGAGATGTCTCAAAGTCCATCTCAACTAAGAGACCTTGGTTATATTGTTTTAGTGACCCATAAAATAACAGTAATGATGACATAGGCCAGGGACATGTAAATGTTATATTGGATGGTTCCAAACATGTAAAATACCCATGTTTGACACAAAGCAACATGGGTGTTTGCAACTTCTCGCTATGTTCTGGTTTTTGTAAATTGTGTACAAAAGGAATAGTACATAAGGAGGTATATCTATACTCTATCTATACTATACTTACTATCTATATTACCTATATTTTACCTATAAAAAGCTGAATGTGAGAAAAACTTTTGATTGACTAATATACTCTTATTTTAAATTTTAAATACACAACTACCTTTCTGCACCCTTTTAATCTTATTGTAGTTGAATAGATGACAACTACCATTGTAGTAAAGTTTATATAGGAGACATTTATATTCTTATAGTTAACTTATATAGGAAACATTTCTCTTTTTGTATTTCATTAAAGTTCTATGTGGGATTATTATCTTCAATAATGATTAATTTTTTCTAATTTAAATTTTCATTTCAAATTGTTGAAGTTTTGTGGTTAATCAATATAATATCGTGTTACTATATATTATTGGGAATTATTATATTCTAAATTTATTAGTGACTAACTTAAATTTTTTCAAATTAGTTACTACTACTCACTATAAGTTTCATTAGAAGTAAAAATCTAACCAAACCAATATTAATATATAATTCTTTAAATATTATTATTTCATTTATATTTCATATTATTGAAAAAATTACCATGTGCAACGCACGTGTGCCTACATCTATCTAGTCTAGTACCTATAAAAGAGTGAATTCTAGAAAAACTTTTGATTCTCTAAAATACCCTTATTTTAAAATGTAATGACATCAACAAAAAGAAAAAATATACATAATTAATTAAATCATTGAAGTAACCTACTTTAATTAGAGTTCTACAATCTTATTCCACTAACACATATGTTTCGTTTCCCCATATCCTACTTTAATTAGAGTTCTATAATCCTATTTCATTGGCTAATACGTTTCCTTCCTCATTAACTCATTCGTTTTTTTGTAGCCAAAATTCGTCCCCCATTATGTATCCCTTTAATATCCCTATGCCAACCCTATGAATTTTACATTCATCGTCTCTTATTCTTAGTTGGAGATTCAAAATCCACATCAAAGGTATAGTTTTCTTTATTTTTTATTTTCTATATATATATATTAGGGTATATGCTTAATATTCTCTTAGAGATTCAACTGTCTTACCTTATATTTATAGTGATTTGTTGAATACACTATTTCATTAAGACAGTGTATTATAATTAAAGGTTATTGTTCCTATAGATTTTATTATTCTTATGTCGATAATTAGAGGTTTTTATTTTCTGAATCCATTAAATATAAATGCATATTAATTTTGTTTTAGGTTTTTGGGATAATAATTTCCAAGTTGTCTTGTTTAAATCTAGGGTTCAATAATTTTATGTTTCATAAATATTATTATTATTTAATGCTTTGATGTCTTTTGATTTAATATAATATCATTGAAATTGAAACGGGAAGAGATTGAGCAAAATTTTACTTTCAAAAATTTACAGCCAAATAAACTTTCACTTCCTTAAATTGTTTTCTTATTATTTATATATATATATATATATAGAAAATGAAAGTGCTATTAAGCATCATAAAGAAACTTAAGATGTTAGCACCTTGAGTTTTTCTAATTATATTTTATTTAAATTCTTGAATATACATACAACAAACATATTACTTAAAAGGGTTCACGTGCAACATATATGTGCACAAACTAGTGTTCAAAAATGTCTTGATCATATCATCATACATCTCCCCCAAGCTTCATTTTAAGAAAGAATAGCACACTAGGCACATGCGGCATCTTTGTTTATTTTAATTGTTAAAGAATCTCAATTTGCACTATAATACATGCAGATCTCTTACATGATTGTTTATGAAACTAATCTCCTTACTTTTGGAAAACCATTTATATAGACTATAAGCAGGAATCATTTTCAATGAATTCAATCAATACAGACATTCAAAATAAGACATTCTCTACCTTTTAAGGAAGAAATAAATATGTGCAGAAAATATTTTCAATAGAAACGACACAAATATATTAACATGAGTAAAATGTTGACCAGTCAGTGTTCACCTTTGCGATGGTATGACGGTGTGACATAAAGCCTCAATCAACAGCTTCAATCTCTTCGTCTTCGACCTCCTCCTTTTTATCAGGGAAAAAGAAAAAACCTTTATATCAGTATCAGGAAAAGTTTATTACGGAGTAAAAAAAAAAAAGAGTGAAAATTCCAAATTGACTAATGACGTGGCCGTAGCCAGACTGGCAAATGGATTTTTTGATATTTTTTCTCACATAAAAGATAAATAAATAAAATAAAAGAAGATTTAGGGATGAATGGCATTTTCTATGCAAATTTAGTGGCTCCACGGCTCCACCCTCCTAACAACTTGAGTCCGAGTAGTAAAACGGAGCCCGTTTTCTTCGTCAGGTTACCCTAATTATGAGGCGTTGAGCCACTTGCAATCCACTTCTGCGCAACGTGTTGTCGAGCATTTCTGCAGTGGGATGATGATGATGTTGAGGCGAGGACGAGCAGATGCTTCAGCTATTTCTGGTACGCTTTTCCTTGCTTGCAATTTCTCGGTTGAAAAGGTGAGGTCTGCTTTTCATTCTCAACCCTCTTCCACTCCTACTACTACTGCCCACTTTCATAATAAGCTTGACGATGCCCTAGTTTTGTTCGAGCGGATGGTTCAAACGCGACCTCTGCCCTCCATTGTCAAATTTAATCAACTCTTGTTAGGGCCAATTGCCAGAATGAAGCATTATTCCACCCTCATTTCTCTTATTAAACGAATGGAGTTGTTAGGAATCGCGCCCAATGTTTTTACATTCAATATCCTCATTAATTGTTACTGTCGTTTGAATCGCGTGGATTTTGGTGTCTCTGTTTTGGGAAAAATCCTCAAACTTGGTCATGAGCCGAACTCTATAACCTTCACCCCACTGGTCAAGGGGCTTTGTGTTGAGGGTCAAATCGTGCAGGCTGTTGATTTGGTCAATGAAATGGCTGATAAAGGGTATCGACCTGATATCAT
Source organism: Liquidambar formosana (assembly GCA_039720395.1). Classification (NCBI taxonomy): domain Eukaryota; kingdom Viridiplantae; phylum Streptophyta; class Magnoliopsida; order Saxifragales; family Altingiaceae; genus Liquidambar; species Liquidambar formosana. The sequence continues at coordinate 45,434,928 of CM077820.1, forward strand.
TACCTATGGAACGATAATAAATGGGTTATGCAGAACAGGGAACACTGCTGCTGCTATTGGGTTGCTCAAGAAGATGAAACAAGGAAGTTGTAAGCCTAATTTAGTAGTATACAGCACAATCATCGATAGTCTTTGCAAGGACAGGTTGGTTACTGAGGCTTTCAACCTCTTCTCAGAAATGATTGGTAAAGGCATTCTACCAAATGTTGTCACTTACACCTCCTTAATTCACGGGGTATGCAATTTGCGCCAATGGAAAGAGGTTGTGAGATTGTTGAATGAAATGGTGGGCTGGAAAATCACACCAAATGTACAAACGTTCAGCATATTGGTTGATACACTTTGTAAAGAGGGGAGGATTGAAGAAGCACAGGATGCAGTTGAAATAATGATTCAAAGAGGTGTGGAACCTGATACCATCACTTATACTACATTGATGGACGGATACTCTTTGCGAGGCCAGATGGATGAAGCATTAAAGGTATTTGATGTGATGATTCGCAAGGGTTGTGCACCTAATGTTATTAGCTACAACACCTTAATTAATGGATATTGCAAGATGAAACAGATAGATGAGGCCATGAGACTCTTTCAAGAAATTCCTAGCAAAGGATTTGTTCCTGATAATGTTACTTACAACACTCTTATAAGTGGTCTGTGTCATATCGGGAGACTTCGAGCTGCACAAGAGCTTTTTAGTGAGATGCTAACACGTGGCACAAATCCAGATGTCATTACTTATTCTACCTTGTTGGATTGTTTATGCAAAAACCAACAGGTTGATGAGGCATTGGCACTTCTCCATGCAATGGAAGATAGTGGGGTGGATCTTAATACTGTAACTTATAACGTCCTCATTAATGGTTTGTGCAAAGCAGGAAAACTTGAAGCTGCAAGGGACCTCTTTTCTACCCTTTCTGCTAAAGGGGTGGATCCTAATGTTCGGTCATATAATATCATGATCAATGGACTTTGTAAAAAAGGGTTACTACATGAAGCAAATGAATTGCTCAGTTTAATGAAAGAGAATGGCTGCTCACCAGATGATATCACTTATAATTTAATCATCCGAGCACTTATTAAAAAGAAGGAAACATTGAATGCAATGCAACTTCTTCATGACATGGTTCAGACGGGGTTCTCTGCTGACGCATCCACTGTAACCATGTTGTTGGATTTACCAAATAGTGTATTATATAAATCATTTTTGGAAATGCTTATGACAAGAAAATTTCAAAGCTAATTCTGGTGTTTTGATATGCCATGAGAATTGTTTATACCTACTGTAAGTCATTGCTACATTCATTGTTTTGAAGAATGCTGAAATTTTTAACTGTTGTTTACTTGACCAATCTTAAATGTTGAAATATTTGTGCACAACCATCTAGCCAAAAAGAAATAGATGCAAGGAGATTTCGTGTTTTTTTTTTTTTTTTTTTTTCCCGTTCTGTATTCATTTGTTTTGTTTTTTGTTATTTTGTTTTTATTTGGCAGTAATAGCAGCGGTACAGTCAATGCAACCAGAAAACCATCAAAATGCATATCCCAATGATCATGCTATTAGTTTGAATTTGCAAAACTGTCCACACAAATAGAGGTTATGAAAAAAAATGACAAAGCAGTAGAGATGCATTTCCCAATTTTTATTCTTTGTACTGAAAGCCTTCTGAACAATATTAGCATTTAGGCAAATAGAAAGGAAAGCGGTTAGAGGAATCAAAACTTCTCAAAGGGACTTTTCTGTATCTCAGTTGATGTTATCTGATGAATGCAGTAGTTTTTCCAAGGCTAACCATTATGCTGTTATTGATATAAGAGAGGTCTTAAATCCTTACTATCATGCGTCAAAAAGTTATTCTGCACAAATGCAGCTTACAAGTTTTTGTGAATGAGCCTTGTATGGATAAGAGAGAGATTAGTTGTATCCTTCACCTATAATCTGATGACTGTACTCATAAGAGTCTAGACGATTTAGGCATTAGGATATTCTCCTAATTTTAATTCTGCCTATTCTAGCTAAGTAAGGTTGGAAAAGTATTACCAAGGACGATTACCTTTGTTGTCCAGATTATTAGGAGAGAAATGGCTCACTGGTAGAAATTTTTGAGATTGGTTTTACTACTACAAACTCTGTAACCTGCTGATCTTGACTGTAAAGGGACAAGATGGATGGTTGGTAATAGTGAAATTATTCTGTTTTAAGTTTGCGTTAGTCTCCCTGGGGGTTTAGGTTTCATGGGTGGGTCCAAAGGCCCTGCTGTGGGATGGTTTCACCGTTATCAAAAAAGTAAAAAAATAAAAAAAATCTATTTGAAGTGAGATGTTGATATGTGGCCATATGGGGAGACTTCAAGCTGCATAAGAGCTTTTTAGTGAGATGCTAATATGTGGCCACAATCTGGATCTTGTTACTTATTCTACTTTGTTGGATGGGTTATGCAAAAACCAACAGGCTGATGAGCCATTGGCACTTCTCCATGCAATGGAAGATAGTGGGGTGGATCTTGATATTGTAACTTACAACACTCTCAATAATGGTTTGTGCAAAGCTGGAAAACTTGAAGCTGCAAGGGATCACTTTTCCACTCTCTCTACGAAAGGGTTGCATCCTAGTGTTCGGTCATATGATATCATGATCAATGAAATTTGCAACGAAGGGCTGCTAAATGAAGAAAATGAATTGCTCAGTTTAATGAAAGAGAATGGCTGCTCACCAAATGATGTCGCTTATAATTTAATCATCCAGGAGACTTATTGAAAATAATGAAACATCCAATGCAATGCAACTTCATCATGACTTGGTTCAGAGGGGCATCTCTGCTGAGGCATCCACTGTAACAATGTTGTTGGATTTATCAAATGGTGGATTAGATCAATCATCCTTAGAAATGATTACAACAGGAAAATTTCAAAGCTAATGTTGGTGTTTAGCATGCTATGAGAATTGTTAGTTCCTACTCTAAGTCATTGTTATATTCGTGTTTTTTTAGGAAATTTCATTCCATTATATGTACTAGAGTGCTTTTTCCTATCTTGATAACACTTGTTTTCTTTGGATAAAAAATATTAAGCGATAACTTTTCTGTTTGTTTTAATTTTTAAAATCAGCTTTTTAATTTTATTTTGGGGATTTTACATATTCAGGATATTAGATGTCAAAGTAAATATTTATTTTTTATTTTTTTGTTGTAGTTTAGGGACATGTTTAGGGCTCGTTTGGTATTTGGATTTCAATTTAAGCTTGATGTGAGAAATCTTTTGTTGTGGTAAGAAATTCTAATATAAATTTACTAATGGCCTATAATTTATTTTGGCCATTCGAGTCAAAGTAGAAGTTAGTTTGCTTTAGAAATTCTGTAATATTAAGTAAAATCTTATTTGAATGTAGAAAGTAGTTGTGTTTACTTTACTAGAAGTTGCTGTATAGATTTTGGCCGCAAGGCCTAGATATCAAGCACTATGATTTCCATACAAAGAAAGTCATGACAATTTGAATGACATTATCGAAGATTTTTTTTTTTTTTGCTTTTGATAAGAGAAATTATTGAAGAAATCCTTACATTTATTTGCACTTATGTGAGTTATGAGCTTCATTTATTTCACATAGTTGAGACTCATAAAAGGACTTTGTGGGACTCTTGTCTGTCTTCTTCTTTGGTAAATTCTTTGCCATGCTATGTGAGAACCTACATTCTCTTTCCATATTTTACTAACCTATCGAATTTAATGTTCATCCAAAAATCGAAATCTTAATGTGGATGCTTTTAGAGAGAGACTGTTGCCCCGGTGGCCTAGGAATCATAATACCCCTTTGGATTGTGTCTTTTTTGTGACAAAGACCTGGAATATGTCGACCATTTGTTCAAATATTGTGATTTCACAGGCAGTATCTGAGAAAGGCTATTCAAATATTGTGATTTCACTTTAAGTATAGGGGAAAGGGCTAAGAGTAATTGCACTACCCCTTTAGGAACTGAAATTTCTTTTGGCCATTTGCTGTATAGTATTAGGGGGAATATGAGAATTAGTGGAGGACTTTTTGGGATCCTTTGGAAAAATTGCTGATCTTGTTTGGAATGTATGGAACCATCAAAACCAAGTTGTTTTTAAAAATTTGAGACCAAATCAATCTGCACTACGGGAAAAAGCTTATCTAACTTCTTTGAACATACTAACAGATCAATTGCTTTGCAGTCAGATTTTCTTGCAGGTGCTGCTCACAGGGAATACTCAAAGGAGCTTTAATTATCCTTTGAACAATAATAGTTGGAAGCTTCATTTTGACGATTTGAGAAAAATAATAGCAAGGCAGCTTCAGTTTTTTATCATCAGAGCCACAATGGTGCGCCCATAGTAGGAGCCATTGCTCAGGTAAGCCATAGTTCAGTGCCAGTAGATTAGTGAAGACTCTCAGGGATGGCCTATCTAACTCTCTGGAGAGAGGAATCCAGCATACCCATTAAAAGGGAGATGCAGATTGTGCCCAAGGAAAGACCACCCATCCGTGGGGGCTCTGGATTCTAACAAGAGACATCATAAACCTTCTCATGTAGCTTGAAAAAGTCTAGATTGACTATGTCCATTGTGTAGCTACAAGGCTGCTGATAATTTCCTTGTTTTGGACAATAGGTTGCTGGCCACGTTTGGTAGGATTTTGAATGATCTTAGAGGAACTGCCTTCCCTAGATGTCTTCCTGTTTGGTTTCCTCTGTGTGTTCTCTTCCAATATATATGTTGGAAAAATACCACATTCCACATTGATGAATTATAAGACATAACTTCATATACTTGTTTGGGCCATCCACCCAATAGCTTACCTTTTAGGTTCGAAACTTAAAAATATATAGGAGTATATATATATATATATATATATATATATATGGATGGATATATGAAAGTTTTCAAGGTTACATTTAATTGTCCAGAAGAAGCAAGTCTCTTAGTTCGTAGATCAATGTATTTCACATCTTAACTTTTCATGTCTATTAGTTTGAAGATCAATATATATTTCTGCCTATCAGTGTTTAAAATTGGAGTAAATGATGACATTAATGATTCGGACCTGGGAGGTAACAGAGCACACTAATCTGTAAAACCTTAGGCTTTTGTCCCTATTTTAGGGTGGCTTTAATGGACATGTATTGAATTCACAGGCCGAATACATACACACACACACACACACACACACACACACACACACACACTTGCACGCATGCACGCACACGCGCACACAAACTTTGAGTGAACCAATAGCTATAGTACTGTTCTCTGTTTTGCTTAATTCAGTTTATGTTGTTCCATAAGTCATTATATCTGGTTTGTGCAAAGCTGGAAAACTTGAAGCTGCAAGGAACCTCTTTTGTATCCTCTCTGCCAAAGGCTTGCATCCTAATGTAAGTCATTGTTACATTGATTGTTTTGAAGAAATTTCATTCCATGATATGTTACTAGGTTTTTTGTTCCTGTTTTAATATCACTTTCTTTGGATGATAAAATTATTTAGGAGTATGCTTTTTCTTAGAGTAGATTAAATTGAAAAACACAGTTAAAAAAACGAACTCTTTAATTAGAGTTGGCACACGTTAACTTTAGCTTATGTTCCTCAACTTCAATTCTCTCTTTGGGAGTATGGCTTAAGGAATCCTTTCAATGTAGTTGCTTTAATGTTACTTTTTTACTCCTTTTGGTCCTTCTTCCATTTCAAATTAATTTCACATCATTTTCCAAGTCAAGTTAGGCGTAGGTATTTTAAACCTACTCTTCTATATTTGGGTATCTTCTTCTTGGGCAAAGCACTAGGATCCTTCTCTTTCTGTCTCTCTCTGTCTCTCATTATTAGTTCTCTTATTATAATTTCAAATAGTTGTAATTGAGTTGTGATCAGTGTGAATTTCTGTCTTTGGAATATTAGTTCTTTGTGTTTTTTCTTTTTATTTTTCTTTTGTATTTTTTCCTTTTGCTTGACCAATTTTAAATGCTGAAATATTTGTGTATACCTTTCTAGATGAATGAAATATATGCAAAGAGATCTCTTTCTCTCTTTCTTTGTGTATTTATTTATTTATTTTTACTGCTGTCGCTGCTGTTTTTTTCTTTTCTTTTTCTTCCCCTCCCCCCCTGTTTTTCCTTTTTGACAGTTGTAACATTAGCATAATCAATGCAACCAGCAAGCAGTCAAAATGCATATTTCTATCATCATGCTTTGACTTACAACTTGCAACCTGACCACGCGAATAGTGGTCATGAAAAATATTGAAAAAGCAGTCACAGTGCATTTCCCGATCTCTTTATTCTTTGTTCTAAAAGCCTTCTGAGGAACTTTAGCATTTAGAATAATAGAATGGAAAGGTGGCATAGGAGTCAAAAACAAATGGTTCCAAAATCTGTGAGATGCGAAAAATAAAAAAGAACGCAAAAAACAAAGGAAAACACACAACACAGATTTACGTGATTCACCCATTTCACTATGTCTCGAAGAACAATTCAAAGAGGTGTTACAACAAAACCCTAAATCAGAAGTGACAATTTATATGACCAACAAACTAGGTCCTAAAATACTTTTCCCGAGGGCACTACCCTTGGAACCCCCAACCCAAGCCTCCACTCCATGGATTTAGCCTCACCAAAAAGAAAAAAAAAAAAAAAAAAAAAAGAAAAAAAACCCATTTAAACCATGTGCCTCCAGGGTTGAACTAGATTGGGTGCTGTAAACTGGGTCAGACAAAAATACCAGGATCCACAAAGCCCAACATTTCTATCTCTCACCTAATGTTTGTTGATGAGTTCAATAGTTTTGCCATGGCTAACTGTAATGCTGTTGTTGATATTAGAGAAGTCATCGGTCTTTACAGTCATGCTTCAGGTCAAAATATTAATCTACACAAATTTAGCTTGCAAGTTTCCAGGAATGAGCCTTGTAGGGATAAGAGGGAGATTAATCATATTCCTAATATCTTGGTGATTTGGGCATGAAGAAATTCTCCTAATTTTAATTCTAATCCGGCTAAGTGAGGTTGCAGAATTGTTACTGAGGATGTTGTCCAGATTAGGAGAAAAATGCCTCAATGGTGAAATTTCCTTGAGGTTGGTTTTACTACTAAAAAGTATAACCTGGAGGGATAATTTTAGAAATAGTAATCTCAAATGTAAAGGGATAAGATGGATGGTAGGTAATGGTGAAAATATTCTTTTTTTTTCTTTGCATAATTAGGCTTCACATTTTTGTTTTTTTGGTTGAACCCCTCAGTTCAAACAAAGATTCAACGTGGATTGAAATCTTAAGGTCATCCACTCCATAATTAAAATATTTATGAAGTCAAAAAAGTTTGTTGATGAGGATATTGTGGACATAATTAAGGCTATTCCTATCCCCTTGTCATCTATGGAGGATTGCTTTAATTTTTTGGAGACCATCAAACAATGGTCTATTCTTTGTTGGGTTGGCTACTTGTCTTTAGATAAATGAGAATAGAGCCCATCCTAAATATCAAACTCCTCAACTACCTCTGGACTTCAAATGCCCAACCTAAAATCACATTCTTTTTGGATTTTTTTGGAGAGATACTGTTGTTCAAAGACAATCTTTGGCCTGGGAATTATAATATTCCTTGAATTGTGTTATTTTGTGACAAAGACCTGGAATTTATTGGCCGTTAGGTACTGATCTTTCTTTTGTATATTGGCTTGATAGTTTTAGGAGGGATATGAGTATCTATGGTGGACTTTACAGGAATCCTATGGAAAAGATTCTGTTTTGGTTTGAAATGTGTGGTGCTATCAAATCCAAATTGTTTTTAATAATTTAAGGCCAAATTAATATGCATTGTTGGAATAATCCCATCTAACTTCTTTGAATATGTTAAACAGATTGAATGCTTTGCAGTCAGATTTTCTTGCAGGTGCTGCTCATGGGAAATGCTCAAAGGAGCTTAAGTTTGTGCGATGGTGTCCTCCAGATAATAATAGTTGGAAGCTTTTTTTTTTTGTTTGGCCAAATCCACAGATTGTGTAATTTTACCCTCATCAAAGAGTCCGTAAACCAAAAGGATGAATGTTTATAGGGTTCGGTTCACACAAGTTTTAGGACATCTCCTATACGAGAAACCAAAACCCACCCAAATTAAAGTTTTCTCTATTGCTAGCTACTTAGCTAGGCAAGGCAGACTACTCACTAATAGATTGTGACTTTTTTTCTTTTTTTCATTTTTTGTCAGAAGATTGTGACTTTGAGCTAGAAGATAGTTTGCATGTTCTTTGAGATTGCCTGGCGGCAAAGAACATTGAGATCTAGTTGGTGCTGGCAAGTTTCACCCCACTTAAAGCATCCCATTCCCATGCAAGAACCAGGCAGAATGCATAATCCAGCCGGCGAATCTCAACATTCAAAATTACACAAGACGAACAATCAGTTATAGATGACAACCACAGAGCAGGCTAGTAATCAGATGAATGGAGGGAACATTTGACTGCTTATGGTTACTTCCTCAGTGAGTTGCAAACTTGCAATTTTCAATTTTCAAGGTAGAAGTAGCACAACCCAAGCCCAAATTGTTATTATTGGGTTGTCAGTTTCACAATATAGAGTTCAGTTTATGTATTTCTTTCTCCCTCTATGTGCAGAACATGTCCAATCTTTTTTAAGGTATAGTTGAATTTAGCCAAAAATTGGTTAGGAAGGGAATTCATTTGTATTTGATATTAATTTTGAGATCCAAAAATTACCTCTATTCCAAGATCCAAACATATTTGAGTCCGACCTATTAAAATTTCTATTAATTTCCCCATTTTTTTTCTAAGCTTTTTTTTTTTTTTTTCCCCTAGATCTCAAAAAACCTTAAAGAAAGGAAAGGAAAAAACCAAAATTTGCTTAGAAGGACAATTCATTTGTAAGTAATTTTTAATATTTATATAGAGATTCGAAAATTGCTTATATTCTAATAATATTTGCCTTTAAATGCTTTCACACCGATATAAATACTTTAACACTTTAATTTTACCCTTAATTTGCATAACATTGAAAAATATAAAATACTGAAAAAATATATTTGAGAAAATTATTAAAAAAAAAAAAAAATTATGAGCTTTTGAATGTCACAATAATTTTGGGTCTAAGTGCTAAACCCGCACCCGTTTCTTCATGGGTTTACCAAGTTGTGAGCCCATTTGTAGCAATTTGCTATTTGACACTTCGAGCTTTGAATCTTCTTCCCAACCTGTTCTCGAGCAGCGTTTGAAGAAAGAGAGAGAAAGTAAGGATGATGTTGAGGAGAGCCAATCCTTCAACTATTGGTTTGGTTTTCCTTGGTTGCAATTCCTTGATTGATAAGGTAAGCCCTACTTTTCATTCTCAATCTTCTTCTTCTTCTTCTTCTTCTTCTTCTTCTTCTTCTTCTTCTTCTACTCCTCCTGCTAGAGATCAATGAAGATCTGGTGTGTTTAATAATCTTGAGGATGCCCTAGTTTTGTTTGATTGGATGGTTCAAATGCGACCATCGCCGTTGATTGTGAAACTCTTGGGGCCGATTGCGAGATTGAAACATTATTCGACCGTGATTTCTCTAATTAAACAAATGGAATTGGGAGGAATCCCTCCCTGTATTTGTACTCTTAACATTATGATCAATTGTTTGTGCCATTTGAATCGGGTGGATTTTGGTTTCTCTGTTTTAGGAAAAATCCTCAAGCTTGGTTTTGAACCCACCTCTATTACCCTCAACACTTTGGTCAAGGGGGCTCTGTGTGGAGGGTCAAATCGTGCAGGTTGTGGATTTGGTCAATGAAATGGCAGAGAAAGGTAATCGACCCCATATAATTACTTATGGAACAATAATAGATGGGTTATGTAAGCCTAACATCGTAGTATACAACACAATCGAATGTGTTCACTTGCACCTCTTTAATTGGATTGGGATTTGCTCAAGTTGGGGTCTTTAACTTGACGCTCAATTTAGCGTTAGATTTTGGACACGTGGGGGGATGCAATTATCAACGGCTGGGTTTCTCCTACAAATACTAAAGCTTTCTCATCCCAGCCGTTGATAATTGTATCTCCCCACGTGTCCGAAATCTAACGCTAAATTGAGCGTCAAGTTGAAGACCCCAACTTGAGCAAATCCAAATCCGGTGTGGAACATAATACCGTCACTTACACAACACTGATGGATGAATATTGTTTGCGTGGCCAGATAGATGAGGCATTAAAGGTAATCGATGTGATGTTTCACAAGGGTTGTTCTCCTCATGTTATGAGCTATAACATTTTGATTAACGGATATTGCAAAATTAAAAAAATAGACGCGGCAATGAGCTTATTTCAAGAAATGCTTGCAAAGGATTTGTTCCTAATACTGCTAGCTTGTGTGGGGTGGGGAGACTTCAAGCTGCACAAGAGCTTTTTAATGAGATGCCAAGTTGTGGGCACAACCCGAATTTTGTTACTTATTCTACTCTGTTGGATGGTTTATGCAAAAACCGACATCTTGATGCGGCTATGGCACTATTTAAGGTGATTGACATTTGTAAGTTGGGTTCTAATGTCGTAATTTATAGTGTCCTCATTGATGGTCTGTGCAAAGTCGGAAATATTAAAGCTGCGAAGGAACTCTTTAATTGTTTGTCATCTAAAGGGTTGCAACCTGATGTTAGGGCATATACTATAATAATCAATGGGCTTTGTGAAGAAGGTTTACTAAATGATGCATTTGAGCTGCTTAGAAATGGAAGAGAATGGTTGCTCTCCGAATGGTTGCACTTATAATGTGATTATTGAGATGCTAAGGGCAATGCAACTTCTTCGTGAAATGGTCATGAGGGGTTTCTCTGCAGATGCACCCACTGTAGAAATGTTGGCACAATCAAAAGGTGAATCCAAATCAGTCAATTCTGGAAATGATTTCCAAGTTCATCTTAAGTGTATCTAGCCTTTGTATATGTGGTGAAAACTTCATATTCTATTAGTTGCTGAAAGCTGTATAGATTGTTCATTTTTGCTATAGGGAGGATTACAGATTAGTCCGGCTAAGTTTCTTTTACAATTATCATTTCAATGTTGAGGGAAATGTCGTAAATTTGTTTTTTGGTAGTCTAATATGTCATCTTTGTTTGGTTGTATATAGTGCAAAACCGTAGTCTTAATTAATTTTTGGTATTGAAAATTACTATCAAACTTCGCAGATATCATTTCTTCACAAAAAAGGTTGTAAGTTCTTATCTTTTATGTCATAAAAATTGATAATAGCTTAAAGTTGCATTAATGTTATACTTTTAGTAGGCATTATCACATTTATTTGGCACTTAATTCCGCATTTTACACATTATACATGAATTCTCTTAATACATGCAAAAACTTGCTGCGACTTTTATAATGCTCCCAAGTGCAGGATGTCGCGAAGTAATAAATTCTCGGTGAGTCCGTGGTCGAACCACAGGGAAGGGGAATAATTAGCAGAGAAGATTAGGAAAATATTTTAGAAATTTAGTTGCTTGATTGCAAAGAATTAATTTGATTGAAAACAATAAGTTAAAAGCACTAAGGTTCAGAGGTCCACTCACAACAAATATTAGATATTTGCTAACGACTCAATTTTATAACTCAACTGAGATTCATACAAAGGATGACCCCAGTCGGATGATGTAACAATTAATTTTATTCAAAACAATTCTAAAAATATAGATTCATAAGATTGATTGATTTAATGCATGAGAAAACTAGTAATTTAATTCGCAGGGAATTCTAAGCATTAACTGTACCCGGAGTTAACGATAAATAAAAAAATTATACAGAATAAATACTTTGCAAAATAATTAAAATCAATCAAAACTATAAAACCTTACATTAAATCCATGAAAGAGTCATTAAACAAATACCAAATAATTGTTGTGGCTTCACTCCTAACCTTAGCAAAAAGTTTAGTTACTCATGATAATTGAAAACTAGAAAACTAAAGAGAGGTAGAAGAAGAAGAAGAATAAGAGAGGTCCTCCTAGAAGAGAAGAGGAGAAGTAATATATATAGGTGTAGCCACCTTTTCCTTTCCATGTGCTCTTAGGGTTTCCAAGAGAAAGAGGAGAAAAATTAGGAAACAAATTGGGAATCTCGGTTTTTTCCAGCAGGGGTAACTTGTGACCCGTTTTTGACCTACTAAACGTTAAAATCACGAAATATTCGTGAAATATAATATTTTAGGGCTTCAAATCAGCTTTCCAAGGACACCAATTTCGCATCAATTGGACTTCGGAGTCAAAAGTTATGGCCAAAATACGGTAACTATTCCGAACTTCCTTTTTAATCTTCTTTCCAACTTTGGGGTTGCTAATTCCTTTACTAAAATCTTCTAAAATTAATGCACTTCACCCTTGCAAAGCTTCTATATAGTTCCAAATAAATTTAGAATGCTTGACCATAGGAAATTGGCTTCCTACAAAAATAAAACACGCATTAATACATAACTTTAAGCATAAGAGCATGTATCAAGAGAATTCATGTATAATGTGTAAAATGCGGAATTAAGTGCCAAATAAATGTGATAATGCCTACTAAAAGTATAACATTAATGCAACTTTAAGCTATTATCACACCCCCCCAACTAGCATATTGCTAGTCCCTAGCAATTAAAGCGACTGAAATAGTTTTCTTCAAAAGAAAAACTCAAAGCATAGCTACCAATTTCATCACCTTAGCAAAAGAATTAGTTAAAAATTCAGGACACTCGCAACTATTAAAAATATCCCAATGAATTCAAAAACTCATTGTGTGTGAAGAATTTAGCCAACACAAATATAAACCCAATTTCAAGGTAAAGCACAACCCAAATCTCTATCTGAAATATGCTTCAACTCAAATCTCACAGGGATTACACTCAACAAAATAATGCACTCTGAATAGGGTAAAACTCTCGAGTATATGTGAGTAGAATAATGTAAAGCAAGAACAAGAATCTCACATATAAAATATTTAAAAAAACGATATCACAAGAAAGAATCATATAGTCTCATGAAAAGAATGCCAAATACTAAGAATGTACACCACACATTGCATTATAGCTCAGTCATGTCAATATCCAAACCATACTATCCTCGAAATCAAATAGGACTTTTAATAGGATGTAATGTTGGGATAAAAGAAGAAATTGAAACAAAAAGGTTATGGTAATAATAAAAAGTGTATCCGAGAATGGTAGAAAGAACAAACTCACTTGAAACAATTTTGTATTCTACTTATTCTTCCAAACTTTGGCAATCAAACACTTTTTTTTCTTTTCTTCACTTCTCAATACTTCACTAACAAAGCTTTCTCTTTCTTTTTTCTTTTTTTTTTCATTTTTTTTTTCATTTTTTTTTTCATTCATTTTTTTCACCTTTTTTTTTTTTTTTTTTTTTTTCCCACCCATTCACCTTTTTGAACATTGATAATATCCATTCTCAAAACACTTTAGGAAAAAGGTTATGAAAGAAAGTCTAATCAAAAGGCTCAACAGGCTAACTAGTGGTAATGTATCACAAAGAAAATAAATTAAAGGCTCAAAGAAATCAAAGATGGCCTAAAATCATCTCTCAAAGAGTGGTATAATTCTTCAATACCCATGACTTCAAAAGAAACAAGTGTGGTATAAAAATGATATATTCTCGGCATTCAACCAAAAAGAAGAAATAATGAGACTAAACAATGAAATTTTAACGCTTCCAAAAATCAAGGTAAGATTAAATATAATAACCCTCTAAAAAAAAATTAATGGCTCAAATACTCACAAGGGCTAAAAGTCTCTACATTTTTATTCATAAAGATCTCCAAAATCATCTTTACCCTTTAATCAAGAATCATATTCATGTGGCTAAAGTGCAGGTGCAATGTAATCCGAGTATGAAATTCAATGGAAAATTTTAAACAGGAGTAGTATAATGAACTTCAAACTAGATAATCATGCTAAGACAACAAAATTTTTAAGCCAAAAATTTGTAAACCACTAAACTTTTTTTTTTTTTTTTTTGAAAAATAAGATAAACTAAAACCAAAATAAACTAACACAACACCAAAATTTCCTCCCCCTAACCTAAAACATACATTGTCCTCAATGTAAATAAAGAAAAACAAAGTAGTAAAGATCATGGAGAGTACCTTGAGGTGCGAACCAAAAAGAAAACAAACAAACTCTAATACCTACAAAATGGGTTAGACACGAAAAACACAAAAAAACAAAAGGGAAAAAAAAAAAAAAAAACTAAGTACGACACAAACACTAATACGAATGAACTAATTAAGGGTTTGGTAAATCCTAGTAGACAGGATCCACCAAATCAATGGACTCATCCTCAAGTGAAAAATTCTCAAGAAATGGTTTAAGATGTTGTCCATTAACTTTAAAAACATTACCATTCTTAGGATTTTCAATCTCAACAGCTCCATGAGGAAAAACAGTTTTAACCACAAATGGTCCTGCCCAACGGGACCTTAGTTTACCTGGAAACAAATGCAATCTAGAATTATACAAAAGAACTTTTTGAGATGGTTCAAAAGATTTCCTTAAAATATTTTTGTCATGAAAAACTTTTATTCGTTCTTCGTAAATTCTAGAATTGTCATAAGCATCTTGCCAAATTTCCTCCAAATAAAGTATATGAGTGCACACTAAACGGCTAATTCCTTTAATAGTAGAAACATTCAATCCTATTGCACCCTTGTGCTCTTTCAAAATTTTTAGTAACTTACCTTCTTGCAAGGGATCAATTTTAGTAGATATTACCATAGGAAAAATCTCCTTAGGTCTAAAGAATGCATACTTGAGTTCCACTGGCAAAGGCTTTAATTCCAACTTAGGTACTTTCTCATTTGATGGCAAAATTTTAAGCTCACGGGGTGGTAGATCTTCAAATTTCGGCCTCCACGCATTCAAGTCCAATTATCATCCCTATCAATATTCTCAATTTGTTCCTCATTATCAGACATGGTGTCAAGTGTGTGATTGTGTCCAAGAGAATCAATTAAATTGTCACACAAATTTTTAGACCCAACTCTAACCAAACGATGAGTATGATCAAGATGCCAAATTTACATACAAAAAAGAATAAATAAATAAAATAAAAAGTTGTGGAAAGAGTTTACCGGATTTGCGAAGAGATTCGCAAAATACAATAAACCTCCACTGAAAACAATGAGCTGCTATTTATCCACGCCACTCCCCGGCAACGGCGCCAAAAACTTGCTGCGACTTTAATAATGATCCCAAGTGCAGGATGTCGCGAAGTAATAAATTCTCGGTGAGTCCGAGGTCGAACCATAGGGAAGGGGAATAATTAGCAGAGAAGATAAAGAAAATATTTTAGAAATTTAGTTGCTTGATTGCAAAGAATTAATTTGATTGAAAACAATAAGTTAAAAGCACTAAGATTCAGAGGTCCACTCACAACAAATATTAGATATTTGTTAACGACTCAATTTTATAACTCAACTGAGATTCATACGAAGGATGACCCCAGTCGGATGATGTAACAATTAATTTTATTCAAAACAATTCTAAAAATATAGATTCATAAGATTGATTGATTTAATGCATGAGAAAACTAGTAATTTAATTCGCAGGGAATTCTAAGCATTAACTGTACCCGGAGTTAACGATAAATAAAAAAATTATACAGAATAAATACTTTGCAAAATAATTAAAATCAATCAAAACTATAAAACCTTACATTAAATCCATGAAAGAGTCATTAAACAAATACCAAATAATTGTTGTGGCTTCACTCCTAACCTTAGCAAAAAGTTTAGCTACTCATGATAATTGAAAACTAGAAAACTAAAGAGAGGTAGAAGAAGAAGAAGAATAAGAGAGGTCCTCCTAGAAGAGAAAAGGAGAAGTAATATATATAGGTGTAGCCACCTTTTCCTTTCCATGTGCTCTTAGGGTTTCCAAGAGAAAGAGGAGAAAAATTAGGAAACAAATTGGGAATCCCGGTTTTTTCCAGCAGGGGTAACTTGTGACCCGTTTTTGACCTACCAAACGTTGAAATCACGAAATATTTGTGAAATACAATAGTTTAGGGCTTCAAATCAGCTTTCCAAGGACACCAATTTCGAATCAATTGGACTTCGGCGTCAAAAGTCGGTAACTGCTCCAAACTTCCTTTTTAATCTTCTTTCCAACTTTGGGGTTGCTAATTCCTTTGCTAAAATCTTCTAAAATTAATGCACTTCACCCTTGCAAAGCTTCTATATAGTTCCAAATAAATTTAGAATGCTTGACCATAGGAAATTGGCTTCCTACAAAAATAAAACACGCATTAATACAAAACTTTAAGCATAAGAGCATGTATCAAGAGAATTCATGTATAATGTGTAAAATGCGGAATTAAGTGCCAAATAAATGTGATAATACCTACTAAAAGTATAACATTAATGCAACTTTAAGCTATTATAAAAAATATCCATAATAAATAAAAAATATTGAAAATAGTGCTGTTATATTGGCATATATTATGATATTGTGGTTGTTATTGAGGACATTTTTAGTCTCCATATTGAAGTAATTGTGATAGTTGTAGATGTAAGACGTTAGATATCTTGATAAAGATGTTCCTGGACAAGGCTGGCATTGAAGTTAATTGTGAAATGTTGATTGACAGAATTTTTTATATTTTTTTTACTAGAGAATAACTTTTTGTCATTGGTATCTTGCTTTTGTTTTGTTACTATTCCCTTCTCCGTGATATATTTACATATGCAGTATATCGAGCATTTCTACTAACCATAAAAAGAGAAGGTTTAGCTCCATGGGTTTCGTCCAAAACGACCGCCCAATTCTACACAAAACGGCATGGCTTTGTTTGGTGTCTTCCCCCACACAAACGAGACGCGCGTGGCTTCTCCCACTTCAGTTTCCTTCCCATGATAGGTTAAATGACGTCATTTTGTTGCCTTTGATTTCCTTTATGTGAGTGGCTGCTTTCTTCTGCTCATTCTCTGTAGGCTAACCCATGTTGTTGACCTCACCGTTCTGCTTTTTCTTGCTTTTTCCCATAGAATAGAAATGTCTCGACCTTTTTGCATTTTTCCCATAGAACTTCGATGTGGATTGAGAAGAATCAGATCATGGAGCGAGCGATGGTGGTGTGTGCAAGATTTGATGCATGAAGGAGGTAATTCAACAAGAACAACTTCGATTTGATGGAACGAGCGATGGCGGGGAGCTATCAGTTCACTCTTTGAAGGTGAATTGTTCTGATGTGTAAGTTTTGAAGGAAGTAAATACCTCCTTTTTAGGAACAGCAATTTGAGGTTTTTTTAAAAATTTGTGAGGGAATTTGAGGTTCTTTATAAATTTGTGGTGATTTTATGTGTGATTTTTTTCTTTAATTTGTGCTGATTCTAGATGCTTAAAGAACACTCCACGCTTTTTGCCACCGTGAACTGTTCTGAGTATCTTTTTCTAATTCTCTGACGGTTAGAGAACATTCTGTACTGTTTGAAGGTGAATTACATCCTTCCTCTTCCATTTCTGCTCTTTGTTATATGTTTTGATTTGCTATTATTTGTTATTTTTCATATTAAAGCTTCTTTCTTCATTAAAAGTATTAAACGGTTCTTGGTCTAAGCAATTCACATGGCTTCACTGGTTTGAATTAGAGCACTTAAGTGGTTTTAATTAGACAAAGCCACTGGAAAGGGAAAAGTTATGATTTTATTGCCTTGCCCTGAAGCTTGTGAGGCTAATATGTATGCGTGCTAATTTGTTTTGTGTAAGAATTCATTTTTCTGATATATTCTTTGTCAAAGGTGTCAGGTTTCATATTTTTTGTGTAACAGGTTGGTTTCTTTCCGTTGTTTCCTTTGTTTTCCTCACAAACTACTCGTGCTTGGTTGGTGAGAAAATGATGGAAACTAAGAGACTATTGTAATTCTACCTCTTTTGAGACCCATTTTTGGATGCTTTTTTTCTTTGTTTCTCTCTATCTATGGATTTTAGGGTTTAAATTGTTTTGTTTTTTTAGTAAATTTTTGTTTTTAAACTTTTTCTCCTTAAGCATAAGTGTTATTTTTGCTAAGTATACAGGACTATGCTCACCGTATGCTTGAAAAATTGGATCTGTGACGATGTAGATGGAAAAACATGTCTGTATACATGACTATGTTTATCCTTTTAAGCAAGTTTTTTTTTTTTTTTTTTTTTGAAAGCCAACTGAACAGTGTTAAACCAACAAGATCCCATTATAAAAATTGTCAAAAACTTGATAACAGAGCACCTTCTGATATGGCAGTATAAATAGGTTCAAACACTCAGAACCTTTAGAATTTGAACAAACTTCACAAATTGATAGAAAAATATTTCTATTTGCCAGTTGTAATACCCGTAATTTTTAAATAGGGTATTAAGGGTTTAATCTATGGTCAACATGGTTAACCCCATGATTTGTCAAAATATTTCATGTGTGGACAATGCATGTATTTGATATTATGATGTTGGATGTGTTTTGATACTCGTTTTTATGCATCGAGTATTTTAAGTGTGCGTTTGGCCTTATCCGCAACTTAAGGGTTTAAGCTGCTGAAATTTGGCTAAGTGTTGGGGGAAAAGTGAATTTTCAAAAAACTTCATTTTTAAAGATAATTTTTGGCGGTAATAGAAGTTTGTAATATTATAAGACATTGGTGATTTTATGGGATTTTATTAGCATGTTTGGATTGGGTCCCTAGCATGTTTGTTTAGAAAAATCTGTTGGGATTTTGTACTAAAACTTGAAAATGAGATTTTGATATACTTGGAATTTGATTTTTCTGATATTTTATTTGGATTCAAATGGGGGGTTATTTGCTTATTTTCATTAACTAACTTAGAAAATAAGGCAGTAGTATGTACTGTGCGAGTTTGTACACAGTTGCCTGAGTTACTGGGCATTTTAGCAAGGGACGATTGATCGTGCCTTGAGGACGATCAATTGTAGGTGCCCCAGAAACGTGATTTCACTTCTATTAACTACGATCGATCGTGCCCTCAGACCACGATCGATCGTGCATCACAGATTTTGCAAATTTTTTTAGAATGCGTCAAATGACGCATGTGCCCCTCACCCCTTTTAAAAACCCTTCACCCACGACTTTGGAGACCAGATCTGGTCTTTTTGGGCATGTAGAGAGAGAGTGAAAGAAGGAGAGAAGGAGAGAAGGAGAAGGGGATGGGGGCTCGACGGTGACTCGCCGGAGCACGACGAGCTCGGTCTGACGCCGGTAAGCTCGGATCTTGCGTATTTTGGCCCGATCTACGCGCGTATAGTTGTGGATTTGGATTTTCTCACTCTCTCACCTCACTTTAATGCTTGTGAATGCCTTATTATGGTTGGATTCATCTTCTCCAACCTCTTGGGGGAGCTTGGAGCTTGCTTATGGTGACTTGAGCTTAGATTTCATGGGTTTTGACATGGATTTTCATCCCCATCAACTCCTTTTGCATTTTAGAGATATTTTCTCATATTTTAGAGTTAGGGTTTGTAATTTATTTTGGATCATCATCTCATTCTTTCATTTTTGGGTTGTTCATGCATATTGGAGAGTTTTAATGGTGATTTGGAGTTGGGACCTCCGTTACCATCGTCATTCATAGCATTTGGGAGCTAGAGCTTAGATTGGGAGCTTACATATGCATCCTAGGGCTTGGAGTTCACACCCACAACACTTAAGAATTCGTTTTCTACACATTTCATAGAGGTAGGTGCAATTTACATAGGTTTAAACTATTGACATGATAATACG
The DNA here is from genome assembly GCA_039720395.1 of Liquidambar formosana. NCBI lineage: Eukaryota > Viridiplantae > Streptophyta > Magnoliopsida > Saxifragales > Altingiaceae > Liquidambar > Liquidambar formosana. The sequence continues at coordinate 45,454,663 of CM077820.1, forward strand.
GTTTATATTATCATATTATTTGGTGTTCTTGGGCCTAGAATATGTATATACATGATTTATGGAATAAATCTTAAATGGAACTTTGGGTATTTGATAACATAAATTAGAATTATGCTTCTTAATGAGCTTGGTTTATTTTATACATTCTAAGAAATATAGATGTATGGATTTTACGGCCAATTTCCTTGTTTAATTGATGTTTTTTATTATGATTTTAGGACTATAATCATAATGGGAATTTATGTCGTTTATCATAATTCGGTATAATTATGAGGTTATTTGATTATGGGTTCTATAGCCTATTTTGGTAATGATTTGGTCAAAATCATTTTATGGTTTATTATACTGCATGTTGGGCATAATCATGCATTAAATGGACTTAATGAATACTGAGTAAAAGTATTGCATAAAATGGGGTCATTGGAATTGGACTACTTGCAGTCAATGGGACTTTACGGTATTTTCCTTTCCTCTGGTCCTGGGGTACTTTCTGGTTCCAAGTAGGAACCTTATGTTCCCAAATCAGAGGCTACTTTCCAATTCCAGGTAGGAACCCTTGTGTTGTCCTCTTGGAGGTTGGATTTAAATCCTCCGTTTCCGCGCGAAGACTCCTGGGGGAGTGGTCGGTAATTAATGGAATTAATGTAAATTGGACATGAGTCACATGCATTGGGCATTATGCATTATTTGTTTTAAGATATGGGTTATAACTTATTTTGAATTCATAATATACTTTGTTAGTATATTTTGATTTAAATGATATAATTGGTTTTATTTATATCATTGCTTTAGTTTACTATGTTAAATTGTATCTACTGAGTTGTCGAACTCACGCTTATTGTTTTAAATGTTTTTCAGATAATCAAGGGATTGGTTTTTGCTATCTTAGGCAGAAGATACTCTTGATGGAAAATTCATTATGTTTATTATTAATGTAAATTTTTAATGGGAAGGAATATGTATTAATTTGGTTTTCTTTTGGGCCAAAGTAATTGTAATTGAATCAGAGTTATAAATCTTAATTCTATGGTTGTATATGTGAAATGCGATGCATGGGATGATACCACTTTCATGGATGACATGAAATTTTTATGTACGGATTTTTATAACAGGTTTTCATGATGGCATGTCCTATCTACGGATGGGTCATGTCCGAAGAGGGAAAAAATTTTAAAATGGTTGAGATTTTAACACCTGTCATCCACGTTTTATCAAGGGATTTATTAAAATAAAGCTTGTTTTATTACTTACGATCACGGCTTAATTAATTTGGGTCGTGATACTAGTATTGGCAGTTAGCTACAAATTGAAGTTGAAAGCAAATGGTTAGCAACAAAAGAGTTATTAGAAGCCCTATGTGGAAATCACCTTAACAAAAGATAGCAAGACAATTAAATCCAAGGTACTACAACACCTGGTATATAAGAGTACATAACATAACCTAGGCCGTTCTAAAGTCAACACCTGAAGAACTAATGAACAACTAAGAAAAGTAGAAAACATTTGATGAATTTGAGATTTTTATAAATTAGTGGTGATTATATGTCTGATTTTTTGAAAATTTGTGGTGACTTTATGTCTGATGATACACTTTCAGAAGGAGGAAACACGACCTGGGGTTTTGATCTGGAGGAGGACCTTCGGGTTTTGATCAGTATCTTCTTCTTATTCTTGATTCAGGTAGATTCCTCCTTTTTAGCTCAAAATTTTTAATGTCTGGTGAGATTATGTATGGCGGTAAATCATGTTCTGGGAGTCTAAGTAATGGTCTGGGAGTCTAAGTGTTTCTTCTTTGCTTATTTACTTCCATTTCAAAGATTCTTTCCTTCTTTGTCCTTTTTTTTTTAATTAAATTACTTGATTCTATATGATGAACAAAAAAAAAAATCCTTGTTTTCCAAGTTTCTGTACACCTTCTTTCAAGCTTTTTTCCCTGTTGCTGCATTACTCACGGTGAGTTCTCAATTTGCCGTTCATTTGTTTTCCCTTTAAAGCAATCTTACTTTATTATATTTAGGTTTGTTAGATGGTGAGTTATTAAGTTCTAGAAGGTTTAGTATTGCAACACCTAATTCTTATAGTTTTCTTTTAAGCGTTAGTAGTTCTGAATTTCTTTATATAAAATTTTCATGTTTTCTATGCTTGTTGTTTTGTCTTAGTAACACTGTTTTTTAGTTAGTATATATGACTTTGTAAAATTTGTGCCAAAGTTGTTTGATGTTTGTCTATATGAACTAAACCCTTTTTGACTACTATGTGCAACACCTTGTAGCAATTTGCGAATATAACTTTGGTTTTCGCAAGGACCTGCTTCTAATTGCTTTTCACTCAGGTTATATTTCCTCTCTATGGCCATAGAATTAGTTACATCTGCCTATACAACAACTACGGAATAGGTTTGATCACACGGAGTCCACTCACTTCCGGAAGCACACCACCTATAGTTTATACTGCACACCACCTATGGTTTATAGAAATGAAGCTTTAATGACGTGTATTTATGTAGATAGGAATTACGTTTTTTGTTATTATTATAAATGCTACTGAATACTTGGTGAGTCATATTATTGTCTTAGGTTGTTGCTCCAAACAATATACCTATAGTACCCATGGTTTTCTGGGTTTGAGAAAGATTTTATGGATAGATATGATTAGTTAGATATGTGATTCTAATTTATTACTTTCAAACTTGGTGAATTGAATATTTGAATGATTGTATATATTTTCCTTTATTTTATAGGATTTTGGAAAAGTTGTTGTTGCCTTTGGATGAAAATCTTTTAGGATACTACCTACTTTTTTTTTTTCCTTTTTTTTTTTTTTTTTTTGTTTTCCTGATAAGGTAGGATACTTCCTACCATTGAACCATTCAGAGTGGCATCTTTAGAAATTAATGTAGAGTCAGGATTATATTCCAGTTCGAGATAAATGTGTAGGAATGAAATATAATGTAAGTTGATTATACAGTTGCTTAGCTGTTTTAACCTTTTTAAGTTTGTTAGCAGTTATATATACAAATTTGATAGTTGATATTGATCGTTAGGAATTGGACTGTCTGTCCAGTGCATGCTATGCAAAGTAGATTTGGAATTCGTGAAACACTTGTGTATTCATTATTCATTCTTGCCAATTTTGGAAAGATTTCATACTTCAAAACAATATGTGAATGATAGTGGTAATTTTCCTTATCCCTTTTCTTGTCTTTTTGCCTTTTACTAGTTGACGACCTCTTTGTTAAATTGTGCGTTTAAATGAATCGTTGCTAAATGTTTTCTTTTAATTATTTAGTAATTTATTGAGTCTCGATCTGGTACTTTAGTGGCCATGTGAAACTGTGATCTGCTGATAGGTTTGTGAAAAAATTAACTACAACAGACTAAAATAGAAAAAGGTTACAAGTCTCTCTCTATTTTTCATTTTTTTCTTCTTTGGCACTACTATAATTGTTTAATTATTGGTGCTATTTGTCTTGTCACAGATGTATGTTTATGGTTATTTGTTATGCATATTCTTTGATGTAGAACTTGTAGGTTACAGTGATGTAGCTTGGATTGAGGGTATAACAGATTTTAGATTTCATGAAAAGAAAACTCTCCACTCAGTTGAGTTTACTGTAGCTACTTGACTCTTTAGGTCTGATTTTAATGAGGTCCTTGATCAAATTTACAGGGAGCTAGGGTGCAAATAATTCCTCTAAAAAGAATTTTGGTGTCATCTTGGTGCTTTATTAGATGCACGTGGGAAACTACTGCACTCACAAAGGTGGATTTGTTCCCCACATGCATTTTTTGGTTGAGGAGGTCAGTAGTTGTATTTCAACCAAATATTTGCTTACATATCTTATTGATGCACTGGTTTGTTAAAGTTCTTTAACCCATCGATGTACTACAACCATTGAGAATTTGGGGTTAATCTATAACTGACAGGGCTCCTTGTGATTAAGCCATTTATGAAGCTAGGTTTTTAAGGCTAGGAGCCTAGGTTCATGTAGCATATTTCAAAGAAGAAATTTAGATTGAAAAATTCAAGCAAAATAATATCAAGAAGGTTCAGATAGAAATAAAAGGGAGTGCATAGAATAAACCTGCAGATCATAACCAAAGCTCAATATCTTGCAATTTCTCAATATCTTGCAATTTCTTTGGAAGTAATCACGACCTTCAATTAGGCTGCAATATATATATATATATACAATTCATCCTCTATTAAAGAAATTTCATAGTTGCTTGCCTATATAGACTTGAACTTAATTCTAAACTAGAATGCTAAAGTTATAGATTGGGGTTTTGTTTTGTTTTTTTTTTTCATTTTTGTTTGGCTCATGTATACCTTAGGTACTTGGGCATCGCCCCTCCCCCCTTCTCTTTCTCTTTAATCAAATATTTACTTTATTAAAAAAAAATAGAAGCTAGGACCAGTAGATAGATGCGGTAAGCGTAGTGAGCTTTGGGACTTGAGTGGTTGCGGAAATTATTTTTTTATATTTTTAAAAAAGAGGGCTCGATTGGTTTAAAAAATTAAAAAAAAAAAAAAAAAAAAAAAACTAGGAAGACTTGAGTGGTTTGAATTTGGAAAAGTCATTGGAAAGGGAAAAATTGTGATTTTAGATAGATCCAGTCATGACATGCCCTCAAGGTCATACACACATGGCTATTGTTGGGTTTCGTTATTTGGCCCCATTTTGTTTGTTTTCCATATGCTTTTTCATGGTACATTCTGTCTATGAACACTTAAAGTTATAGTTGTGGTTTTTTCCACTATTTTGTTTGTTTTGTATGGCCCTCTTGGCTGCATTTGCAGATGTGGGGGAGCTCTGAGAGCCCTTGGAGCTCCTGTAGACATGGAAGCACCAAAGAAGAAACATATCCGCACTCCTATATCTAAATCCAAGGTGATTTCCAAGCCTTTGTAATCTTAGATTTCAATTATTATTTTTTTTTTTTTTTTAAAATGTGAGGGAATTGTGAGAATTGATGTTTCTTATTTGTGTATTTTTTTGGTTTGATTATGGATTTCATTTGCAATTTCAGGTTGGGTTCATATGACATATCTGTGTCTATACACAAATACAAAGCTCCCTTTTCTTTTCTTTTTTTATTTTTTTAATCTCAAATACTATCAGGTGGGAAGGCCCAAAAACATTTATGAGCATGGAGAGGACTTCTCTTTATTGTGGGAAGGACAAAGTTACAAAGTATTCAGCAAATCATACAAAAAACTACACTTATATTGCATTCTTGGGGTAGGCTGCTTTGCAAGTAGAATCCAACATCTTCACTCCTTTTCATTAGAAGTATAAATCGTTATATTACTATTCCTATTTGAAATTTGTATGTAAAGTATGGATATCATAGTACTTTCCATCGAATGGAAAATTGAAGAGTGTTGTCTGGCCACAAAGATTCCCCCCCCCCCCCCCCCCCCCCCACAAAAAAAATGAAATAAATAAATAAAGATTGAATTGCTTGAATTTCGGTTCTTGACACCAATTAGTTGGTTCTAGATGAGTGTGGGTTGAAAATTTTAAAATCTTAGCAATCCAAAGCTCACTTGCAATGTTTGGACAGGATTAAATATGAAGAGGAAGGAGCACAATCCGGGAGCACAAGTAGAACATGAAAAAAGGCACACAAAATCAGGGCCCTATGCAACAGAAACCCATCACAACAAGCTAGCACAGATTAGCACAAGGTTGGCTTTGAGAGTTTATTTATTTATATATATATATTTAAATTCAATGCTTTTTTTTTTTTTAATTTTTTTTTTGATAAGGTAAATATGTATTAATGATCAAAAAGGGCTTAGACCATGTACATAAGCCATATACAAGACTAACCACACGCCCCTCTAAAGCTTAAAGGAGTCTACAAAATTAACAAAAGAAAGATTACAAGAATTAGTGTGAAAAGAAAACCACAAAAATAAAGTCCTAATAACAAGACTTTAAATCTATGATAGATTTCATAGTCCCTTCAAAAGTTTTAGCATTTCTCTCTCTCCAAATACACCATAAGATAGCATGCGGAGCCATCATCCAAATCACTTTAGCCTTTGTACACCCCCCTTTAAACCACCAGCCCTCCAAAAGATCATAAATAGTTGAAGGAAGCACCTAATGCACCCCAAACATGTTAAATAACAGCATCCAAAGACTCCTAGCCACACCACAATGAATGAATAAATGATCCACTGTTTCACAGTCTTGTTCACATAGAGCACATCAATTGGGCAAATACCAACTTCTTGTAGCAAGATTATCCAAAGTTAAGCATTTACCACTACCCACTAACCAACAAAAAAAGGCAACTTTAGTTGGGACTGAGGAAATCCATATAAATTTTGCCAGAAGAAATAAATTCTCTAAAGGTCTTACACAATTGTAGAAAGATTTTACGGAGAATAACCCTTTGAAATCCTTACGCCAAACCAAGGAATCATTCTCATCCACTAAAATCTTACCCGCCTATAAAACTTGATAAAAAAACCATCACTTCCTCCAATTCCCAATCATTAAAGTGACGAATAAAAACAATATTCCAATGCCGAGTGCCGACATCCCCTTCCAAACAATCCTTAACCAAAACATCTTTGTTTGAAGCAATAGAATATAAAGAGGGAAACTCCACCATAAGAGGCCAATTGGAGCACCGCAAATCTTTCCAAAACTTCACTCTACTACCATCACCCACTTTAAATCCAATCTCTTCGATAAAATCACCAAAACCTTGCATAATCGCTTTCCAAAGACCCAAACCATGAGTACCACTAACATCATTGGACCACCAACCCTCACTAGAAATACCATACTTCCATATTAGAACATCCCGCCATAAACCTTGCTCCCCCCTACCAAATCTCCATAACCATTTTCCTATAAGCGCTTGATTAGTACAAACAATGGATCTTACCCCTAAACCACCCATATTTTTTGAAAGGCAAACGGTATGCCAATCAACAAGGTGATACTTCCGCTTACCTCCCGCACCATTCCACAAGAAATCCCTTTGACATTTTTCAATTCTTTAAGCCACGAATTTAGGAATCTTGTGAATGGATATAAAATAAATAGGGATACTTGATAAAACACTTTGAATAAGTGTTAACTTACTGTTAGGCTATGTGTGGAGCCTATCCAACATGGTTTTCCTTCAGATGCACGTACGTGCATGTGTAATGCTCGTACGAGCATGGGTCATGCACGTACGATCATGTGCGACGGACTTGTTTTGTTTAACCCGGAAATATAAGGGTTTTACGATATTCTGATGTTAAGGTTGAGAGCCGTCTTGTAGAGCACTGTGTCTGGGAGTGTTTGGGTGTGAGACCTCTTTGTATTGTTCTTCAAAAACATAGTGAAATCGCTGCAACTCCGTGGACGTAGCCTGAATTGGGTGAACCACGTAAATCTGTGTGTTGTTTATTTGCCTTTGATTTATTTCCGTTTTTCTTCTCTATATTCGCATCTCAAGATCCGTAGGAATAGGGTAGTTTAACCCCAACAACTAGTATCAGAGCTTTTGGTTTGAGTGGGAGCGATGGCCGGAGAAGAAGGAAAGGCGACAGGAATCGAGAAATTCGATGGCACAGATTTTGGGTATTGGAGGATGCAAATCGAGGATTATCTCTATGGGAAGAAATTACATCTGCCTCTGTTAGGGGCGAAGCCAGACAGTTTAAAAGAAGAGGAATGGAATCTTCTTGATAGACAGGTACTGGGAGTAGTCGATTAACTCTGTCAAGGTCAGTTGCGCACAACGTTGTGAAGGAGAAGACCACCAAGGGTCTGATGGCGGCTCTGTCTAGTATGTATGAGAAACCATCGGCTAACAACAAGGTGCATCTGATGAAAAAATTGTTTAATTTGAAGATGGCGGAAGGTACCCCTGTTGCACAGCATCTGAATGAGTTCAATACAATTGTTAATCAATTGTCCTCTGTCGAGATTGATTTTGATGATGAAATCCGTGCTTTGATTGTTTTGGCTTCTTTGCCAAACAGTTGGGAAGCCATGAGAATGGCAGTGAGTAATTCTGCAGGAAAGAATAAACTCAAATATGAAGATATTCGAGATTTGATTTTAAGCGAGGAGGTTCGCAGGAGAGATGCGGGTGAAACCTCAGGTTCTGGTTCCGCTTTAAATCTCGAGACAAGAGGTAGAGCACAGGATAGAAATTCCAATCGAAATAGATCAAAATCTAGAAGAGGAGGTAGAAGTAAATCCAGATCTGGACGACAACCAGAATGCTGGAATTGTGGCAAGACTGGCCACTTTAAGAAAAATTGTAGAGAACCGCAGAAGAAAAGGAATGAGAATGATGCTGCAAATGCTGTGACAGATGAACTACAGGATGCCCTACTACTTTCTGTTGACAGTCCCATTGACTCTTAGGTCTTGGACTCAGGAGCTTCTTTCCATACTACTGCACACCGAGAAATCATGGAGCACTATGTGACAGGTGATTTTGGGAAGGTGTATTTGGCTGATGGAGAAGCCTTGGACATTGTGGGTATGGGAAATGTTCGCATTAAATTGCCGAATGGGTCTGTGTGGTTGATACAGAAAGTGCGACATGTCCCTAAGTTGATGAGGAATTTGATTTCTGTAGGACAGCTTAATGCTGAAGGTCACACGGTGACATTTGGTGGTGATACTTGGAAGATCACAAAGGGAGCCATGGTAGTGGCTCGTGGAACAAAAACAGGTACTTTGTACATGACCTCAAGTATGAGAGATACTATTGCAATGGTTGATGCAAAAGTTGATACAAACCTATGGCACCGCAGGCTTGGTCACATGAGCGAAAAAGGGATGAAAGTGATGTTGTCTAAAGGGAAACTACCAGAGTTGAAATCCCTTGACTTTGATTTGTGTGAGAGCTGCATTCTTGGGAAACAGAGAAGGGTCAGTTTCTTGAAAGGAGGCAGAACTCCAAAGGCTGAAAAATTAGAGTTGGTACACACAGATTTGTGGGGAGCTTCCCCAGTTGCATCTCTTGGAGGTTCGCGGTATTATATCACATTTATTGATGACTCAAGTAGGAAGGTATGGGTTTATTTTCTGAAAAATAAATCTGAGGTATTTGAGACCTTTAAGAAATGGAAGGCCATGGTTGAGATTGAAACAGGTTTGAAGGTAAAATGCTTAAGGTCTGATAATGGTGGAGAGTACATAGATGGGGGGTTTAGAGAATTTTGTGCTGCTAATGGGATTAGGATGGAAAAGACTATTCCCGGGACACCACAGCAGAATGGCGTGGCTGAGCGCATGAACAGGACCCTCAATGAGCGTACTAGAAGCATGAGGTTGCATGCTGGGTTGCCAGAAATTTTTTGGGCCGATGCAGTTAGCACAGCGGCTTACTTAATAAATCGAGGACCATCAGTTCCTTTGGATTGCAGGATACCTGAAGAGGTATGGAGTGGAAAGGAGGTAAACCTTTCTTACTTGAAAGTTTTTGGCTGTTTATCTTATGTTCATATTGACTCTAATGCTCGCAGTAAACTAGATGCTAAGTCCAGAAAATGTTTCTTTATTGGCTATGGTGATGAGGCTTTTGGTTATCGGTTTTGGGATAATCAAAATCGAAAAATCATCAGGAGTAGAAATGTGATTTTCAATGAACAGGCTATGTACAAGGACAGGTCAAGTGCAGAATCTGTTGTTGCAGGGCCAGAACCAAAGAAGTCTGAGTTTGTTGACTTAGATGAATTTTCTGAGAGCACAGTACAGAGTAGGAGTCAGGAAAATAATGAGAATGTAAACCCACAGGTAGAACAGTGTACACCCACAGAGGCTGTCCGAAGGTCTTCTAGGAACATTAGACCTCCACAGCGTTTCTCACCATCCCTGTTCTACATTTTGTTGACTGACAGTGGTGAGCCGGAGAGTTATGATGAAGCTTTGCAGGTTGAAAATTCTAGTAAGTGGGAGTTAGCCATGAAGGATGAGATGGAGTCACTGATGACGAATCAAACTTGGGAACTAACTGAATTACCAGAAGGGAAGAAAGCTTTACATAACAAATGGGTGTACAGGATAAAGGAAGAGCATGATGGTAGCCAGCGCTACAAAGCTAGATTGGTTGTGAAAGGGTTTCAGCAGAAGGAGAGTGTTGATTACACAGATATTTTCTCTCCAGTTGTGAAGCTAACAACAATCAGGCTGGTACTGGGAATTGTGGCTGCAGAGAATCTTCATCTTGAGCAGTTAGATATGAAGACAGCATTCCTTCATGGTGATTTGGAGGAGGATATTTATATGCATCAGCCACAGGGATTCGCAGTGCAAGGAAAGGAGAATCAAGTTTGCAAACTGAGAAAGAACTTGTATGGGTTGAAACAAGCGCCAAGACAATGGTACAAGAAGTTTGACAGCTTCATGTGTAGCACTGGGTTCACAAGGTGCCAGGCAGACCATTGTTGCTATGTTAAGAGTTTTGACGACTCTTATATCCTATTACTGTTGTATGTGGATGATATGCTTGTTGCGGGGTCTAATATTGAGGAGATTAATAATCTCAAGAAGCAGTTGTCAAAACAATTTGCAATGAAGGATTTGGGTGCTGCAAAACAAATCCTTGGTATGAGAATCATCAGAAACAGGGTCAGTGGGACACTGAAGCTTTCACAAACAGAGTATGTGAAGAAGGTTCTTAGTCGATTTAGCATGGATAGTGCTAAACCAGTGAGCACACCTTTGGCTAGTCATTTTAGACTATCTAAGGATCAGTCACCAAAGACAGAGCAAGAACAGGCCTACATGAGTAGGGTTCCCTATGCCTCAGCTATTGGAAGTCTTATGTATGCTATGGTCTGCACAAGACCGGACATTGCACATGCAGTGGGAGTAGTTAGTAGGTACATGAGTAATCCGGGAAAACAGCATTAGGAAGCAGTCAAATGGATCCTAAGGTATTTGAAAGGCACTTCAGATACAACTCTGTGCTTCACAAGAGCAGGTTTAAAACTGCAGGGTTTTGTGGATGCTGACTTAGCTGGTGATGTTGATAGCAGGAAGAGTACTACAGGAATTGTGTATACTCTTGGTGGTACAGCTGTGAGTTGGGCTTCTAAGTTGCAGAAGATTGTTGCTCTCTCTACTACAGAAGCCGAGTATGTAGCCATAACTGAAGCTGGAAAGGAGATGGTTTGGTTACAGGGTCTCTTAGATGAGCTGGGTAAGAAGAATGAGAGGGGTACTCTACATAGTGATAGTCAGAGTGCTATTTTTCTTGCTAAGAATCCGGCGTTTCATTCTAGGACGAAGCATATACAGTTGAGATACCACTTTATACGCTCTCTTCTTGACAGTAGACAGTTGGTACTAGAGAAGATTCGTGGAACTGAGAATCCAGCAGATATGTTGACCAAGGGTGTCACTATTGAGAAACTGAAGCTGTGCTCAGCTTCAGTTGGTCTTCGAGCTTGAGGACAAGAGGATGAGTTGCTGCGATAGTTACTTTGTTTGGAGGCATGTCGTGTTTGGTGTTGGTGATTGGACCAATCTCCAAGTGGGAGATTGTTAGGCTATGTGTGGAGCCTATCCAACATGGTTTTCCTTCAGATGCACGTACGTGCATGTGTAATGCTCGTACGAGCATGGGTCATGCACGTACGATCATGTGCGACGGACTTGTTTTGTTTAACCCGGAAATATAAGGGTTTTACGATATTCTGATGTTAAGGTTGAGAGCCGTCTTGTAGAGCACTGTGTCTGGGAGTGTTTGGGTGTGAGACCTCTTTGTATTGTTCTTCAAAAACATAGTGAAATCGCTGCAACTCCGTGGACGTAGCCTGAATTGGGTGAACCACGTAAATCTGTGTGTTGTTTATTTGCCTTTGATTTATTTCCGTTTTTCTTCTCTATATTCGCATCTCAAGATCCGTAGGAATAGGGTAGTTTAACCCCAACACTTACCACCTTTAGAAAGGTACCCTTTTTTCCATCCACCAAACCTTCTTTCAATTTTCTCTATAACCGGATCCCAAACTTTAGGATCTTTGAAACGAGCCCCCAAGGGAAGACCAAGATAAGACACCGGCAATTTCCCAACTTTACAACTTAAGATAGGAGTAAGATTATCCACATTATCCACACTACCCAGCGAAATTAATTCGACTTTTCCAAGGTTAACTTTAAGCCCCGACACGGCTTCAAAACAAAGAAGAATAACCCTCAAATGTAACATTTGGTCCTCCTCCAAACCACAAAATAATAAAGCATCATCGGCAAAAAGTAAATGAGAAACTTTGCCCATCCCAAACCTACCATCTCCCACCTTGAAGCCTTCCAATAAGTTTGCATTCACCGCCTTGGAAATATATCTACTCAAAACTTCCATTACCAAAATGAACAATAAAGGGGAAAGAGGGTCGCTTTGCCGAATCCCTCTAGAGCTTTGAAAAAAACCATAAGGGGTCCCATTCACCAAAACCGAAAAGGATGGGGAACATAAGCACCAAGAAATCCACTTCCTCCATTTCACCCCAAAACCCATCCTACCAAGTAAATAAATAAGAAAGTGCCAATTGACGTGATCATACGCCTTCTCTAAATCAATCTTTGCCAAAATTCCCGGATTCCCACTTCTAAGTCTAGAGTCCACACACTCATTCGCCACAAGAACCGCATCAACTATTTATCTCCCACTAATAAAAGCAAATTGTGATGATGAAACGAGTTTCCCAATAACTTTAGTGAGTCTCAAAGACAACACCTTAGCAATAATTTTGTACACACTACCGAGTAAGGAAATAGAGCGAAAATCACGCACATCCACCACTTCTCCTTTCTTAGGAATTAGAGCAATAAAAGTAGCATTGAGACTATTTTCAATCTTAACTCTTTCAAAAAATTCCTCAAATACTTTCATTAAATCATCCTTTACAACCCTCCAACATTTATGAAAAAAAGCAATAGAAATACCATTCAGGTCGGGGGCTTTATCACCACATAAAGAGTTAAGAGCTTCCAAAACTTCTGTTTCATCAAATTCTCTATCCAACAAATTTGCTTCCTCTTAATCAAGAGAATTAAAATACATGTCATCCGTAAGCGAACGCCAATCTTCCTCCTTATAGAAAAGATTCTCATAAAAGTCAACGATTTCTTTTGAAAAAATTCCTTCATCATCCACAAGAGTCCCATTCACTATCAATTTCCCAATGTAGTTACCCCTTTTATGAGCATTAGCCATTCTTTGAAAAAACTTAGTATTTTTATCACCTTCCTTAAGCCACAAAACTCTAGATTTTTTACGCCAACTAATCTCTTCCATTTGTGCTAATCTTGCAAATTCCGCTTTAGCCTCCATTCTACTAACTTTCTCAACTTCCAATAATTCAAACCTCCCTTCATTCTCATCATAGAAATGAATAATGTCCAACATCCTATCTTTGGACTCTCTAATATTACCAAACATTTCCTTATTCCAAACTTTCAAATTTTCCTTCAAAGCCTTCAACTTTTTTGCAAACACAAAACTAGGAGAGTCGAAATAAGAATAAGAACGCCACCAAGTCTTCACAAGATCTTCAAAACCTTCCACTTTAAGCCATATATTCTCAAAACGAAAAGGACTTTTAACTAGTCTCAATCCTTTACTGTCAAGTAATAAAGGAATGTGATCAGAAAGTGGTCTTGGGAGGGCGGATTGAGTGACTTAAGGAAAATGTTCTTCCCAAGAAGGCGAAAATAGAAATCTATCCAATCTTGAGAAACTTGGAATATCCCAATCATTCGACCATGTAAACCAACCCCCAATTATAGGAGGGTCTACTAATTCATTAGACTCCACAAACTTCGAGAACAACCGCATAGCTGATGAAGAATGAGCACCACCTCTTTTCTCATTAGGGAATCTCACAACATTAAAATCACCCGCTACACACCAAGGGAGGGCCCATATAGAATAAAAACCTTCCAATTCAGACCAACAATTAGCTCTAATCCCATCATCATTAGGGCCATATACCCCAGTCAAAATCCATTGAAAACCATCATCAATATTCTTAAAAACACAAGAAGCAGAAAATAAGCCAATACCTTCATCAACCTTAGATAAAACCCTACTATCCCACATAATAAGAACCCCTCCAGCCGTGCCTTGAGCTCCCAATGACACCCAGCACACATAATTTCCTACCCAAAGCTCCATGAAAATATCTCTATTCATCATTTCTATTTTAGTTTCTTGAAATACTACAATATCCCCTTTCCATTTAATCAAAGCAGATTTGATTCCCCTCTTCTCTCCCTATCGTTTAACCCTCTAACATTCCAACAAATAATTCGTAACTTCATAAAGAAACTAAGTCACAAATATGGTTCACCCCATCAGCCGCTGTCACAGCTTCAGCTCCTTCTCTACCCTCATAATTAATTGACCATTCCAGTTTTTTCAATTCCCTATTCCTCTTCTCAATCAAGCTAATCAATTTCCTTTTTGGAGAAACCACATTCTTCGATCTCCAACTTTTCTCAATAGAAGAAAACAGCGAAATCACTTCCTCTTCATGCCCACCATAAGAAGTACCCAAAAACCTACTCAGACTTTTAACTTTCGCTTTAACCCATTTCGAAATATCAGCTTCAGACGCCTCCCCATATTCAAGTAAAAGACAGCCATCCACCCCTTTTTTGTTAAGCAAGTCACAATCCAATTCCAAAGAAAGAATCGGAGTACAGAAAAGGGGTTCAAAAGGATCCGTACCTGAAGAAATTTGATTCGCCTCTTCAACTACTCTGTCGGAATTGATGGACCTAAAGTCACACCCCGAACGAGACTATCCTTCCATCACACCAGAATTCCTACTCAATCCGTAGCTGTCAAGCCTCTCAATCTCGTCGACATACTGATCATCGTGATCACCCACCATCACAATAGGTTGGCTTCCATCTATACAGTTCTCACTGTCCATACAAAGCTCAATATCACTACAGGATTTAGATCCCCTATAACCATCTTCAATTTCCGCCTGAAAATTCCTAGCTAATACTATGGGGTGATATAAGGTTACAGGGCCATTAACTGAGTCTTTTCTATGGGGCCTTTCATCCAACCCAACAGGCCCAACCTCCCTAATAACATTAGAAGAAAACGGGCCTTTACCCAGGAGCCGAGAATGAGCCGATACCCTAGCCTCACACTCGCAATGAACAAAGCCCAAACTCCCATTTTCATTCTCTGTACAAGACACTTCCATCACCTATTTACCCTTATGATCACGTGTAGAACCACCCATCATCATATCCTTCCTCTAAACAAAATTCAAATCTTTCACACCAACTACTATATGTTCAGCCACTATCTTCTTACCACGTGCCCTCATAGGGTGTACCTCCTCCACTTTCTTCCAGTGCACGTGAGTACCCACCATCCTCTACCTCTCATACGACGCTCCTCTTCTCGCATTCTACGGCCTATCCCCTTACGTACTCCGACAGTTTCTTGTCTCCCTTGCAAACCATTATTACCCACATACTTATAACCACCTTGCCAGACCCGTATAGGCATCAATTGAGGTTGAAGTTCCTCAAATCACTTGAATTTTTTAACAAACACTAAGTACCAAGACCTCAACAAAACTAGGAATAGAGCCTGATTTTCTAACCAACACTCTAACTCTATCCCATCTTCTTTCCCAATCTGGTTCCATATTAATGTAACCACCACAAAAATCGCCAATAGTTCTAAACAAATCTAAACACTGAGCGTGAATCGGTATACCCAAGATTTGTATCCACCTCTTACCGTCGCTTTTCATCTGACTAGTACACCCCACCTTAAAACCCCAACGATCGAGACGGATCTGGACATCTCCTTTGACTCGCTGGCCTTCATTCAGCACCTGAGAAACTTCTACTTCAGAGGGAAGACAGAATAATAGCATATCATCGCACTGTAACTCCTGGACAAAAGCCCCATGCTTTGGCAGCCCAATTCTCAATTTCCAAAATCGACCCACCTTCACCGTTAAATCGACCCACAATACATGATTTTAGAAAATCCACTCTACCCTTTACCTCTAGTTCACGCACTTGAAAGATCACTTTGTTACCCACCGATGCAACATCACATGAGCCCGATGGTGGCATCAGACGTAATTTTGCCATATACAAGTAAGAAATAGGAAATTTAATGCATATTAACATCATTATCTCAACTATTCTCAAGGTTGGGTTCATGCAGACCACTAATATTTAATTGCCGAGCTATTTATGAAGCTAAGTAATGCTAAATCCTCAGAAAATCATTTATATTTTCGCATTAATACTTAGGTTTGGATTCCAAGCAATTTTTATGTGATTTAAATAAATTAGACAAATAAATTTCTACATCTCACTTAACAAGAAGAACAATGCGTCACTGAATAAACGATGACATGTCCCGTTCCAAAAAGTTCATAGGGTTTATAGAGGCCTTGGTTTCGGTAAGAACAAGAAGACCATTCCTATTTCTTTTTACTTTCTCTCCTCTTCATCTTCATATTCTTCTTACTTCTTGATTATCAGTGGGATTATGAAAGGGCAGTTTGTACAAAGACTGCTACACGGGGCATGTATTGTGTACCCAATTGCTCTTATTCTTTCTCCTACAAGAGTGCTTTCATGCCAACTAGGATTCTGTTATTTGACCTTTTATCTGATATGCTATAATTTCTGGCTAATTCCTATCTGAGCAAATTTAAAATATTTTGATCTAATTTTCACTTTTTCAGATACACGAGGAAGCTTGAAAATTCACATATCAAACTGGTTTCAAGGTGGTTGTCGCTTATGGAGGAGCACCAATTCATCAATAGGTTCCATATTCCTTTTCCAAGTTTCCTTCTTCTTCTTCTTCTTCTTCTTCTTCTTCTTCTTCTTCTTTTTTTTTTTTTTTTTTTCGTGAATTTGCTCAAACCTCATCTCATTTTGACTGAGAATTGGTGACTTTAAACTAATTTTATTCTCACAAATGAGAATGAAATAAAGGTGACTGTTTTGTTTATGGAATCTGCTGCTTTCTTGTAGCGGATATCCTAATTACAAGTTGGGTTAGAGAAGTATTGGCAATGTTAAATTGATTTTTATAGAAAAGTGGACATGTTTGGTGATGCCACATGTTTCACTCACATTTCAAATCATAGGAATGATCTTAAAATCATTTGTTAATCAATTATGGGAAGTTTCTTCTACATAATGAAGGTGCAAAACAGAGAAAAAAAAGTTGGATGCAAAATTATGTTATGTCCTTTTAGTCAATTGGTTAATGATATTATGCCCTTTTAGTCAATTCATTTTGCTATATTTACACAATAATTACATGTTTTCCTTCTTTGACACTTTTTTTTGGGTACTGGGAAAATCCAAGAAGATAGTAAAATTTTGAATCTTATCCAGGAAGAGAAAAATTTTGAATCTTTTTGTTTTTATGTTGTTTGGGTTTCTTAGAATTTTCTCTACCAAATTTTGGTTGATCTTTGGTGCAAAACAAAAGTCATGGCAAAAAGAGGTAATCTCTGTCTCTATTGGATCGTCTAGGTTCGAGAAAAGCCCATGTTTTTGCGCATTTAATGGGTGAGTCCAATGACCCTAAATTTTTTTTTCTTATAGAAAATACAGTATTGACTATTGAACATTAATCTTCAATTTTTTTTCCCCTTTTGAATTTTCTTTTCTATTTGCTAAGCATTGTGATTAAAGTTGAATGTTTGGCAGCTTGTTGAAAAAAAATGTTATATTTTCAAACTATTTGATCAATGAGAAAATTAGGGAAAACAAGAAATTAAAATTTGATTTGTTTTGGTTTTTTATGTTCTCCTTCATTAAGCTATGTTGTCGTATTAGACATTTCTGTCGATGAATGAAATCTTTGACATCAGTTGCTGCTGCAATATATATAATGTTTTTTTTCACTATACTTTCCTCTACTGTTTGGAGTTGGCATTTCGGGAGAAGACAACATAGGATGGTTCAATTTTTTTAGAATGAGTTGCTTGAACATGGTGCTCTGTTATGGGATTGAAGGGTGCTCTTTGATGGTCTCTATTATAGGTTTCAACTTTCAACAAGTGAAGATGGATTTCCTATTAAAATAAAAAATAAAAAAATGAAGTGAAGATGGATTGAACCTTTGAATAAATAAAAAAAGAGGGAAATATATGTGGGAAGGACAAAGTCGCTGGGCCTTCTTGAAGATGAAAGTTGTGCATTTAAATGGAGGGGTTGGTTTTGTGTTTTAACAAAAATGGAGATTATTAACAAGACGCTTGAATGTTGCAAAAAATTTTCAATGTCTCTCTCTCTCTCGTCTTGGTTTATAATACTAATATCTAGAGTAAGGATCATTTAATTATTATCTACTTAGTTTTTTAATCATTATGTAAATGTAAATGTAATGTAAATGCAAAAATCATATGCCTCTTTTATGTGTTAAATCATTTGTAAAATCTTCTGGTATGTTTAATGCAGGTGCTTGGTTATAGTTTTCTACATTTCTTTTTGCTTACAACCTTTTTAGTTTCATGTTTGGTGCTATATAAATTGAATGATCCTATTAATTATCCTATTGACAGGAAGCTCGACAAACATTGTGGCATGCTGCCTTTCCAAATATTGCTCTTAAGGGCTTGATCTCTGACCAATGGAAAGATATGGGGTGGCAAGGTCCTAATCCATGCCATCAACTGACTTTAGGTATAGTTTTGTTTTATTAAATGCCTATTCATCTTATTAATTCTTGCGATTCAAATGAAATAGAAACAAAAATTCCTTTGTTTGGAACTTCAAATGTTTTATATTTTTTATTCACTATTCATCAAATGAGTAATAGGTTTCTATTTTTCTTTAAGTTTTTGCAGGACAAAGTAGTGAATGTATTAGGCTGATCCATGATTTGTACAAATTAATAGCTCTATAAGGGTGCAAGTGGTTTGAGAATATGAGAAATATAGGTGAATCAACATATCTGACAAGATTTTTATTCTAATCTTGGGATGTTTACTTCTTCTTTTTTCTCAGTTGTTTCTTTCGACTATTTTTCATTTAGTGTTGTGAAATTTAAGTAGTCGATATGGTGACTGAGAAGAATCCCTGATTTCTTTTGGGCCATTGTTAATTTCATTGGGTGTATCTTTTGCAACAAGCCAACAATGGTCTCGGTAAAATAAATTCTCTAGCTAACTTTCCTCCTATTTGTACTTGATAGGGGTGTTAATGGTTTAGGTTAAAACCGAGAACCAAACTAACTGGTTTGGTTTGGTTTTTTGTCATTAGGTTTGGTTTTGGTTCTAATTTTAGAAAACTAAATTAAATTGGTTTGGTTTTGGTTTTCATGTTTAAAAAACCAAACCAAGCCGAAAAACCAAATAAACCGAAAAATATATAATATATATCAAACTTTAGTTTGTAAATTTCTTATTCTAATATTGGCAGAATAGATAATAGATTCAAAATACTAGTACTGAATTTAGTGGAGTACAAAACCTACTCAATAATGAATACTGACTAAGTGACTAGTGATATTGGCATGTCTTAGATTAGAGATTTGAACTTGGATTGACATATGTCAATATGTTTCCATTTTGATACAATGTTTAATGTTTTTTTTAGTTGCTAATGTAATGCTTTTATTAAAAATGTTTTTATTTGAAGTTTGGCATGTCATTTTTTTCATTTTCAATTATTTGTTGCTACTTGATAGATTAAAACCGAAATCGAACCGAGCCAAACCAAAATTTTTTGGTTTGGTTTTTTTATAGTATGGTTTGGTTTTGGTTTGATAAGAACAAAACCGAAGTATAATGGTTTAGTTTGAAATCTACCTTAAAACCAAACCAAACCGAACCACTAACACCCCTAGTACTTGATTTGGAAAAATTGATTTGCAATTGTGTACTTATTTTCTCAATGTCCTCCATGTTTAAGATGGAATAGAAAGATGTGCATAGAAAAGACTCAGGATCTAGCAAGAAATGGGATGATAATAGCCCAGGAGGTCTTGGAAAGGATCAATATGGTGGTGTTTCACATGGGCCACCCTTTGGCCTAGACAATGTTCGAAGGATTGACGACAGTAAGTTCATTTTTAAACTTTTTTTTTTACATTTTGTCTCTAAGGTTTGTTTTCCCTTTAATTTTTAAAATTAAAATTAAAATTTCTTGCGATGAACTTCCAGGTTCTATGGCTTCTGCTGCGAAGACTAAACGTTGGAGGAATCTCTTGTCCATTTGTCATTACGGCTTAGAGAACTTGTAGAATTCTTAGATAATGAGCCTTCTGCAGCAAATCCAATCTACATTTTTCAAGACTTTTTAAGTGGCGTTACTTTCTTTTTCTCTTTTAGTTTATCATTGGAATTAATGCCATTCCAACACGACCTCTACTTTAGCACCAAAGCAGGTCTTTGAGGATATTGCCCTTGATATCCTCATGTTTTACTACATTCATACATTTTATTGCTTCAACAAGTCTTGTATCAAAATCAATTCTATGAAGGGGAATCGTACTAAGAAATCTCATCTCTCTCTCTCTCTCTCTCTCTCTCTGAGTTCAGCATCCTACTTTAAATAATCAAAGATCCTAATGTGTCCTATCTTGCTTAATGTTTTTTAATCCAAAACCACTTTACTTGAGGAATAATATATAAGACACACTTAGTTAGGTGACTACCTAGGCAACCCAAAATCTGTCTCCTTTGGCTTGCAGTTTATGATCTTTATGTTTGCTTTGTAGTGATTTATAAATTTCCTTTTTTGGGTTTGTCATTTATTATTATAGAACAATGTTAGAAATTTAGACACAATTTTAAGACATGTTGCTGCTTTTTGGGTTATTCATTCTATTCCTGTGTAATGATTAATAATTTTCTCAAACTTTTCTTAATCTGATTGGATCATTATTTGTGTTGAATTTGAACTTCATATTTATTCAATTTTTCATGGTTCTGCGTTTAATCATTTTGTTTTTTTGTTTCAGCTCTCAAAATACTTTTTATCTACTTTGAAACCTCATTCCTTTCATGTAATGTGTGATAGTTTTTACTCAAGTTACCATAACGAGACCTTCACTCCACTAAAAAACCATTAAAACAAATCTAAAGGACACCCTAAAAGAAATACCGGGCACACGTGCATTTTCCACTAGTATAGCTAATACTACACAGACTGACTTATGGGTGGTGATGATGATTCAAGTGCAGGGAGCCTAATATCGTTGGTACATTTGTTGATGTATACTCTTTTTGATTAAAAAATTCAGATATTTGGGTCAATGTGTTGTACAATTGGTATATAGGGCCCAATTTTGCTCACAGTGAATGTAACCCTCTAGTTGCAAGATTAAAGGTGCAAGTATTCAATGGATTTGCAGGGTAAAACCTTCTTTTGAATTAGAAGGATAATTGTGTTTGTTTTACTCAAAGTTGTTGCATAGATTTTGGCAAGAAGGCTTAGATCTTGGGCCCTATGCTTAAGACTGGGAAAATTTCAAAGCTAATGATGGTGATTTAGCACTCTGTTGGATTGTTATTGCCCATAAGCCATAGTTATATTCATTGTTGGCGGAAATTTCACTCCATGACATTGGTACTAGGTTGCCTTTTTTTTTTTAATCTTTCTATGGATTGTAAAAATAATCAAGCAAATTTTCTTTGTTTTTGTTTTTGTTTGTTTTTATTTAAATTAGTGGTTTCTGAACTCAAAAGAATCTATGTTCTTGCAAAAGGTTTTCAAAAAGACTAGATCATTTGATTTTTGTTTGGTTTCGTGTGTTTTATTTTTAGGAATATAGCTTTATAGAATACAAAATATTCACTTGTAACTCAGAAAATTTGTATCTTTCCTCTGCTACAATTCACCAACACTCCAATAGCATCTTGCAAATGTTTGTTTGTGGAATGGACCTATTGTAAAGCATGATGCAGAAGCTCAATATTGTGTCATGGCACAATATATATAATACTGATATATTCATTTCAGGAAAATCAGAATTTCACATTTACTTATCCACATAAGAAGAAGAAGAAGAAGAAAAATTCATAAATAAATAAATAATAAGAAGAAGATGAAGAAATGCCTATGTATATATTACCATATTGAAGTATCCCATCCCCCCTTCCCCTACAGATGCACTAGGAGGAATTGAAACCACTACCTTCCCAAGATCTTCTCCCTCTACCTTAAAAGGGCGAGATGTGCCATCTTGCCATCAACAATTAATGGGCCTTATACGGACAAAAACTATAAATATTGACTGAAAAATTATGTCCCTAACTAGCAAAAGTAATTTACCATCACTAAAATGCAACAGTAAATTATACCTTTACTAGAGACCAAAGTTTACATAGCTAGTTTTGTTGCTAAAAATGATAGCACATCAAAATGTCGCATAATGAATGGAAACTACGATTTACCTAGCCGAAGGAGGAGGAAAGAGAAGAAAAGAAAAAAGGACACTACAATTTGGCCTATTAGTAATAGGTGACGACCACAGATCAAGCTAATAATCAGATTAATGGAGGGTACATTTGATTACTTTCCATTCATTGGGACAACAATTTCGGATCATTTTGTAAAATGGATATTTTTCTTCTTCTTCTTCATTTTTATTTTATTTTTTTGGGTCTATTGTGGAATGATATGATTAATTCCTCACTCAATTGCAAACTTATAATTTTCAAGGTAGAAGTAGCACAACTCAAGCCCAAATTGTTATTATTGGGTTGCCACTTTCACAATATGGAGTTCTTCTTTATTTATTTATTTTTTATATCAGGAGGTTTCAGATTCTTTGCACTTGACTAATCCCTCGAGGCACATGTAGTCTCCTATCCCACAAGCACCGAGCAATTACAAGACAAAGTCTATTTCTTTCTCCTTCTATAAGTTGAACACATCCAAAAAAAATTTAAGCTACGGCTTGATTTAGCTAAAAATTGGTTAGGAAGGGAAGAAAGGAATTCATTTGTAAGTAATTTTTAGTATATATTTTAAAATCCAAAAATTGCTTATTTCCAAGATCCAAACATTTCTAAGCCTGACTTGGCAAAATTTATAATAAGTTCCCCATTTTTTTCTTGAAGCTTTCTTATATCGAAAAGTACGAAAGAAAGGAAAGAAAAAGAAACCAAAAACTGCTTAGAATGAGAATTCATTTGTAAGTAATTTTTAGCTTTTGTTCCGAGATCCAAAAATTGCTTATATTCCAAGATCCAAGGTCGGAGGAAGACTGAAAATTAGGGGTGTTCATGGTTTAGGTTAAAACCGAAAACCAAACCGAACCAAACCAAACCGGTCGGCTTGGTTTTTTGGTCCTTAGGTTTGGTTTTGGTTCTAATTTTAGAAAACCGAATTAAATTGGTTTGGTTTTGGTTTTCATGTTTAAAAAACCAAACCAAACCGAAAAAACCGAAAAAATATAATTTAAATATATATAATTTTATATATTACATATTAAACTTACTTTGTAAATTTTTATTCTAATAAGGGCATAATAGGTAATAGATTGTAAATTTTTTTTAATGTTTTTTCTTTATTAGATTGGCATGTATTAAACTAGATATTATTGTTGTGTGAGATATTATCACGTATTAGATTGGAGATTTGAACTTGAATTGACATAAGTCAATACTTTTCTATTTTGATACAATGTTTAACGTTTTTTTTAGTTGCTAATGTAATGATTTTATTAAAAATGTTTTTATTTAGAGTTTGGCTTATTATTTTTCTATTTTTAATTATTTGTTGCTATTTGATAGGATAAAACCGAAACCGAACCAAACCAAACCGAAATTTTATGGTTTGATTTGGTTTGGTTTTTTTTATAGTATGGTTTGGTTTTGGTTTGAGAAAACAAAAATCGAAGTATAATGGTTGGTTTAAGATCTACCCTAAAACCGAACCAAACCGAACCACGAACACCCTTATTGAAAATTGGAAATGAAGATGCGGTCCGGTCCGGTCCCCCGCTCTGAAACTATATGGGTCGGAAAATTAAATCCGAACCCGTTTCTTCATCGGGTTACCCAATTATTTAAGCCCCTCCCAATTTACAGACATTTTCAGCTTTGCAGTTTGCACCTCCAAATTGTTCTCGAGCAGCGCCGAAGGGAGAGAGAGAGAGAGAGAGAGAGAGACAGAGAGGGAGAAGGAAGCGACGAAGTGACGAGGATGTTGAGGGGAGGCAATGCTTCGACTACTGGTATGCTTTCCCTTGCTTGCAATTTCTTCATTGATAAGGTAAGGGTAAGCCCTTCTTTTCATTCTCAATCTTCTTCTTCTTCTTCTACTCACTCCTACTGCAAGAGATCGGTGCGGATCTGGTGGGTTCAACAACCTTGACGTTGCCCTAGTTTTGTTTGATCGCATGCTTCATATGCGACCTCTGCCGTCTATTCTGAAATTTGATCAGCTGTTAGGGGCAATTGCGAGAAGGAAACATTATTCGACCGTCATTTCTCTAATTAATCGAATTGAATCGTTAGGAATCGCCCCCGATGTTTGTACTCTGGCTATTTTGATTAATTGTTACTGTCTTTCGTGGGTTTTGGTTTCTCGGTTTTTGGAAAAATCCTCAAACTTGGTCACCAGCCGGACTTTATCACACTCACCACTCTGGTCAAGGGGCTCTGTGTTGAGGGTCGAATCATGCTTGCTGTGGATTTGGTCACTGAAATGGCATACAAAGGGTATTGGCCTACTTTAGTTACTTATGGAACAATGATTAATGGATATTGCAAGATGAGCCCAGATGGATGAGGCGTTAAAGGTATTTGCCGTGAAGCTTCGCAAGGGTTGTGCACCAGATGTTATTACCTATAACGCCTTGATTAATGGATATTGCAAGATGAGCCAGATGGATGAAGCATTAAAGGTATTTGATGAGATGATTCGCAAGGGTTGTGCACCTAATGTTATTAGCTACAACACCTTAATTAATGGATATTGCAAGATGAAACAGATAGATGAGGCCATGAGACTCTTTCAAGAAATTCCTAGCAAAGGATTTGTTCCTACTACTGTTACTTACAGCACTCTTATAAGTGGTTTGTGTCATATGGGAGACTTCGACCTGCACAAGAACTTTTTAGTGAGATGCTAACACGTGGCAACAATCCAGATTTCATTACTTATTCTACCTTGTTGGATGGTTTATGCAAAAACCAACAGGTTGATGAGGCATTGGCACTTCTCCATGCAATGGAAGATAGTGGGGTGGATCTTAATACTGTAACTTATAACGTCCTCATTAATGGTTTGTGCAAAGCTGGAAAACTTGAAGCTGCAAGGGACCTCTTTTCTACCCTTTCTGCTAAAGGGGTGGATCCCAATGTTCGGTCATATAATATCATGATCAATGGACTTTGTAAAGAAGGGTTACTACATGAAGCAAATGAATTGCTCAGTTTAATGAAAGAGAATGGCTGCTCACCAGATGGTTTCACTTATAATTCAATCGTCCGAGCCCTCATTAAAAAGAAGGAAACATTGAGTGCAATGCAACTTCTTCATGACATGGTTCAGATGCGGTTCTCTGCTGACGCATCCACTGTAACCATGTTGTTGGATTTACCAAATGGTGTATTAGATAAATCATTTTTGGAAATGCTTACGACAGGAAAATTACAAAGCTAATTCTAGTGTTTTGATATGCAATGAAAATTGTTTATACCTATGTTGTTAAGTCTCACATCCCACATCGTTTAAATATAAAATGTTGACATGACTTAATATACCTGTTTGGGTCCTCCACCTAATAGCTTAGGCTTTTAGGCTGGAAACTTAACATGGTATCGGAGCATGTCGTTCTTGGGCCGTTTCATTTGTGAGCCCGTTATTGTTGTTGTTGTTGTTGTTGTTGGGCATATTTCGTTTATGAGCCTGTTGTTGTTGTCCACATGACAGGCCCATTATTGTCTTGTTAGGCCTGCACGTGAGGGGGAGTGTTAGGAAGTCCCACATCCCACATCGTTTAAATATAAAATGTTGACATGACTTAATATACCTGTTTGGGCTCTCCACCTAATAGCTTAGGCTTTTAGGCTGGAAACTTAACAACCTACTATAAGTCATTGTTACATTCATTGTTTTGAAGAATGCTGCAATATTTAACATTTGTTTACTTGACCAATCTTAAATGTTGAAATATTTGTGAACAACCATCTAGCCAAAAAGAAATACATGCATGGAGATTTCGTGTTTTTTTTTTCTTTTTTCCGCTCTGTATTCATTTGTTTTGTTTTGTTTTGTTTTTCGTTATTTTGTTTTTATTTGGCAGTAATAACAGTGGTAGAGTCAATGCAACCAGAAGACCATCAAAATGCATATCCAAATGGTCATGCTATTAGTTTGAATTTGCAAAACTGTCCACACAAATAGAGGTTATGAAAAAAAATGACAAAGCAGTAGAGATGCATTTCTCAATTTTTATTCTTTGTGCTGAAAGCCTTCTGAACAATATTAGCATTTAGGCAAAGAGAAAGGAAAGCTGTTAGAGGAATCAAAACTTCTCAAAGGGACTTTTCTGTATCTCACTTGATGTTATCTGATGAATGCAGTAGTTTTTTCAAGGCTAACCATTATGCTGTTATTGATATAAGACAGGTCTTAGATCTTTACTGTCATGGGTCAAAAAGTTATTCTGCACAAGTGCAGCTTACAAGTTTGTGTGAATGAGCCTTCTATGGATAAGAGAGAGATTAGTTGTGTCCTTCACCTATAATCTGATGACTGTACCCATCAGCGTCTAGATGATTTAGGCATTAGGATATTCTCCTAATTTTAATTCTGCCTATTCTAGCTAAGTAAGATTGGAAAAGTATTACCAAGGACGATTACCTTTGTTGTCCAGATTATTAGGAGAGAAACGCTCACTGGTAGAAATTTTTTTGCGGTTGGTTGTACTACTACAAACTCTATAACCTGCTGATCTTAAATGTAAAGGGACAAGATGGATGGTTGGTAATGGTGAAATTATTCTGTTTTAAGTTTGCGCTAGTCTCCCCGGGGCTTTAGGTTCCATGGGTGGGTCCAAAGGGTCTGCTGTGGGATGGTTTCACTGTTATCAAAAAAAAAAAAAAAAAAAATCGGTTGTAAATGAGATGTTGATATGTGGCGATATGAGGAGACTTGAGCTGCATAAGAGCTTTTTGGTGAGATGCTAATATGTGGCCACAATCTGGATCTTGTTACTTATTCTACTTTGTTGGATGGGTTATGCAAAAACCAACAGGCTGATGAGCCATTGGCACTTCTCCATGCAATGGAAGATAGTGGGGTGGATCTTGATATCGTAACTTACAACACTCTCAATAATGGTTTGTGCAAAGCTGGAAAATTTGAAGCTAGAACAGATCACTTTTCTACTCTCTCTACTAAAGGGTTGCATCCTAGTGTTTGGTCATATGATATCATGATCAATGAAATTTGCAACAAAGGGCTGCTAAATGAAGAAAATGAATTGCTCGGTTTAATGAAAGAGAAGGGCTGCTCACCAAATGATGTCGCTTATAATTTAATTGTCCAGGGGACTTATTGAATATAATGAAACATCCAGTGCAATGCAACTTCATCATGACATGGTTCAGAGGGGCATCTCTGCTGAGGCATCCACTGTAACAATGTTGTTGGATTTACCAAATGTTATGAGAATTGTTAGTTCCTACTGTAAGTCATTGTTATATTCGTTTTTTGGAGGGAATTTCATTCCATTATATGTACTAGATTGCTTTTTCCTATCTCGATAACATTTGTTTTCTTTGGATAAAAATATTAAGCAATACTTTTTCTGATTTTTTATTTTATTTTTTTTTAAATCAGCTTTTTAATTTTATTTTGGAGATTTTACATATTCAGGATATTAGATGTTAAAGTAAATATTTATTTATTTTATTTTTTTGTTGTAGTTTAGGGACATGTTTAGGGCTTGTTTGGTATTTGGATTTCAATCTAAGCTTGATGTGAGAAATCTTTTGTTGTGGTAAGAAATTCTAATATAAATTTACTAATGGCCTATAATTTATTTTGGCCATTTGAGTCAAAGTAGAAGTTAGTTTGCTTTAGAAATTCTGTAATATTAAGTAAAATCGTCTTTGGATGTAGAAAGTAGTTGTGTTTACTTTACTAGAAGTTGCTGTATAGATTTTGGCTGCAAGGCCTAGATATCAAGCACTATGATTTCCATACAAAGAAAGTCATGACAATTTGAATGACATTATTGAAGATTTTTTTTTTTTTTCCTTTTGATAAGAGACATTATTGAAGAAATCCTTACATTTATTTGCGCTTATGTGAGTTGTGAGCTTCATTTATTTCACATAGCTGAGACTCATAAAAGGACTTTTTGGGACTCTTGTCTGTCTTCTTCTTTGGTAAATTCTTTGCCATGCTATGTGAGAACCTACCTTCTCTTTCCTTATTTTATTAACCTATCGAATTTAAATGTTCATCCAAAAATTGAAATCTTAATGTGGATGCTTTCAGAGAGAGACTGTTGTCCCGGTGGCCTAGGAATCATAATACCCCTTTGGATTGTGTCCTTTTTGTGACAAAGACCTGGAATATGTCGACCATTTGTTCAAATATTGTGAATTCACTTGAAGTATCTGGGAAAGGCTATTCAAATATTGTGATTTCACTTTAAGTATAGGGGAAAGGGCTAAGAGTAATTGCACTACCCCTTTAGGAACTGAAATTTCTTTTGGCCATTGTCTTTATAGTATTAGGGGGAATATGAGAATTAGTGGTGGACTTTATGGGAATCCTATGGAAAAATTGCTGACTTTGTTTGGAATGTATGAAACCATCAAAACCAAGTTGTTTTTAAAAATTTGAGACCAAATCAATCTGCACTAGGGGAAAAAGCTAATCTAACTTCTTTGAACATACTAACAGATTAATTGCTTTGCAGTCAGATTTTCTTGCAGGTGCTGCTCACAGGAAATACTCAAAGGAGCTTTAATTATCCTTTGAATAATAATAGTTGGAAGCTTCATTTTGACGATTTGAGAAAAATAGTAGCAAGGCAGCTTCAGTTTTTTATCATCAGTGCCACAATGGTGTGCCCATAGTAGGAGCCATTGCTCAGGTAAGCCCTAGTTCAGTGCCAGTAGATTAGTGAAGACTCTCAGGGATGGCCTATCTAACTCTCTGGAGAGAAGAATCCAGCATGCCCATTAAAAGGGAGATGCAGATTGTGCCCAAGGAAAGACCGCCCATCCGTGGGGGCGCCGGATTCTAACGAGAGACATCATAAACCTTCTCATGTAGCTTGAAAAAGTCTAGATTGACTATGTCCATTGTGTAGCTACAAGGCTGCTGATAATTTCCTTGTTTTGGACAATAGGTTGCTGGCCACGTTTGGTAGGATTTTGAATGATCTTAGAGGAACTGCCTTCCCTAGATGTCTTCCTGTTTGGTTTCCTTTGTGTGTTCTCTTCCAATATATATGTTGGAAAAATACCACATCCCACATTGATGAATTATAAAATTTGACATAACTTCATATACTTGATTGGGCCATCCACCTAATAGCTTACCTTTTAGGTTGGAAACCTAAAAATATATAGGAGTATATATATATATATATATATATATATATATATATGAAAGTTTTCAAGGTTACATTTAATTGTCCAGAAGAAGCAAGTCTCTTAGTTTGTAGATCAATGTATTTCTCATCTTAACTTTTCATGTCTATTAGTTTGAAGATCAACATATATTTCTGCCTATCAGTGTTTAAAATTGGAGTAAATGATGACATTAATGATTCGGAGCTGGGAGGTAACAGAGCACACTAATATTAAACTTTAGGCTTTTGTCCCTATTTTAGGGTAGCTTTAATGGACATGTATTGAATTCACTGGCCAAATACATATATATATACACGCACACACACTTGCACGCATGCACGCACACGTGCACTCAAACTTTGAGTGAACCAATAGCTGTAGTACTGTTCTCTGTTTTTCTTAATTCAATTTAGGTTGTTCCGTGAGTCATTATATCTGGTTTGTGCGAAGCTGGAAAACTTGAAGCTGCAAGGAACCTCTTTCGTATCCTCTCTGCCAAAGGCTTGCATCCTAATGTAAGTCATTGTTACATTGATTGTTTTGAAGAAATTTCATTCCATGTTATGTTACTGGGTTTTTTGTTCCTGTTTTATTATCACTTTCTTTGGATGATAAAATTATTTAACAATATGCTTTTTCTTAGAGTAGATTAAATTGAAAAACACAGTTAAAAAAACGAACCCTTTAATTAGAGTTGGCACACGTTAACTTAAGCTTATGTTCCTCAACTTCAATTCTCTCTTAGAGAGTGTGGCTTAAGGAATCCTTTCAATGTAGTTGCTTTAATGTTACTTTTTTACTCCTTTTGGTCTTCCTTCCATTTCAAATTAATTTCACATCATTTTCCAAGTCAAGTTAGGCCAAGGTATTTTAAACCTATTCTTCTATATTTGGGTATCTTCTTCTTGGGCAAAGCACTAGGATCCTTCTCTGTCTCTCTCTCTCTCTCATTATTAGTTCTCTTATTATAATTTCAAATAGTTGTAATTGAGTTGTGATCAGTGTGAATTTCTGTCTTTGGAATATTAGTTCTTTGTGTTTTTCTTTTTATTTTTCTTTTGTTTTTTTTCCTTCTACTTGTCCAATTTTAAATGCTGAAATATTTGTGTATACCTTTCTAGATGAATGAAATATATGCAAAGGGATCTCTTTCTTTCTTTCTTTGTGTATTTATTTATTTATTTTTACTGCTGTCGCTGCTGTTTTTTTCTTTTCTTTTTCTCCCCTCCCCCAGTCGCCCCTCTCCTGTTTTTCCTTTTTGACAGTAGTAACATTAGCATAATCATTGCAACCAGCAAGCAGTCAAAATGCATATTTATATTGTCATGCTTTGACTTATAACTTGCAACCTGACCACGCAAATAGTGGTCATGAAAAATATTGAAAAAGCAGCCACAGTGCATTTCCCAATCTCTTTATTCTTTGTACTAAAAGCTTTCTGAGGAACTTTAGCATTTAGAATAATAGAATTGAAAGCTGGCATAGGAGTCAAAACCACATCGTTCCAAAATCTGTGAGATGCGGAAAATAAAAAAAGAACGCAAAAAACAAAGGAAAACACACAACACAGATTTATGTGATTCACCCATTTCACTATGTCTCGAAGAACAATTCAAAGAGGTGTTACAACAAAACCCTAAATCAGAAGTGACAATTTATATGACCAATAAACTAGGTCCTAAAATATTTTTCCCGAGGGCACTACCCTTGGACCCCACAACCCGAGCCTCCGCTCCATGGATTTAGCCTCACAAAAAAAAAAAAACCCGTTTAAACCGTGTGCCTCCAGGGTTGAACTAGATTAGGTGCTGTAAACCGGGTCAGACAAAAATACCTGGATCCACAGAGCCCAACATTTCTATCTCTCACCTAATGTTTGTTGATGAGTTCAATAGTTTTGCCATGGCTAACTGTAATGCTTTTGTTGATATTAGAGAAGTCATAGGTCTTTACTGTCGTGCTTCAGGTCAAAATATTAATCTACACAAATTTAGCTTACAAGTTTCCAGGAATGAGCCTTGTAGGGATAAGAGGGAGATTAATCATATTCCTAATATCTTGGTGATTTGGGCATCAAGAATTTCTCCTAATTTTATTTCTGATCTGGCTAAGTGAGGTTGCAGAATTATTACTGAGGATGTTGTCCAGATTAGGAGAAAAATGCCTCAATGGTGAAATTTCTTTGAGGTTGGTTTTATTACGAGAGAGTATAACCTGGAGGGATAATTTTAGAAATAGTAATCTCAAATGTAAAGGGATAAGATGGATGGTAGGTAATTTTCTTTTTTTTCTTTCCTTAATCAGGCTTCACATTTTTTTTTTTTGGTTGAAACCCTCAATTCAAGCAAAGATTCAACATGGATTGAAACCTTAAGGTCATCCACTCCATAATTAAAATGTTTATGAAGTCAAAAAAGTTTGTTGATGAGGATATTGTGGACATAATTAAGGCTATTCCTATCCCCTTGTCACCGTGGAGGATTGCTTTAATTTGTTGGAGACCATCAAACAATGGTCTATTCTTTGTTGGGTTGGCTACTTGTCTTTAGATAAATGAGAATAGAGCCCATCCTAAATATCAAACTCCTCAACTACCTCTGGACTTCAAATGCCCAACCTAAAATCACATTCTTTTTGGATGCTTTTAGAGAGATACTGTTGTTCAAAGACAATCTTTGGCCTGGGAATTATAATATTCCTTGAATTGTGTTATTTTGTGACAAAGACCTGGAATTTATTGGCCGTTAGGTACTGATCTTTCTTTTGTATATTGGCTTGATAGTTTTAGGAGGGATATGAGTATCTATGGTGGACTTTACAGGAATCCTGTGGAAAAGATTCTGTTTTGGTTTGAAATGTGTGGAACTATCAAAACCAAATTGTTTTTAGTAATTTGAGGCCAAATTAATATGCATTGTTGGAAAAATCCCATCTAACTTCATTGAATATAGATTCAATGCTTTGTAGTCAGATTTTCTTGCAGGTGCCGCTCATGGGAAATGCTCAAAGGAGCTTAAGTTTGTGTGATGGTATCCTCCAGATAATAATAGTTGGAAGCTTTATTTTGCTTAATACAGTTATTGTTGTCCCCCAAGTCATTATATTAGGTTGAAACTGCTTTTTTTTTTCTATTTCTTTTTATTTATTTATTTATTTTTATTTTTGGGCCAATTCACAGCTTGTGTAATTTTACCCTCATCAAAGAGTCCCTAAACCAAAATGGTGAATGTTTAAAGAGTTTGGTTCACACACATGTTTTAGGACATCTCCTATATGAGAAACCAAAACCCACCCAAATTAAAGTTTTCTCTATTGCTAGCTACTTAGCTAGGCAAGGCAAGGCAGACCACTCACTGATAGATTGTAACTTTTTTTCTTTTTTTCATTTTTTGTCAGAAGATTGTGACTTTGAGCTAGAAGATAGTCCGCATGTTCTTAGAGATTGTCTGGCGGCAAAGAACACTGATATCCAGTTGGTGCTGGTGAGTTTCACCCCACTTAAAGCATCTCATTCCCATGCAAGAACCAGGCAGAATGCATAATCCAGACAGCGAATCTCAACATTCAAAATTACACAAGACGAACAATAAGTAATAGGTGACAACCAAATTGTTATTGTTGGGTTGTCACTTTCACAATATAAAGTTCAGTTTATGTATTTCTCTCTCTCTATGAGCAGAACACGTCCAATCTTTTTTAAGGTATAGTTGAATTTAGCCAAAAATTGGTTAGAAAGGGAATTCATTTGTATTTGATATGAATTTTGAGATCCAAAAATTACTTATATTCCAAGATCCAAACATAATTGAGTCCGACCTATTAAAATTTCTATTAATTTCCCCATTTTTTTTCTAAGCTGTTTTTTTTTCCTCAGATCTCAAAAAACCTGAAAGAAAGGAAAGGAGAAAACCAAAATTTGCTTAGAAAGAGAATTCATTCGTAAGTAATTTTTCTTTAGAGATTCGAAAATTGCTTATATTCTAATAATATTTAATGATATTTGAATTATTGAGCACATGATTGGGAGTACCAAGAGTGCCAATCTAGCTGGGATTTTGAATTACTTTTTGATGTTTTAACTCTTTCTTTAAAAAAAATAAAAAAAGTTTGATCTCAATCCTTAGAACCTCGTCTAGGATTGGATGGTACCTTTTTATTTTATTTTATTTTTTTACATCTAATTATATAATACGGCTCACGTAGGAAGCAAAATTTAGGTCATCTTTGGCCCTCTTCTTTTTAAATTTTTTTTAAAAAAAAATACCTATTTTATTTACAATATATATATATTTAGATTTTCGATTGGACTAATCCCATACATGATTGGGGATTTAGGGTAAGTTCAAAAAAATGTAAAAGGTTATTAATTTATCAAGTAAAGTAAGAGGAAAACTGAAAATTCATATTAGAGTTGGTCCCCGCTCTCAAACTATTTCGGTCGGAAAAGAAGAGTGTTGGAAGCTTTTCACTTGAAGCAATGCACATGCAGATAACCTAGGTTGAAAGGTGTTCTTCAAGATTTGCTGATATGACTATGAAAGTTGATCAATAAATCAGGCAGTCTTCAAGTACAAATAATTTGCCTTTTGCCAAAGATATATGGAGACATGTTCAAACCCAAAGGATCAATAAATCAGGCAGTTTTTTTTTTTATTTTAATAATACGATTCTTCTCTTTTTAAAAAAAATATTACTATATTATTTAATAACTTAAAAACCCAAAGGATGGATAATAAGTGCCCCTCTGATCCTAACTAATTATCCTCTTTGAAAAAATATGATTTTTTATGAGATGCCTTTAAATGCTTTCACATCGATACAAATACTTTAACACTTTAATTTTACCCTTAATATGCATAACATTGAAAAATATAAAATACTGAAAAAATATATTTCAAAAAATTATTTATTAAAAAAAAAAGAAAATCTATGAGCTTTTGAATGTCACAATAATTTTGGGTCCAAGTGCTAAACCCGCACCGGTTTCTTCATGGGTTTACCAAGTTACGAGCCCATTTGCAGCAATTTGCTATTTAACACTTTGAGCTCTGCATCTTCTCCCCAACCTGTTCTCGAGCGGCGCTTGAAGAGAGAGAGAGAGAGAGAGAAAGTAAGGATGATGTTGAGGAGAGCCAATCCTTCAACTACTGGTTTGGTTTTCATTGGTTGCAATTCCTTGATTGATAAGGTAAGCCCTTCTTTTCATTCTCAATCTTCTTCTTTTTCTTTTTCTTCTTCTTCTACTCTTCCTGCTAGAGATTAGTGCAGATCTGGTGGGTTTAATAATCTTGAGGATGCCCTAGTTTTGTTTGATCGGATGGTTCAAATGCGACCACCGCCGTTGATTGTGAACTTTAATCAACTCTTGGGGCCGATTGCGAGATTGAAACATTATTCGACCCTGATTTCTCTAATTAAACGAATGGAATTGGGAGGAATCCTTCCCAGTATTTGTACTCTTAACATTATGATCAATTGTTTGTGCCATTTGAATCTGGTGGGTTTGGGTTTCTCTGTTTTAGGAAAAATCCTCAAGCTTGGTTTTGAACCCACCTCTGTTACCCTCAACATTCTGGTCAAGGGGACTTTGTGTGGAGGGTCAAATCGTGCAGGCTGTGGATTTGGTCAATGAAATGGTAGAGAAAGGGTATCGATCCGATATAATTACTTATGGAACAATAATAGATGGGTTATGCAAGACAGGGAACACTAGTGCTGCTATTGGGTTGCTCAAGAAGATGGAGCAACAAAGTTGTAAGGCTAACATCGTAATATACAACACAATCATCGATGGCCTTTGCAAGGATAGACTAGTAAAGGATCCTTCCAACCTCTTGTCAGAAATTATTGGTAAAGGCATATTACCAGATGTGTTCACTTACACCTCCTTCATGGGTATGCAATTTGGGCCAATGGAAAGAAGCTACAAGATTGATGAATGAAATGGTGGGTAAGAAAATTGCACCAAGTATATATACCTTCAACATATTGATTGATACACTTTGTAAAGAGGGAATGGTTACAGAAGCATAAGGTGTAGTTGAAATAATGATTCAAAGAGGTGTGGACCCCAATACCGTCACTTACACTACACTAATGGATGGATATTCTTTGTGTGGCCAGATAGACGAGGCATTAAAGGTAATTGATGTGATGCTTCACAAGGTTCACCTCATGTTATGAGCTATAACATTTTGATTAACGGATATTGCAAGATTCAAAAAATAGATGAGGCAATGAGCTTATTTCCAGAAATGCTCGCAAAGGATTTGTTCCTAATACTGCTAGCCTGTGTGGGGTGGGGAGACTTCAGGCTGCACAAGAGCTTTTTAATAAGATGCTAAGTTGTGGGCACGATCCGAATCTTGTAACTTATTCTACTCTGTTGGATGGGTTATGCAAAAACCGACATCTTGATGCGGCTATGGCACTATTTAAGGTGATCGACAATTGTAAGTTGGGTTCTAATGTCATAATTTATAGTGTCCTCATTGATGGTCTGTGCAAAGTTGGAAATATTAAAGCTGCAAAGGAACTCTTTAATTGTTTGCCATCCGAAGGTTGCATGATGTTAGGGCATATACTATAATGATCGATGGGCTTTGTGAAGAAGGTTTACTAAGTGATGCAAATGAGCTGCTTAGAGAAATGGAAGAGAATGGTTGCTCTCCTAATGGTTGCACTTATAATGTGATTATTCGAGGATTTCTTCATAAGAATGAGACGCTAAGGGCAATGCAACTTCTTCGTGAAATGGTCATGAGGGGTTTCTCTGCAGATGCATCCAATGTAGAAATGTTGGCACAATCAAAAGGTGAATCCAATCAATCAGTTCTGGAAATGATTTCCAAGTTCATCTGAAGTGTATTTGGCCTTTGTATATATGGTGAAAAGTTCATATTCTATTTGTTGATGAAAGCTGTGTAGATTGTTCATTTTTGCTATAGGGAGGATTATTATTTCAATGTTGAAGGAAATGTCATAAATTTGTTTTTTGGTAGTCTAATATGTCATCTTTGTTTGGTTGTGTATAGCGCAGAGCCGTAGAGTCTTAATTAATTTTTGGTATTGAAAATTACTATTAAACTTCACAAATATCATTTCTTCACAAAAAAAGTTGTAAGTCCTTATCTTTTATGTCATAGAAATATCTATAATAAATATAAAAAAATATTGGAAATAGTGCTGTTATATTGGCATATATTATGATATTGTGGTTGATATTGAGGATATTTTTAGTTTCCATATTGAAGTAATTGTGATAGTCATAGACGTAAGACGTTAGATATCTTGATGAAGATGTTCCTATAATGTGATTATCCGAGGATTTCTTCAGAAAAATGAGACACTAAGGGCAATGCAACTTCTTGGTGAAATGGTCATGAGGGGTTTCTCTGCAGATGCATCCACTGTAGAAATGTTGGCACAATCAAATGGTGAATCCAGTCAGTTCTGGAAATGATTTCCAAGTCCTTCTGAAGTGTATCTAGCATTTGTATATAAGGTGAAAATTTCAGATTCTATTTGTTGCTGAAAGCTGTATAGATTGTTCATATTTGCTTTAAGTTTGTGGTCCAGTTATCATTCCAGTGTTGTGGGAAATGTCAATAGATTTTTGTTAGTAGTCTAATATGTCATCTTTGTTTGGATACATATAGTGGAGAGTCTAAATTGATTTTGGTACTGAAATTTACTATCAAACTTCGCAGATATCTATAAGAGTTCAGTAGTTCACAAATGCAGTATTTTTTTTTTTTTGGGGGGGGGGGGGGGGGAATTTCTAAGGAGGCTTGCATTGTTCTTTTTTATTAGCTTCTAATATATAAGAGCTTTGGGGGACAGATTATATGCAAAAAGGCATTACGTCAAAGCTGAATATGATAATTTCAAATCTGTGTACGCACCATGAAAACTAAGAACATGAAGGCTTGGTTTTGGCGTTTGGGAAAAGTATCCTGGGATTCATCTTGGAAACCCCCAATTACTATTTTTTGCAACACAAAATAGTATAGGTACTTTAATGATAAATTCTGTACTTCTATAAAATAACCTAAAATGGCTTCTTTATTTTTTGGATGCCATTTTCTAGAAAATAACATGAGAATACCATATTTATTAAGCTCTTATCATGTAAATCCTTTTATAGTAATAGCTTATTAATCATATAATTCCAATGGTGAGTAGTCTCGTCTATCAGTAAGAACATGATTTTTTTTGCTGATTTCATTTTCCTATGAAACAAACAGAGCTGGAGAGAAATTTAGTCTGTGAGATCACTTGTTAAACCAGATGAACTTGGAGACCACCATTATAAATAGGAACTCTTTGATGGAGCTGGTACACCTTTGCTGAGTCAATATCTTGCAACTCCTCACGAAAGGAAAAGAAGAGTGTTGGCAGCTTTTCACTTGAAGCAATGCACCTGCAGACTACCCAGACTGGAAGGTGGTGTTCTTCAAGATTTGCTGATATGACTATGAAAGTTGATGATCAATAAATCAGGCAGTCTTCGAGTACGAATAATTTCCCTTTTGCCAAAGATGTATGGAGACATGTTCACCAGCAATGCCATTCTCCTCTATTCTCTTCTAGATCCTTGATTGATTGTTTAGGTGATCTACGGAGGAATATTCAGGTTTAAATTAGGAGAAAACAAATTTATTATTATTATTATATTGAAATGGCTAATTTGCTTTGGTGTATTTTGAACCATAGCAAAATCAAGTAGTTTTTCAATGCATGTATCCTTGCCCTTCTCTTATTTTAGGTATATCTTTTAATTTTTTTATATGATATTATCAATTGGAACATCCTTTTTAATTGTTTGAATAATACTGGGATTGGTTTGTCAAGATATGATCCTCCTAAGGCCTGTAGGTTTATTGACTGGGAACCTCCTCCAATGAGCATACTCTGCTGCATGCAGCTGGCTGTCATTAGGAGTCATGCTAGACAACCTTTGGTAGCAGCTTGTTACAATCTGCATATGTTCTTGTGGCAGAAAGTATTGCTCCAAGAGAAGGTTTGTGGATGGCTTGGCAAAAAGGGTGTACTCCCATGTTCTTTTGGAAGGCACAGATTCTTATTTGGACATTGCAAGAATCTCAAATATAATGTGTCAGAATAATTGTAAAAAATATACGTCAGTTTTGTTTCTCGTTTTCAAAAGATGTGTCAAAATATTTATCAGCAAAGTAATAGAAGGGTTGCAACCTAATGTTAGGGCATATATTATAATGATCAATGGGATTTGTGAAGAAGGTTTACTAAGTGATGCAAATGCGCTGCTTAGAGAAATTGAAGAGAATGGTTGCTCTCCGAATGGTTGCACCTATAATGTGATTATTCGGGGATTTCTTTGGAAGAATGAGATGCTAAGGGCAATGCGACTTCTTCGTGAAATGGTTGTGAGGGGTTACTCTGCAGACGCATCCACTGTCGAAATGTTGGCACAATTGAAAGGTGAATCCAATCAGTCAGTTCTGGAAATGATTTCCAAGTTCATCTGAAGTGTATCTGGCATTTGTATATATGGTGAAAACTTCATATTCTATTTTTTGCTGAAAGATGTATAGATTGTTCATTTTTGCTATAGGGTGGATTATAGATTGGTTCGGCTAAGTTTCTTCTACAATTATCATTTCAATGTTGAGGGAATTGTCATAAATTTTTTTTTTTTTTTTTTTTGGTAGTCTAATCAGTCATCTTTGTTTGGTTGTATATAGCACAGAGTCTTAATTAATTTTTGTTATTGAAAATTACTATCAAACTTCACAGATGTCATTTCTTCACAAAAAAGTTGTAAGTACTTATCTTTTACATCATCGAAATATCAATAAAAAATAAAAAATATTGGAAATATTGCTGTTATATTGGCATATATTTTGGTATTGTGGATGATATTTGAGGACATTTTTAGTCTCCATGTTGAAGTAATTGTGATATTTTGATGAAGATGTTCCTGGACAAGGCTGGAATTGAAGTCAATTGTGTAAAGTTGATTGACAGAAATTTTTTTACTAGAGAATAAGCTTTTGTCATTGGTAGACATTCTCTCTTCCACTATCTTGCTTTTGTTTTGTTACTATTCCCTGCTCCGTGATATAGCTAATAGTCCACAGGCTGACTTGTAGGTGGTGATTGATAATTCAAGTGCAGGTAGCCTAATATAGTTGGTACATTTGTTGATGGATACTCTTTTTGATGCAAAGATTCAGATATTTGGGTCGATGTCTGGTACAATTGGTTACAGGGCCCAATTTTGCTCACAGTGAATGTAACCCTTTTTGATGCAAAGATTCAGATATTCCCCATGGATTTGCAGGCTAAAACCTTCTTCTTTGGAGCTAGAAGATAATTGTGTTTGTTTTACTCAAAGTTGCTGTATAGATTTTGGCAAGAAGGGTTAGATCTTGAGCTGTATGCTTACGACGGGAAATTTTCAAAGCCAGCGATGGTGTTTTAGCATTCTGTGGGGATTGTTAATGCCCATAAGTCATTGTTGGAGGAAATTTCACTCCATGACATTGGTACTAGGTTGCCTTTTCCTATCTTAATATCGCTTTCTTTCTATGGATTATAAAAATAACCGAGCAATTTTTATTAATTAATTAATTTTAAATCAATGGTTTCTGAACTCAAAAGAATCTGTACTCTTGCAAAAAGTTCTCATAGAGATTAGACCATTTGATTTTTGTTCAATTTCGTTATTTCAGTTTAATTTTAGGGATATAGCCTTATAGAATACAAAATACTCACTTGTAATTGGGTCGATGAAATTCAGAATATAGGGAAATGCTCATAATTATATTCGTATCTTTTGCAAATGTTTGTTCGGGGAATGGACGAATTGACCTATTGACTGCTTTCTTAAAGCATGACGTATAAGCTCAATATTGTGGCATGGCACAATATGAATAATATTGATTGAAGAGCCCCGAAGAGCTGGTAGTCCCAAAAGATCATAAAGTTTTCAGCACCCTCTCCATGAACCTACAGTTCAATGAACAGCATGGAGTAGGCAATTCTCCAAAAAAGAGAGGGTTATTATTGATGGAAAACCAGCAACAAATTAAATTCCCCATCCCAATTCCACACAACCACCCCCCCCCCCCCCCCCCCCCCCCGGGCACGCGGGGGACTACATAACGGGGAGTAGCGCATCTCCCTTCCTCTACATATACACCTAGAAGGAATTGAAACCACAACATCCCCCAAATCCTCTCCCTCCCCCTTCCTCTTAAAGGGGGAGACGTGTCATCTTTCTGTGAACAATTAATTGGCTTTATACGGACGGAAACTATAAATATTTATTGAAAAATTATGTCCCTAAGTAGCAACAGTAATTTACCATTGCTAAAAGCCCTTTACTACGAAATTTTACATCACTAGTTTTGTTGCTACAATATGGCCTATTAGCTATAATCTCAATGTCAGGCAATAGCAACATTATTTCTGAAAGGACCTATTCATCAAATTGGATGCACACAAGAGATCCTCTCCTTAAGCCAACACTGATAAAATGAATATCCAATGCTGATGGACAGAAAAATATTCACAAAAACCCGAAACATTCTCACCTTCAATCATCTCATGTCCCATGCCCCATCGACTATTTAAGCCCCTCCGTTGCCACATGGACTGCCAGTTACTTTGGTCCCCCCCCCATCTGCTGAGCTTAGCCATTAACTGCAAGAGTCTAAAATTGCTGGCCTGCCTCCGGGACCTTAGGAATAGTGGATAAGAGAAGTGCTTGCTGCATATTCCAGAGAAATGTGAAGGATAATGTTCCACCAACCTGAATAATTAAGCTCCAGTAAATCTGCTACCTCTAGTACGTACCCAGCAAGGGAGGAAATATGCATATACCATGGGAATGCAGGGTGCAAAGTAAAACCCCAATTCAAGCATGATATGATCTTTCACATGTCCATGAAACTGACGTAGGAAATATAAGCCAATAAAATTAGAAAAAGAAAAAGAAGAGAAGAGAAATCTGAGCAAAACCAAGGAAGCAGGTTGAATTTACAAGTCATTAACCTGTTTAAATGTACAGAGACTAATTTATGTCAACCTTCATTATTCAATAGTTGACTTTACACACAAAAAATCACCCCTTATACAATGCAATCACCCGTCCACTGCTCCAATCCCACAAAAAAAGTATATATGACCAGAAAAAAAAAAAAACAAAAAAACGAAAAAAAAATCCTTAAACTCAAATTATAAAATAAATAAAAAAAAGCCTCACCAACTCTAAGTATAACCTTGATAGAACGAAAAATATTTCAGTAAAGCAAACCTGGAAAAGGAAGGGAAAAAATGGAAAATGAAAAAACACACCATATGGTGTTAACGACTACTGTATTCTCTGTCTTGAGAATAAAGAAGCTGGAGATGCCGTAAATTTGATCCCCAGTCTTTAAACAGGTATTGAATGATAACTTTCTGCATTCCAGGAGCATCATGTCCTCTCCCATAAACATCTGAAACATCAACACAACCCAAATGGAGGATACACATCAAAATGTTTAAAACACAAGCTTCAGTCGACTAATGCACTAATTGGAGAATAACATCAGAGCTGCATATTCCATAGAGTGAACTAAAACCAGGTTATCCACAACCCTGTTACGTAATATTTTATCATATCTTCAGTTGAGCAAGAAAACAAAACAATGTTCCTTTCTTATCCTTCTAAAAGTTTGAGATGCTTTCTTCTTAGAGTATGGTTTTGTGGATTTTTATGACGGTCTCTTTGAAATTGTAAAAATGGGGCTTTGGCAAGTCAATACATGCACCAATATAAAATAGAATAATTATTTAGGCTTCCAGCTTTTAAAAGAATCCTCAGCGAATAAAGCAGTAAATTCAACTTCATGCATTATACCCTTCGATAGATCAACATTCTTATCTATTTACAACCAAAGGACCTGCTGTGTGGAAGCGTGAAAACAATATAAATAAATCAATCTCAAACAAAAAATAAAAACAATCACACAAAGAGAAAACACAAGGTTTACATGGTTCGGCAAGATGCCTACATCCACAGGCGGCGATGATCAATCCATATCAAAGGAGATGACAAAGTAAACTCACAAATCCAAAATCCCCTGTTACACCTTAGAGCAGCAGTCTCAAAGTCGGCTGACCACACTCCTTCAAAAATAATGATGAAACCCTTGTATTTGTGGGTTACAAAAAAGGTAGTTTGCCTCAAATGTGCATATGCACATTCCAATTGTGTGTACGCATATTCCATAAGTGCGTATGCTCATGAGTATAAGACCATATCAAAAAATGAACTGGGTCAAAACAGGTCGCAAAACAGGTCATCAAGTATCCAGGTGAACTCATGACAACCACCCAACAGGACCCACCTCAGAGAAACCCACATTTGCATCCCAACGAATCCTAGGAAACAAGTAAACATTGAATTTTCATCTCTCAATTCCACGTCCAAGTTGGAATGATCACCTCTGGAGCTTCTGATTTATCATTTTTTTAAAGTTCCGCCTAATACTGGGCACACACTCTCAGGCAAGCCCAGATGCCCCATTGAAATTGAATTGCTCCATTTGTGTCCCATATAAAGTTTCTAGATATATCCATAGGCAATCAGCTGAAGCCAATATAACAAATGGAGCAATTGGACATGGAACATCTCTCAGTAGGGGAATTCATTAACTGTTTTCTTCCAAGATCGATCAGAAAATCCTTTAAAAAAGAAGTTTACACAACTGATTTCTATACCAGCAATAAGAGCAACACCGTCTGAGTAAAAGGAAATACAAAGACAGAGAAAGAGAGGGGGGTTGTACTTGCAGTAAAAGCTCTCGAAGCTCATGCCTTACAACTGAATTCTCTGAAACAAAAGAATGGGATTTAAGGCCCGACATTGTCAGCATCACATGAGACATTCTCAAACTCAGCATGTTTGAAACAATCTTTCATGTTTACTCGTTTATTTGTTTGATTGCTGAATTAATCTAATGTATAATTAGTTGAATTACAGACATTGAGTTCAAACATAATATATCATTTCTATTATTAGATGAACCACAAGTAACAGAATCAACTGTAAACCTTTTACAATAATGTACTATTGTTTTCAATTTTACAAAGCTGCTTAAAGCAGAAGTAGTGTTGAATCACCAAGCTGGAACCAATACTCCCAGATTGGATCTACTCCCAGTTCA
Source organism: Liquidambar formosana (assembly GCA_039720395.1). Lineage (NCBI taxonomy): Eukaryota > Viridiplantae > Streptophyta > Magnoliopsida > Saxifragales > Altingiaceae > Liquidambar > Liquidambar formosana. Next base: position 45,498,411 of record CM077820.1, read on the forward strand.
GTACTTCAGTCGAGTAACAAACAACAATTGCAAACTCATACTCTCATAAAACTGACCCCACTTTTCACAGCATTAGCTAACCAAGGAAAGCTACTATCTTTTTAAGTTACAGCTACAATCTTCAACAAACGTAAAGCACAAGACAGTTGAATCCAACAACAAATAGTTTCATAAGATGGCCTGATGAGTTAATGCAAGCATATGGAGCTATATTAACATCGTGGACCACCTAACCAGAAAAAATGAGAAAAACAGACGTAATGGACAGCCTTTTCTTTCTAGTAGTTGGTTGCACTCAATATGGCCTATGAAACATTTGGAAGTCAAACCATTTCTTAATTCTTTTTGTATAAAACTATCGTCTGAGATGTCTCAAAGTCCATCTCAACTAAGAGACCTTGGTTATATTGTATTAGTGACCCATAAAATAACAGTAATGATGAGATAGGCCAGGGACGTTTATTCCACGCAATATTGCAAATGTTACATTGGATAGTTCCAAACATGTAAAATACCCATGCTTGACACAAAGCAACATGGGTATTTGCAACTTCTCACTATGTTCTGGTATTTGTAAATTGTGTACAAAAGGAATAGTACATAAGGAGGTATATGTACAGAAATCTCTTGATCATATCATCATACATCTCCCCCAAGCTTCGTTTTAAGAAAGAATAGCACACTAGGCACATGTGGCATCTTTGTTTGTTTTAATTGTTAAAGAATCTCAATTTGCACTCTGATTGCTTACAAAAAAGAACAAAGGAAGGGAAAGGGAAAAATTCCCATGGCCAAAGTACAACACGTTATGTCAACTTTAAACAAGCAAGTGGTGAAGTGGCACTATAATTCATACAGATCTCTTACCTGAATGTCTATGAAACTAATCTACTCCAAAACCATTTATATAGACTATAAGCAGGAATCATTTTCAATGAATTCAATCAATACAGACATACAAAATAAGACATTCTCTACCTTTTCAGAAAGAAATAAATACATAAAGCAAATATTTTCAATAGAAACGACATAATATATTGACATGAGTAAAATGTTGACCAGTGTTCACCTCTGTGATGGTATGACGGTATGACATAAAGCCTCAAGCAACAGCTTCATCTCTTCGTCTTATCCCAATCCTTCGTAATTCTCGCAAGTCAGAAGCTATCTCCTGGATGAAATGAAGTCCCTCGTCTCCATTTCTAATTGAGTTGATAGAGTGCTCGAGAAAATTTCGATCTGCCTCAAGTGCTTCCAACCTGTCATTCAGGTCAGAAACCTCATTTCCAAGAGAAACTAAATCAGTCTCTCTGCAGATCATGGAGGAGCGTTGCCCACCACAATCAAATTCACTATTTTGCTCACCAACTATATGAGGGTTCTCAGATGAGGGAACACATCCTTCCTGAGCACGCACACTACCGTCAGATGCGGATAAATCATTCTCAATTGAGAAACCCTTCTCTTCTGTTTCAGTATTTTCTTGAGACCCCACTTTACAGTTAAGCTCTTTCAAGTCACTTAACCCATCCCCTTCATTTCCAGAATATTCACCATTAACCAAGTCTCCCCCATTATTGGAGAACAGATAAAGCTTCTTCTCCAACTTTTTCAAACACTCTAAAATATATAACCTTTCATCTTCAAAATCTAACAATGAATTCTTCAATGTACTTGTACTCTTATCCCCAAAAAATATATCATCTCCTTCAATCTTATGGCAAATATTAGGTTTCTCAGTATGTGAGTTTCTAGCAACATTTGCACTATCTTCAACACAGCTTGCTTCTGAATGCTCTACTCTTGTATCTGTTGCCTTCAAATCACAAGTTGACTCTACTATATTCTCCAACATGGATCTATTTGGGAACTTCTTCCTATAAAGTTCAAGCTCCATTTCTAGCTCTTGTACCTCTCTCTCTTTCTCCGCAAGATGGTCATTTGATTTTTGCAGTGCTTCCATATCATACTCAGCTTGTTCTTCCATCATTCTTAGGTATTGCAGTGCCTCCATATGGAGTGCCGCCTTCTCCTCCTGCAGTCTAGTAATCATGGCCATTGCTTGATTTGCAGCAATTGCAGAAGCATTTCTTTCTTCCTCCAACTCCTTATACAGCACAGTCATGGATTTTCTGTCATACTCAATCTGTCGTTTTAACCGATCAACCATACTTTCACCTTCAATTTCACTGACAATGCTTCCATCAAGAGACAGCCCAGACTCGTTTCTCTCAAGTGAAATCCTCTTCTGAAGTATCTGCAATCCAATAGAGCTAGAGGCTTCAGAGGTCTTCAATTCATCACCATTTCCAGGCACTCTAGGGCTCATATCGTTCAATGATAATTCAATCCCACGGGTGGCCGATATTTGTGATAACAAGAGCTTCAAATCTTCACTAACTCTTGAAGAATCCTTCACAGTCCATTGTTCTGCAAGCACACCAGAAAATTGTCTTCCCCTATTGCTGACAGCTATCTTATAAGCATCTCCGAGATCCAAATAATTGGGCATTTGCATACCAAGGTCACTTTTCATTTCTAAACCATTTTCAGTTATTGTAATTGGCCCACTTCCTGCCTTAGGGATTTCCCCGTCCTCAGTCACAGATGTTTTCCCAACTTCGCCAGTTTCAACTACATCTACTAAGAAATCATAACATACAAAAGAAAAGGCCAAAAGGTAAATGTAACTGCTCATGATAATTTGTGTTTGAACACCATGTATAAATAGTCAATGCTAGAATCATCCAAAAAGAAAAGGGTACTAAAATATCCATAAAAAAAAAAAAAAAAAAACAAAAAAAACAAAAAAACAAATATGACCTTAAATAGGGAGAGAGAGAGAGAGGGTTTCACAGTGAATGATATGAAAAGCAAAATAGATACATCTCCAATTCTATAAAGGATTAACAGAACAATTGAATTGTCATTTAGTGTCCAACTGACCCCAGTAAAAGTAAGGAAGCTAAAAAATTGGGAAATGAAAGTGGAAAAAAAGAGTCCCAACTTACAGCTCTCTTTCAATACTTGAGCAGGAGTTTCAGTGTCATTGGATGATGGAAGGACATCATCGATGGAAATATGCTCAGCTAGTGAAGAAGGATCGACCTTGGATTCATCTTGCTGCCAGTTCAGTTCCTCCAAGCCATGCCCAATAGCAACAGTAGATGCTGCAGATGACTCACCATGGGGCTTGATAAGTTCTGATTGCACCTGTGACACTAAAAGTGAAGGCTCCGATTCTGAAGCTGGATCAATCAGTTTCTCTGTGGTGAAATCATCATCCAGGGTAATAATGCGAGGCTCCTGCTGGACACATTGAACAGAAAAATCTTCCTTAAGATCATTGGTTCTACGAACCAGAGCACTTGCATCATCATCGTCAGAAATTAGGACTTCAGATTCAGTATCAGAACTAATCTTGAGCTCTGTGTATCCTATATGAGACAGAGGATCATATCCCTTATTTCCATGATGAGAAGCTCTCACCGTCCCAGATGGTCTTTCCAACATGTTCTTCAGGTCACTTTGATAATGTGCAACATCACCTGACAAAGGTTGATGAAGTTCAGCTGCCTCAGACCCAATTGATCTGGTCTGGAGCAATTTTTGGGCACTCCCTTTCAAACTGAATGGCTCATTGCAACAAGAGCAATGCCTTGTGCTCGAAGAACCAAGATTATTACCTTCAAGTAATGGCTCTGCATCTAAATCAATAGTAGGATCATCCCCCAGTTTACCCACCAATAATCTGTATGTCTCGGCATTAGACTTATTTATTGTTGCAAATGAAAAGAGGCAATTTTCACACATTCCATGAACATCGACAAGCTTATTGTGAACATGACAAAGAACTAAGGATGAGATCTCCAACTTATGATTTCCGCAAATCAAATCCCAATAATATCCCAGTTTTTCATTGCCCAAGACATGATCGAGTCTCGAGCATAACAGACACGGGGCAGGCAATTCACAATAGTGTGCGAATTTCCTGACCAAATATGAGAATATGGCATCAATAAACAGCAAGAAGATCAGCAACCATTCAAAAACTGCTGATGCCAAAGCTGTGGTAAAACCCTGGGAAATCATCTGTGAATTACCGGATGAAATCCCCCTTGCAGCCATGCCCCAGCAAAATTAAGCAAATTCAAAACAAGTTCTTGATCGGCTGATAAAATTTCCAATGCTTCCAAAGTGAAATCAATAATCCAAGGTGAAATACAACACTGCAGGCACCAAAGAACAAACAAAGAATGTATGAACAACTAAACAACCAAAATCAATAGCTAAAAGAGCAATCCATCTAATTATCTAAAGCCAAAAGCCACCAATCTAACGTTTTAACCCGAAAAAAGAAGGGGGAGGGGGAGTCAAAAGCTAACTGAAGAGAAGCTTAGTAAATATAAAAACGATTAAAAAAAAAATACACCACGCACACACAATTGAACATGAACAAAAATAAATGGGAAAAAAATGGGGAACCAAGAAAAATTTTACATTTTCAGAGCTAACAAACCAACTTCTTAACAAAAAAGCACAAACCCATTTCTGACCAACAAAAACCCTAACCCTATAGCAGAAACTCACAAAACAAAATTCTATGCAGACATATATATATATATATGGACACACATACATATCTTAGAAAATATCAACACCCATAAGAACCATGGCCTGAATTTCAACAACAACAACAACAACAAAAAATCCATTTCTCAGAAAGGATCAATACACGTTAATCCAATTAACATCAGAATCAACAAAACAACACCACAAATTAAATTAAAAATAAATAAAATAAAGAAAAAACTAACAGAGAGACACACCTGTTCATGTAAGAAAAGCCAAGAAAACGTTTAAATTCTTCAGAAGCAGATCGTCAAATCAAGAGTGACCCAATCTTCAATTTCATGGCAAAATCCATATAAAACCCCAGAAGTGGTTGGTGAAAGAAAAAAAAAATAAAGAAAAGATTCAATTCAAAACAAAACAAATAAGCCAACCGAAAGGTTGTTGAATGTTTCCAAACGGGGTCTTCACGTAGTTTTCACATTTTAATTTTCGTATTAGGAAAAAAGAGAAACGCCGACAAAAGCCAAAAAGTCGGCTACAGAAAAGAGGACACGACGAATACCGAAAGTGAAAAGACCACCTAAAAAAGGAAGACCCACTGCGCCATGTCATACCAACAGCACAAAGATTCCCGGGAAAGTTAGTTTTTTTAAGATGGTTGGGTACTTCGGTTTTTTCCTCGCCTTTTTTGTTTTTCTTTCCGTGAAAGAAAGTGTGGGAAAATAAAGGATAGTAGTGGAGGCATGGAAGTGGGAAGCCAATGCATCATAAATATATTATTTTTTCATCATTCTCTGCATGAATATCCTGGCAGGTTCATTCTATTAGCAGATGGTGTAATGTTTACGGAGTATTATTTTTTTTTATTTTTTTTAAATACTAGATTATTGATTTCTTTTCTGTTATTTTTCCTATTGTAGGACCCCACTATTTATTTCAACCAGATACTTCATATATTTATGTATCAAATGTTAATACTTAATAATAAGATTCTAATAATTAATTAAAGGGTTTTCTTAACATGTGTTTTAATTGTAATTAATGATCAAATTATTATATTAAAAATGATAAAAATGCATTGTAAATGGTGAAAGTTGTTTAGAAAAATATGAAAATGCTTGAAAAACTGTGAAAACATGTTTTTTCATGCAATGAATGAATTATTGATTATAATTTAACATGTACTCTTAGGATATATTTTAAGAAAACCCTTAATTAAAAAGCCTCTTTTTTTATCTTGAAAATGCGAATGCCACATTAGACTTGTAAAATCATTTGATGGATGGATGGAATATTGCTATTATTATTTTTTTTACAGATTTTTTATTAAAAAAAAACATATTATTAAACATTAAGGTCTATTACAAGGTGCAACAATTATTCTCCTCACTACATTCCAAACCTTATTTTAAAAAATAATAATAATAATAAAAGGACTCCCAATAAACTATATCTTTAGTATTATACCCCAATTAGTTTAACATATTTGTTGGACTATTAGTTTACTAAGACACATGCCTAAACATAGTAGAATTAAAAGATTGGGCAAACAATGATTTATCTTTCATTATTTTACAAATGATCCATGGGTATTTGTAAGTGTCATTAATAGACCAAGGGGTTGTATCCTAATTGTTTGGAAATCACTCTTCTCTTGTATGAAAGTTCGAGTCCATCTTGAAAAGATGGTTAAAACTCCTAAAAGTACTGTAACAAAATTTATAACTAACTTCATGTTAATTTGTCTTTAACTACGACATTAAAGGGTTTGTTTGAGAATTATAAAAATTGAATCAAATTAGGTTTATTTTTAAATTTTTTTTCTGGTTTTTTACAGAATTAATTCACAATTTGTTTTAAAAATGCATCAACGAAGGGGTGACATTTCCCAATTATGTGAAAATTTGTGGAGCCCCTTTCAATTAATGTCTACAACATGGCGCCATCATCTGATGGGTTCTTCAAAAATCAATCTCTGCATTTCTGCTTTTTGACTATGAAAGCAGCCCCCCCCCCCCCCAAAAAAAAAAAAAAAAAAATGAAGGTTCCATTTTAATGGGATAAGCATAAGGAATATAAATTCTGTACCCAGCTTGATTTAGACTAATGTGACCGACCAATAGATATTGAGATTGACACGTGAGAAGGAGGCACGTACGCATCATGCTGAAGTCTGTCGAATCATAGTTGTGATTGGTCCAACAAAGAGTGATGCAATCACAACTTGCAAATAGAATAAGAAGGCGAGCTGGAAGTCATAATGCTTTCCATGTCTACGAATTTTGATTGAATGGCCGTGACTTTAAAATTTTTATTTATGTGTTTTTTTTTTTTAAGGAAGATTGGATGACCTTTTATAAGTATGGTACCATAAAATTGTTGATGTGTTAGTGGCATTTTCCTTAATTACAGTTATTGATTAAATCAATTTCTATGCCATAATATATAATGTATGGTGAATAATTAGAAAGCCAAATTCTTTTGGGTTTGTTTTTTTTTCCTGTTTTGGGTCTCTGGGGTTGTTTTAATTAATTTTACCTAATGCTAGCATTACTGCCACTTGTCATCCTACCAATGGTACTACCTCCCCTTTCTTTCAATAACAAATCAATTTTATATTTGGTCATTACCTAATGCAGAGTAGACATTGACCTTCTCAATATTCAAGAAGTTGGTCAAGTCTATTGAAACTAATGAATATCTTCTTGGCATATATATATACTAGTTGGTGCATAAATGCAATAGGCTTTTTGTTTTGTTTTGTTATTTTTGTTATTTTTATTTTTTTTAATTTTATTTAAAAAAAAAGTTATTGCATTTTGTAGAAAACCACTTACCAAACAAGGTAGATGACGTTGTTAATGGGGAAAGAATAATTCAAAATCTCACTGTTAAAGAACAAAGTAAAATTCAGAATTATGTAAATGATATATGTTAAAGTTTAGGGTTTTGTACGAATTTGATTTCCTATTTATGTGGTTTTACAAATTAAAGTATACGAATTATAGTATACTTTGAATTCTTATTTATAAATTCCTATTTATATTTAAGTGTTTTATATTCTTATTTCCTATTCTAATTAATGTACCGTGTATAAGGATAGAATTATAGTATACTTTGAATTCTTATTTATATTTATGTGTTTTATATTCTTATTTCCTCTTTATGTGTTTTATATTTTATATTTCTATTTCCTCTTCCAATCAATATACCATGTATAAGGGTAGTGCTATATTTAAAATATAAAATAAGGGTATATTGATCAATCAAAAGCTTTTCTGATATTCAACATTTTATAAGTAGTATATATATATATATAAAATATAGGACTGCCTGCACCGTTTGAGGCGTTCCACTTGTGAAAACAATTATATTTATAATTATTCAAAAGTTTTCAAGTTTGGGATCTAGATTTGAAAAAAATTCAACTTTTTTTATAGTCATTAATTGAAATCATTTAAATGATGTGAATTTCGATCCATTAGGTAGTAACTATAAAATGAATTTCCAAAGTTCTTCAAATTCAAGATGTTGAATGTGAACCAAACTGCATAATTATTTAAGTTCATCTTTATTTTCTTTTCAGTTTTTATTTTGGTTAAGTATTTTATTTTCATTTTAGCCTTTCGCGTATCCTTGCACTATGCACTATTTCCTTTTTTTTTTTTTTTTTTCTTTTTTTTGGCTATATAGACCATACATTGGGAAGGGATTGAGTGTTGTTACAGCATCATATTAAAAATGATCATACGATTTGTGTATTACTAATTATACGATCATGCATAATAAATAATATTTTATTGCATAATTAGTAACACACTAATCATACGATCACTGTGTGTTTGGTAGGGGGGTTTGCTGCCCGGGAAAGTCAAAAAATTCCACTTTCCACTGTTTGGGTTGCTCTCATTGCCGGCAATGGCTCATTCCCGCTAGCTTGACATTCCGGCCGAATGGGTGAAAATCAAACCCACCTTCGAGGTGGTATTGTGAAATCCATCCCCAGGCATGTGTTTAATGACATTCATAATCCCAAGCGTGCCCTTGCTGGTCAGCAGCAACAAATCCATATTCCACCCGTGTCCTCTTCCAGCTCCTCAAAACCACGATCCACAATCAAAGCCCTAGTTATTCTCATACGACGGTAGCACAGGAGAGAGAAAGAAGAGTTTGCTCGCACACCGGCCAGATCTGCTGCTGCAAATCGTCTGTTTGGGTATAAATTTCTTCATTTGCTTTGTTTCTCGTGTGCTACATCCCATATTGTTTGATGTGAAACCCAGATCTGCCATATTACGATAGTTGACCCTCTAAAAAACTCATCATTGTCGATGTACGAGGAATTTATTTGTAGATCTACTTTCTTCTGTGTATGATTTAGGCAGTCACGGTGTTTATTATATAATTTTTGGTCACATAGCATGTATTTTTCTTAAAAAATTTGTTGAAATTTTCTCAAAAAGTGAAGAATATTTAATATTCTCACTTTACTAAAAATATCAACATTGTCGTATACTTTATCAGCTGTGATTTTTTTTTCCATATTTGGTTATGTCGGCTGGGATAATTTTTGGTCACATAGCATGTAATTTTTTTTTTCCCTTAAATATGAAACCGGAAATTGCTAATGTTACATTGTTGTATATTTTCTCTGCTGTGATTTCTTTTCCCTTACAACATTGTTGTATATTTTCAAAATGTAATTTTTGGTTGCATCTATGAAGTATTTAGTGACATTACACGAGAGTTATGTAGATATACATTGTTCAAATGTTGTCAAATGTGAAGTATATTTCAGATTACAAACTTAGGAAAAATAAATTTGTACACTTTCTCAGCTGTGAGTTTTTTCCCTGATATTATTTCTATCTTACATGATGTTACATGTCTCAACTATAGCTTATTTACATATATTGGAAGAGAGTTATTGTGTACAACAATAATCCATGCCTTTTCGATATATACTCCCTTTGTAGATCTATTTTGGTGTGTATGATTTACTCAGTCGTGGTGTTTATTTTATATACTTTATCCCATAAATGCTGTTAGATTTCTCAAATTCATATAATTTACAAGAAAGTGAAGTATTTATAATATTTTTCCATGTCAAATTTAAAGCTAATTGTTCATTGTCGTATGATTTTTTATATATTTATACTTTATCCAATGTTGTTGTTTTATGGCATATCGGTAAGAATTGTTGTGCAATATATATTTATATTGTTCATTAATACAATATGCTATTTAGGACATAAATAAAATGCGAACTCTTTGCCGTGTATATTAAGACTCTATAGCCATGGTTGCATTTGCACTTTTTTTTGGGTTAGGAGTATAAACTTTAAGGAAAGATATCTTATTTTTACTATTCTCTCGATGAATATTACCATGGAGACACGACAAATGTTTATTTCTTTACCCACTCCTCGCCTTTTTGTTGTTATAAATTTATGGTACTCATATCTTACATACAATGGCTGCATATTTTCTTATTGACGATATGTTTCTCGGATGATTTGGTGATGGTTGCTTGAATTTTTTTCAAATATGTAGTACGTTGTAAGAAGTCTCATACGCATTAAATATTATTGATGTACAGATATGGCTAGAATGATTGTGTCCAAGAAGAAGCGAATGTTACCTTTACTGGAATTTTTTCGCTGTGTAATGACTATCATTTCACTTCTACAAATTTTGTTATACTTACTTATGGGTAAACATTACAAAGACTACGTATTGAAGTCAGACTCCTATTTTACACATGAAGCAAGGCAATTGAACCTTCACAATATCATATTTCACAATGACGCAACGTGCGTTAGTCAATTGCGTATGAATAGGTATGCTTTTGCCAAGTTATGTGATATGCTTCGCGCAATAGGGAAGTTAAGAGACACTAAGCATGTCACAGTGGAAGAGATGACTGCATTATTTTTACACATCCTTGCACACCATGTGAAGAATAGAGTGATAATAAATAGGTTCATGCGTTCGGGTGAGACAATTAGTAGACATTTCAACCATGTTTTGAATGGAGTTATACGATTGCAAAGTCATTTGCTTAAAAAACCGGAAGCTGTTGCAGAAAACTCCACAGATCATAGGTGGAAATGGTTTAAGGTATACATAGCAAACACCATCTATTTAATTTAAATGGTTGTAATAAATTTTTGTAAACGGTATTCTTTTTTTTTAAAAATTTTATTGTATTCCAATTGTGTGTAGAACTGTCTGGGAGCTTTAGATGGGACCTATATTAGGGTGAATGTATCAGAGGCTGATAAACCTCGGTACCGAACAAGGAAAAATGATATTGCAACTAATGTTTTGGGAGTATGCTCCCAAGACATGCAATTCACTTTTGTGCTGCCAGGTTGGGAAGGTTCTGCAGCTGATTCTCGAGTCTTACGAGATGCTGTTAGTAGGAGACACGGTCTTAAGGTCCCTCGTGGTACGTTTGAACTGATTGTTATAAAAATTATAATCCGATGAGTCGTACATAATTTACTAATATCATCATTACTTCCATTTATTAGGTTTTTATTATCTTGTTGATGCTGGTTATCCCAATGGAGAGGGATTCCTTGCCCCATATAGAGGGCAGCGATATCATTTGAATGATTGGAGGACCGGTCACCAACCTACGACTCCACAAGAGTTTTTCAACATGAAACATTCGAGTGCTAGGAATGTCATAGAAAGGAGTTTTGGGCTGCTTAAGCGACGGTGGGCCATTCTAAGGAGTCCTTCTTTTTTTCCCATTCAGACACAGAACCGAATCATTATGGCATGTGTTCTTCTACACAACCACATAACCCGAGAGATGCCTACAGACCCGTTCAGAGAGCTCCCGTTCACCGAAAATTATACACTGCCGCATGGGGCTCCAATTGAATATGTTGATGCATCCGACACATGGCAAACGTGGAGGGATACAATGGCAAACGAAATGTTTAATGAGTGGAGGGCAGCTAGGAATGCATGATTTATATTTGTATTTGGGTTTATGTTTGTAATAATACTTATGCATAACTTGTAGGTGGTTTCGGTTTATTGTATGGACCAATTTATCTTTTCTAGGACAATATGCGAACTGGTGGATTCTTACTTTCGTTAGGCTGAATCCTATTGTTTGGGTATTGACTTTCTATTATGTGACCATTTGTTTGGTATGTGGACATGTTGTATTAAATTACTATTTACTATTATTTTATGACTTTATGTCTATCATGATGAATAACTCTATTACATTGTTTATTCAATATATTGCACATTCATTATGTTGTGTTACACATATACAGGATGGCATCATCTGGTCGGGACAATGAGCCAACTTCTGGGAATTCATCTGGTAGGATGGTGAAGCATCAATGGACACCACAAGAGGATGACAAATTGGTAGAGAGTCTATACGAGCTGTATACCATGGGAACATGGAAATGTGATACTGGATTTAAGTCTGGCTATCTAGTTCAACTTGAAAAAATGATGGATGCGAAGATGCCTTCCGCCAGGGTTAAAGCCTGTCCACACATTGAGTCTCGTGTGAAGACGCTAAAGAAACAATGTCTAGCAATTGCTGAGATGTTCGTCAATGGAAGTGGATTCTCGTGGAATGAGGATGCTAAGATGGTAGTCGTAGAGAAGTCCGTATTTGATTTATGCGTGAAGGTAATTGTATACTTTAATTAATGTGTTTATGTTAAATTCAAACAAACACACAATGGCAATCCTATACTATATGAAAGGAGTTTTGATCATCTAATAGATAATTTCCTTTCGCTCAGAGTCATCCAACTGCAAAAGGCTTACGTAATAAGCCTTTCCCCCATTATGACACATTGTTGGAAATATTTGGGAAAGACCGTGCAAACGGACTGGGGGCAACAACCCTCGCGCAGGAAGAGGAGACAATCGAAGCAACTGCTGCGAATGAAGGCGGCCAAAGCACTCAATATGATGACGGTTTGGATGGAATTGAAGTGTCAAGTACTCAACCACAAGCATCACCTACTGGGTGCGCCCAACAAAAGGCTCGTAAGAGCAGCGACGGTTGGACTCGCGGTATATTTGAGGTGTCCTCCTCAATCAAGAACCTTGTTGATGGTACCATGGTCTACCTTGACAAAATAGGTAATGCGATGAGCGAAGATAATACTATGAAGAAAGAGGTTGCTGCTGAGCTGCAGAAGATAGACGGCTTGACTCTTATTGATATCATGAATGCTGGAAAAGATATCATTAGTGACTCATACTTGAGCACTATGTTCTTGTCTCTACCTGAAGAGAAGCGTCGTGAAATGGTGCTTGAAGTGCTCAAAAAGCATACTCAATCTTGAGCTATGTTGAATGTTATGCGTCCTTGTACTCAGTAAACAACTGATGTTTTTTGTTGCTACTTTAACTGCACACAATTGGGTATGAGTGCAATGAAACTTTTGTACGTAATCTTATGTATTTGCTTACTATAAGCAATCCCCTTGATTTGTCAAGTTCTAGGTTTTTTGAACATAGTGCATTACACATGCGATCTATGATGGTAACTAAATTTTGTACTATATATGATCAATGCATTTGATGAATGCATATTTTGTAAATGAAATGCAATGACTGCTTAATTTGTACTAATATGTGTATCTATTAGCCTTATGTTTTATATCATTACATGTATTTAAATTTGCAATTTACAGGGCAATAATTTCTCATAGGTCAAGATTTCATGCATTTGATGATTATTTCAACCTACAGCCAACTAAATTTAGAGGGCGTAGCTTTAAAAAAAAGGTCAACTCAACTTTAGTTGACTATATCAACCTACAGCCAACTAAAATTTTTTAGGCCGTAGCTTATTGCATTGTTAACTTTAGTTGACTATATCAAGGTACAGGCAACTCAACTTTTTCCGTCATTGGGAAATTTTTTTTTTCTTGTTAAATATAGTTGACTATATTAACCTACAGCCAACTAAATTTTTGGCAGAGGGTAAATTTTTTTTTTCGTGTTAAATATAGTTGACTATATTAACCTACAGCCAACTAAATTTTTGGCAGAATGTAAATTTGTTTTTTTCGTGTTAAATATAGTTGGCTATATTAACCTACAGCCAACTAAATTTTTGGCAGAGGGTAAATTTTTTTTTTCGTGTTAAATATAGTTGACTATATTAACCTACAGCCAACTAAATTTTTGGCAAAATGTAAATTTGTTTTTTTCGTGTTAAATATAGTTGGCTATATTAACGTACAGCCAACTAAATTTTTGGCAATAGGAAAATTTTTTTTTTCTTCTTAAATATAGTTGACTATATCGACCTACAGCCAACTAAACTATAGGCAGTAGGCAAATTTTTTTTTCCTTCTTAACTATAGTTGACTATATCCACCTACAGCCAACTAAATTATAGGCAGTAGGGAAATTTTTTTTTTCTTCTTAAATATAGTTGACTATATCGACCTACAGCCAACTAAACTATAGGCAGTAGGAAAAATTTTTTTTCCTTCTTAAATACAGTTGACTATATCCACCTACAGCCAACTATAAGTTAGGCAGTAGGTCAAATTTTTTTTTCTTATTAAATTTAGTTGGCTATAATTTATTCTGAAATTATAGTCAGCTAAACCCCCTTTACAAATACCCACCCCTCACGACCCAAAAAGGTAACTCCTCCTACCCCATACCCACTACCCATACCGTCGGCACTCAACCACTCCCCTACCGTCGGCGCACTGACCCCATCCCATACCGTTGGTGCACTCAACCCCTCCCATACCGTCGCTACTCCACCCTCCCATATCGTCGCCACACATCCCCTCATCCCCCTCAACCATTCCCACCCCACGTCTCTCATCAATCTCCAACTCCTATCTAACCCAAACTGAAAATGACAAAGAGAAGTGAGAAAATGCTATCCGCATCAATGGCCGCCGCGAAGAGGACAAGGAGCAACAAAGGAAAAGGAGTTGATGGTGACCGAGCACAAAAACCCACACCACAAACAGTCGGTGACGTTGGGGAGGGATCATCGCATCAACGAAAGAAGAAGAATCGCCCCGTGGTTAACCAGTCCGACTCGGATTTGTGCATCAATGATGCTATTCTCCACAAGTATAATATGCTATTCAAATCTCGGAACATTCAATTTGGCCGCGCCGTGGATTTCAAATTCTTTGAGAAGTACGAGTTTCGCATCCCCTCGATGTTTCGCGCCATTGGCTGGTATGAATTTCTCAACCGACACCACGTAATGTATCCCCGACTTGTTCGCGTGTTTTATGCTCACTTCTCCATGGATGAAAATCTTCAATGCACATCATTTGTGAACGGGGTACCAATTACTTTAAATTGCACCACATTAAATCACCTGCTTGGGCTACCACAGTTCGACACGGAGCAATTGTACTCCACACACAATTGGGTAGAATATGATGAGTTCACACCGAGTGATGCATTGAAAATGATATGTGTGTCGAATGACATCGATGATGAAGGGCCACCCCTATACAATGAGTTAACAGTTGAGGCAAGGATCATCCACAGCATCATCTCATACTGCATATTGCCGCGCGTCGGAAGCCGTGTTCATGTGAGTTACTTTGATGTGTTTATTATGTGGTGCATTATGACAGGGACAAAATTGGACCTTGCGTATGTTATTCTCCACCATATGAAGGAGTGTGTGAGTAGGAAGGGTGTCCTACCTTACGGGATGATGCTCACCACAATATTCGAGCATTTTAAAGTGCCATTGGATGCTGAGAAAGAGGTGGTCGTCGCCAAGCCAACGGACATTTACAGTGAGTCAACTTTGAAGCGCATGGGGTTTGAGTTAGATGCGAACAACAAGTGGGTGATGTCTGTAGTTGGTGATGACGGGAATAATGCCACATCAAGTCGTCAAAAAAAGCCTCCAAAAGGTGGTCGAAGAGTCGATAATGGATCTCAATCAATGGTGGATGCCATAACACATGTTGGGAGTGTAATTGAGAAAGGATTGTCGGAGGTTGGACAGAGGGTGGTAGGATTGGAGAATCGGTTGGGAAAGTTGGAGAATGTTGTCGCAAGCATTGATAAAACATTAGGTGCTGTATGTTCTAATGTGCATTTGTTGGCTGCATATGGAGGGGAGGTATACAGTGCGGCTCGCAAACTGTCGACAGCCTATGCATCTTGGCAGAGAGGAGCTCCACAACATCAGCCGCCTCCAAATCAAAGACCACACCAGACGACTTATGAGCCTGTGTTTCCACGAGGTTATGAACCTCCACCTCCAAGAGTTCGTAGTACGAAAGGTTCAAGTTCAACCTTTGTTAACATTGACCCATAGTAGTTGTAGTAAGGTGGTAGGGTAGGTTGGGATAGCCTTTTTTTGTTAATATTGGTTTAACTGATGGTGGTTGGAAGGACTAGTCTTTTTGTGGGTAGGTAGGGTATGTTGGGATGCCCATTGACAGATTGTAAATGCATTGTCCATCTTGGTTTTTACAAAAAGATTGGACAACCAATGAGCAATGGAATTATCAATACTTTTTTGCATGCTTATATGTGGGTTGTACATAAAGGTGATGGTACTTGATATATAAATTGCATTGGAATGCACCATGAGGAGTTGGTACCATCCAACCCCATTTGGCAACCAATATTAAGGCCTTGTTCATCTTGTGAAATTCCTATTTCCAATTCCATTTGCGTATACGTAGTTGACTAAAATATTTGTCTATATCATTTGTTCAAATTCCAAAAAGAACATCGAAAATATCCAAAATGTTTAATTACAATGGTCATATCATATTTACAACCCAATACATAATCATCAACAATAATGACACTTTTACAATGATCTTCAACTCCAAACACGTAGGTAGAATGTGATTATATGTTCCATTTCTTTGCACATCAACTCGGAGTGTAGACGATGCCTCCTCATCATTGTTATACGCGCCATCTATAGTCTCACACCAAGAGAAGAAATGGCAATCAGACCCGTTACGTTCCTGATATGGTTGCCATAGTTAACATTCACATAAGTGGGGAATAAAATTAATATAACAGCTCAAAAGTGCGTACTACTCACAATGTAACCGGGGCATGAATAGAACAAGCAGTGTTTACTATGATTTTGTTGCGATATCTTCAAGACAGCTCGACGTCCACAATCGCACAACTTTGGAGCCGCTCTCAAGCATTTGGGTGGGGGGAGGTTGCTCGTAGACGACATTATTTGCAAAGTGTACAGTTTTTTTAGTGATTTTCACCTTCAAACTATTCTTAAAACATATATGTTCATTAATCCATTTTCATCTATATAAATTATCAGTTTTAACGCATCAAAGTATAATAGGCATATATAATTGTAAATGAAACTACATATCCAAGGAAATAAGTTGAAATAATAGTAGCCAAATCAAAACCATAACACCTATGTATCAGTTTTTTAACACCTTATACATTTTTTTTTTTATTATCCATGCATAACACTTGGTAGGAAGTAAGTGGAGGTCATAACACTGGAGCAGATGAACTTGGTGTTTATGTTTCTTTAACCCAAAGTGGCTGTACATATAATTACATTTGCCGAGTTGGAATAGTTGGAACATGATCGCATACTTTACAATTTTCTTGCTGTTCATTTTTTAGTTCTTTCTTGTCATAATTTCTGTTTTTTTCAAATAGTGGAGGATACAAGATGAACATGGGTTTGTGGCCAAAAAAAAAAAAAAAAAAAAAAAGGAAAGAAAGAAAAAAAGAAGACGATAGTACATGGAGTTAAATATTTGGAGACAATAATGAGGTAGCCGGTAGGAGATGGCCTCTTTGAATTTGCATTGACATATGTTTTGGTAGTTAAAATACATGCTTTAAATAAGGAGGGTTGAACATCGAATAAAATTTAAAACTTGATCTGATCTAAGTGAAAAAGATTTTTCTTCCGAGGAAGGTTGGTTGAGGGACATGTAAAGATTGTAAATTTTTTGGAGACAAGAATGAGGTAGGGCCATCTAAGACATTTCAATGACATATGATTTGGTAATAACAAATGCATGCTTTAACTAAAGAGGGATACACATTTGATAGCATTTATAAGTGGACCAAATATGATTCAACTGAGCTTTTTTTTTTTGCTTCTTCTTTTTTACAAGTTTGATTGAGGAACATGTCGAGATTGTAAAGTAATGCCAGGAGAGAGTTTCATTGCATAACAAAGATTATTGGTAGGAGATGGAAGAAAAAGAGTAAGGGAAATATATACCTAGGAGTTTGGACTGGTGCATATTAGAAATTATGGATCTACAAATGGATCTTTAACTTTGTTTATTTTTAGCGGGGAATATATATCCTGATTTTTGATTAAATAGTCTAATTATTAGAAGGGTTTTGCTCTTTTACTTAATGTAGACAGAATCATTTTTTAAGCTTGGATTGAAAATAAAGGGGTGATGATCTAAATTATTTGTGGAAAATAGTCATCATGTTTCAGCTTGGAGAATTCCACTTCATGGAGAAATAATAGTAACTTTTAGGAGTCATTTCCATAATATTTAATGGTCATGAATATTTTAGTTACAAAGTTTTTATTAATCAAATATGATTTTATGAGTTTTAATTATTTGCTAGCCGATTGATAGTGTATATAAGAATTAAGTAGACCATTTATAGTAACCAAAAAATGGAAACAATATAGTTTTGACTGAATTGAAAACATATTCACTAAATTCTGTTCAACTCCCTAACCTAATCACATCAACATAATCTAAGATGTGATAGTTCTTGATAGTCAACACTTGATTAAGATCCTATTTGTTATTGGTGCCAATTACATGTGTGCTTATTCTTGGTGTTAGAGTGGTAGACTAGCTTTTGCCCTCTCTGGTTTTATATAAAATTTCAAATGGGTACCATACCTGCAGTTTGCAAATTAAACAGATAGAACAGAATATTTCAACTAAATTGTTGTTAGTAGTGGTTTCTTTCTTCCTTTTCTTTGTTTTCTTTTAAAATTAAATTGGTTAGCAGCAATTCACATTAGAGCACGTGATTTTTAAATTCTTTTTCAGAATAAGATCATGAATGAAAAAACTTTAGATGGGTCTGGATAGGGAATCATTTTATATCTTCTATTAGGTTTCTATTATTTCAATTTATCCAATGTGTGCTACTATTTCTAATATGCAGATTTGCACCCACGAACTGGATCTCAACCAAATGAAACACTAAAATGTCTAGATACAAAAATGAATTTACATGTTCAATGCAATAGATCCAAAGGTTTGGAAACCCTAGGTGGGGGAAAATAATGCTACATGAACTGCTCAAGTCATGACATATTATACTAAATATATATGTCAACCCAATAGCTCAAACTCAACAAACGAAGCATGGACAAACAGATTTAAAACCAATTAACTTAAATCCTATACCCTGAAATATAACTGAAATGCACAAACAGCCAATATCCATCAGAATACTAAACAAATCAATTAATAAATTAATTATAATAACCAAAAGCTAAATACAAATACAACATCATACTCAGCAATCAATACATACCCAGAGAAGGGGAAAAAAAAAATTCCGTCAGCTAAACAGGGGAAGGCCAAAAAAACAAAAAGGAAATCATCAATAGGAACGGTAAATACAAATATAACTTCAGTAAGCTATCCTTATAGAATTTGGCCAAAATTTACAAAAAACTGAGATTTGGATTGGATCTCAGAATTGAATTGGCACAAAATCTGGCCTAAAAATGCTTGCCAAAGTTTTGGGAAAACTCAGGCCAAACACAGAAAAATTTATAATTTGAAATTCAAAAAATGTGGTTGTCTTACTATTTCATATTCATTTGGCTGTAAATTCAGCTGACTGATTGAGAAATTTCGATAAATTTAGCCGAATAATATTTTTCTATATAAAAAAAAATAATATCATATTATTTGCATAATATTTCTATTCGCATAACATCATAACTAGGTCAGCAACGTATATGGATTTGGCAGAACGATGATAATGGTTTGATTCTATGAAAACCATTTTGATTCGATGTAAATTTACTGTCATTTAAAATGAAAACCATTTTCCTTGTCATACTGTAAATCACATTCTTACCTCCAAAATATTGATTCAATGCAGATCGATGACAAAGGTTTCACGATTCTTGAGAATATAGGGTAGGTAGGTCTCGTGGATGTGTTCACGATTACTTCGTCCAAGAATCCAGCTTTCAGATTGACCTCGCCTCCATAAGTACATCAGTTTTCTTGTATGTGGATTTGTTCATCTCTCCGAGAAGTTCAAATCTGTTCTTGACGATGACCTGTTGCTCCACGATTTCATCTCTTCGAGAAATGCAGCTGTCGGTCTTCTCGTTTGAATGCTGGCCGACGAGAACGAAGGAGAAGAACGGTTTGGTGGATCTGGTAGACGACGAGACGAAGGAGATGAAAGGTTTTTGGTGGATCTGATATTTGAATTTGGTTAAGTTAAAAGGGTATTCTGGGAATTTACTATTTTTGGGAATGAGATTCTTAACCTAACCAAACGTTGGAATGGGAATGTTAGGGGGGTATCACACTTTCCATTACCACAAACCAAACATAGGAATGGTCACATTCCCTCCCATTCCCATTCCCAAGTAATGGGTCAAGCCCAGGACTCACATTCCCATTCCCCATACCAAACACACCCTTACAGTATAGTGATGTAACAATACCAAATACCAAATCTGAACCCCCATACCTTCCACTTCCCACTCACTCAAAACCAAACGAACAACACACTCCACACCCGCACCCAATCCTTCCATTTAAAGCCAAGGGAAGAAGGGGCAAAACAGCAATTTCCGAAAAACGAAAAGAAAAATGGTACTATATTTTGACCTAAATAGCCCTCTTTCTCCTCCACATCCCTGCCTGTATTTCCCTTCTCATCCTTCGAAACAACCCTCTTCTGCCCCTGTAATTCCCCCGGTCTCCCCTTCTCTACCCTTCCTTCTTTCCGATTTTCCCACACACACCCTCCCAGTCTACCCGCCAAATTCCTCTCTCTCTCTCCACCCGTTTTCAAATTCTCGTTACTCCCATTCCAATCCCTCCCTCTCTTTTTCAAAAATCTTCACTCCAATCTTGAAACCCTAATTCTTCATTCGATCTGTCTCGGATCGTTGCGAAACTCGGGAAAACCGAAGCTTTCGGTCGAAACCCGACTCAGTCTCGTCGAGAATTCTAGCCTTCTCAGGCTGCCTTCCATGGATATAGTTTGATTTCTGAAGCTAGGGTTTTGATTCACTATTTGGGTTTTCGTTGATTTGTGGTGGATTTTTCGGATTGTGCTCACTGTTCTTCAAGTTTTGCTCGAGGCCCGACTCTTTCTCGTTGCGAAACCTTGCTTTTCGAGGCCATTTACGTGGGCAATTCGTATTCGAAACTAGGGTTTCGATTCGTTATTTGGGTTTTCCTAATTTGAGGTATTATTTCATTATAATCACTATATTACTAAATTTTTTGATGCTAGTTGTGTGTGTTGTTATATGATTCTCGTTCTTTGTTTTATTGCCTTGACTGGGTCTTGGTTACTATTTTGGTTTATTTCTAATTTTAATTCTTAATTTTGTTGCTATGTATTGGTAGTTTTAGCTCGATTTTTACAAATCGATGAATCAGATGAAAGATTGGTGGGGTTTCGCTTTGGTTGTTAATATGGATTCACGAATTCGAGAAGCAAAATAGTGGTAAGAGCAGCAAAGAGAGTATGTGTTTATTAATTGTTAATAGTGTGTTTGATATTGTATATTTGGATAGTTGGTCTGTAACAAAATTTTTTTTTTTTTTGGCTCACAATTGCAAGACAGGTCTGGTTGGATACAGTTGAAAAGGCTGTATTATTGTAAAGTGATTAATTTTCTATGTTCATGAGTTTGAAAAGGGTAATGATAATAGGAACAGGTGAGGGTTTATCATCCAGTTTGGTATGTTCTTTCCATATGCTTCTTGTTATGTTTATATTTTATATATATGTTTTTTGTCATGTTTGCTGTATTGTATTTTGATGGTTGGTGTGAAAGAAGTGGTATAAGTTTTAACTTATGATCGCTGTTTTGGCGAGACAGGCATGCTTTGATACGGTTAGAAAGGCAGTGTTTTTGACTATACATTGATAATGTGATTTGGGGGCCGTGCAATTGTTTATTTTGTTGGTGTCTTGTGGTTCATTTTTGCGATGGCTAATCATGATTTGATAGTTGGTAAAAATCACAATCTAGCGCTTGGGCAGAACCAGCAATTGGTGCTAGGCCATAATCATAGTTTGGGTCTTGGCCAGGGCCATGATGTAGAGTTGGGACAAAACCATGAGCATGATTTGGGTTTGGGACAGACCCATGACCATGAATTGGGATTAGGACATCCCCATGACCATGAACTGGGTTTGGGACATGCCCATGACCATGAAGGAGCTGATGGACATGATTATGGGCATGCGAACGAGTTAGGTATGGATCGGAAACCTGAACATGAGGGCCAGGACTTGGATCTTCCTGCACAGAACCATGAGTTGGCTTTACCGGAGAACAATGAATTGGCTGTTTCGGGAAACCAAGAACTTGATGAGAACTTGGAGCTAGCTGTGGTACAGAACCAGGAAATGGGAATTGAACCAGCTCAGGATATGGGTGTTGGGGAGCACCAGCTTGTAGTCACTCCTGTCATTCAGGCTCGTGCCACTGTCCCTAGTTACGAGCTATCTGTGGGACAAGAGTTCTCAGATGTCAAAAGCTGCCGGAGGGCATTGAGAGATACAGCCATTGCTCTTCACTTTGAAATGCAGACTATAAAATCTGACAAGACTCGTTTCACTGCCAAATGTGCAAGTGAGGGATGCCCTTGGCGCATACACGCTGCAAAGCTTCCAGGTGTCCCTACTTTCACTATTAGGACCATCCATGAGCAACATACGTGTGGAGGAATAGCTCATCTTGGCCATCAGCAAGCTTCAGTTCAGTGGGTTGCAAACTCTGTGGAGCAACGGCTTAGGGAAAACCCTAATTACAAGCCAAAGGAGATATTAGAAGAGATTCACCGGGTCCATGGAATCACTTTATCATACAAGCAAGCCTGGCGAGGCAAGGAACGCATCATGGCTGCTATGCGTGGATCCTTTGAAGAAGGGTATCGCTTGCTTCCGCAGTATTGTGAACAAATTAAACGGACAAACCCAGGAAGTATTGCATCTGTTTATGGAAACCCAACGGATAACTGCTTCCAGCGTCTCTTTGTTTCATTTCAGGCATCAATCTATGGTTTTCTGAATGCTTGTCGGCCACTTCTTGGGCTTGATAGGACATTTTTGAAAAGCAAGTACCTCGGTACTCTACTCTTTGCCACCGGTTTTGACGGAGATGGTGCTCTGTTTCCATTGGCATTTGGCGTTGTTGATGAGGAAAATGATGATAATTGGATGTGGTTTCTATCTGAACTCCATAATTTGCTCGAGATTAATACAGAGAACATGCCGAGGCTCACAATTTTGTCAGATAGACAGAAGGGTATTGTAGATGGAGTGGAAGCAAATTTCCCGACTGCTTTTCATGGGTTTTGCATGCGTCACTTGAGTGATAGCTTTCGTAAGGAGTTCAGTAACACAATGCTTGTCAATCTTTTATGGGAGGCTGCTCATGCGCTCACAGTAATTGAATTTGAAGCTAAAATCCTGGAGATTGAAGAGATATCACAAGATGCTGCATATTGGATTCGACGAATTCCACCTCGTTTGTGGGCTACAGCTTATTTTGAGGGGACACGGTTTGGGCACTTGACAGCTAACATTGTTGAATCATTAAATACTTGGATTCTAGAAGCCTCTGGGCTTCCAATAATCCAGATGATGGAATGCATTAGGAGGCAACTAATGACTTGGTTCAACGAACGCCGAGAGACAAGTATGCAGTGGACATCAATTCTTGTGCCTTCTGCTGAGAGCCGTGTTGCTGAGGCTCTTGAGCGTGCACGCACTTATCAGGTGCTTCGTGCCAATGAAGCTGAATTTGAAGTTATATCTCATGAAGGAACAAATATTGTGGATATTCGTAATCGTTGCTGTCTTTGTCGGGGCTGGCAGCTCTATGGTTTACCCTGTGCACATGCTGTGGCAGCACTTCTCTCTTGCAGGCAGAATGTTCATCGATTTACTGAGAGCTGTTTCACTGTTGCAACTTATCGAAAGACGTACTCGCAAACTATACATCCAATTCCAGATAAATCTCTATGGACGGAGTTATCTGAGGGAGATCCAAATGCAAGCAATGCTGTTGACATTATAATTAACCCACCAAAATCACTCCGGCCACCTGGACGACCAAGAAAGAAGCGAGTTCGAGCAGAAGACCGTGGCCGCATGAAGCGAGTTGTGCATTGTAGCCGGTGTAATCAGACAGGTCATTTTAGGACAACATGTGCGGCACCCATCTAAGTCTTGCACTGTTGAAAATTGGTTTGCTGTATCAAACTTGGGTATCTCCCTGTCCCCGTGCAAAGAATAATTTAGGTTCTGTTTATTGTTTATGGAAGTTTCTTCTAGTTAGATATTAGATTTGCAGGGCAATGTCATATTTCTTTTCCTTGACATTTCGGTGGATCACGTTCATTATCAGCTATCTTATGTGAGGATTCATCTCAATAATATAATGTTTTGGAAACATTGCAGTCATGGTTTAGTTTTCCTTTTTTTCCATTTTAATTTGATGGGTTTCATTATGTTTTGGAGTTTGGACAACTGCCTTATCACAGTCGTGGTTGGAAAGGTGAGCTCAATCAACCAGGCTTTGTCCTTCATGGGCTTGCCAATGTGAAGTTGGGTTGAGGCTTGGCTGCTTGGGCTTGATTTGCTAGGTTAAGATGTTCTAGGCTTGGGTTGGATTATTTCTAAGTTCACTTGGGGGCTTCTATTAGTATTCCAAGACTTACTTTTTAT
Source organism: Liquidambar formosana (assembly GCA_039720395.1). Taxonomy (NCBI): domain Eukaryota; kingdom Viridiplantae; phylum Streptophyta; class Magnoliopsida; order Saxifragales; family Altingiaceae; genus Liquidambar; species Liquidambar formosana. The sequence goes on from CM077820.1 coordinate 45,522,942, forward strand.
CCTTTTTATTTTAAACTTTTCAAGGTTTTATGAAAAAAATAGAAGGATTTCATGAAAACTGGCTGCTTTGCCTATTGGAAAGCATTATTTTGAAGTACTATGTAGAAGAAAGTTTTTCTAAAATTTATCATTTAAGTGCACTTTTTCGTCATTTACAGTTTTCATTTAATTTTTACATAAACAAATCTTCTTTTTTGTTTATTTAGAAAAACAAAATAACAAAACTTCTCTTTGCTAGGATCTCGTCAATGCTTTGTGACATCTTCTATTGTTTATTTATAATTTTTTTTTTTAGGTAACTAGTGCCAATTTTATGTGTTGAGCATAGGTTCCATTGGCTTAGGCCTCACTGGGCAAGAGCTTGAAGTTCATTATAGCGAATTAGCGATACACATTCAGGTTAATTCTTCCCACTACTTGCATATATAATTTTTTTCTCTGGTTCAAAGGAGAGCCCCCAGTGGGCCGTTGGGCTACACAACGCGGATTGCCCATCCCCCCTTCTCATAACTCAGCTCCCTAGATCCACCCCTGTTCACACACCCCTCACACAATCTTCTGGTGTTTGTCATTCTACTTCTCTTGATGGTAAAATGTTCAATCAGCTATCTTATGTGAGGATTCATCTCAATAATATAATGTTTTGGAAACATTGCAGTCATGGTTTAGTTTTCCTTTTTTTTCCATTTTAATTTGATGGGTTTCATTATGTTTTGGACTACTGCCTTACCACAGCCGGGGTTGGAAAGGTGAGCTCAATCTACCAGGCTTTGCCCATCTTCATGGGCTTGTCATTGTGAAGTTGGGTTGAGGCTTGGCTGCTTGGGCTCGATTCGTTCCAGGCTTGGGTTGGATTATTTCTAGTGAACGGCTATTGCAACGCCCCATTCTTATCACCCCATCTCCCATCCTTTAGGTTTTTAAGCTTTTATACAAAATATAAAAGGTTTTTATGAAAACCGATCATGATGTCCACTAGAAAACATTATTTTGAACAACTTTGTAGAAGAAAGTTTTTCTTAAATCTATCTTTTAAATATATATTTTAGCCATTTATAGCTTTTATTTCATTTTTTGCCAAAAAGTCTACCTAAATGATAAATTTTGGAAAAACTTTTTTTTGTAAAATTGTTCAAAATGATGTTTTATAGTGGACCAAGCGATTGATTTTTGTAAAAACCTTTTATATTTTTCATGAAATCTTAAAAACCAAGAGAAAAGGGGCAGGGTGATAAAAATGGGGGTTTGCAATAGCTGTTCCCTTATTTCTAAGTTCACTTGGGGGTCTTTATTGGTATCCCAGGACTTACTTTTATCTTCTTATTTTAAACTTTTTAAAGTTCTATGAAAAAAATAATGTTATGTTTGGATAAATAATTTCAAGATAAAATTTGCTTTGGAGATGGAATTTGTAAAATTTATAAGGATTTTGTTCATCTCATCTTTATAAAAATTTTACAAATTCCATCTCAAAAGCAAATTCCATTTACAAATTCCTTGTCCAAACATAATGTAAAAGGATTTTATGAAAACTGGCTGCTTTATCTACTAGAAAACATTATTTTGAACAACTTCGTAGAAGAAAGCTTTTTTAAAATTTATCGTTTCAGTGGATTTTTTGACCATTTACAGTTTTCATTTCATTTTTACATAAACATATTTTCTCTTTTGTTTATTTAGGAAAAAAAAAAAAAAGAAAAAAACTTCTCTTTGCTTGGATCTCGTCAATGCTTTGTGACATCTTCTGTTGTTTATTTATAATTTTTTTAAAAATTATTATTATTATTATTATTTTTGTTGTTGTTGTCGGTAATTAATGCCAATTTTATGTGTTGATAATACTTATAGGAATACCAGTTTTGCAAAATGTTGCAAAGTGCTCGCAATTGTTAGTCAAAGGGTTATAACTGCCATAGCCAAGTGTGAGGAGGCGGTTGGCGGTATCTACAACTTCATCGGGTGGCTTGGCTGGGTAAGGAGGCGCTGGATTGGGTGTAAAAAGAACACGTTTTTCATACGCCATGATGCACAGTAGCTCACCGCAAAGGAAACACTCGAGGCAGGTTTTCACAATTCCCCAGTGGATGTCTGGATTGTACCCACATTTTTGGCATGGTGTTGAAGATTTAGCACCAGATTTAGCTTTCATGTTACTGGGTGGACCTAGGAAGTGAACAACCATATTCTCGCCCACAAAAATTCCTGGCATTAAGATTTAAAAAAACATAAATAAATAAAATCAAAATTGTATGTCATTATATATGGTTGGACTTTGGTTTTACAATGCAAACTATATGGAAAGTTGACAAGATTAAAGAGGGTTTTTTTTTTTTTTTTTCCTTCAATATAATTAGGGGTAAATCAAGTCCTACTCTTGACGAGTCATGTGAAATGCCCCATATTATACACACACAGGCACAAACATGTTAAAAAGGTTTCTTAAGCATCACAAATTGTGGCATGTAAGAAAGTGACATGAATAACCAAAATTAGGTATGTAAAGGAGTTTCAGAGCTTACACAAATGGCACGAATGGCCAGTTCGGATGTGAGTCACTATGGGACTAAGGGCTATTTGAATGGGCAATTTGCCTTAATTCACACCTGATTTTGGAGGTTCAGTCAGAATATGGATCCGTCAAAATTACCAAAACGCTGGCTGAATTTTGACACTATGCATTTTTATTTTTTTTGGTTTGTTAATTTGTCCTAATTATTTAATCAAACTTTGTCCAAAATTTCAGTAAAATAGTCAAATGGTCAGTTTTCTGAATATCTTCTTCCAACGTATAATTAATAGCTAAATATTTCTGCACTAGGAAAGAAAAAAGGGGATGAACGATTTATTTATTTATTTTTTTAATAACAAGAAAACCCTAGACAAACCCGAAGCCCATATAAGACTCCACGTATGGGTTGTGGAGTCTTATATGGGCACCTATTATGCACAACGTACACTAATATGTGCCCTCATACTTTTCTCAAATAATAGGGTTCTATAACAAATCAGCCAATGGTTTTGTAACCCACTGGCATTTGTTTCTATTCTGTTGGGTCAAGTTTTGAGTTTGAGATAAGATTAACAATTTCATGAGAACAGGCGAAGGGATGTACACATTTGTTTGTCCCCTATTAGAATAGAAAAAAAAAAAAAAAAAAAAAAAAAAGGAGGCAAAAATGAAGAACTACCTCCAACTATCCATGATCGAGTTTATTGATTTCAAAGTTTAGGTTGATGGTACTCTAATCAATAGATTGGTTTGGAATCAATGGAAGTGGACATTGATACAAGAACACCTCCCTAACACACCCACCCACCCACCCACCCCCTCCTCACACACAATGGCGGAGGAGGCAGGAATTAAGTCTAGTAGGTTGATTTAAAAAAAATAAATAAAAAAAATCCCCCGTAATAGACAATTACAAGAATTAAGAAATTTTTTTTGAACTAAATAATAAAAACAACAACAAATTTTTTTATATTTTTTATATGACGTGTAAACCTCAATGGCTTGACTCTACCTGCTAGACCGTTCATAGAATTGAAGTAAACTGTAGATACCTGCAACCTCCCACAGGAATCGACTAAAACTGGGACTTGAAACCAAAACCTTAAGATATTACACTCCTTAGGTTGCTAACTGAGTTACCCATACAAGTAAAACTTAAATATTCAATGTTAAAAAAATGGGTACAATTAGAAAAATCAAACTTCTGTAAAATAAAAGGGTAAAAGTTATCTATATAAAGGAAAAAAGGAAAGAGAGGGGGGTACAATTAGAAAATATGAGAGACCAAAGAAAAAATTAGTAGGGCTAAATTTAGAATATTAGAATATATGTAAGGTAAAAAATAAAAAATAAAAAAATTAAATGGGTGAGGAGGGTTGGGTGCCCCCTCTGGCACCCCCTAGATCCGCCCCTTTTCACATACCCCTCACACAATCTTCTGGTTTTTGTCATTCTACTTCTCTTGATGGTAAAATGTTAAATCAAATTCGAACCTATAGTTTGTGAAGATTATGGTATAATATTTTTGAAATTGCAAAAATATTGTAGCCAATAAATTTATGGTTTGAAGACGGCCGCCAAGTTTACCATGAATTGTATTTTGTTCAACTCCCATATTCGAACGTTTTATGTGAAAATTTTAACCCACAAACAGTGTATAAACACCCTAGAATTCAAAAATCCCAACGGTAGTTGCCTTGGCCTAACTTGTGAGTTGTGACTTCAAAAGCAGTTGAGGTTAGAAAAAAAGAACAAAAAGATAATAGTCCCAAGTGAGAATCCAGTAGCTCAACTCGAATCAGCCTTAAAAGTACACTACATATATAACCATAAAACCTTGCAGTGGCTATGGATTGTTGGGTGCAACGGTGAAAATCTTGGAGTATCAAGTTCGAATGTGGTTTTAAGTCCTGAGGGTAGCCCCTTTGTGCGAAAAATTCTAAAGGTACCTTAGAGGCTTATAACCTTATTAAAAGCTTAATAGAACAGTGACAGCTTTTTTTTTTTTTTTTTTTTTTTTTTTCTTTTCCTAATAATTAAAACCAAGAAAACCCTAGAATTTTGACTAAAACACAAAAAATAAAAAAAAAAATTGGAAGGAAAAAAAAAAAACACAAATCAAGAACATCAAATTGGATACATCGATCAAAGATATTCAATTTGTGGAAATGTAAACAACTTTTTTGTTAAGGCAGGCTGTTACCCTTTGAGAGCTAGGCGAAAGTGCGTGCATGTTAGCTAGTAAGTTGGGGACTCGGGTTAAAAAGGCAAAAAAAGGAAAAAAGAAGAGCTGGAGGGTAGGAATTATAGATTGGTCTAATTAGGGGCAAAAAATCACATATCAATACAACTTCCTAGTAGATGACTACGAACTTAACTAAGAATGGCTATTAATTTGAATTGATATGTAATTCTTTGTAAAGAAGATGATGAAGAGGACGAGAGAAGAGGGAACTGACCATGATGATATGTTAACTTGAATTCCGGCATGCTTCTGTAAAGGTGATCACCCACTTCTGGGGTAGATTTAGATTTTCCCGCTCCCATCTTTCGATCTCTCTCTCTCTCTCTCTCTCTCTCTCTATATATATATATATATATGTATATATATGCGTGCGCTTGTTTTGTTAATGATATATGCGTGTCATTGTGGGGAGTGGGAGCACTCAGAATTTATAGATATAGCTAGATGGTTTAGCAGCTAGCTTCAGAATTGGAAGCTTAGATTGGAGAATCAGTTACAGGAGAAACACTATTATTGACTCAAGAAATGGCTCAATTCCCATGGAAGACATACAACACTAGGGAATCACTTTATATATATTAATGGGCATAGCATCCATTCCTATCACATTGTCAAGACGTGTGAGCTGATCTTGGTAAGGAATCAAATAAAGATATTGAAAATGTTTCAAACATTGGACTAGGAATAGTAAATATATCCGAATAACAATCTGATCATCAAAAAAACAAAAAAACATTGCATGGTTTTATGTTTGTGTTGGTTTGGACTTAATATGATGCGAGTATGTGACCAAGGCATGAACCCAGTTTAGCCACTAGAAAGCAAAGATGAGGAAAATGAAAATTTTTCATATATGAGTTACCTTAGTTCGCTTTTGGGTTAAAAAATTAAGGATAATACTTGGCTCCTCATAGTGGAGGAGTAACTCCTCCTCCCTTCAACTCATATTATGTAACGTATCATAGTTAATTTTTAAAAATATGAATACATGGATATAGACATATGGATATGTGAATACAAATATATGGACACATATTTATATTCATTTGAATACATAAACATATATACATGGATATATATATGCATGTCTATAATAACAAAATATAAAGATACATGTATACAATCAATTCTCATTTGTTATGTTAGACATGTGGCCTAATATGAGTGGGAGGGAGGATGAGTTGCTCCTCTAATGTGAGGAGCCAAGTACTATCCAAAAAGTAATAATCGATCCCTACTTGATTCGGTCCTGGGTGGAGAGGCCTTGAGTAAATCGACCTGATTCGAGAAACACATCTTACATATACAAATACATATAACCTTGACTATAGATTATAATATCTTTTGTTTCGATTTCAATCTTCATTTTTCTATTTTTTTCTATATATTAAAAAGTATTTATTATCTGTAAAAAAAAGTTAGAAATTTATATCTATTGTTGATTTTCTTACATAGATATTTTTTTGTTATTGTAAAATTTTGTGTTTCGTCGTAATATAAAAAGATTGTGACAATATTCTCTTCAAACTGAACCAAACAGAATTTTGCATGGGTTGGATTGGTTTAGTTCCACTAGTGACCTGAACCGAACCAAGTTACACCCCCTCGTGTTATTGAATAAAACCAGTCTTGAATCTTGTAAGGCCGCAGCCAAATTAATGTGCAAGTGAGGGATTGAAACTTTTTGGGTCTTTTCTTCTTTTCAATTATTTTATTTTATTTTATTTTTTGCTGGTTGATCATGATCAGTATTGAATGCAAATATGCAAAGCCAAAACAATGTTAAAAATTAAGAATTCAAGGCCAATGATCAATGGGTATAATAGCATATCTCATCCCATTAGAGGTGTGGGATTTGTGCGGAGGTCTTAATTTCGACTTTGATTGTGTGTGTTCTAGTTCCTCTTATTTGGTGAAAAAAAAAAAAAAAAAAACAAAAAAAAGAAGAAGAAGATAAGAATTCAAGGATGTTGGTGCTACTCTTGGAGGTGAGAATGGGAAAGCCTTTGCTGTCCGAAGTTTAAACCATTTGTTGGAAGATAATGTGACGTGTAAGTGGACATGTGTTGTGACATGATGCATTGGTGGCATATTTTGTGGACTGATTACATGTATTTATTTTATCGACCGTTGAGTTTTAACTTTTACTAGTATGATATATGGGTGTCCGTTGTTAACCGTTAGACTTTTATTTCATGTTTAAGTTATTATAAAAATTATTATGACATTTATTTTGGGCAATTGGGCCTTTGAAGAAGGGTATCGCTTGCTTCTGCAGTATTGTGAACAAATTAAACGGACAAACCCAGGAAGTATTGAATCTGTTTATGGAAACCCAAGGGATAACTGCTTCCAGCGTCTCTTTGTTTCATTTCAGGCATCAATCTATGGTTTTCTGAATGCTTGTCGGCCGCTTCTTGGGCTTGATAGGACATTTTTGAAAAGCAAGTACCTCGGTACTCTACTCTTTGCCACCGGTATTGACGGAGATGGTGCTCTGTTTCCATTGGCATTTGGCGTTGTTGATGGGGAAAACGATGATAATTGGATGTGCTTTCTATCTGAACTCCATAATCTGCTCGAGGTTAATACAGAGAACATACCGAGGCTCATAATTTTGTCAGATAGACAGAAGGGTATTGTAGATGGAGTGGAAGCAAATTTCCCGACTGCTTTTCATGGGTTTTGCAGGCGCCACTTGAGTGATAGCTTTCGTAAGGAGTTCAGTAACACAATGCTTGTCAATCTTTTATGGGAGGCTGCTCATGCGCTCACAGTAATTGAATTTGAAGCTAAAATCCTGGAGATTGAAGAGATATCACAAGATGCTGCATATTGGATTCGACGAATTCCACCTCGTTTGCGGGCTACAGCTTATTTTGAGGGGACACGGTGTAGAAGGGGAGATTCTGGATTCAATATAATAATACAAGAAAGTAAAGGAAAGTACAAGGAAAGGTCGGCACGTGAGGAAAACTACAGGGAAACACGTGAGAAACGAGTTGTTCGCGAGGAGAGTGAGAAACGAGTGTGGGAGCGCCGTTCTGGGAACAGGATGACTGAGAATCTATGAGACTTTAGCAAGGCATTACCTATGTTACTGTATACCTTACCTTGTACTGTATAGCGTAGTTTTCCTCCTGTATTGTACAGCTATACCTAGGATTATTCCTAGCCTAAACTCTATATATAGGTCCCTCATGTACATGAAAGAGACACATTCAATATAAGGGTTTTACCCTCATTTTTCCCTTTCTCCCTTTCTGTGTTCAACTGCAATATGGTATCAGAGCGAGGTTCCTTCTTCCACAGCCGCTGTTCATCGCGCCGCTGATCACCGCCCACTGCCTTCCATTTCCGGCGAAGACAACCAACGCCATCGTCGTCCTCCACCTAAAACATCTCTGTCCACACAGTTGAAAGCCTTCCACAAACCTCCATCGTCGTCCTCCACCTAAAACATCTCTGTCCACACAGTTGAAAGCCTTCCGCAAACCTCCACCTCCTAAAACACCTCCAAAAACCTTTGCCTCACCACGACACACAGAACGGCGAAAGCCGCGTCTCCAGAAACATCCGCACGCGCCCTCACGCGCCGCCTGAAGAAGCGCGAGTGAGATCTACTCGCACTGTAGATCTCACGCGCCTACACGCGCCGGCGAAGATTCTCCACTCCGGCGACCCTCCGTCAGCATTTGCCGCCTAAAACACGGCCAACAACCTTCGCCTCACCGCGATCTGCCGAACGGTGAAAACCACATCACCAGAGACCTCCACACGCGCTCTCACGCGCCACCTGAAGAAGCGCGAGTGAGATCTACTCGCACTGTAGATCTCACGCGCCTTCACGCGCCGGAGAAGATTCCCACTCCGTCATCGCCACGTCAGCACCTAGTCAGCGCCCAGTCAGCTCCGCGCCAGCGCCGCGCCAGCGCCACGTCAGCGCCACGTCAGCACACTGCCACGTCAGCACACTGCCACGTCAGCACTGCCACGTCATCTGCCACGTCAGCACTGCCACGTCAGCACACTGCCACGTCAGTACTGCCACATCATCTGCCACGTCAGCACTGCAACTGCCACGTCAGCACTGCAACTGCCACGTCAGCACTGCTGTGTAGCGCTGCCACGTCAGCCCTACTGCATCCGTTTGCTGTTTTTCCTTCATTTTCTCCATTTCTGGGCTATTTTCAGCAAACAGACGGTCATTCTTAAGTATTTTCAGCCCTCTGATCTCATTTTTGAGCTCCTTTTTGGCTAATTCTGCTCCCAGTGTGCAGTTATGAGTAACCCAGAGCTTGCTATCAACATCCCTCTGGTCTTAAATGGTCAGAATTATGTTCTCTGGGCTCAAGCCATGTCTGGCTACCTTCGTGGTCACAAATTCTGGCGAATTGTCACTGGTGATATCACTGAACCAAAGAAAGGGACAGAAGAACTTGAAGAAAAATTTGTGGATCGTCTTGAAGAGTGGGACAGTAAGAATCAGAAGATTATCTCTGCTTTTCGCAGTACCTCTATTCCATCCATTGGTATGCAGTTTGGCCGTTTTGAAACCGCCAAAGCTGCTTGGGATTTTCTTGCTGACCGCTACACCACTGCTGGTCTCTCTCATCAGTATCAACTTTTAGATCAACTTCACCGCATGCATCAAGAACCTGGAGAAGCAATCGACAGTTTCCACTCCCGCATGCAGGCCTTTTGGGATCAATTGGCCGCTTCAGAACCTACTTGGACCTGTTCTCAGGATGCGGCGAAGTTTCTCAATTACCGAAATCAGCAGCGTCTAATTCATTTTCTGATGGCCTTGGATGATGTATTCGAACCTACACGTGCCATTCTGCTTCATCGCACTCCATTACCGACCTTGGAAAGTGCTGTTTCTGAACTTGTTGCATATGAAACTCGACGCTGCACTCGCCTTCCTCCTTCTACTGAATCTGCTCTTGCAACTCCCTTCTCAGCACCGGCCCACACTGCTATGGCTACTCCTCCCTCTGGGCGTCCATCTCTATCAGGGTGCAAGTTTTGTCATGCGCCGAATCATACCTTGCTTCACTGTCCTATTCGAGTCTGCAAGCACTGTCACAAGCGCGGTCCAGGTCATTTCTTGAATGACTGTCCACGCAATCCAAACCCACAACCTCGACATGATCATTCCAGAGGAAATTCATCCAGGTCTAACAGGTTCAAGCCTCACCATCGTTCCACTACTGCTGCTGCTACTGCTGCTGCTACTGAGGACATTTCTCCACCTACCTCTCCCACATCATCTCTCTCTAATGCCGATCTCACTGCTCTTCTCAAACAGGTCCTCTCTACTTCTGGTAACCCTCCTCCTACTGCTCTCTCTGCTACACCAGGTACTTCCTCTTGGTATTTTGACTCCGCCTGTTGTAATCATATGACCTCTAATCACTCTTTTTTCACTACTCAAGTTCATACCTCCCATCTTCCTACTATTCATACTGCTGATGGCTCTCACATGCATGTTAATCACATTGGACAAGTCTCTAACTCAAAAGTGACTCTCCCTGATACTTATTTCATTCCTCAACTCACTTTAAATCTTATTTCTGTGGGCCAACTTTGTGAACTTGGTCTTAATGTTATCTTTTCTTCTACTGGTTGTATTGTACAGGATCCAAAGACGGGACAGACACTTGGGACCGGCCGTAAAGTTGGACGTTTATTTGAACTGGTCAACTTCCACACTCCATCCCACATTACCTCTCCCGCTCACTTCGCTGCTGCCTCAACTCCTCTCTCTTTAACTCTTTGGCATGCTCGCTTAGGACATGTTTCTTTCAGTCGTTTACAAAAATTGGCTTCTAGTGGTATTTTGGGCCCTGTAATAAATAAACATGATGATTGTTTACCCTGTCAGCTCGGTAAACAACCTGCTTTACCTTTTTCAAATAGTGATTCTGTTTCTGATGCTCCATTTGATTTAGTTCATTCTGATATTTGGGGTCCCTCTCCTACCACCACCATGGGTGGATCCAAGTATTTTGTTATCTTCATTGATGATTATTCTCGCTTTACTTGGATTTTTCTTATGCAGCATCGCTCTGAACTAAAACAGATTTACTATAACTTTGCCCGCATGATTACCACTCAGTTTTCGCGTCCTATTAAAATCTTTCGTGCAGATAATGCTATGGAGTACCGCGACACTGACTTCCTCCAATTTCTTCAACAACAAGGCACCCTTCCTCATCGTTCTTGCCCAGGTACCTCTCAGCAAAATGGTCGTGCCGAACGCAAACATCGTCACATTTTGGACACTGTTCGTTCTCTTCTTCTCTCATCCTCCTGTCCTGAGCATTTTTGGGGAGAAGCTGCTCTCACCGCCGTTTACACCATCAACCACATTCCCTCTCCTATCATTAATCATCAATCTCCCCATGAACGGCTTTATGGTACACCTCCTAACTACAGTACTCTCCGTGTTTTTGGCTGTGCCTGTTTTGTGTTACTTCAACCACATGAACGTACCAAGCTTCAACCTCGTGCCCGTCTCTGCTGCTTCTTGGGTTATGGGATAGAACACAAAGGCTATAGGTGTTGGGATCCTATTTCCAAACGTCTTCGTATTTCCCGTCATGTGGTCTTTTGGGAACACAAACTGTTCTCCTCTCTCTCCAAATTTCATCTCCCTCCCTCATCTACCCTTTCTCTATTCACTAACCCCTCTATTTCCTTATTTTCTGATGATGTTGACACAGGATCAGACACACCAACTACGGCCCCTCCTGAAGTGCCCGTCCCGCCTGACGATCCTGACGATCCCGTTCCCACTCCTCCGCCATCTCTTCGCCGTTCTACTCGGGTAAGAGAATTGCCAGCCCATCTTCGCGACTTTCATTGTTTCTCCACTATTCTTTCTCAACATGAGCCTCAATCTTATCGCGAGGCTTGTACTAACCCTCTTTGGCAGCAAGCAATGAATGATGAATTACAGGCTTTACACAAAACTCATACTTGGGACTTGGTTGATCTTCCCTTGGGCAAACATGCCATTGGATGTAAATGGGTTTACAAGATCAAGACTCGCTCTGATGGAGTTATTGAACGCTATAAGGCTCGCCTCGTTGCCAAAGGCTTTACTCAGGAGTATGGGATTGACTATGAAGAGACCTTTGCTCCTGTCGCTCGTCTTACTTCTGTCCGGAGTCTCCTAGCTGTGGCCGCTGTCCGCCAATGGGGATTATTTCAGATGGATGTTAAGAATGCATTTCTTAACGGAGATCTTCATGAAGAAGTCTACATGCAACCACCTCCTGGGTATGATCATTTGCCTAACCAGGTCTGTCACCTCCGTCGCGCTTTGTATGGACTCAAGCAAGCTCCTCGGGCCTGGTTTGCCAAATTCAGTTCTGTTATTGGAGATTTCGGCTTTACATCTAGTCCCTATGACTCTGCTCTTTTTGTTCGTCAGACTGATCATGGCACCATTCTTTTGCTTCTCTATGTTGATGATATGATTATCACTGGTGATGATTCTACTGGCATTTCTACTCTGAAACAGTTTCTTAGCCAGCACTTTGAGATGAAGGATCTTGGTTCCCTTAGCTATTTTTTGGGTCTTGAGATTTCTTCTGATTCTCGGGGATACTATCTTTCTCAGGCCAAGTATGTTTCTGATCTCCTCACCCGTGCTGGTCTTACGGATAGCAAGACTGCTTCAACTCCTCTCGAGCCTAATGTCCGCCTCACTCCTCTAGATGGTACACCTCTCCATGATGCTACCTTGTACCGACAGTTGGTTGGCAGCCTTGTTTATCTCACTGTTACTCGGCCCGATCTTGCCTATGCAGTACATCTTGTCAGTCAGTTTATGTCTGCTCCTCGCTCTTCTCATTATGCAGCTGTTCTCCGGATCCTTCGATATATTAAAGGTACCCTTTATCATGGTCTTCATTTTTCTGCCGCCTCTTCCCTTGACTTGCGTGCCTACTCCGACGCTGATTGGGCCGGTGATCCGACTGACCGACGTTCTACCACTGGCTACTGTTTCTTTCTTGGCACCTCCCTTATTTCCTGGCGTAGCAAGAAGCAAACCGTCACCGCCCGCTCCAGCACTGAGGCTGAATATCGTGCTCTCGCCGATACTACCCAAGAACTTCTTTGGCTTCGTTGGCTTCTTACTACTATGGGGGTTCCTCTTCCGACAGCTACTGTTCTTTACTGTGACAATCGTAGTGCTCTTCAGATTGCTCATAATGATGTATTCCATGAACGCACTAAACATATCGAAATTGATTGTCATTTCATTCGTCAGCACATTACCAGTGGCACTGTGCGTCTCCTCTCCGTCTCTTCCACAGATCAGCCTGCAGACATCTTCACCAAAGCTCATCCCCCAGGACGCCATCTCAATTTAGTTTCCAAACTCAAGTTGGTCTCTACAAACCCTACTTGAGTTTGAGGGGGGGTGTTACTGTATACCTTACCTTGTACTGTATAGCGTAGTTTTCCTCCTGTATTGTACAGCTATACCTAGGATTATTCCTAGCCTAAACTCTATATATAGGTCCCTCATGTACATGAAAGAGACACATTCAATATAAGGGTTTTACCCTCATTTTTCCCTTTCTCCCTTTCTGTGTTCAACTGCAATAACCTATAAGGGACTTCCTCATAAACCAGAAGAATCTCTTCTTTGGTTATCTCTTCTGATGTTAAGTTCTTTTCTTCTCTTTTATCTTTTCTATCTTATTCCTCTCTCCTCTTATCTCCTCTATTCTCTCTCTTTTTTGCCAATCCTTTGCCTTAGGGCTTGGGTCTCATTTTATAGTGAGCTCGAGATGTGACTATTCAGTAAATAGAGATGATGTGACCATTCAAGAGATCTTCTTGAATGACCTTTCAAGAGCATTTAATGCTCTTCCGAGGCAGGTGGAATTACCAGGCTTACGGACCTCCTCAGGATTTGCGAGCCCATCCCTTGTCACGTCATCTATACTTGGATTTGGATCTCGAAGGTCCTTAGGTAAGGTTACCTCTGATACTATCAGTATGTCTGACCAACTTTCTTACTAACTTGTGTCAGTCATTAAATGCCCGCTAATTTGTCTCATATGGGCCCGAGGTATCATAAAGGAGACGACCCTCCGAGTCATCCTCGACTCATCCTTCCTATGATCCTCGACCCTCCCAAACCTCGGACCACCCCGGCCTTTCGTCCTCGACACCCTTTTTGCCTCTCATACCCTCGGAACATCTCCGCTTTCCCCAAGCGTGCTTTTTCCCCTCATGGCTCTCGGACTTCGCGGATGAAACACCATGCTAGTCGCGTGTTGTGTCTGTTACCGCTCGAGCGTGTCCAGGTGGGTCCTTATTTCTTGTCTTCAGATGACTCTTTTCTCTTGACACGTGTCATAGAATTCTCATATGCCTACACACGGTTTGAGCACTTCACAGCTAACATTGTTGAATCATTAAATACTTGGATTCTAGAAGCCTCTGGGCTTCCAATAATCCAGATGATGGAATGCATTAGGAGGCAACTAATGACTTGGTTCAACGAACGCCGAGAGACAAGTATGCAGTGGACATCAATTCTTGTGCCTTCTGCTGAGAGCCGTGTTGCTGAGGCTCTTGAGCGTGCACGCACTTATCAGGTGCTTCGTGCCAATGAAGCTGAATTTGAAGTTATATCTCATGAAGGAACAAATATTGTGGATATTCGTAATCGTTGCTGTCTTTGTCGGGGCTGGCAGCTCTATGGTTTACCCTGTGCACATGCTGTGGCAGCACTTCTCTTGCAGGCAGAATGTTCATCGATATACTGAGAGCTGTTTCACTGTTGCAACTTATCGCGCGAAAGACATACTCGCAAACTATACATCCAATTCCAGATAAATCTCTATGGACGGAGTTATCTGAGGGAGATCCAAATGCAAGCAATGCTGTTGACATTATAATTAACCCACCAAAATCACTCCGGTCGCCTGGACGACCAAGAAAGAAGCGAGTCCGAGCAGAAGACCGTGGCCGCATGAAGCGAGTTGTGCATCGTAGCCGGTGTAATCAGACAGGTCATTTTAGGACAACATGTGCGGCACCCATCTAAGTCTTGCACTGTTGAAAATTGGTTTGCTGTATCAAACTTGGGTATCTCCCTGTCCCCGTGCAAAGAATAATTTAGGTTCTGTTTATTGTTTATGGAAGTTTCTTCTAGTTGATATTAGATTTGCAGGGCAATGTTATATTTCTTTTCCTTGACATTAATATAATGTAAGGATTCATCTCAATAATATAATGTTTTGGAAACATTGCAGTCATGGTTTAGTTTTCCCTTTTTCTCCATTTTAATTTGATGGGTTTCATTATGTTTTGGAAAGGTGAGCTCAATCTACCAGGCTTTGCCCATCTTCATGGGCTTGTCAATGTGAAGTTGGGTTGAGGCTTGGCTGCTTGGGCTCGATTCGCTACATTAAGATGTTCCCGGCTTGGGTTGGATTTTTTCTAAGTTCACTTGGGGCCTTTATTGGTATCCCAAGACTTATTTATTATCCCCGTATTTTAAATTTTTCAAAGTTTTACGTAAAAAAACATAAAATAATTTTATGAAAAGTGACTGCTTTGTCTACTAGAAAACATTATTTTGAACAACTTTTTAAAAGAAAATTGTTCTAAAATTTATAGTTTAAGTAGACTTTTTAGTTATTTACAGTTTTCATTTCATTTTTACATAAACAAATCTTCTCTTTTGTTTATTTGGACCAAAACAAAAAAAAAAAAAAAAAAAAAAAAAACTTCTCTTTGCTGGGATCTTGTCAATGCTTTGTGACATCTTCTGTTGTTTATTTAGAATTTTTCTTTTTTTTTTTGGTAACTAGTGCCAATTGTATGTGTTGACCATAGGTTCCATTGGCTTAGGCCCCACTGGGCCAGAGCTTGAAGTTCATTATAGCGATACACATTCAGATTAATTTTTTTGTTACTAATTAACGTTCCCACTACTTGCATCTATATTTTTTTCTCTGGTTCAAAGGAGAGCCCCCAGTGGGCCGTTAGGCTACACAACGAGGATTACTCATTCCCCCTTCTCATAACTCCTTCCCCAACGAACATAAATATCAAATGAACTCCCATGTGCTTAAACTCAAGATATCACTCCAACAATTTAAGAGTACAAACCTGTTTAAAAATCAAACATGAAGACTTGAAGTTCATTATAGCGATACAAGGACTCGAAGTCTTGAGCTTGGAACCTTCCCTCACATAAATTTTTCTTTTTTTTTTTTTTTTGGGAGGAGGAAGTGCTACTAGGCCGTTAGGGTAGAAGGCCGACGGTGAAACCTTGTGATTAATTGCCTACTTACAGCTTTACCAGTTTTGCAAAATGTCGCAAAGTGCTCGGAATTGTTATTCACAGGGTCATAATTGCCAAAGCCAACTATGAGGAGGTGGTTGGCGGTATCAACAACTTCACTGGGTGGCTTGGCTGGGTAAGGAGGCGCTGGATTGGGTGCAAAAAGAACACGTTTTTCATACGCCATGATGCACAGTAGCTCACCGCAAAGGAAACATTCGAGGCAGGTTTTCACAGTTCCCCCGTGGATGTCTGGATTGTACCCACATTTTTGGCATGTTGTTGAAGATTTAGCACCAGCTTTCATGTTTCCGGGTGGACCTAGGAGGTGAATAACCATATTCTCGCCCACAAATATTCCTGGCATTAAGATTAAAAAAAACATATATAAATAAAATCAAAATCGTATGTCATGATGTATATGTCATTATATATGGTTGGACTTTGATTTTACAATGCAAACTATATGGAAAGTTGTCAAGATTAAAGAGGTTTTTTTTTTTTTTTTTTTTTCGCTTCAACATATGATTAGGGGTAAATCAAGGCTTACTCTTGACAAGGTTTCGGTGTATACTATTATCCCAACGAACCATGTGAAATGCCCCATATTATACACATAGGCACATACACGTTAAAAAGGTTTCTTAAGCGTCACAAATTGTGTGGCACATAAAAGAGTAACTTGAATAACCAAAATTAGGTATGTAAAGGAGTTTCAGAGCTTACACCAATGGCATGAATGGCTAGTCCATATGTGAGTCACTATGGGACTAAGGGCTATTTGAATGGGCAATTTGCCTTAATTCACACTTGATTTTGGAGGTTCAGTCAAAATATGGATGCGTCAAAATTACCAGAATGCTAGCGCTATGTTTGGATAAGGAATTTTGATGTGGAATTTGCTTTTGAGATGGAATTTGAAAATTTTTTGTAAGGATGAGATGGACAAAATCCTTATAAAAATTTTACAAATTCCATCTCAAAAGCAAATTCCACCTAAAAATTCCTTATCCAAACATAGTATAGCTGAATTTTAACAATATGCATTTTTATTTTTTTTGGTTTGTTTATTTGTCCTAATTATTTAATCAGACTTTGTCCAAAATTTCAGTCAAATAATCAAATGGCCAGTTTTCTGAATATCTTCTTCCAACGTATAATTAATAGCAAAATATTTCTACACTAGGAAAGAAAAAAAAAGGGAGGAATGATTTATTTATTTATTTATTTTAATAACGAGAAAACCCTAGACAAATCCTAAGCCCATATAAGACTCCACATATGGGTTGTGGAGTTTTATATGGGCCCATATGTGGAGTCTTATATGGGCACCTATTATGCACAACGTACACTAACTTGTGCCTTTTTACTTTTCTCAAATATAATAGGGTTCTATTAACAAATCAGCCAATGGTATTGTAACCCACTGGCATTTGTTTCTATTCTATTGGGTCAAGTTTTGAGTTTAAGATAAGATTAACGATTTCATGAGAACGGGCGAAGGGATGTACACATTTGTTTGTCCCTTATAAAAAAAGAAAAAAAAAAGAAAAAAAACAAAGAAAAAGAGAAAAAAAGCAAAAATGAAGAACTACCTCCAACGTACTATCCATGAGTTTATTGATTTCAAAGTTTAGGTTGATGGTACTCTGATCAATAGATTGGTTTGGAATCAATTGAAGTCGACACTGATACAAGAACACCTCCCCAACACACCCACCCACCCACCCACCCCTCCTCACACACAATGGCGGAGCTAGGAATTAAGTCTAGCGGGTTGACTTAAAAAAAAAAAAAAAAAAAAATCCCTCGTAATAGACAATTACAAGAATAAAGAATTTTTTTTTGAACTAAATAATCAAAACAACAACAAAATTTTTCTTATTTTTTTTATGACATGTAACCTCAATGGCTCGACTCCACCTGCTAGACCGTTTGTAGAATTGAGGTAAATCGTAGATACCAGCAACCTCTCACAGGAATAGACTAAAATTGGGATTTGAAACCAAGACCTTAAGATAGTACACTCCTAAGGTTACTAATTGAGCTACCCATACAAGTAAAACTTAAATATTCAGCATTAAAAAAATGGGTACAATTAGAAAATCAAACTTTTGTGAAATAAAAGGGGTAAAAGTTATCTATATAAAGGGAAAAAGGAAAGAGAGGGGGGGTACAATTAGAAAATATGAGGGACCAAAGAAAAAATTAGTAGGGCTAAATTTAGAATATTAGAATATATGCAAGGTAAAAAAAAAAAAAAATTAAATGGGTGAGGAGGGTTGGGTGCCCCCTTTGGCACCCCCTAGATCCGCCCGTTTTCACACACCCCTCACACAATCTTCTGGTTTTTGTCATTCTACTTCTCTTGATGGTAAAATGTTCAGTCAAACTGGCAACTATAGTTTGTGAAGATTATGGTATAATATTTTTGAAATTGCAAAAATATTGTAGCTAATAAATTTATGGTTTGAAAACGCCCGCCAAGTTTACCATGAATTCTATTTTGTTCAACTCCCATATTCAAACTTTTTATGTGAAAATTTAACCCATAAACAGTGTATAAGCACCCTAAAATTCAAAAATCCCAACCACAGTTGCCTTGATCCAACTTGTGAGCTGTGACCACTATTGAAAGGGTGATATGAGTTCAAAAGCAGTTGAGGTCAGGAAAAAAGAACAAAAAGAGAATAGTCCTAACTCCTAATTAAGTGAGAATCCAGTAACTCAGCTCGAATCAGCCTTAAAAATACACTATATATATATAACCATAAAACCTTGCAGTGGCTATATATTGTTGGGTGCAACGGTGAAAATCTTGGAGTATCAAGTTCGAATGTGGTTTTAAGTCCTGCGGGTAGCCCCTTTGTGCAAAAAATTCTAAAGGTACGTGAGGCTTATAGCCTTATTAAAAGCTTAATAGAATAGTGACAGCTTTTTTTTTTTTTTTTTTCCCTAATAATTAAACCAAGAAAACCCTAGAATTTTGACTAAAACACAAAAAATTAAAAAAAAATTAAAAAAAATTGGAAGGAAAAATAAAAACACAAATCAAGAGCATCAAATTGGATACATGGATCAACGAGATTCAATTTGTGGAAATGTAAACAACTTTTTTGTTAAGGCAGGCTGTTACCCTTTGAGAGCTAGGCAAAAGTGCGTGCACATGTCAGCTAGTAAGCTGGGGACTTGGGTTAAAAAGGCAAAAAAATGAGCTTTTGGGGGGGGGGGGGAGGAATTATAGATTGGTCTAATTATGGGTAAAAAATCACATATCAATACAAATAACTACTAATTTCATAGTAGATGACTACGAACTTAACTAAGAATGACTATTAGTTTGAATTGATATGTAATTATTTATAAAGAAGATGATGAAGAGGACGAGAGAAGAGGGACCTGACCATGATGATATGTTAACTTGAATGCCGACATGCTTCTGTAAAGGTGAGCACCCGCTTCTGGGGTATAAGGCCTTGTGCCTAATTGCATACATACAGCATTACCAGTTTTGCAAAATGTTGCAAAGTGCTTGCAATTGTTTTTCACAAGGTCATAATTGCCAAAGCCAAGTAGGAGGAGGCGGTTGGCGGTATCAACAACTTCAGCGGGAGGTTTGGCAGGGAAAGGAGGCGGTGGATTGGGTTGAAAAAGAACACGTTTTGCATAGACCATGATGTACAGTCGCTCACCCAAAAGGAAACACTAGAGGCAGGTTTTCACAATTCCCCCGTGGATGTCTGGATTGTACCCACATTTTTGGCATGGTGTTGAAGATTTATCACCAGATTTAGCTTTCTTGTTTTTGGGTGGACCTTGGAAGTGAATAACCATATTCTCACCCACAAATATTCCTGGCATTGAGATTAAAAACAACATAAATAAATAAAATCAAAATCGTATGTCATGATATGTCATTATATATGGTTGGACTTTGATTTTACAATGCAAACTATATGGAAAGTTGTCAAGATTAAAGAGGGTACGGTTTTTTTCTTTCCCTCAATATATGATCAGGGGTAAATCAAGTCTTACTCTTGACAAGGTTTCGGTGCATACTATTCTCCCAACGAGTCATGTGAAATGCCCCATATTATACACACAGGCACAAACACGTTAAAAAGGTTTCTTAAGCATCACAAATTGTGGCACGTAAAAAAGTGACTTGAATAACCAAAATTAGGTATGTAAAGGAGTTTCAGAGCTTACACAAATGGCATGAATGGCCAGTCCGGATGCGAGTCACTATGGGGCTAAGGGCTATTTGAATGGGCAATTTTCCTTAATTCACACCTGATTTTGGAGGTTCAGTTGGAATATGGATGCATCAAAATTACCAAAATGTTGGCTGAATTTTGACAATTTGCTTTTTTATTTTTTTTTTGGTTTGTTCATTTGTCCTAATTATTTAATCAGACTTTGTTCAAAATTTCAGTAAAATAATCAAATGGCCAGTTTTCTGAATATCTTCTTCCAACGTATAACTAATAGCTAAATATTTCTGCACTAGGAAAAGAAAAAAAGGGGCGAGTGATTGATTTTTTTTTTTTTTTTTTTGTTAATAACAAGAAAACCCTGGACAAACCCAAGCCCATATAAGACTCCACATATGCACCACGTCCAGTACCATATGCCCTACTGTGGGTCTTGGTGTTGTTGTGCTATTTTTGTTGGGTGCAGCTGCTGTTTTATGGTTCTTCTTTGGGATTTTTTGGTTTGCTGGCCATCCTTGGTTTTTTAGTTTGCTTATGCTTGGTGTTTGGCTTGCCAGAGCTTGTTGGGGGTGCTTCTTATGTTATGGTTGGTGGTTTTGGCCTTGATCGGGTGGAGCTCTATTGTTGTCTGGCCTTTCGAGTGCTTTTTGCTTGTCTTAGTAGTTTTTGTCTTTGGGTGTTTTCTTTTGTATGTTTGTGTGGGGCTGTGTTTGTGTGGGGCTGTGTTTGTGTGGGGTATGGGGGTTTTTCTTGGTGTACGGGCAGTGTTTCCATCTTAATAAAATTAATTTTATTGGATAAAAAAAAAAACATATGCCTTTTTACTTTTCTCAAATAATAGGATTCTATAATAAATCAGCCGATGCATGGTATTGTAATCCATTGGCATTTGTTTCTGTTTTGTTGGGGCAAGTTTTGAGTTTGAGATAAAATGAACAATTTCATGAGAATGGGTGAAGGGATGTACACATTTGTTTGTCCCTTATTGAAAAAAAGAAAAAAAAAAAGCAAAAATGAAGAACTACCTCCAACTATCCATGGGTTTATTGATTTCAAAGTTTAGGTTGATGGTACTCTGATCAATAGATTGGTTTGGAATCAATTGAACTGGAAACTGATACAAGAACGCCTCCCCAACACACCCACCCACCCCTCCCCCTCTCCTCACCGACAATGGTGGAGCTAGGAGTTAAGTAGCCTTTAGCAATGTGTTTTTTTTAATAAAAAAAAAAAAAAAAAAAAAAAATTCCCCCGTAATAGTTAATTACAAGAATAAGGAAAATTTTTTTGAACTAAATAATCAAAGAAACAACTAATTTTTTCATTTTTATTTTTTATATGATGTGTAAACCTCAATGGCTCGACTCCATCTACTAGACCGTTCGTAGAATTGAGGTAAACCTTAGATACCTACAACCTCCTGCAGTAATCAACTAAAACTGGGACTTGAAACCAAGACTTTAAGATATTACACTCCTAAGGCTGCTAATTGAGCTATCCATACAAGTAAAACTTAAATATTCAGTGTTAAAAAAATGGGTACAATTAGAAAAATCAAATTTTTTGTGAAATAAAAGGGGTTAAAGTTATCTATATAAAGGGAAAAAGGAAAGAGAAGGGGGTACAATTAGAAAATATAAGGGACCAAAGAAAAAATTAGTAGGGTTAAATTTAGAATATTAGAATATATGTAAGGTAACAAAAAAAATAAATAAATAAATAAATAAATGGGTGAGGAGGGTCGGGTGCCCCCTCTGGCACCCCCCCCTAGATCTGCCCCTGTTCACACACCCCTCACACAAGCTTCTGGTTTTTGTCATTCTACTTCTCTTGATGGTAAAATATTCAATCAAACTGGCAACTTTAGTTTGTGAAGATTATGGTATAATATATATTTTTGAAATTGCAAAAATATTGTAGCCAATAAATTTATGGTTTGAAGACGCCCGCCAAGTTTACCATGAATTCTATTTTGTTCAACTCCCATATTCAAACATTTTTTGTGAAAATTTTAACCCAAAAACAGTGTATAAACACCCTAGAATTCAAAAATCCCAACCGCAGTTGCCTTGGCCCAACTTGTGAGTTGTGATTTTAAAAGCAGTTGAGGTCGATCAGAAAAAAAAAAAACAAAAAGATAATAGTCCTAAGTGAGAATCAGTAGCTTAGCTCGAATCAGCCTTAAAAATACGCTATATATATATAACCATAAAACCTTGCAGTGGCTATATATTGTTGGGTGCAATGGTGAAAATCATGGAGTATCAAGTTCGAATGTGGTTTTAAGTCCTGAGGCTAGCCCCTTTGTGCAAAAAATTCTAAAGGTTCGTTAGAGGCTTATAGCCTTATTAAGCGCTTCATAGAATAGTG
This sequence comes from Liquidambar formosana, assembly GCA_039720395.1. NCBI lineage: Eukaryota > Viridiplantae > Streptophyta > Magnoliopsida > Saxifragales > Altingiaceae > Liquidambar > Liquidambar formosana. The sequence continues at coordinate 45,545,603 of CM077820.1, forward strand.
ACAGCTTTTTTCTTTTTCCTAATAATTAAACCAAGAAAACCCTAGAATTTTGACTAAAACACAAAAAATAAAAAAATAAAAAATGGAAGGAAAAATAAGAACACAAATCAAGAGCATCAAATTGGATACATCGATCAACGATATCCAATTTGTGGAAATGTAGACAACTTTTTTGTTAAGGCATGCTGTAACCCTTTGAGAGCTAGGCAAAAGTGCGTGCACATGTCAGCTAGTAAGTTGGGGACTTGGGTTAAAAAAGCAAAAAAAAAGTAAAAAGAAGAGCTGGGGGTGGTCTAATTACGGGCAAAAAATCACATATCAATACAAATAACTACTAACTTCATAGTAGATGACTACGAAATTAACTAAGAATGACTATTAATTTGAATTGATATGTAATTATTTGTAGAGAAGATGATGAAGAGGACGAGAGAAGAGGGAATTGACCATGATGATATGTTAACTTGAATGCCGGCATGCTTCTGTAAAGGTGATCACCCACTTCTGGGGTAGATTTAGAGTTTCTCTCTCTCTCCCTCTCTCTCTCTCTCTCTCTCTCTCTCTCTCTCTATATATATATATATATATATATAGATATATATTTGTGTGTGTGCGTTGTTTTGTTAATGATATGTACGTGTTGTAGTGGGAGTGGGAGCACTCAGAATTTATAGATATTGCTAGATGGTTTATCAGCTAGCTTCAGAATTGGAGGCTTAGATTGGAGAATCAGTCACAGGAGAAATCAATTATTATCTCAAGAAATGGCTCAATTCCCATGGAAGACATACAACGTAACACCAGGGAATCACTTTATATATATTAATGGGCATAGCATCCATTCCTATCACATTGTCAAGAACATTTTTTTTTTTTTTTGAATATTTGGTACGAAGGGCCATGGTAAGGAATCAAATAAAGATATTGAAAAATGTTTCAAACATTTGACTAGGAATAGTAAATATATCCGAATAACAATCTTATCATCAAATAATATCTTTTGTTCCGATTTCAATCCTTATTTTTCTAGTTTTTTCTACATATTAAAAAGTATTTCTTATCATAAAAAAAAGTTAGGCACCATTTGGTTGCACTTTTTAAAAGATCTTTTTTTAAGTAGAAAAAGTCATTTCTTCATTTCTTGCTTTTTGTTTTTAAGTAGAAACAATAAAAACAAAAGTGTGTTTGGTAAAATTGATTTCGCCTGTGATTTTTTGGATGTCATGGGAAACTTTACTGAATCATCGTTGTTCAAACGGAAGCGTAGGTTAGGCATAACCTCTCTCAATTGTGAATTTTTTGAGTTAAAGTCAAACTTATCCGAAAGATAAAAATGACTTTTAAAAGCAAATCTTAATTGCTTTTGTTTAAAATCCAATATTTTACTTTTTACTTTCTAAAAATCATTTTTAGTTTCTCTAACCAAACAGTGCTTTTTACTTTTACGACTTTTTACTTTCAAAAGCATAAAAGATCTTAAAATAAATGTAACCAAACGGTGCCTTAGATATTTTTTTGTTATTGTAAAATTTTGTGTTTTGTTGTAATATAAAAAAAATTGTGACAATATTCTTTTCAAACTGAACCAAACAGAATTTTGCATGGGTTGGATTGGTTTAGTTCCACTAGCGACCTAAACCGAACTGAGTTACACCCCCTCGTGTTATTGAATAAAACCAGTCTCAAACCCTATAAGGCCGCAGCCAAATGTGCAAGTGAGGGATTGAAACTCTAGGGTCTTTACTTCTTTTGACTTTTTGTTTTTTATTTGGTCGATCATTATCAGTATTGAATGCAAATATGCAAAGGTAAAGCAATGGAATGATTTAATTCAATTTCCATGGAAACTCAAAACACTCACCCCTTGAAATACCATCTTGGAAACTACAGAATTCTCATTTAAACTGATTGGTAATGTCTTATCCCAAAACCTGAACTGGGACAGCAAAAATATATATACGGAGTAAATATAAATAAATACCAAAATAATGAAAGAAAGTAATAAATAAAAAAAAAAATTCTGTATGAAGAAGAACAATAAAGGCAAGGGGCAAGCTATTGCCCCCACAAAATTTCCTAAGCACTCTCCACTTGTTTTAAACTTTCAAGGTTTTATGAAGAATATAAAATTTTTTTTACGAAAAGTAGCTCTGTTACCCATTAGAAAACATCATTTTGAATAATTTTATATAAGAAAATTTTCCAAAAATCTATCGTTTAAGTAGACTTTTTGGCATTTACAATTTTTGTTTCCTTTATACAGAATTTTTCATGAAAACTGATAAAAAAATCCACTTAAATGACAGATTTTTGGAAAATTTTCTTCTACAAAGTTGTTTAAAATGATGTTTTTAGTGAAAAATGTGGTCAGTTTTCATGAAAACCATAACCTTTATATATATATATATTTTTTTTATTTTATAAAATCTTGAAAAGTTTAAAATAAATAGTGGGTGCTTAGAAAATTTTGTGATAGCAATAGCCACCCCTAAATGCAAACCCTCACTAGAAAGCAATAGCAATCACACTAGCCAAAGCAGTAAGTATCGCAATCAAACTCGCTATCTTTGATTGCATAGACGCAGGCACTATCCTTGCCCATTTGGTTTTCTTGAGAATAGGTTTTCTCTTTTTTAGAAAAAGGATCCACAGAATATATTATTTATAGATACACAAATTCAAAAGAGATATATAGATTTCCCAGTCTAGTCTAGTTATGGATGTTCTGCATGGTTGGTTGAATGGTTAGGTTTTGGGCGTGCTTCCTAAAAATTATTGTTAATTATTTTTTTGTACCATCAACTTTAGAGGTAATCTCAATTTAGTCTACAAACTTGACATTAACTCAATTTTGAAATAATTTTTAACTTTATGTTTCAATGTGGGACAATGGGTGACAGACGATAACGGACAATAGGATTTTTACAGACCACTCACATGCCCTGTACATGCTGCTGAATCCCATGTAGCATCACCCCTTTGGGTTAATTACTTTTTTGTACCATCAACTTTGGGGGTAGTTTTAATTTATTCTATGAACTTGACATTGACTCAATTTTGGGACAATTTTTAATTTTAGTGTTTTAATGTGGGACGGGGGGGTGAAAGACAATAGGAATTATTTTAAAATTTTAAAAAATCCATAAAATTATTAAAATTTAGAAATTGAATTTAAAGAGAGATTTTTGGGAAATAATTGTTCAAATAATCATTTTCCTAATTTTTCATTTTTTTTTGATAAAAAAATGCATAAAATTCTTAAAATTTTGAAATAATTGTTCAAATAATCACTTCTCTTTTTGATATCTCGTTCATTTTTCAATGAAATGAGGTGATTTAAAAGCCGTGAACTAAATTGAGTCAATGTCAAATTCGTGGACTAAATTGAGACTATCCCGAAAATTGATGGTTCAAAAATGTAATTAACCCATCTTTCATAATCTTTCACGGGTATGATCTTGATCTTGTTTAAGAATCAACTAATTAAAGATATTGAAAATGGCTCTAGCTAACAATATTGGACTAGGAACCGGAGTACATATGTGGACTAATGGAATAGCAACTCGATCCATATGGAACATCTTAGAAGAAGAAGCATGGCTTATGCGACGCACAAGCCAAGGGTGTGAGCAGTACGTGTGACATTTTTTTGGGGGGTGCATAATACATGATTTATGTTAATTTGTATCTTCGGACTTTATTTGATTATGTCTGACATAGGCATGAACCCAGTTTAGCCACTAGACACAAAAGATGCGGAAAAATGAAAATTTTCATGAATTGCAGGTATATATAGAGCGCCCGCTGCTTTAACCGATTTAAAGTAGGCAGTAGAAATTAACCGGCCCAAAGGCTTGGAAATATAGATTAATTGTTTCCAATAAAAAATAAAAGAGAACACCGTACTCCTTCCATCCTTTTTGTTTGAGTTACTTTGATCCAACCAACATATTAAGGTAGTGTATTTAATTAATGTATCGCTATGTCACTCTTTTATTTATTTATTTATTTATTTTTTTTTTGAAGTTTTAAATTTTACCCTAACCTCCTACAAAAGAATGCTACTGGATATGATAACTGATGTAATAATTGTAATTTTATTTACTATAATAAATGGTATTTGGGGAAAATAATTTAATTATTTGTTTTGCCTTTTGGGATGAAGGGGGTATCGCATGCAAATATATATATATTTTTTTCGATCGGCGAAAGCATAATAACATTAATATTAAGAAGAATAGAACCAAGAACACCCAGCAAAAGAAACCACTCCAAACCAAGAGCAGCCCAACAAAAAGCCCCCACAAAAGCATAGTAGATCGCGCAGCTATAAAGGAAATACAACAAATTAAACTACCCCAAATCAAACCCAACAAACAGCACCAAGACCACAAGACAGCCCAACAACACTGAAAAAACCAGCAGCAAGACCACTCCACCGAGAGTCCAGATGGAATGCAAATAGGGAGGCCATTTATCCTATTATGGCGATTACTTGAAACCTAGCTTTGCGCCTATGACTTACTAATAGTGGGCTCGATCCATTTACTGAAGCGGCGAAATATTTTGTGGAGGCCAATCCCTTGCGTCACTTGAACACTCACGGCGGTACCAGTCTTACAGTAGACTGCAAAGTGCTCACAGTTGTTATTGATGAGGTCGTATTTACCAAAGCCGCTTTCGAGGAGCTCATTAGCGGTTTTGACAACTTCATTGTCTGGCTTAGAGCGCATGATCTTGAAACAAATCAGAGAGGCCATCTCGATGTTTTTTAATTTTTATTCTAAGATTGTTTTTCTTTAGGAAACAGTCGAGGCAGGCTTTATAGACACCTTCTTTGTGGTCTGGCTCGAACCCACATTTTTCGCTTGCCGAAGAATCGTCGTCAATAGCTTTTTTATTTTCATTTAAGAAGTGAATAACCATATCGTCGCCAACAAAAATTCCTGCATGTCATTATTAATAAGTTGTTAAATATACTTATGCCGTATTTTGTGAAACCAAATGTTATATTACATCCGATTTTATATGGTCCTGCATGCATGCCGAAAATCAAGTTAATTGAGATTAATTAAGAGCTGTTTTATTCATAAATATTCAAAATTGAATGATTGTCATTAATTAAAAAATATAAGTTTTCGATTGAATAGCAATCCATGTTGGATCAACTTAGTTTTTGGTATACGTCGGTTACATGAGAAAACCATTTAAACTGACAGTTGATTTTATAAAATATGAGTCACAAGTAGAGATTTGGAAAAAAGAAAGGTGTTACGCAAAGTTATGTGATGTTGATTGTCACACATATATAATATATTTATTTGTCCTCATCATTTAATCAATATTGTCAAAATTTTTGAATAGTTTATCCAAATTTCCAAAAACTTGGGTAAAATATTCAAATGCCAATATTCCAAAAATTTCTTTTGATATAAATTTTTCTAACTAAGTTCAGCTAAATATTTCTTAATTTACAAGCAAATTTATATTTTCAAAAGAAAAAAAAAAATTCTCATAACTCAATTTGTGATCCAATCGAGTTTTGGATTTTAATAAAATTTTCACTAATATTGAGAAAATTTTAACGATGACCCGCGCTTAGGTAGGTTTCACCATTCACTCAGCGTAATGTCCTTAATTAATTTTCACTAATATAGTTTTTAATCTCACAATTCTACTTTGTGAGATTCTTATTAGCTCGTGATCAACTATCATGTGACCGTGACACAGTTACACTGCAGACTTCCTCCACTCCCACATATGGCATCATTAAATAATTAACAATGTTTTTGAGTCAAATTTGGCGCCCCCATAAAAGAAAAGGTTGGAAGTTCTTCCAAGACAATTTGATTGGCTTAATTACGAGCAACATATTACTCGCTGAACCACACTCCTAGCTACTTAACTCACTCTCATGCAATCTCGGTACGTGATTATTGCTTTCGAGAATGTTAATCTATAAAAAAGAAAAAAATCGTGAAATCTCATTTTCATAATTAACGACGTGCATTTCATAGCAAAATAAAACTAATAACAATCGCGACATGGATGGGTACAATGGTCTGCATTTAAATCAATTTAATACTCCTTCTATTGCTAATTGATTGTCCCATTTGAAAAAGAAAAAAAAAGAAAGAAAAAACAACACGTTTTTTAAGGAAATCTTGTTAAATGCTTTTACATCAATATATGTTCTAACATTATAATTTTGCCCTAAAGTGTATAAAACATTGGAAAAAATAGAAAATATCCGTGAGAAAATGGTATTTTTGGAAATCAAAGATAAAGAATTATTGGCTTTTTGAATAAGATAATAATTGTGAAACATCCCGAAAAAGAAAAGAGGGCAAAAATATAAGAACAGAGGAACTTAAAAAAAAAAGAAAAAAAACAAAGAAGAGAAATTAAAGGGTAGGAGGAAACAGACCATGATGGTATAATGCTTGCTCCTTTATTCTCCCGAAAATATGATCACCTGGTTGGAGGGTTAGGGAAATAAAATCCGTGGTTGTTGCACATCATTGAGGGATGCACATCAACTTTCCAAAGAGTAGATGTTTTTGCTAATCAGCATGAAATTTGAAAATTCTATTTGGAAGAGGAAAAATCTTATGGACAAGTCCACAAATTTGCAGTTGTAATAGTGTCTGTATTAGTTTGCCGGATTTAGTAGTCTATAAATCTCGAATTTTGAACAATTCAACAAAGTTCGGATAGACTGGACTGAAAACTTAGAATTTTTTTTTTTTTTTTTTTGGAAAAAAAAAAAAATCACATCCATTCGAGTACATGTTGAATTTGTCAATTAAGCATGAGCAAAAATGCGAACAATGAAGGTGTGTTCGCAAATCTTGACGTTATAATTAAAAAATAAAATTAAAAATTAAAAAAAAAAAAAAAACTGATCGATTCATAAGATGAATATAAATCTATGAGTCACTATGGAATGATAAAATTAAAATTTTGATGGCTTAGTTGAAGTTAAGGATTCAAGGCCAATGATTCATGGGTCTAATGGCATGTCTCATCCCATTAGAAGTGTACATGTGTTGTGACATCATGCATTGGTGGCATATTTTGCAGACTGATTATGTGTGTTTATTTTATTGACCGTTGAGTCTTAATTTTTACTAGTATAATGTATGGGTGTCGTTATTAACCGTTGAATTTTTATTTCATGTTTAGGTTGTTATAAAAATTATTATGACATTTATTTTGCGCAATTGGGCATTTATTAACCCAAACTAATTTTAGCATTATACTATTATATATAGTGGGCCTCTTAGATAAGATTTTACATTATTCTCTCTATCTCTTTTCCTTCCACTTTATTTTCCTAGATTCTTTTATTTAGTTATTATATATTCATTATATATTAGTTTTATGGGCAACTGATCGTGGATGGATTCACTATATTCTTCCTATCAATGTAACTATAAAAGAGGTAGTTGCGAGCTTAGGAGTTGTATCTTCGAAGTCCTATTGTCCACTTGCACTTGTACGTAAGAAGGTGATAGTTTTTTTAGGACAACAGTCTAAATAACATTTTCAAATTACTGAGCTTACACTGGAGAGCCGATGAGAAAAAAACCAAAAGATGGGAAGTAGACAGCGAACCCACGGTGCGTATAATAAGGGTTTATGGATTTGAGGCCAATGTTATATTTCTTTTCGAGTACGTGTTGAATTTGAGTGCTCCCACTCTCCACAACGACAACATGTGCGGCACCCATCTAAGTCTTGCACTGTTGAAAATTGGTTTGCTGTATCAAACTTGGGTATCTCCCTGTCCCCGTGCAAAGAATAATTTAGGTTCTGTTTATTGTTTATGGAAGTTTCTTACTAGTTGATATTAGATTTGCAGGGCAATGTTATATTTCTTTTCCTTGACATTAATATAATGTAAGGAGTCATCTCAATAATATAATGTTTTGGAAACATTGCAGTCATGGTTTAGTTTTCCTTTTTTAGCCATTTTAATTTGATGGGTTTCATTATGTTTTGGAAAGGTGAGCTCAATCTACCAGGCTTTGCCCATCTTCATGGGCTTGTCAATGTGAAGTTGGGTTGAGGCTTGGCTGCTTGGGCTTGATTCGCTACGTTAAGATGTTCCAGGCTTGGGTTGGATTATTTCTAAGTTCACTTGGGGCCTTTATTGGTATCCCAAGACTTACTTTTTATCCCTTTATTTTAAATTTTTCAAAGTTTTAAATAAAAAAATAGAATGATTTTATGAAAAGTGACTGCTTTGTCTATTGGAAAATATTATTTTGAACAACTTTGTAGAAGAAAGCTTTTCTAAAATTTATAGTTTAAGTAGACTTTTTAGTCATTTACAGTTTTCATTTCATTTTTACATAAACAAATCTGCTCTTTTGTTTATTTAGATAAACAAAAAAAAAAAAAAAAAAACTTCTCTTTGCTGGGATCTCGTCAATGCTTTGTGACATCTTCTGTTGTTTGTTTAGAATTTTTTTTTTTTTTAATGGTAACTAGTGCCAATTGTATGTGTTGATCATAGGTTCCATTGGCTTAGGCCCCACTGGGCCAGAGCTTGAAGTTCATTATAGCGATAAACATTCAGGTTAATTTTTTTGTTACTGATTAACCTTCCCACTACTTGCATATATATTTTTTTCTCTGGTTCAAAGGAGAGCCCCCAGTGGGCCGTTAGGCTACACAACGAGGATTACTCATTCCCCCTTCTCATAACTCCTTCCCCAACAAACATAAATATCAAATGAACTCCATGTGCTTAAACTCAAGATATCACTCCAACAATTTAAGAGTACAAACCTGTTAAAAAATCAAACATGAAGATTTGAAGTTCATTATAGCGATACAAGGACTCGAAGTCTTGAACTTGGAACCTTCCCTCACATAAATTTTTTTTTCCTTTTTTTTTTTTTTTGGGAGGAGGAAGTGCTACTAGGCCGCTAGGGTAGAAGGCGACGGTGAAACCTTGTGATTTATTGCCTACTTACAGCTTTACCAGTTTTGCAAAATGTCGCAAAGTGCTCGGAATTGTTATTCACAGGGTCATAATTGCCAAAGCCAACTATGAGGAGGTGGTTGGCGGTATCAACAACTTCATTGGGTGGCTTGGCTGGGTAAGGAGGCGCTGGATTGGGTGTAAAAAGAACACGTTTTTCATACGCCATGATGCATAGTAGCTCACCGCAAAGGAAACACTCGAGGCAGGTTTTCACAATTCCCCCGTGAATGTCTGGATTGTACCCACATTTTTGGCATGGTGTTGAAGATTTAGCACCAGATTTAGCTTTCATGTTTCCGGGTGGACCTAGGAAGTGAATAACCAGATTTGTGTGTTGTTGATATCTCGGATACTATGCTGTTTGGGGAGCTTTGTTTTTAGGAGTCTAGTGTTATCTGTCCTTGTGGTATAGTTGTCAAATTTGTTGGGTTTTTTGGTGATTGGGCTGACAGGTGTGGGACTGGTATGTATTTGTATTGTTGGTGGTTTGAGTTCGGTGTGTGGTAACTTATATTGTATCCTGCTCTTCTTAGCGTCTTGCTAAGAAGTAATTTTCATTAATATATAATTTCTTCTTTGCTGATAAAAAAAAAAAAAAAAATATTCCTGGCATTAAGATTAAAAAAAACATAAATAAATAAAATCAAAATCGTATGTCATGATATGTCATTATATATGGTTGGACTTTGATTTTACAAAGCAAACTATATGGAAAGTTGTCAAGATTAAAGAGGCTTTTTTTTTTTCTTCAATATATGATTAGGGGTAAATCAAGTCTTACTCTTGACGAGGTTTCAGCGCATACTATTCTCCCAACGAGTCATGAGAAGTGCCCCATATTATACACACAGGCATAAACACGTTACAAAGGTTTCTTAAGCATCACAAATTGTGGCACGTAAAAAAGTGACTTGAATAACCAAAATTAGGTATGTAATGGAGTTTTAGAGCTTACACAAATGGCACGAATGGCCAGTCCGGATGTGAGTCACTATGGGACTAAGGGCTATTTGAATGGGCAATTTGCCTTAATTCACACCTAATTTTGGAGGTTCAGTCAGAATATGGATGCGTCAAAATTACTAAAATGTTGGCTGAATTTTGACAATATGCCTTTTTATTTTATTTTATTTGGTTTGTTTATTTGTCCTAATTATTTAATCAGACTCTGTCCAAAATTTCAGTAAAATAATCAAATGGCCAGTTTTCTGAATATCTTCTTCTAACGTATAATTAATAGCTAAATATTTCTGCACTAGGAAAAGAAAATAAGGGACGAACGATTGCTTTTTTTTTTTTTTTTTTTTTAATAACAAGAAAACCCTGGACAAACCCCAAACCCATATAAGACTCTACATATGGGTTGTGGAGTCTTATATGGGCACCTATTATGCACCACGTCCACTAACATGTGCCCTTTTACTTTTCTCAAATAATAGGGTTCTATAATAAATCAGCCGATGGTATTGTAACCCATTGGCATTTGTTTCTGTTTTGTTGGGGCAAGTTTTGAGTTTGAGATAAGATTAACAATTTCATGAGAATGGGTGAAGGGGTGTACACATTTGTTTGCCCCTTATTGAAAAAAAAAAAAAAAAAAAAAAAAGGGGGGGGGGGCAAAAAAGGCAAAAATGCAAAAATGAAGAACTACCTCCAATTATCCATGAGTTTATTGATTTCAAAGTTTAGTTGTTGGTACTCTGATAAATAGATTGGTTTGGAATCAATTGAACAACACCTCCCCAACTCACCCACCCACCCACCCCTCCCCCTCTACTCACAGACAATGGCGGAGCTAGGAATTAAGTCTAATAGGTTGATTTTTATTTTTAAAATTTTTTTAATTTTTTTTAATAACCGTATAAATTAAAAAAATCATTTGAAGTAGCCTTTAGCAATGTTTTTTTATAATAAAAAAAATCCCCCGTAACAGACAATTACAAGAATAAAGAAATTTTTTTTGAACTAAATAATTAAAGAAACAACAAATTTTTTAAAATATTTTTTATATGATGTGTAAACCTCGATGGCTCGACTCCACCTACTAGACAGTTCATAGAATTGAGGTAAACCGTAGATACCTACAACCTCCTGCAGGGATCGACTAAAATTAGGACTTGAAACAAAAACCTTAAGATATTACACTCCTAAGGTTGCTAACTGAGCTACCTATACAAGTAAAACTTAAATATTTAGTGTTAAAAAAATGGGTACAATTAGAAAAATCAAACTCTTGTGAAATAAAAGGGGTAAAAGTTATCTATATAAAGGGAAAAAGGAAAGAGAGGGGGGTACAATTAGAAAATATGAAGGACCAAAGAAAGAATTAGTAGGGTTAAATTTAGAATATTAGAATATATTTAAGGTAACTAAAAAAAAAAAGAGAGGGTGAATTAAGAGGGTCGGGTGCCCCCTCTGACACCCCCTAGATCCTCCCCTGTTTGCACACCCCTCACACAATCTTCTGGTTTTGTCATTCTACTTCTCTTGATGGTAAATTGTTCAATCAAACTAGCAACTATAGTTTGTGAAGATTATGGTATAATATTTTTGAAATTGCAAAAATATTGTAGCCAATAAATTTATGGTTTGATGATGCCCCCCAAGTTTACCATGAATTCTATTTTATTCAACTCCCATATTCGAACATTTTATTTGAAAATTTTAGCCCAAGAACAGAGTATAAACACCCTAGAATTAAAAAATCCCAACCGCAGTTGCCTTGGCTCAACTTGTGAGTTGTGACTTCAAAAGTAGTTGAGATCAGGAAAAAAGAACAAAAAGATGATAGTCCTAACTCCTAAGTGAGAATCCCGTAGCTCAGGTTGAATCAGCGTCAAAAATACGCTATATATATAACCATAACCATAAGATATTCAATTTGTGAAAACGTAGACAACTTCCTTGTTAAGGCAGGCTGTTACCGATTGAGAGCTAGGCAAAAGTGCATGCATATGTTAGCTAGTAAGTTGGGGACTTGGGTTAAAAAAGCCAAAAAATGAAAAAAAGAAGAGGGGGGGTGGGGGGGGGGGAGGAATTATAGATTGGTCTAGTTATGGGTAAAAAATCACATATCAATACAAATAACTACTAACTTCATAGTAGATGACTACGAACTTAACTAAGAATGACTATTAGTTTGAATTGATATGTAATTATTTGTAAAGAAGAAGATGATGAAGAGCACGAGAGAACAGGGAATTGACCATGATGATATGTAAACCTCCATAGCGACATTCTTCTGTAAAGGTAATCACCCGCATCTGGGGTAGATTTAGAGTTTCCCACTCCCATCTCTCGATTTGTCTCTCTGTCTCTCTGTCTCTCTGTCTCTCTCTTTCTATATATATCTATATATATATATATATATGTATATATATATATATATATGTATATATATATATATATATATGTATATGCGTGCGCGTTGTTTTGTTAATGATATATGCGTGTCGTTGTGGGGAGTGGGAGCACTCAGAATTTATAGATATAGCTAGATGGTTTAGTAGCTAGCTTTGGAATTGGAAGCTTAGATTGGAGAATCAGTCACAGGAGAAACACTATTATTGACTCAAGAAATGGCTCAATTCCCATGGAAGGCATACAACACTAGGGAATCACTTTATATATATATTAATGGGCATAGCATCCATTCCTATCACATTGTCAAGAACATTTTTTTTTTTTTTTGAATATTTGGAACGAAGGGCCATGGTAAGGAATCATATAAAGATATTGAAAATGTTTCAAACATTGGACTAGGAATAGTAAATAGAAAATTTTTCATATATGAGTTACCTTAGTTCGCTTTTGGGTTAAAAAATTAATAACCGACCCCTACTTTATTCGGTTCTGGGTGGGGAGGTCTTGAGTAAATCGACCTGATTCGAGAAACAGATCTTACATATACAATTACATATGATATAACCTTAACTATACATATTGTGAGCGCCACGCCCTAATACCACATAGCTCGAGAATACGCATTAGCCTCAAAGGACTAACACGGAGAGGAGTCGCCACCCAATAATGGGAACGAGTGAACCCTAGCAGGGTCTAGCTCGTCATAACCAGAGATTCGGGTTCGGAGCTAGGGTACGCAGCTGGGAAGGTGTTAGGCACCCAGCCACGCCCGGTCGAAACCAGCCCCCACACATGATTAATGGCTTTAATTAACTTAATGTCTAATCAAAATTGACCCTATTCATTCAACCACAGCAGTACGCAAATCATAATGATATGATACAGATAAAGGCACGAAATAAACATAAAGAAATAAAATACGAACTAACCAACTATCAGAATAATTACAATAAAGAAAGAGACTGTCTGCCAATGCTTTATGTGCGTACGCAGTATTAGTTACTGCGTACGCATATCATATACTGCGTACGCAATACAATGATTGCGTACGCACCCATTGGCGATTTATGTCATTTCTTGAAACTCACTGTATACGGTCAGAAATCATGTATGTGCGTTTTTGCAGATCAAAGTCTGAAACCACTTCTATGGTAACACAGGAGATTTTCATACCAGCAAATCATCATATAATTAAGCCCTAGTCTGTTGCATGATGCTTATGCAGAAATATATATGAAGTCCTAGGTTCTCTTATGGAAAGAGTCCACTATGTGATGACATGCAATCAATATCATGCAGTTAACATAGCATTTATGGCAACACATTACCTTACTGAATATGAATTTTCATGCTTAATAAGTAAATTATGCATGCAGAATACAGATATTACCCTCAGGATTCTCCACTCTGATTCCTTTAAGGACTACTCCTTCTTGAACCTCCAGAATTGCAGCCTCCTTCTCTCTCTTTCTGTTCCTATAGCTTTACTTCTCTCTCTTTCTCTCCCTATAGCTTTACTTCTCTCTCTGATTTTCCAGTCCTCCCCCTTTAGGTGTCTAGTGGGTTATATATAGGCATAGGAAGTAGGATTAGGAGTCTCTGCTGTTTTTCCCGAAATCTAGGTCTCCTAAGCATGTTATAACACGTTCCTTGAAAAGAGTTTTGATCTGGAGGGCAAGTGACCCGAAAAGAAAGGTTCTGGAAGCATAAGGTGCGTACGCACCACAACTCCATGCGTACGCACCTAAATTAATGCGTACGCATCAATCACCGTGAATTCACCATATTTCTTAGCTGCAATTCTTTTGGCTCATGTAGGCGAATTCCAAAGTTTATCAAAGTATATGAACTAATCTCATCATAGGGCGTTTCCAATCCAACTCATCGGGTGCAAAATGGGGTGTCTACAGTTGCCCCTCCTTCGATACTGCCTGCTTGATGGGTAGTATCGGAAGACTTAGCAGAGCCACCATTTTGGCCCGTTGACCGAATGGAAACCAAAACAAACATAGTCCATATGATTTAGAGTGATAGGATTCTGTTTGGGCAAAACAGATTGGGTATGCAAAGATCCCTAACTAGGGCATGGGCCTTGACGAAGGTCCGAAGCGAATGATCCTTGACGAGGGCATGGGCCTTGACGAAGGTCTGTATGAGTAAACCCTGACGAGGGCATGGGCCTTGACGAAGGTCCGCATGAGTAAACCCTGACGAGGGCATGGGCCTTGACGAAGGTCCGCATGAGTAAACCCTAATGAGGGTATGGGCCTTGACAAAGGTCCGCATGAGTAAACCCTGACGAGGGCATGGGCCTTGACGAAGGTCCGCATGAGTAAACCCTAACGAGGGTATGGGCCTTGACGAAGGTCCGAAGCGAGTAATCCCTAACGAGGGTATGGGCCTTGACGAAGGTCCGCATGAGTAAACCCTGACGAGGGCATGGGCCTTGATGAAGGTCCGAAGCGAGTAATCCCTGACGAGGGAATCTTGGACTTTGGGTTTCAAACCCAAATCACATCATATGTGCGTACGCACGTCCACAGGTGCGTACGCACTGGAAAATATAGGGTAATCTGTATTAGATGTGTGTACGCACCTGCTTCCACTGCGTAGGCACCGCGACAGGAAAAACTAAAAAAAATAAGGGAAACGGCGCTGTTTGAGCAGGGGAGGGGTTTTAAATTCGCAAAACCCTCCTCCTTCTCCGGCATTTCCGCCGTTGAACCCCGATACAGCCCCCCTTCTCCCCCATAACCGCCCTCCTCGAAGCCATTAACACACCCCTTCGAGGCCATCACCGCTCGGCATTCTCTCCCCTCCTCCTGCCTTCTTCTCCTTCTACCACCAAACCTCCTCTCTCCTCCCCGTTTGCTGTTCCGCTGTCGACGATGCTGCCGAAGAACAAACGTCCCCGCGGAGATGACGAGGGCTTCACCATCAACCGCTGGGACCCCCAACTGCGGCCCAACGCCATACCTAGCATCCTCCACCGTCCTCAGGAGCATCTCTCGCATATGGCGAGACAACAAAGGGTAAGTTCTTTTTCGAACTCGAAAACCCATTTTGGTTTTATCGTTCTTCCAATTTGCAAAATTACGATTCCTTTCTGCCCTGATTAGCACTTGCAAATGATTCAAACATGTTAAATAAACAATATATGATCATAAAAACACTGCGAAATCTGCCTGTAACCAAAATGAATTGTGGGGGGGGAGTTGTGGACAGAGGTTGAAGAAGACTGGTATTGTCTCAGAGGTGCGTACGCACCTCATGGCACTGCGTACGCATGATATGTGACGCGTATGCAGTTACACGAACTGCGTACGCATCCTTAGGAGTGTGATTTCATATGAAGCGGAGATGGACAGAAAATGAACGTACGCATCTCGTGACACTGCGTACGCAATATATCACTGCGTACGCACTGTCATGAGGTGCGTACGTGATCCATAGATTTTTCAAACCCTAGCAGAGAAAGTACAAGGCGTACGCGTTCTGTTCAGTGTGTACGCATTCTCTCGGATGCGTACGTAATGAATATGGTGCGTACACAATATGTGGATACATTTCTGTTCTGTGATTAACAGTCTAGTGCGTACGCATCTACTTCACTACGTACGCATGCTAATGAATGCGTACGCATTATAATAAACACTTACCTCTATACTTACCTGCCCTTGGATTTTGCAGATTCCTTCGAAGCGATCTGGTCGGGGGAGTCTTGACAGCCTCACAGGGTGGTGGGAGAGACTTACGCCCGAGACCCAGCAGATAGTATCCAATGCTGGTTTTGGGACGCTGACGCAGGCTACCATCTATAGCCAGGCGAGCCATACCTTGGTCTTCTGCATGGCCGAGCGCTGGTGGGACACCACCCACACATTACACCTGGCCGGTAGGGAGTGGACTCTGACTCCCCTTGACTTTCACCGCCTTACGGGCCTTCGGATGAGGGGGCGCCGTTTTACATTTGAGCTGACTGATGATCAGAGGGACGCGCTCACCAAGCGCTATTTGGGCTTGCCGTGCCCGACTGCTACCATGAAGTACCCTCTCCTGTATCGTGCATTTGCGGGGAAGGGGCAGGGCACTGCCGAGGAGCGCGACGCGATGGCTCGCGCCTTCATGCTGTATGTCATAGGGGCCTACCTGGTCCCTAATGCGTCTCAGACTTTCGAGCCCGGCTGGCTCCTAGCTTTGGAGGACCTTAGCGCGGTGCGGGAGTATGGATGGGGGACTGCAGTTTTGTCGCATCTCTACGCCACCATGGATGCCCTTAGTCGGGTGAAGTCCGACTCCCTGACCGGTTGTTGGCGACTTTGGTCGGTAAGTGTCTACTTTCAGCGCTTTCCTTTCCCAACTTGTCTTTCTTTTAATCATTGTATTTCTTGCTTTTGGGTAGTTATGGGCACAGGCTTATATCGACTTGAGTCCCTTGGGCGATCAGGAGGACTTGGGGCACACCGGTCTCCGGGAATTCTTGGACAGGCTTACCCCGGTAAGCTTATCTAGTTATATCTTTTGTTGTTTCTTCATGTGAGTACATTAATCTCATCCGTCTTTTTTTTCTTGGATGCAGGCACAGATGCGTGCTCGCCTGTGGTTGCGGCAGGATGGGGTAGGTCCTCCGGAGTGGGAGGAAGAGGCTCGGGCGATGTCGGAGACTTCCTGTCTGCTCGCCTATCCTCGCTCCCGTGCCCTGTATCTGGCGGAGAGGGTGGTGCCCCAGCTGACAGCGGATGCGGATTTGTGTGCCTTGGTACCCTATGATCCCCCTGCATTTTCCCTTGTCCCTTATCAGATGGCAGTCGAGGATTTGGAGACGTGGTTTGGTGGTATCCCTTATACATCCCGCTTGCTAGGCCCTGACCATGACTACCCCTCTTTCGCACGGGATCGCCTCATGCCCAGTTTCATCGGTCATCAGGTATTTATTTGTCCTTCCCTTGTCACAGTTCTCTACTGATCTTTGCGCGTGCTTAGCTTCCTTCTTTTTTTCTTATCAGGCACCTGCTGCTGGCATGCCGGAGGGAGGTCTCCCCATCACCCTTCCATCTTATTTGGTACCTCTCTACAATGCTGAGGGCGTGCCTCGTGAGGAGCCTATTGTGCCGGATCCCCAGGCTTATCCTCTTCCTATTCCTCCTGGGACTCGCCAGGTACCCGTGTAATCCTGCACAATAGCTCTAGGATTTTTGGTTAAGTTATGCTATGCATGCTCTAACGAACCTACCCTTTTCCTTTTTAGTTGACCCTAGCTGAGACCGAGCAGCTGTACCAGATGTTCGGTGGGCTGAAGCTGATGCTGACGGCTCACTCCCGGACGATTTGGGAGCTTCGTCGGGAGATCGCGCAGGCTCAGGAGCAGGGTGATGATGATAGCGATAGTGATGGGGACGCTGCCTAGGCTTAGATTTTGTCATTTCCTTCTTCTTTTCTCTTTTTGGAACAATATTATTTATTATATTTTGAATACATGTACTTAACTAATTACTTTTCGGTTTTACATGCTGTTCTGGATTGCATTATTTTTTTCTTGTGAGTGTTTCCCATTTATACCGAAATTTTCTTCATATGAGGCCCAGGCTTTTCTCGGGTGATGTAACATATGCGTACGCACCATAGTTACTGCGTACGCAGTATATTGGATGCGTACGCATCAATGGATGTTGCGTACGCATCCTAACTTGATCCAGATCAGGATGTAGGGAGCTTTCCTGCAGTCCCCTTGTAGGACTCAAACTCTGCTTCATAACCACAGTCCAACTAAGGACTCTTTCCAGGACTGCCTATAAGTTGGGGTATTTTCTTGTAAAGCTTCTCCTCATCGATCATGGAGAGCTCTCTTCCCCAGCAGAGTCGCCACTGTGAGCGCCACGCCCTAATACCACATAGCTCGAGAATACGCATTAGCCTCAAAGGACTAACACGGAGAGGAGTCGCCACCCAATAATGGGAACGAGTGAACCCTAGCAGGGTCTAGCTCGTCATAACCAGAGATTCGGGTTCGGAGCTAGGGTACGCAGCTGGGAAGGTGTTATCTTTAACGTTTCTGCGAAAAAGACTTCCAAACCTGGTAACCTTCTTCCATTGGTCTTGTCTACCCACGGCTCCGGGAAGCCACAAAAAGGGAAATCTTCTCCTTCCTTGACGAAATTGCCGTTAAGGGTGCCTTCGTTCTTCGGGCTTCCTGATTTTCCCTCATACCCTATCCCCTTACGATCTTTTTGTGCACGAAAATCAGGCAATTCAGTGACTCCTTGTCCATTCTTTCCCATCCCCATTCCAGGTATGTACCCCATTCGCTTCATGATGTGGGCTACCGTATAACCCACTCCTATCCCGAAATCCGGAGATACCTTTTCTCTTTCATCACTCTTTCTTTCGAGCATTTGCACTAACTCGAATCCTCTCCATCCCAAGTTCTCTGCTCCTTCTTTGATGCCTAATACTTGACCCGTGATTTCCCCATCCCCATGAATCACTAAGACACCTCCTTGCCACGGCATTTTGATCTTCTGGTGTACTGTCGACGGGACAGCTTCGAGAGGGTGAAGCCAAGTTCTTCCCAGCAGCATGTTGTAATTGGCTGGAATATCCATCACACAGAATTCCACCATAGATTCCACCGGTCCCAATTTGCAGTTTGCTTTGAAGGTCCCTAGGACGCTCCTCGAGCTATTGTCGTATCCCCTCACAGTTACTGCAGATGGCGTTAGTCCTTCTTTGGGTACACCAAGGCGGTTGGCTGTGCGTAGCGGGCATACGTTGAGAGCTGACCCATTGTCTATGAGTACCACCGGGATCTTCAGGTTCTTGCACTCCACTGTGACATACAAGGGTTTTGCATGCCCTACCCCTTCTGTGGGAAGATCTTTTCGTGAGAATGTCAGCACGGTCTTCTCGGCAGCATCTACCCCCATGATCGTCAACACTTGCTCAGGCGTGGTGTCGATGGGCACCTCGTGCTGAGCTAGTGCCTCCAATACCGTCTTCCTATGTTTCTTTGAAGCCACCAATAAACCCCATAAGCTAATGTTGGCCTGTGTCTTCTTCAACTGTTTCAGGACCCGGTCTTCCTCCTCTTCTTTCCCTATTTCCCCCAATTTGTGTCTCAACTCCTCTATGTCAACTTCAGGGTTCACGTCTTTCCCCGGATTGTCACCCTCTAGATGAGGAGGCTTGAAATGCCTGCCTGCGCGAGTAAGGTGCATAGTGTCCTCCTTAACTTGTTCCCAGAACCCTTTCTTAATATCCCCTTCTTCGTCACTGTCGTCCCATGGTGAGCACACTGCAATGATGAGCATAGATGGATCCCCGCTTTCGCATCCTCTTTCAATCATATTGGCATATGGCGGTGGTGCGTTATGGTTGGGAATGGGATTTCGATGCACATTGGGTTTCTTATCTTCTCCTGGCGGCGGCAGCTTCCCTGCTTCAATCATGTCTTGTATCACATGTCTCAATCGAGTACAATTGTCGATCTTATGACCAATGCGCTGGTGAAACTCGCAGAACTCATTCTGCCTCCAATTAGATGGGATTGGGTTTGGAAGTGGCAGAGGTTCCAAGGCCTGCAAGTACCCTCTTCTAGACAGATTAGCAAACGCTTTGGACAAGGGTACTCCCAGATCGTGAAATACTCTGGGCTTTCTTTCTGTCTGCTGAACATTCCCTACTATTGCTTGCACTGGTCCTCCGATTCTGTTGCCTCCACTTGTTCCACTGTTGCCACTGTTTGCCCCGAACACCCTCTTGGGCCTGTTCTCGATCTGCCCTTTATTTATTGCATCTTCTATTCGGGTCCCGCACTGGTACAGTTGTTGGAAATCCATAACGGATGAGGTTAGCATTTTGTCGAAATAGACTGGTGTCAGATTTTTCAGGATCATGTTGACTTGATCTATCTCTGCTGGCCTGTTTGTCAGTTTCACTGCCTTTGCTCACCATCGCCCTATGAACTCAGAAAAATGCTCATCGGGTTTCTGCTTTGTCATTTCTAAATCTCTCAACGTTACATCTAATACTGTATTATAGTTGTACTTATTGGTGAACTCCTCGGTCAACACCTCCCAGGTCCCGGTTATCTTCTCATCGAGCTTGTAATACCATTTTGAAGCATCACCAGATAAGGATAGTGGAAACGCGAAGTGGACTTGCTCCGAGGTTAGGCCCCTCATCCTGGCTATACTCATGTATTGGCGCAAATGCTGCTTAGGGTTGCCGGTTCCATCAAACTTCTCGTAATCCGCAATCTTGAATTTAGGGGGCAGCTGCATCCTAGTTTCTGACGTAGTGCTAGGCATAGAAAACATGTAGTCATCTATCCCTTGAGACTTACGCCAAGCGGCCTTCATCTGCCTTATTTGTTCTCTCATTTCTTGATTCTCTTCCTCCAGCTTATTGAACCTAGGATCCTCCATTTTACCCTTGTCTTTGACATTCTTCTTACTAGCCACGTAATCTGCGAAATCCTCATCATCCCACGGGTGAGATTCGCCTTCGTGAGTTTTTGGTGCACCACTCCCTTCTCCTTCCTTATCGACCCCCTTTTCACCTTCGGGTTGATCAGATGACCCTTTACCCCCCATCTCTAAATGCTCAAGCCTCTGGGTTAGTCCCGTGATGAGTTCCTTCATTTCTGCCTTATCCTGTCGCAACATAGCCACGAGATCGGTTAAAGTCGGCTCCACTGCCATTGGTTTCGGTTCCACTTTCCTCAGTCGGTTGGATGTAGGTGATCGAATCCAAGCACAACCTGGCACACTCTTCTGTGATCGACCAATCCTTCACTGCATTTTGCCACGTGTAACTTTATCAAGCCCATGTCCTTCATTTGAATAAATAACATTGTTCCATTAAGATTACCCAATTACTACTCACCATACCTTGGGCTTTGTCATGTTTACTATGTCTTCCAAATGCCCAAGGTATAGTAAGTGGACACAAAGCCTGTTATTTCACAACTTAAGCCCCATACAGAAATATCTCTCTCCTCTCAACAAGTTGGGCCCTGACATCCATTCCTTTTCTTTCTTTTTTTTTTTTTTTTTTTTTTTTTTTGCCAGGCCCAATTACAAATAATTCTCCACTCTTTCGGGCTTAAGTTCGGATATAACTTGCTTTGGACTTGATTCTTAGCTGGATTTTGAATTTGATTGCCAACACGGTTACCCTAGTGCTAAACCCACATAGTCCATTAATTATCTCAAGTTGGCCCAATATAAACACACCTCACTCTCTTTTGGATCATGGACCCATGTATTTTTTCTTATTATTTTACATAAGTCCAAGTCCAATAACAATATCACACAACTTCCCTCAATTGGGCTCAACTTGAGATAGCTAATAGATAATGGGGGCCTCGTCCTAAGCCCGCGATGAATTCCTAATATGAATGCAACATGACATGTAAAGTGACACACATTCAAACAGGGCTATGCAAAAGCCTCGGGGGTAATTTAGTGTGGTTGGTCCATTAGGGTTACTTCTCCTTCAAGGGTCACCCAAGCTAGGGCACTCAATGAGTGGCCCGTTAACGTACTCACTAGCTTATCACAGGCTAGTGGCACAGGCTGTGGGTTGATGATGCCAACTTCCAGTAACCATAGGCCTGAATGGGACCCGGTACCTTTCATCAGACTGTCATCGAGGGTAATGGGTGGTAGTGCGCGCGTGTGCAATTTTGGTCTTTTCCAATTAAACAATTTAAATTAAGTAAAGCCATAAATCACTATACGGAATCTAGCTCTCTATCCCCAGTGGAGTCGCCACTGTGGCGCCACGCCCTAATACCACATAGCTCGAGAATACGCATTAGCCTCAAAGGACTAACACGGAGAGGAGTCGCCACCCAATAATGGGAACGAGTGAACCCTAGCAGGGTCTAGCTCGTCATAACTAGAGATTCGGGTTCGGAGCTAGGGTACGCAGCTGGGAAGGTGTTAGGCACCCAGCCACGCCCGGTCGAAACCGGCCCCCACACATGATTAATGGCTTTAATTAACTTAATGTCTAATCAAAATTGACCCTATTCATTCAACCACAGCAGTACGCAAATCATGATGATATGATACAGATAAAGGCACGAAATAAACATAAAGAAATAAAATACGAACTAACCAACTATCAGAATAATTACAATAAAGAAAGAGACTGTCTGCCAATGCTTTATGTGCGTACGCAGTATTAGTTACTGCGTACGCATATCATATACTGCGTACGCAATAAAATGATTGCGTACGCACCCATTGGCGATTTATGTCATTTCTCGAAACTCACTGTATACGGTTAGAAATCATGTATGTGCGTTTTTGCAGATCAAAGTCTGAAACCACTTCTATGGTAACACAGGAGATTTTCATACCAGCAAATCATCATATAATTAAGCCCTAGTCTGTTGCATGATGCTTATGCAGAAATATATATGAAGTCCTAGGTTCTCTTATGGAAAGAGTCCACTATGTGATGACATGCAATCAATATCATGCAGTTAACATAGCATTTATGGCAACACATTACCTTACTGAATATGAATTTTCATGCTTAATAAGTAAATTATGCATGCAGAATACAGATATTACCCTCAGGATTCTCCACTCTGATTCCTTTACGGACTACTCCTTCTTGAACCTCCAGAATTGCAGCCTCCTTCTCTCTCTTTCTGTTCCTATAGCTTTACTTCTCTCTCTTTCTCTCCCTATAGCTTTACTTCTCTCTCTGATTTTCCAGTCCTCCCCCTTTAGGTGTCTAGTGGGTTATATATAGGCATAGGAAGTAGGATTAGGAGTCTCTGCTGTTTTTCCCGAAATCTAGGTCTCCTAAGCATGTTATAACACGTTCCTTGAAAAGAGTTCTGATCTGGAGGGCAAGTGGCCCGAAAAGAAAGGTTCTGGAAGCATAAGGTGCGTACGCACCACAACTCCATGCGTACGCACCTAAATTAATGCGTACGCATCAATCACCGTGAATTCACCATATTTCTTAGCTGCAATTCTTTTGGCTCATGTAGGCGAATTCCAAAGTTTATCAAAGTATATGAACTAATCTCATCATAGGGCGTTTCCAATCCAACTCATCGGGTGCAAAATGGGGTGTCTACACATATGCATGTGTATACATTATAATATTTTTTGTTCCGATTTCGATCTTCAATTTTCTATTTTTTTCTATATATTAAAAAGTATTTATTATCTATAAAAAAGTTAGAAATTTATATCTTTTGTTGATTTTCTTACCTAGATATTTTTTTGTTATTGTAAAATTTTGTGTTTCATCGTAATATAAAAAAATTGTGACAATATTCTCTTCAAACTGAACCAAAGAGAATTTTGCATGGGTTGGATTGGTTTAGTTCCACTAGTGACCTAAACTGAACCGAGTTACACCCCCTTGTGTTATTGAATAAAACCAGTCTCAAACCCTGTAAGGCCGCAGCCAAATGTGCAAGTGAGGGATTGAAACTTCTGGGGTCTTTTCTTTTTTCAATTTTTTTTAAATTTTAAATTTTATGTTTTAGCTGGTCGATCATGATCAGTATTGAATGCAAATATGCAAAGCCAAAACAATATTAAAAATTAAGAATTCAAGGCCAATGATCAATGGGCATAATGGCATGTTTCATCCCATTAGAGGTGTGGGATTTATGGAGGCTAGGTCTTAATTTCAACTCTGATTGTGTGTGTTCTCCTCTTATTTGGTGAAAAAAAAAAAAAAAAAAACAAAAAAGGAAGAAGAAGAAGATAAGAATTCAAGGATGTTGGTGCTACTCTTAGAGGTGAGAATAGGAAAACCTTTGCTGTCCAAAGTTTAAACCATTTGTTTGAAGATAATGTGACGTGTAAGTGTACATGTGTTGTGACATGATGCATTGGTGGCATATTTTGTGGACTGATTACGTGTGTTTATTTTATTGACCATTGAGTTTTAATTTTTATTGGTATGATATATGGGTGTCCGTTATTAACCGCTGGACTTTTATTTCATGTTTAGGCTATTATAAAAATTAGGGTAAATTGCACTTAAGGGTCCAGAGTTTGGGCCATGTTTCACTTAAGGGGCCCAAATTTCAATTGCGTCAATTTGGTACCCAAAGTATTAATTTGGTTTCAATTTGGGGTCCATTGTTAGAAACCGTTTGTTGACCGATCGGAATTGCTTCTAAATTTGCACATGCAGTGCATGTGACCAAATTTAAATAACATTATCCCCATTTTACCCTTTATGGTATAAAAACCCTATTTTACCCTCCTTATTAGCCTCTATAATCCTAAATTTTACTGGATTTGGATCTCTCCTTTTTTTTTTTCTCTCTCTCTCTCTCTTCCTTTTCCCTCTCTCACACACACAATAGATCACGAATGGAGGTATTTCTAATCCATTACCACAAAATTACGTAATACAAGCACCCATGTAATAGTGTCTGATAACATATTATTTCAAAAATATTGATTAGTATTTCTAATCCATTACCACAAAATTACGTAATACAAGCACCCATGTAATAGTATCTAATAACATATCATTTAAAAAATATTGATTAGTCACTCTAATATGATCAACCACTACTGAAAAAATGCATATTTAAGCTTTCGCTTCAAAAGTCAAAGTTGATCAAACTGTGGTCAAAGTAGTCAATCAAGGGTCATACATGGTAGAGCTCATCAGGACGAATCCACCTGTCTAATTTGGGGTCGATTGGGTTAACCTAAGGTCTTCAAAAGCATGAGTACACCATAGGTGTGAGTGAGTGCACCCACATTGGATCATAATTTCATACTTTATCTTCAACCTCCACGGGTTGCATCTGAGATTCTGTTTGATTTTGAGTTTGTTTTGGGCCAACTTCTCTCTAACTTCTCTCACTCATCTCTTGGCCAAATCAAGAGATTCAAAAGTCATTTTAAAGCTTGTTCAGCCCTCTATGAGGTTATATAAAGTTCATAAAAACACATGTGTTTCATAACCCAAAAATGGTTCGGTTTCACAACCCAAAAATCTGTAATTTTTCAAAATATTAAGTTACGTTCATTTTCCTTCAAATCAAAGGTTACCAACAAGTTCCTTGACCCCAAAAACATAGAATAGGGTCATCAAGTTCAAAGATAACTCAAGAAAATAAAATTTCTACATAGTATATACATATATATATACCCAGAAAAATTTTCCTCCGCCACTTCCAATGGGATTTCCGTATTCTCATCTTTCCGATCTATCGAATTTGACTTGTTCACCGATTGGTTATCTTGGCCTGACTCTTCGCCGGCGGCTAGTTTCCTGGCAGAATATTCCGACGGGATTTGTAGCACGGGCCAGCTTCTCTAACTGTTGAGAAATGAGACTTTTATTCAAAACGACGGCATTTTTTAGGGGGGCAATAGGTCATTTCAATGTTTCTGTTAACACTGTCAATATTTTGGTCAACGCTAAAGTTGGGTACTAAATTGACGCAATTGAAATTTAGGACTCTTAAGTGAATCATGGCCCAAACTCTGGCCCCTTAATTGCAATTTACCCTAAAAATTATTATGACATTTATTTTGGGCAATTGGGCCTTTATTAACCCAAACTAATTTCAGCATTATACTATTATATATAATGGGCCTCCCTAGATAAGATTACACATTATTCTCTCCGTCTCTTTTCCTTTCACTATATTTCCCTAAATTCTTTTATCTAGTTATTATATACTTAGTATATATTAGTTTTACGGACAACTGATCGTAGACGGATTCACCATATTCTTCCTATCGACGTAACCATAAAAGAGGTAGCTGCGAGTTTAAGAGTTGTATCTTAGAAGTCCTATTGTCCACTTGCACTTGTATGTAAGAAGGTGATAGTTTTTTTAGGACAAAAGTCTAAATAACATTTTAAAAATACAGAGCTTACACTGGAGAGCCTATGAGAAAAAAACCAAAAGATGGGAAGTAGACAGTGAGCCCACGGTGCGTAGAATAAGGGTTTATGGATTTGAGGCCAATGTTATATTTCTTTTCGAGTACGTGTTGAATTTGAGTGCTCCCACTCTCCACGACGAGAACATGCGAAAATTGGTTTGCTGTATCAACACTATCAAAGTTGGGTATCTCCCTGTCCCTGTGCAAAGAATAATTTAGGTTCTGTTTATTGTTTATGGAAGTTTCTTCTAGTTAGATATTTGATTTGCAGGGCAATGTCATATTTCATTTCCTTGACATTTCGGTGGATCATGTTCATTATCAGCTATCTTATGTGAGGATTCATCTCAATAATATAATGTTATGGAAACATTGCAGTCATGGTTTAGTTTTCCATTTTTATCCATTTTAATTCGATGGGTTTCATTATGTTTTGGACTACTGCCTTATCACAGCCGTGGTTGGAAAGGTGAGCTCAATCTACCAGGCTTTGCCCATCTTCATGTGCTCGTCAATGTGAAGTTGGGTTGAGGCTTGGCTGCGTGGGCTCGATTCGCTACGTTAAGATGTTCCAGGCTTGGGTTGGTTTATTTCTAAGTTCACTGGGGGGCTTTATTGGTATCCCAAGACCTACTTTTTATGCCCCTATTTTAACCTTTTCAAAGTTTTATGAAAAAAATATAAAAAAGTTTCATGAAAACTAGCTTCTTTGTTTATTAGAAAACATTATTTTGAATAATTTTGTAGAAGAAAGCTTTTCTAAAATTTATTGTTTAAATAGGCTTTTTGACCATTTACAATTTTCATTTTACTTTTACATAAACAAATCTTCTCTTTTGTTTAAAAAAAAAAAAAAAAAAAAAAAAAAAACTTCTCTTTATTGGGATCTCGTCAATGTTTAATTTGTGACATCTTCTGTTGTTTATTTAGATTTTTTTTTTCTTTTGGTTGGTAACTAGTGCCAATTTTATGGGTTGATCATAGGTTCCATTGGCTTAGGCCTCACTGGGCAAGAGCTTGAAGTTCATTATAGCGATGTACATTCTGGTTAATTTTTTTTTTTTTTTTTTTGTTACTGATTAACTTTCCCACTACTTGCATATATATATATATTTTTTTCTCTGGTTCAAAGGAGAGCCCCCAGTGGGCCGTTAGGCTACACAACGAGAATTGCCCATTCCCCATTCTCATAACTCCTTCCCCAACAAACCTAAATATCGAATGAACTCCCATGTACTTAAGCTCAAGATATCACTCCAATAAGTAACGAGTACAAACCTGTTTAGCGAAAAAAATAATAATAATAATAATAAAATAAAATAAAAAACATAAAATCCAAACACGAAGACTTGAAGTTCATTATAGCGATAAGGACTCGAAGTCTTGAACTTGGAACCTTCCCTCACATAATATATATATATATTTATATTTTTTTTTTCCTTTTTTTTGGGAGGAGGAAGTGCTACTCGGCCGTTAGGGTGGAGGCAAACGGAAAGCCGCTGGCCCTATTTGCATACTTATAGCAATACCAGTTTTGCAAAATGCTGCAAAGTGCTCGCAATTGTTAGCCACAAGGTGATAATTGCCAAAGCCAAGTATGAGGAGGCGGTTGGAGGTATCAACAACTTCATCGGGTGGCTTGGCTGGGAAAGGAGGCGCTCGATTGGGTTGAAAGGGTTGAAAAAGAATAAGTTTTGCATAGACCATGATGTACAGTTGCTCACCCAAAAGGAAACACTCGAGGCAGGTTTTCACAACTCCCCCGTGGATTTCTGGATTGTACCCACATTTTTGGCATGGTGTTGAAGATTTATCACCAGATTTAGCACCAGATTTAGCACCGGATTTAGCTTTCTTGTTTCCGGGTGGACCTTGGAAGTGAATAACCATATTCTCGCCCACAAATATTCCTGGCATTAAGATTTAAAAAAACATAAATAAATAAAATCAAAATCGTATGTCGTGATGTCATTATATATGGTTGGACTTTGATTTTACAATGCAAACTATATGGAAAGTTGTCAAGATTAAAGAGGGGGTTTTTTTTTTTTTTTTCCTTCAATATATGATTAGGGGTAAATCAAGTCTTACACCTGACGAGGTTTCCGTGCATACTATTCTCCCAACGAGTCATGAGAAATGTCCTATATTATACACATAGGCACAAACACGTTAAAAAGGTTTCTTAAGCATCACAAATTGTGGCACATAGGAAAGTGACTTGAATAACCAGAATTAGGTATGTGAAGGAGTCTCCGAGCTTACATAAATGGCACGAATGGCCAGTCCGGATGTGAGTCATTATGGGACTAATTAAGGGCTATTTGAATGGACACTTTGCCTTAATTCACACCTGATTTGGAGGTTCAGTCAGAATATGGATGCGTCAAAATTACCAAAACGCTGGCTGAATTTTGACAATATGCATTTTTATTTTTTTTTGGCTTGTTTATTTGTCCTAATTATTTAATTAGACTTTGTCCAAAGTTTCAGTAAAATAATCAAATGGCTAGTTTTTTGAATATCTTCTTCCAACGTATAATTAATAGCTAAATATTTCTTCTGCACTAGGAAAAAAAAAAAAGGGATGAATGATTGATTTTTTTTTTTAAAAAAAAAATTATAAAACAACGAGAAAACCCTGGACAAACCCCAAGCCCAAATAAGACTCCACATATGGGTTGTGGAGTCTTATATGGGCACCTATTATGCACCACGTACATAAACATGTGTCCTTTTACTTTTCTCAAATAATAGGGTTCTATAACAAATCAGCCAATGGTATTGTAACCCACTGCACTTGTTCTTGCTCTGTTGGTGCAAGTTTTGAGTTTGAGATAAGATTAACAATTTCATGAGAACGAGCGAAGGGATGTACACATTTGTTTGTCCCTTACCGGAAAAAAAAAAGGCAAAAATGAAGAACTACCTCCAACTATCTATGAGTTTATTGCTTTCAAAGTTTAGGTTGATGGTACTCTGATCAATAGATTGGTTACGAATCAATTGAAGTGGACACTGATACAAGAACACCTCCCCAACCCACCCACCCATCCACCCACCCACCCTTCCCCCTTTCACACACAATGGCGGAGCCAGTAATTAAGTCTAGTAGGTTGATATATATATATATATATATAGGATGATGATCAAGTAAGCACGTGCTGATATAACTTATATCAAAACCTGCATTGGGAGTTGTACCTTGTGCATTAGTGGGATGTGAGGTGCATTGAATCAATGCAAGGGGTACAACCCCCAATGCATAGTGCTGATGTAACTTATATCAGCACGTGCTGATGGGATCACTTCTGTATATATATATATATTTTACCGTATAAATTAAAAAATCATTTGAAATAGCCTTTAGAAATGTTTTTGTTTTTTTCATTAAATCTCCCATAATAGACAATTACAAGAATAAAGAAATTTTTTTTGAACTAAATAATTAAAACAACAACTTAATTTTTATTTTTATTTTTTATATGACATGTAAACCTCAATGGCTCAACTCCACCTACTAGACCGTTTGTAGAATTGAGGTAAACCCTAGATACCTGCAACCTCCTGTAGGAATCGATTAAAATAGGGACTTGAAACCAAGACCTTAAGATATTACACTCCTAAGGCTGCTAACTGAGCTACCCATACAAGTAAAACTTAAATATTTAGTGTTAAAAAAATGCGTACAATTAGAAAAATCAAACTTTTTTGAAATAAAAGGGGTAAAAGTTATCTATATAAAGGGAAAAAGGAAAGAGAGGGGGTACAATTAGAAAATATGAGGGACCAAAGAAAAAATTAGTAGGGTTAAATTTAGAATATTAGAATATTAGAATATATGTAAGGTAACAAAAAAAAATAAATAAATAAATAAATGGGTGAGGAGGGTCGGGTGCCCCCTCTGGCAACCCCTAGATCCACCCTTGTTCACACACCCCTCACGCAATCTTCTGGTTTTTGTCATTCTACTTCTCTTGATGGTAAAATGTTCAATTAAACTGGCAGCTATAGTTGGTGAAGATTATGGTATAATATTTTTGAAATTGCAAAAATATTGTAGCCAATAAATTTATGGTTTGAAGACGCTTGCCAAGTTTACCATGAATTCTATTTTGTTCAACTCCCATATTCGAACATTATGTGAAAATTTTGACCCAAAAACAGTGTATTGAAAATTTTAACCCAAAAACAGTGTACAAACACCCCAGAATTCAAAAATCCCAACCGCAGTTGCCTTGGTCCAGCTTGTGAGTTTCAAAAGCAGTTGAGATCAGGAAAAAAGAACAAAAAGATAATAGTCCTAAGTGAGAATCCAGTAGGTCAGCTCGAATCAACCTTAAAAATACACTATATATATGACCATAAAACCTTGCAGTGGCTATATATATATTGTTGGGTGCAATGGTGAAAATCTTGGAGTATCAAGTTCAAATGTGGTTTTAAGTCCTGCGGGTAGCCCCCACTGGCGGAGCCGGGGGGGCATTTGGGGGCACGTGCTACCACTGGCTCAACCAGGTTTTTTTTTTTTTTATTTAATTTTTTGGAGAGATATAACCATTTGATGACAATTTCTCAACATAATATCAAAAAAAAGAAGATAGTAGTCATTTTAAAGCATATTTACAGTCAATTTGTAATAAGTTCATAACAATATCCTTTTTTTGTATTAAATTGAAAAATGATTACCAAAAAATAATATTTAAAAAAAGAGTCAGTTTATTGCCATCACATAAAATACTTTAAGCTCGCCATTTAATTTACATTTTAAAGGTTTTATGAAAAATATAAATTTTTTTTATGAAAACTAATCACATAATCTACTAGAAAATATCATTTTGGACAACTTTGTAGAAGAGAGTTTTTCCAAAATTTGTCATTTAAGTAAACTTTTTGGCAATTTTTCATGGAAAATGAAATAGAGTTTGTAAATGGCCAAAAAGTCTGTTTAAATGATAGATTTTGGAAAACATTTATTCTATAAAGTTATTCAGAATGATGTTTTCTATGAATAATCTACTGGAAAATATCATTTCGGACAACTTTGTAGAAGAGAGTTTTTCCAAAATCTGTCATTTAAGTAAACTTTTTGGCAATTTTTCATGGAAAATGAAATCGAGTTTGTAAATGGCTAAAAAGTCTGTTTAAATGATAGATTTTGGAAAAAATTTATTCTACAAAGTTGTTTAGAATGATGTTTTCTAGTGAATAATGCTATTAGTTTTCGTAAAAACCTTTTTTATTTTTCATAAAACCTCAAAAAGTGTAAACTAATGGGGGGCGTTGAGTAGTTTATGTGGTGGCAATAGCCTCACTCTTAAAAAAAATGTTTTCTAGAGTTTTTAGTTCCCAATTCTCATTTCAAAAAATCATAAGCTCATAGTACAGTACCCCTATTAGAGATAACTCCTAGCTCTGCCCTTGGTAACCCTTTTGTGAAAAAAATTCTAAAGGTACATTAGAGGCTTATAGCCTTATTAAGCACTTAATAGAACAGTGACAGCTTTTTTTTTTTCCTAATAATTAAACCAAGAAAACCCTAGAATTTTGACTAAAACACAAAAGATTAAAAAAAAAGGAAAAGGAAATTGGAAGGAAAAATAAAAATACAAATCAAGAGCATCAAATTGGATACATCGATCAAAGATATTCAATTTGTGGAAATGTAAACAACTATTTTGTTAAGGCAGGCTGTTACCCTTTGAGAGCTAGGCAAAAGTGCGTGCACATGTTAGCTAGTAAGTTGGGGACTTGGGTTAAAAATGCAAAAAAGAAGAAAAAAGAGAGCTTTTGGGGGGGGGGGGGGGGGGGGGGAACGAATTATAGATTGGTCTAATAACGGGCAAAAAATCACATATCAATACAAATAACTACTAACTTCATAGTAGATGACTACGAACTTAACTAAGAATGACTATTAGTTTGAATTGAGATGTAATTATTTGTAAAGAAGATGATGAAGAGGACGAGAGAAGAGGGAACTGACCATGATGATATGTTAACTTCAATTTCGGCATGCGTCTGTAAAGGTGATCACCCGCGTCTGGGGTAGATTTAGAGTTTCCCATTCCCATCTCTCAATCTGTCTCTTTCAATATATATATATGCGTGCGCGTTGTTTTGTTAATGATATGTGTCGCCGTGGGAGTGGGAGCACTCAGAATTTATAGATATAACTAGATGGTTTAGCAGCTAGCTTTAGAATTGGAAGCTTAGATTGGAGAATCAGTCACAGGAGAAATCAATTATTGACTCAAGAAATGGCTCAATTCCCGTGGAAGACATACAACACTAGGGAATCACTTTATATATTAATGGGCATAGCTAGGGAATCACTTTATATATTAATGGGCATAGCATCCATTCCTATGACATTGTCAAGAACATTTTTTTTAATTTTATTTTTGAATATTTGGTACTAAGGGCCATGGTTTAGGAAATGCATCTTAATCTTTCTAGACGTGTGAGCTGATCTTGTTAAGGAATCAAATAAAGATATTGAAAATATTTCAAACATTGGACTAGGAATAGTAAATAGAAAACTTTTCATATATGAGTTACCTTAGTTTGCTTTTGGGTTAAAAAATGAATAACCAACCCGTACTCGATTCGGTTCTGGGTGGGGAGGCCTTGAGTAAATCGACCTAATTCGAGAAACAGATCTTATATATAGAATTACATATGATATAACCTTAACTATACATATTTATATACATTATAATATCTTTTGTTCCGATTTCGATCTTCATTTTTCTATTTTTTTTCTATATATTAAAAAGTATTTATTATCTATAAAAAAGTTAAAAATTTATATCTTTTGTTGATTTTTTTACCTAGATATTTTTTTGTTATTGTAAAATTTTATTTTTCGTCACAATATAAAAAAAAATTGTGGCAATATTCTCTTCAAACTAAACCAATCAGAATTTTGCATGGGTTGGATTGGTTTAGTTCCACTAGTGACCTAAACCGAACCGAGTTACACCCCCTCGTGTTATTGAATAAAACCAATCTCGAACCTTGCAAGGCTGCAGCCAAATGTGCAAGTGAGGGATTGAAACTTTTGGGGTCTTTTCTTCTTTTCAATTTTTTAATTTTTTTAATTTTTTGTCGGTCGATCATGATCAGTCTTGAATGCAAATATGCAAAGCCAAAACAATGTTAAAAATTAAGAATTCAAGGCCAATGATTAATGGGTATAATGACATGTCTCATCCCATTAGAAGTGTGGGATTTGCGGAGGTCTTAATTTCGACTTTGATTGTGTGTGTCCTAATTCCTCTTATTTGGTGGAAAAAAAAAGAAAAAAGAAAAAAAAAAAAGAAGAAAGAAGAAGAAGAAGAAGAAGATAAGAATTCAAGGATGTTGGTGCTACTCTTAGAGGTGAGAATGGGAAAGCCTTTGTTGTCCAAAGTTTAAACCATTTGTTTGAAGATAATGTGACGTGTAAGTGTACATGTGTTGTAACATGATGCATTGGTGGCATATTTTGGGGACTGATTACCGTGTGTTTATTTTATTGACCGTTGAGTCTTAATTTTTACTGGTATAATATATGGGTGTCCGTTATTAACTGTTAGACTTTTATTTCATATTTAGGTTATTATAAAAATTATTATGAAATTTATTTTGGGCAATTGGGCCTTTATTAACCTAAACTAATTTCAGCATTATTCTATTATATGTAGTGGGCCTCTCTAGATAAGATTACACATTATTCTCTCCATCTCTTTTCCTTCCACTATATTTCCCGCAATTCTATTATTTAGTTATTATATACTCAGTATATATTAGTTTTACGGACAATTGACCGTAGACGGATTTATCATACTCTTCTTATCGACGTAACCATAAAAAAGGTAGCTGCGAACTTAGAAGTTGTGTCTTGGAGGTCCTATTGTCCACTAGCACTTGTATATAGGGAGCTAGCGATAGTTCTTGTAGGACAACATGATCTTACGCGCCTTTTTATAGGCAGTCATTCTTTACTTTATTTCATTTTAATTAAATATAATTCTTGCTTTTGATTTAGTTAAATTATTTTTAACTATAAAATATATTCATGTTCAATTTTCTTAAATATTTTGTGTCGAGTTTCAAAAATTCACAAATATCTTCAACACAATATGTGTGTGTGTGTGTGTGTGAAAGAGAGGTGATGGAGTATGGCTAGCCGGCCGGATGCTAGTTAGGTTCGTGGATACAGAACATTTTCAAAATCCAGAGCTTACACTGGAGAGCTGATTGAGAAAAAATCCAAAAGATGGGAAGTGGACAGCGAAACCACGGTGCGTAGAATAAGGGTTTGTGGATTTGAGGCCAACACGTGCTTTGGGCCTTGAAAGGTACAATGAAAACACAATTAGGCAGACTGATGAAAAATGAGGCGCTGTTTGGTTGCACTTTTTAAAAGAATTTTTCTTTAAGTAGTAAAAGTCATTTTGTATTTTCTTGCTTTTTGCTTTTAAGTAGAAGCAACAAAAGCAAAAACGCGTTTGGTAAAATTGATTTTGTCGGTGATCTTTCGGATGTAATGTGAAACTCCATTGAATTATCGTTGCCCAAGCGGAAGCCTAGGACAGGTACAATCTTTTTTGATCGCAAATTTTTCGAGTTAAGGTCAAATTCATCTAAAAGACAAAAATGACTTTTAGAAGCAAATCTTTATTACTTTAGCTTAAAATGAAATATTTTGTTTTTTGGTTTGTAGAAGTCTTTTTTATTTCTTCTAACCAAACAGTGCCTTTTACTTTTACAACTTTTTGCCTTTCAAAAGCAAAAAAGATTTTAAAAATAACTGCAACCAAAAAGTGCCAGAACTGTTTAGAAGGAAAAAAGTCTTTATGGAGAAGTCATTAAATTTGGCAATTGTAATGTCTTTATCAGTTGCATTAAGTGTACGAACAAAAAATTTGCATAATTCAACGAAGTTCGGATAAACTTGAGAAAAATTAGATTATTTATTTATTTGGGAAAAAAAAAAAAATAATAACACAACTATTCGAGTACGTGTTGAATTTGAGTGCTCCCACGCTCCACGACGACAATTGGTTAGCTGTGTCAACTATCAAAGTTGGGTATCTCCCTGTCCCCTGTGCAAAGAATAATTTAGGTTCTGTTTATTGTTCATGGAAGTTTCTTCTAGTTGATATCAGATTTGCAGGGCAATGTTATATTTCTTTTCCTTGACATTAATATAATGTAAGGAGTCATCTCAATAATATAATGTTTTGGAAACATTGCACTCATGGTTTAGTTTTCCCTTTTTATCCATTTTAATTTGATGGGTTTCATTATGTTTTGGAAAGGTGAGCTCAATCTACCTGGCTTTGCCCATCTTCATGGGCTTGTCAATGTGAAGTTGGGTTGAGGCTTGGCTGCTTGGGCTCGATTTGCTACGTTAAGATGTTCCAGGCTTGGTTTGGATTGTTTCTAAGTTCTCTTAGGGCCTTTATTGGTATCTAAAGACTGACTTTTTATCATTTTATTTTAAACTTTTCAAAGTTTTATGAAAAAAAAAAAAAGGGATTTTATGAAAACTGGTTGCTTTGTTTGTTAGAAAATATTATTTTGAACAACTTTGTAGGAGAAAGTTTTTCTAAAATTTATCGTTTAAGTGGACTTTTTAGTCATTTATAGTTTTCATTTCATTCTTACATAAACAAATCTTCTCTTTTGTTTATTTAGGAAAAAAAAAAACTTCACTTTGCTGGGATCTCATCAATGCTTTGTGACATGTTCTGTCCCTTTTTTTTTTTTTTTTTTTTTTTTTTTGGGTGGTGGTAACTAGTGCCAATTGTATGTGTTGATCATAGGTTCCATTGGCTTAGGCCTCACTGGGCAAGAGCTTGAAGTTCATTATAGCGATGCACCATTCAGGTTAATTTTTTGGGCCAGCCTATTGCCACCACATAAAATACTCTAAGCCCCCCATTTAATTTATATTTTTTAAGTTTTATGAAAAATATCTTTATCAAAAAAAAAAAAAAAGTTTTATGAAAAATATAAAAGAAAATTTACAAAAACTAATCACGTAGTCTATTAGAAAACATGATTCCGGACAACTTTGTAGAAGAATTTGTTTTCAAAATTTGTCATTTAAGTATACTTTTTGGCCATTTTTCATAGAATTGAGGTAAACCGTAGATAACCCACAACCTCCCGCAGGAATCGACTAAAACTGGGACTTGAAACAAAGACCTTAAGATATTACACTCCTAAGGTTGCTAACTGAGCTATCCATACAAGTAAAACTTAAATATTCAATGTTAAAAAAATGGGTACAATTAGAAAAATCAAACTTTTGTGAAATAAAGGGGTAAAAGTTATCTATATAAAGGGAAAAAGGAAAGAGAGGGGGGTACAATTAGAAAATATGAAGGACCAAAAAAAGAATTAGTAGGGTTAAATTTAGAATATTAGAATATATGTAAGGTAACAAAAAAAAAAAAAAAAAAAAAAAAAAAAAAAAGAGGGTGAATTAAGAGGGTCGGGTGCCCCCTCTGACACCCCCTAGATCCGCCCCTGTTTACACACCCCTCACACAATCTTTTGGTTTTTGTCATTCTACTTCTCTTGATGGTAAACTGTTCAATCAAACTAGCAAGTATAGTTTGTGAAGATTATGGTATAATATTTTTGAAATTGCAAAAATATTGTAGCCAATAAATTTATGGTTTGACGATGCCCCCCAAGTTTACCATGAATTCTATTCTATTCGACTCCCATATTCGAACATTTTATTTGAAAATTTTAGCCCAAGAACAGAGTTTAAACACCCTAGAATTAAAAAATCCCAACCACAGTTACCCTGGCCCAACTTGTGAGTTGTGACTTCAAAAGTAGTTGAGGTCAGGAAAAAAGAACAAAAAGATAATAGTCCCAACTCCTAAGTGAGAATCCAGTAGCTCAGGTCGAATCAGCCTCAAAAATACGCTATATATATAACCATAAGATATTCAATTTGTGAAAATGTAGACAACTTTCTTGTTAAGGCAGGCTGTTACCGATTCAGAGCTAGGCAAAAGTGCGTGCACATGTTAGCTAGTAAGTTGGGGACCTGGGTTAAAAAAGCAAAAAAAAGAAAAAGGAAGAGCTGTGGGGGGGGGGGGGTGTTGGGGAGGTATGATAGATTGGTCTAATTATGGGTAAAAAATCACATATCAATACAAATAACTACTAACTTCATAGTAGATGACGACGAACTTAACTAAGAATGACTATTAGTTTGAATTGATATGTAATTATTTGTAAAGAAGATGATGAAGAGGACGAGAGAAGAGGGAACTGACCATGATGATATGTAAACCTCCATAGCGACATTCTTCTAGATGGTTTAGCAGCTAGCTTCGGAATTGGAAGCTTAGATTGGAGAATCAGTCACAGGAGAAACACTATTATTGACTCAAGAAATGGCTCAATTCCCATGGAAGGCATACAACACTAGGGAATCACTTTATATATATATATATATATTAATGGGCATAGCATCCATTCCTATCACATTGTCAAGAACTTTTTTTTTTTTTTGAATATTTGGTACGAAGGGCCATGGTAAGGAATCAAATAAAGATATTGAAAATGTTTCAAACATTGGATTAGGAATAGTAAATAGAAGATTTTTCATATATGAGTTACCTAAGTTCGCTTTTGGGTTAAAAAATTAATAACCGACCACTACTTGATTCGGTTTTGGGTGGGGAGGGCTTGAGTAAGTCAACTTGATTTGAGAAACAGCTCTTACATATACAAATACATATGATATAACCTTAACTATACATATATATACATTATAATGTCTTTTGTTCCGATTTCGATCTTCATTTTTCTATTTTTTTTTGTATATATTAAAAAGTATTTATTATCTATAAAAAAAGTTAGAAATTTATATCTTTTGTTGATTTTCTTACCTAGATATTTTTTTGTTATTGTAAAATTTTATTTTTCGTCGTAATATAAAAAAAAATTGTGACAATATTCTCTTCAAACTGAACCAAACAGAATTTTGCATGGGTTGGATTGGTTTAGTTCCACTAGTGACCTGAACCGAACCGAGTTACACCCCCTCGTGTTATTGAATAAAACCAGTCTCGAACCTTGTAAGGCCACAGTCAAATGTGCAAGTGAGGGATTGAAACTTTTGGGGTCTTTTATTCTTTTCAATTTTTTAATTTTAATTTTACTTTTTGCTGGTCGATCATGATCAGTATTGAATGCAAGTATGCAAAGCCAAAACAATGTTAAAAATTAAGAATTCAAGGCCAATGATCAATGGGTATAATGGCATGTTTCATCCCATTAGAGGTGTGGGATTTATGGAGGTCTTAATTTCAACTCTGATTGTGTGTGTTCTCCTCTTATTTGGTGAGAAAAAAAACAAAAAAAACCAAAAAAAAGAAGAAGAAGAAGATAAGAATTCAAGGATGTTGGTGCTACTCTTAGAGGTGAGAATGGGAAAACCTTTGCCGTCCAAAGTTTAAACCATTTGTTTGAAGATAATGTGACGTGTAAGTGTACATGTGTTGTGATATGATGCATTGGTAGCATATTTTGTAGACTGATTACGTGTGTTTATTTTATTAACCGTTGAGTTTTAATTTTTTATTGGTATGATATATGGGTGTCCGTTATTAAGCTCTGGACTTTTATTTCATGTTTAGGCTGTTATAAATATTATTATGACATTTATTTTGGGCAATTGGGCCTTTATTAACCCAAACTAATTTCAGCATTATACTATTATATATAATGGGCCTCTCTAGATAAGATTACACATTATTCTCTCCATCTCTTTTCCTTTCACTATATTTCCCTAAATTCTTTTATTTAGTTATTATATACTTAGTGTATATTAGTTTTACGAACAACTGATTGTAGACGGATTCACCATACTTTTCCTATCGACGTAACCATAAAAGAGGTAGTTGCGAGCTTAGGAGTTGTATCTTATAAGTCCTATTGTTCACTTGCATTTGTACGTAAGAAGGTGATAGGTTTTTTAGGACAACAGTCCAAATAACATTTTCAAAATACCGAGCTTACATTGGAGAGCCGATGAGAAAAAAACCAAAAGATGGGAAGTAGACAGCGAACCCACGGTGCGTAGAATAAGGGTTTATGGATTTGAGGCCAATGTTATATTTGTTTTCGAGTACGTGTTGAATTTGAGTGCTCCCACTCTCCACGACGACAACATGTGAAAATTGGTTTGCTGTATCAACTATCAAAGTTGGGTATCTCCCTGTCCCTGTGCAAAGAATAATTTAGGTTCTGTTTATTGTTTATGGAAGTTTCTTCTAGTTAGATATTAGATTTGCAGGGCAATGTTATATTTCTTTTCCTTGACATTTCGGTGGATCATGTTCATTATCATCTATCTTAGGTGAGGATTCATCTCAATAATATAATGTTATGGAAACATTGCAGTCATGGTTTAGTTTTCCCTTTTTATCCATTTTAATTTGATGGGTTTCATTATGTTTTGGACTACTTCCTTATCACAGCCGTGGCTGGAAAGGTGAGCTCAATCTACCAGGCTTTGCCCATCTTTATGGGCTTGTCATTGTGAAGTGGGAACGGCTATTGCAACCCTCCATTCTTATAAGCCCACCCTATTCTTTTTGGTTTTTAAAATTTCATGAAAAATATAAGAGGTTTTTGCAAAAACCAATCACTTCGTCCATAAGAAAACATCATTTTCAACAACTTTGCAGAAGAAAGTTTTTCCAAAATCTATCGTTTAAGTAGACTTCTTGGCAAAAAATAAAATAAAGGCTATAAATGGCTAAAAAGTATATTTAAACGATAGATTTAGGAAAAACTTTCTTCTACAAAGTTATTCAAAATGATATTTTCTAATGGACAACGCAGCCGGTTTTCATAAAAACCTTTGATATTTTGAATAAAACCTTAAAAACCTAAAGGAGGGGGGGGGGGGGGGGGGGGGTGATAAGAATGGGGGGTTGCAATAGCTGTTCCCTTGTGAAGTTGGGTTGAGGCTTGGCTGCTTGGGCTCGATTCGCTATGTTAAGATGTTCCAGGCTTGGGTTGGTTTATTTCTAAGTTCACTTGGGGGCCTTTATTGGTATTCCAAGACCTAATTTTAATGCCCCTATTTTAACCTTTTCAAAGTTTTATGAAAAATATATAAAAGGGTTTTATGAAAACTAGTTGCTTTGTTTACTAGAAAACATTATTTTGAATAATTTTGTAGAAGAAAACTTTTCTAAAATTTATTGTTTAAATAGACATTTTAACCATTTACAGTTTTCATTTTATTTTTACATAAACAAATCTTCTCTTTTGTTTATTTTTAATTAAAAAAAAAAAAAAACTTCTCTTTATTGGGATCTCGTCAATGCTTTGTGACATCTTCTGTTGTTTATTTAGATTTTTTTTTTTTTTTTTTTTTTTTGGTTGGTAACTAGTGCCAATTTTATGGGTTGATCATAGGTCCTAACTGGGCAAGAGCTTGAAGTTCATAATAGCGATATACATTCAGGTTAATTTTTTTTTTTGGTTACTGATTAACCTTCCCACTACTTGCATATGTATATATATTTTTTTCTCTGGTTCAAAGGAGAGCCCCCAGTGGGCCGTTAGGCTACACAACGAGAATTGCCCATTCCCCATTCTCATAACTCCTTCCCCAACAAACCTAAATATCGAATGAACTCCCATGCGCTTAAGCTCAAGATATCACTCCAACAAGTAACGAGTACAAACCTGTTTAGCAAAAAAAAAAAATAATAATAATAATAAAATAAAATAAAATATAAAATAAAAAACATAAAATCCAAACATGAAGACTTGAAGTTCATTATAGCGATAAGGACTCGAAGTCTTGAACTTGGAACCTTCCCTCACATAATATATATATATATATATATATATATATATATATATATATATTTTTTTTTTTTTCTTTTTTTTGGGAGGAGGAAGTGCTACTCGGCCGTTAGGGTGGAGGCAAACGGAGAGACGCTGGCCCTATTTGCATACTTATAGCAATACCAGTTTTGCAAAATGCTGCAAAGTGCTCGCAATTGTTAGCCACAAGGTGATAATTGCCAAAGCCAAGTATGAGGAGGCGGTTGGCGGTATGAACAACTTCATCGGGTGGCTTGGCTGGGAAAGGAGGCGCTGGATTGGGTTGAAAAAGAATAAGTTTTTCATACACCATGATGTACAGTCGCTCACCCAAAAGGAAACACTCGAGGCAGGTTTTCACAACTCCCCCGTGGATTTCTGGATTGTACCCACATTTTTGGCATGGTGTTGAAGATTTATCACCAGATTTAGCACCAGATTTAGCACCGGATTTAGCTTTCTTGTTTCCGGGTGGACCTTGGAAGTGAATAACCATATTCTCGCCCACAAATATTCCTGGCATTAAGATTTAAAAAAACATAAATAAATAAAATCAAAATCGTATGTCGTGATGTCATTATATATGGTTGGACTTTGATTTTATAATGCAAACTATACGGAAAGTAGTCAAGATTAAAGGGTTTTTTTTTTTTTTTTTTTACTTTTCCCCTTCCATATATGATTAGGGGTAAATCAAGTCTTACACTTGACGAGGTTTCGGTGCATACTATTCTCCCAACGAGTCATGAGAAATGCCCCATATTATACATACAGGCACAAACACGTTAAACAGGTTTCTTAAGCATCACAAATTGTGGCACGTAAGAAAGTGACTTGAATAACCAAAATTAGGTATGTGAAGGAGTTTCAGAGCTTACACAAATGGCACGAATGGCCAGTCCGGATGTGAGTCACTATGGGACTAATTAAGGGCTATTTGAATGGGCACTTTGCCTTAATTCACACCTGATTTTGAGGTTCAGTCAGAATATGGATGCGTCAAAATTACCAAAACGCTGGCTGATTTTTGACAATATGCATTTTTATTTTTATTTTTTGGCTTGTTTATTTGTCCTAATTATTTAATTAGACTTTGTCCAAAGTTTCAGTAAAATAATCAAAGGGCCAGTTTTCTGAATATCTTCTTCCAACGTATAATTAATAGCTAAATATTTCTTCTGCACTAGGAAAAGAAAAAAAGGGATGAATGATTGATTTTTTTTAAAAAAAAAGATTATAAAATAACGAGAAAACCCTGGACAAACCCCAAGCCCATATAAGACTCCACATATGGATTGTGGAGTCTTATATGGGCACCTATATATTATGCACCACGTACACAAACATGTGTCCTTTTACTTTTCTCAAATAATAGGGTTCTATAACAAATCAGCCAATGGTATTGTAACCCACTGCACTTGTTCTTGCTCTGTTGGTGCAAGTTTTGAGTTTGAGATAAGATTAACAATTTCATGAGAACAAGTGAAGGGATGTACACATTTGTTTGTCCCTTACCGGAAAAAAAAAAAAAAATGACAAAAAAAAAAGGCAAAAATGAAGACATACCTCCAACTATCTATGAGTTTATTGCTTTCAAAGTTTAGGTTGATGGTACTCTGATCGATAGATTGGTTACGAATCAATTGAAGTGGACACTGATACAAGAACACCTCCCCAACCCACCCACCCACCCTTCCCCCTTTCACACACAATGGTGGAGCCAGGAATTAAGTCTAGTAGGTTGATATATATATATATATA
The DNA here is from genome assembly GCA_039720395.1 of Liquidambar formosana. NCBI lineage: Eukaryota > Viridiplantae > Streptophyta > Magnoliopsida > Saxifragales > Altingiaceae > Liquidambar > Liquidambar formosana. Next base: position 45,588,488 of record CM077820.1, read on the forward strand.
TTTTACCGTATAAATTAAAAAATCATTTGAAATAGCCTTTAGAAATGTTTTTGTTTTTTTATTAAATCCCCCATAATAGACAATTACAAGAATAAAGAAATTTTTTTTGAACTAAATAATTAAAACAACAACTTAATTTTTTTTTTTTTTTATATGACATGTAAACCTTGATGGCTCAACTCCACCTACTAGACCGTTCGTAAAATTGAGGTAAACCCTAGATACCTGCAACCTCCTGTAGGAATCGATTAAAACAGGGACTTGAAACCAAGACCTTAAGATATTACACTCCTAAGGCTGCTAACTGAGCTACCCATACAAGTAAAACTTAAATATTTAGTGTTAAAAAATTGCGTACAATTAGAAAAATCAAACTTTTTTGAAATAAAAGGGGTAAAAGTTATCTATATAAAGGGAAAAAGGAAAGAGAAGGGGTACAATTAGAAAATATGAGGGACCAAAGAAAAAATTAGTATGGTTAAATTTAGAATATTAGAATATATGTAAGGTAACAAAAAAAAAAATAAATAAATAAATAAATGGGTGAGGAGGATCGGGTGCCCCCTCTGGCAACCCCTAGATCCACCCTTGTTCACACACCCCTCACGCAATCTTCTGGTTTTTGTCATTCTACTTCTCTTGATGGTAAAATGTTCAATCAAACTGGCAGCTATAGTTTGTGAAGATTATGGTATAATATTTTTGAAATTGCAAAAATATTGTAGCCAATAAATTTATGGTTTGAAGACGCTCGCCAAGTTTACCATGAATTCTATTTTGTTCAACTCCCATATTCGAACATTATGTGAAAATTTTGACCCAAAAACAGTGTATTGAAAATTTTAACCCAAAAATAGTGTATATATAAACACCCCAGAATTCAAAAATCCCAACCGCAGTTGCCTTGGCCCAGCTTGTGAGTTTCAAAAGCAGTTGAGATCAGGAAAAAAGAACAAAAAGATAATAATCCTAAGTGAGAATCCAGTAGCTCAGCTCGAATCAACCTTAAAAATACACTATATATATGACCATAAAACCTTGCAGTGGCTATATATATATTGTTGGGGGCAATGGTGAAAATCTTGGAGTATCAAGTTCAAATGTGGTTTTAAGTCCTGCGGGTAGCCCCCACTGGCAGAGCCGGGGGGGCATTGGGGGCACGTGCTACCACTGGCTCAATCAGTTTTTTTTTTTTTTTTTTTTTTTGGAGAGATACAACCATTTGATGACAATTTCTCAACATAATACCAAAAAAAAGAAGATAGTAGTCATTTTAAAGCATATTTACAGTCAATTTGTAATAAGTTGATAACAATATCCTTTTTTTGTATTAAATTGAAAAATGATTACCAAAAAATAATATTTAAAAAAAGAGTCAGTTTATTGCTATCACATAAAATACTTTAAGCTCGCCATTTAATTTACATTTTAAAGGTTTTACGAAAAATATAAATTTTTTTTATGAAAACTAATCACATAATCTACTAGAAAATATCATTTCGGACAACTTTGTAGAAGAGAGTTTTTCCAAAATCTGTCATTTAAGTAAACTTTTTGGCAATTTTTCATGGAAAATGAAATAGAGTTTGTAAATGGCCAAAAAGTCTGTTTAAATGATAGATTTTGGAAAAAAATTATTCTACAAAGTTGTTTAGAATGATGTTTTCTAGTGAATAATGATATTAGTTTTCGTAAAAACCTTTTTTATTTTTCATAAAACCTCAAAAAGTGTAAACTAATGGGGGATGTTGAGTATTTTATGTGGTGGCAATAGCCTCACTCTTAAAAAAAATGTTTTCTAAAGTTTTGAGTTCCCAATTCTCACTTCACAGAATCATAAGCTCATAGCACAGTACCCCTATTGGAGATAACTCGTAGCTCTGCCCTTGGTAACCCTTTTGTGAAAAAAATTCTAAAGGTACGTTAGAGGCTTATAGCCTTATTAAGCACTTAATAGAACAGTGACAGCTTTTTTTTTTCCCTAATAATTAAACCAAGAAAACCCTAGAATTTTGACTAAAACACAAAAGATTAAAATAAAAAAATAAAAATGGGAAATTGGAAGGAAAAATAAAAATACAAATCAAGAGCATCAAACTGGATACATCGATCAAAGATATTCAATTTGTGGAAATGTAAACAACTATTTTGTTAAGGCAGGCTGTTACCCTTTGAGAGCTAGGCAAAAGTGCGTGCACACGTTAGCTAGTAAGTTGGGGACTTGGGTTAAAAATGCAAAAAAGAAGAAAAAAGAAGAGCTGGGGTGTGGGGGGGGGGGGGGGGGGTATAGATTGGTCTAATTACGGGCAAAAAATCACATATCAATACAAACAAACTACTAACTTCATAGTAGATGACTACGAACTTAACTAAGAATGACTATTAGTTTGAATTGATATGTAATTAGTTGTAAAGAAGATGATGAAGAGGATGAGAGAAGAGGGAACTGACCATGATGATATGTCTTTAATACCGGCATGATTCTGTAAAGGTGATCACCCGCTTCTGGGGTAGATTTAGATTTTCCCGCTCCCATCTCTCGATCTGTCTCTTTATATGTGTGCGCGTAGTTTTGTTAATGATATGTGTCGTCGTGGGGAGTGGGAGCACTCAGAATTTATAGATATAGCTAGATGGTTTAGCTTCAGAATTGGAACCTTAGATTGGAGAATCAGTCACAGGAGAAATCAATTATTGACTCAAGAAATGGCTCAATTCCCATGGAAGACATACAACACTAGGGAATCACGTACTTTATTAATGGGCATAGCATCCATTCCTGTCACATTGTCAAGAACATTTTTTCTTTTTCTTTTTTTTTGAATATTTGGTACTAAGGGCCATGGTTTAGTAAATGCATCTAAATCTTTTTAGACGTGTGAGCTGATCTTGCTAAGGAATCAAATAAAGATATTGAAAATGTTTCAAACATTGGACTAGGAATAGTAAATAGAAGATTTTTCATATATGAGTTACCTTAGTTCGCTTTTGGGTTAAAAAATTAATAACCGACCACTACTTGATTCGGTTTTGGGTGGGGAGGGCTTGAGTAAGTCGACTTGATTTGAGAAACAGATCTTACATATACAAATACATATGATATAACCTTAACTATACATATATATATACATTATAATGTCTTTTGTTCCGATTTCGATCTTCATTTTTCTATTTTTTTGTATATATTAAAAAGTATTTATTATCTATAAAAAAAGTTAGAAATTTATATCTTTTGTTGATTTTCTTACCTAGATATTTTTTTGTTATTGTAAAATTTTATTTTTCGTCGTAATATAAAAAAAAAATTGTGACAATATTCTCTTCAAACTAAACCAATCAGAATTTTGCATGGGTTGGATTGGTTTAGTTCCACTAGTGACCTGAACCGAACCGAGTTACACCCCCTTGTGTTATTGAATAAAACCAATCTCGAACCTTGCAAGGCCGCAGCCAAATGTGCAAGTGAGGGATTGAAACTTTTGGGGTCTTTTCTTCTTTTCAATTTTTTAATTTTTTTAATTTTTTGTCGGTCGATCATGATCAGTATTGAATGCAAATATGCAAAGCCAAAACAATGTTAAAAATTAAGAATTCAAGGCCAATGATTAATGGGTATAATGACATGTCTCATCCCATTAGAGGTGTGGGATTTGCGGAGGTCTTAATTTCGACTTTGATAGTGTGTGCTCTAATTCCTCTTATTTGGTGAAAAAAAAAAAAAAAAAAAAATGAAGATAAGAATTCAAGGATGTTGGTGCTACTCTTAGAGGTGAGAATGGGAAAGCCTTTGCTGTCCAAAGTTTAAACCATTTGTTTGAAGATAATGTGATGTGTAAGTGTACATGTGTTGTGACATGATGCATTGGTGGCATATTTTGTGGACTGATTACTGTCTGTTTATTTTATTGACCGTTGAGTCTTAATTTTTACTAGTATAATATATGGGTGTCCGTTATTAACTGTTAGACTTTTATTTCATATTTAGGCTATTATAAAAATTATTATGACATTTATTTTGGGCAATTGGGCCTTTATTAACCTAAACTAATTTCAGCATTATTCTATTATATGTAGTGGGCCTCTCTAGATAAGATTACACATTATTCTCTCCATCTCTTTTCCTTCCACTATATTTCCCTCAATTCTATTATTTAGTTATTATATACTCAATATATATTAGTTTTACGGACAACTGACCGTTGACGGATTCACCATACTCTTCTTATCGACGTAATCATAAAAAAGGTAGCTGCGAACTTAGAAGTTGTGTCTTGGAGGTCCTATTGTCCACTAGCACTTGTATATAGGGAGCTAGCGATAGTTCTTGTAGGACAACATGATCTTACGCGCCTTTTTATAGGCAGTCATTCTTTACTTTATTTCATTTTAATTAAATATAATTCTTGCTTTTGATTTAGTTAAATTATTTTTAACTATAAAATATATTCATGTTCAATTTTCTTAAATATTTTCTGTCGAGTTTCAAAAATTCACAAATATCTTCAACACAATATGTGTGTGTGTGTGTGTGTGTGTGAAAGAGAGGTGATGGAGTATGGCTAGCCGGCCGGATGCTAGTTAGGTTCGTGGATAGAGAACATTTTCAAAATCCAGAGCTTACACTGGAGAGCTGATTGAGAAAAAATCCAAAAGATGGGAAGTGGACAGCGAAACCACGGTGCGTAGAATAAGGGTTTGTGGATTTGAGGCCAACACGTGCTTTGGGCCTTGAAAGGTACAATGAAAACACAATTAGGCAGACTGATGAAAAATGAGGCACTGTTTGGTTGCACTTTTTAAAAGAATTTTTCTTTAAGTAGTAAAGTCATTTTGTATTTTCTTGCTTTTTGCTTTTAAGTAGAAGCAACAAAAGCAAAAACGTGTTTGGTAAAATTGATTTTGTCAGTGATCTTTTGGATGTAATGAGAAACTCCATTGAATTATCGTTGCCCAAACGGAAGCCTAGGACAAGTACAATCTCCTTCGATCGCAAATTTTTCGAGTTAAGGTCAAATTCATCAAAAAGACAAAAATGACTTTTAGAAACAAATCTTTATTACTTTAGCTTAAAATCAAATATGTTGTTTTTTGGTTTGTAAAAGTCCTTTTTATTTCTTTTAACCAAATAGTGTTTTTTGCTTTTACAACTTTTTGCTTTCAAAAGCAAAAAAAATTTTAAAATAACTGCAACCAAACAGTGCCAGAACTGTTTAGAAGGAAAAAAATCTTTATGGAGAAGTCCTTAAATTTGGCAATTGTAATGTCTTTATCAGTTGCATTAAGTGTACGAACAAAAAATTTGCATAATTCAACGAAGTTCGGATAAACTTGACTGAAAAATTAGATTATTTATTTATTTGGAAAAAAAAAAAAAATAACACATCTATTCGAGTACGTGTTGAATTTGAGTGCTCCCACGCTCCACGACGACAACATGTGCGGCACCCATCTAAGTCTTGCACTGTTGAAAATTGGTTAGCTGTGTCAACTATCAAAGTTGGGTATCTCCCTGTCCCCTGTGCAAAGAATAATTTAGGTTCTGTTTATTGTTCATGGAAGTTTCTTCTAGTTGATATCAGATTTGCAGGGCAATGTTATATTTCTTTTCCTTGGCATTAATATAATGTAAGGAGTCATCTCAATAATATAATGTTTTGGAAACATTGCAGTCATGGTTTAGTTTTCCATTTTTATCCATTTTAATTTGATGGGTTTCATTATGTTTTGGAAAGGTGAGCTCAATCTACCTGGCTTTGCCCATCTTCATGGGCTTGTCAATGTGAAATTGGGTTGAGGCTTGGCTGCTTGGGCTCGATTTGCTACGTTAAGATGTTCCAGGCTTGGGTTGGATTGTTTCTAAGTTGGGGGCCTCTATTGGCACCCCAAGACTTGCTTTTTATCCCCAATTTATTTTACATTTTAAGGTTTTATGGAAAATATAATACGTTTTCATAAAAACTGATAACGTACTCTATAAGAAAACATTATTTTGAACAACTTTTTAGAAGAAAGTTTTTCCAAAATCTATTGTTTAAGTAGACTTTTTTGCCATTTATAGTCTTCGCATCATAAATGACTAAAAAGTCCACTTAAACAATAGATTTTAAAAAAACTTTCTTCCAAAAAGTTATTCAAAATGATGTTTTTTAATAGATATCGCTGTCAATTTTTCTGAAAACCTTACATATTTTTCAAAAAATCTTAAAGTGTAAAATAAGTGGGGGATGAAAAGCAAGTCTTTGGGTGCCAATAGAGGCCTTCTTCTAAGTTCTTTTAGGGCCTTTATTGGTATCTAAAGACTGACTTTTTATCCTTTTATTTTAAACCTTTCAAAGTTTTATGAAAAAAAAATAAAGGGATTTTATGAAAATTGGTTGCTTTGTTTGTTAGAAAACATTATTTTGAATAACTTTGTAAGAGAAAGTTTTTCTAAAATTTATCGTTTAAGTGGACTTTTTGGTCATTTATAGTTTTCATTTCATTCTTACATAAACAAATCTTCTCTTTTGTTTATTTAGGAAAAAAAAAAACCTTCACTTTGCTGGGATCTCATCAATGCTTTGTGACATGTTCTGTCCTTTTTTCATTTTTTTTTTTTTTTTTTTGGGTGGTGGTAACTAGTGCCAATTGTATGTGTTGATCATAGGTTCCATTGGCTTAGGCCTCACTGGGCAAGAGCTTGAAGTTCATTATAGCGATGCACCATTCAGGTTAATTTTTTGGGCCAGCCTATTGCCACCACATAAAATACTCTAAGCCCCCCATTTAATTTATATTTTTTAAGTTTTATGAAAAATATAAAAAAAAATTTACAAAAACTAATCACGTAGTCTATTAGAAAACATGATTCCGGACAACTTTGTAGAAGAATTTGTTTTCAAAATTTGTCATTTAAGTATACTTTTTGGCCATTTTTCATAGAATTGAGGTAAACCGTAGATAACCCACAACCTCCCGCAGGAACCGACTAAAACTGGGACTTGAAACAAAGACCTTAAGATATTACACTCCTAAGGTTGCTAACTGAGCTATCCATACAAGTAAAACTTAAATATTCAATGTTAAAAAAATGGGTACAATTAGAAAAATCAAACTTTTGTGAAATAAAGGGGTAAAAGTTATCTATATAAAGGGAAAAAGGAAAGAGAGGGGGGTACAATTAGAAAATATGAAGGACCAAAGAAAGAATTAGTAGGGTTAAATTTAGAATATTAGAATATATGTAAGGTAACAAAAAAAAAAAAAAAAAAAAAAAGAGGGTGAATTAAGAGGGTCGGGTGCCCCCTCTGACACCCCCTAGATCCGCCCCTGTTTACACACCCCTCACACAATCTTTTGGTTTTTGTCATTCTACTTCTCTTGATGGTAAACTGTTCAATCAAACTAGCAAGTATAGTTTGTGAAGATTATGGTATAATATTTTTGAAATTGCAAAAATATTGTAGCCAATAAATTTATGGTTTGACGATGCCCCCCAAGTTTACCATGAATTCTATTCTATTCGACTCCCATATTCGAACATTTTATTTGAAAATTTTAGCCCAAGAACAGAGTTTAAACACCCTAGAATTAAAAAATCCCAACCGCAGTTGCCCTAGCCCAACTTGTGAGTTGTGACTTCAAAAGTAGTTGAGGTCAGGAAAAAAGAACAAAAAGATAATAGTCCTAACTCCTAAGTGAGAATCCCGTAGCTCAGGTCGAATCAGCCTCAAAAATACGCTATATATATAACCATAAGATATTCAATTTGTGAAAATGTAGACAACTTTCTTGTTAAGGCAGGCTGTTACCGATTCAGAGCTAGGCAAAAGTGCGTGCACATGTTAGCTAGTAAGTTGGGGACCTGGGTTAAAAAAGCAAAAAAAAAGAAAAAAGAAGAGCTGTGGGGGGGGGGGGGGTGTTGGGGAGGTATGATAGATTGGTCTAATTATGGGTAAAAAATCACATATCAATACAAATAACTACTAACTTCATAGTAGATGACGACGAACTTAACTAAGAATGACTATTAGTTTGAATTGATATGTAATTATTTGTAAAGAAGATGATGAAGAGGACGAGAGAAGAGGGAACTGACCATGATGATATGTAAACCTCCATAGCGACATTCTTCTAGATGGTTTAGCAGCTAGCTTCGGAATTGGAAGCTTAGATTGGAGAATCAGTCACAGGAGAAACACTATTATTGACTCAAGAAATGGCTCAATTCCCATGGAAGGCATACAACACTAGGGAATCACTTTATATATATATATATATTAATGGGCATAGCATCCATTCCTATCACATTGTCAAGAACTTTTTTTTTTTTTGAATATTTGGTACGAAGGGCCATGGTAAGGAATCAAATAAAGATATTGAAAATGTTTCAAACATTGGATTAGGAATAGTAAATAGAAGATTTTTCATATATGAGTTACCTAAGTTCGCTTTTGGGTTAAAAAATTAATAACCGACCACTACTTGATTCGGTTTTGGGTGGGGAGGGCTTGAGTAAGTCAACTTGATTTGAGAAACAGCTCTTACATATACAAATACATATGATATAACCTTAACTATACATATATATATACATTATAATGTCTTTTGTTCCGATTTCGATCTTCATTTTTCTATTTTTTTTTGTATATATTAAAAAGTATTTATTATCTATAAAAAAAGTTAGAAATTTATATCTTTTGTTGATTTTCTTACCTAGATATTTTTTTGTTATTGTAAAATTTTATTTTTCGTCGTAATATAAAAAAAAATTGTGACAATATTCTCTTCAAACTGAACCAAACAGAATTTTGCATGGGTTGGATTGGTTTAGTTCCACTAGTGACCTGAACCGAACCGAGTTACACCCCCTCGTGTTATTGAATAAAACCAGTCTCGAACCTTGTAAGGCCACAGTCAAATGTGCAAGTGAGGGATTGAAACTTTTGGGGTCTTTTCTTCTTTTCAATTTTTTAATTTTAATTTTATTTTTTGCTGGTCGATCATGATCAGTATTGAATGCAAGTATGCAAAGCCAAAACAATGTTAAAAATTAAGAATTCAAGGCCAATGATCAATGGGTATAATGGCATGTTTCATCCCATTAGAGGTGTGGGATTTATGGAGGTCTTAATTTCAACTCTGATTGTGTGTGTTCTCCTCTTATTTGGTGAGAAAAAAAACATAAAAAAAAACAAAAAAAAGAAGAAGAAGAAGATAAGAATTCAAGGATGTTGGTGCTACTCTTAGAGGTGAGAATGGGAAAACCTTTGCCGTCCAAAGTTTAAACCATTTGTTTGAAGATAATGTGACGTGTAAGTGTACATGTGTTGTGACATGATGCATTGGTGGCATATTTTGTGGACTGATTACGTGTGTTTATTTTATTAACCGTTGAGTTTTAATTTTTTATTGGTATGATATATGGGTGTCCGTTATTAACCTCTGGACTTTTATTTCATGTTTAGGCTATTACAAATATTATTATGACATTTATTTTGGGCAATTGGGCTTTTATTAACCCAAACTAATTTCAGCATTATACTATTATATATAATGGGCCTCTCTAGATAAGATTACACATTATTCTCTTCATCTCTTTTCCTTTCACTATATTTCCCTAAATTCTTTTATTTAGTTATTATATACTCAGTGTGTATTAGTTTTATGAACAACTGATCGTAAACGGATTCACCATACTCTTCCTATCGACATAACCATAAAAGAGGTAGTTGCGAGTTTAGGAGTTATATCTTAGAAGTCCTATTGTCCACTTGCACTTGTACGTAAGAAGGTGATAGTTTTTTTAGGACAACAGTTCAAATAACATTTTCAAAATACCGAGCTTACATTGGAGAGCCGATGAGAAAAAAACCAAAAGATGGGAAGTAGACAGCGAACCCACGGTGCGTAGAATAAGGGTTTATGGATTTAAGGCCAATGTTATATTTCTTTTCGAGTACGTGTTGAATTTGAGTGCTCCCACTCTCCACGACGACAACATGTGAAAATTGGTTTGCTGTATCAACTATCAAAGTTGGGTATCTCCCTGTCCCTGTGCAAAGAATAATTTAGGTTCTGTTTATTGTTTATGGAAGTTTCTTCTAGTTAGATATTAGATTTGCAGGGCAATGTTATATTTCATTTCCTTGACATTTCGGTGGATCATGTTCATTATCAGCTATCTTATGTGAGGATTCATCTCAATAATATAATGTTTTCGAAACATTGCAGTCATGGTTTAGTTTTCCCTTTTTATCCATTTTAATTTGATCGGTTTCATTATGTTTTGGACTACTGCCTTATCACAGCCGTGGTTGGAAAGGTGAGCTCAATCTACCAGGCTCTGCCCATCTTCATGGGCTTGTCATTGTGAAGTGGGAACGGCTATTGCAACCCCCCATTCTTATAAGCCCACCCCTTTCCTTTTGGTTTTTAAGATTTCATGAAAAATAGAAGAGGTTTTTGCAAAAACCGATCACTTGGTCCATTAGAAAACATTATTTTGAACAACTTTGCAGAAAAAAGTTTTTCCAAAATCTATCGTTTAGGTAGACTTTTTGGCAAAAAATAAAATAAAGGCTATAAATGGCTAAAATGTATATTTAAACGATAGATTTAGGAAAAACTTTCTTTTACAAAGTTATTCAAAATGATGTTTTTTAGTGGATAGCGCGGCCGGTTTTAATAAAAACCTTTTATATTTTGAATAAAATCTTAAAAAGCTAAAGGATTGGGGGAGTGGGGTGATAAGAATGGGGGGTTGCAATAGTTGTTCCCTCGTGAAGTGTTGGGTTGAGGCTCGGCTGCTTGGGCTCGATTCGCTACGTTAAGATGTTCCAGGCTTGGGTTGGTTTATTTCTAAGTTCACTTGGGGGCCTTTATTGGTATCCCAAGACCTACTTTTTATGCCCCTATTTTAACCTTTTCAAAGTTTTATGAAAAAAATATAAAAGGGTTTTATGAAAACTAGTTGCTTTGTTTACTAGAAAACATTATTTTGAATAATTTTGTAAATGAAAGCTTTTCTAAAATTTATTGTTTAAATAGACTTTTTGACCATTTACAATTTTCATTTTACTTTTACATAAACAAATCTTCTCTTTTGTTTAAAAAAGACAAAAAAAAAAAAAAAAAAAAAAACTTCTCTTTACTGGGATCTCGTCAATGTTTTGTGACATCTTCTGTTGTTTATTTAGGTTTTTTTTTTTTTTTTTGGTTGGTAACTAGTGCCAATTTTATGGGTTGATCATAGGTTCCATTGGCTTAGGCCTCACTGGGCAAGAGCTTGAAGTTTATTATAGCGATATACATTCAGGTTAATTTTTTTTTTTTTTTTTGTTACTGATTAACCTTCGCACTACTTGCATATATATATATTTTTCTCTGGTTCAAAGGAGAGCCCCCAGTGGGCCGTTAGGCTACACAACGAGAATTGCCCATTCCCCATTCTCATAACTCCTTCCCCAACAAACCTAAATATCGAATGAACGCCCATGTGCTTAAGCTCAAGATATCACTCCAACAAGTAACGAGTACAAACCAGTTTAGCAAAAAAAAAATAATAATAATAAAAAAATAAAATAAAATATAAAATAAAAAACATAAAATCCAAACATGAAGACTTGAAGTTCATTATAGCGATAAGGACTCGAAGTCTTGAACTTGGAACCTTCCCTCACATAATATATATATATATATATATATATATCTATATATATATATTTTTTTCTTTTTTGTGGGAGGAGGAATTGCTACTAGGCCGTTAGGGTAGAAGGCCAACGGTCAGACTATACACACACACATACACACACACACACATATATATATATATATATATATATATATATATATATATATATATATTTTTTTTTTTTTCCCTTTTTTTGGAAGGAGGAATTGCTACCATGCCGTTAGGGTAGAAGGCCAAGGCTCAGACCTTGGGCCTATTTGCATACTTATAGCAGTACCAGTTTTGCAAAATGCTGCAAAGTGCTCGCAATTGTTAGCCACAAGGTGATAATCGCCAAAGCCAAGTATGAGGAGGCGGTTGGCGGTATCAACAACTGCATCGGGTGGCTTGGCTGGGAAAGGAGGCGCTGGATTGGGTTGACAAGGAACACGTGTTTCATACACCATGATGTACAGTCGCTCACCCAAAAGAAAACACTCCAGGCAGGTTTTCACAATTCCCCCGTGGATTTCTGGATTGTACCCACATTTTTGGCATGGTGTTGAAGATTTAGCACGAGATTTAGCACCAGATTTAGCACGGGATTTAGCTTTCTTGTTTCCGGGTGGACCTTGGAAGTGAATAACCATATTCTCGCCCACAAATATTCCTGGCATTAAGATTTAAAAAAACATAAATAAATAAAATCAAAATCGTATGTCATGATGTCATTATATATGGTTGGACTTTGATTTTACAATGCAAACTATATGGAAAGTAGTCAAGATTAAAGGGGTTTTTTTTTTTTTTTTTTTTCTTTTCCCCTTTCATATATGATTAGGGGTAAATCAAGTCTTACACTTGACGAGGTTTCGGTGCATACTATTCTCCCAACGAGTCATGAGAAATGCCCCATATTATACACACAGGCACAAACACGTTAAAATGGTTTCTTAAGCATCACAAATTGTGGCACGTTAGAAAGTGACTTGAATAACCAAAATTAGGTATGTGAAAGAATTTCAGAGCTTGCACAAATGGCACGAATGGCCAGTCCAGATGTGACTCACTATGGGACTAATTAAGGGCTATTTGAATGGGCACTTTGCCTTAATTCACACCTGATTTGGAGGTTCAGTCAGAATATGGATGCGTCATAATTACCAAAACGCTGGCTGAATTTTGACAATATGTTCTTTTTTTAAATTTTTTTTGGCTTGTTTATTTGTCCTAATTATTTAATTAGACTTTGTCCAAAGTTTCAGTAAAATAATCAAATGGCTAGTTTTCTGAATATCTTCTTCCAACGTATAATTACTAGCACTAGGAAAAGAAAAAAAAGGGATGAATGATTGCTTTTTATTCATTTATTTATTTTTAATAACGAGAAAACCCTGGACAAAACCCAAGCCCATATAAGACTCCACATATGGGTTGTAGAGTCTTATATGGGCACCTATTATGCACCACGTACACAAACATGTGTCCTTTTACTTTTCTCAAATAATAGGGTTCTATAACAAATCAGCCAATGGTATTGTAACCCACTGCATTTGTTCTTGTTCTGTTGGGGCAAGTTTTGAGTTTGAGATAAGATTAACAATTCATGAGAACGGGTGAAGGGATGTACACATTTGTTTGTCCCTTATCGAAGAAAAAAAAAGAAAAAAAAAAAAGGAAAAAATGAAGAACTACCTCCAACTATCCATGAGTTTATTGCTTTCAAAGTTTAGGTTGATGGAACTCTGATCAATAGATTGGTTTGGAATCAATTGAAGTGGACACTGATACAAGAACACCTCCCCAACCCACCCACCCACCCACCCACCCACCCTTCCTTCCCCCTTTCACACACAATGGCAGAGCCAGGAATTAAATCTAGTAGGTTGATATATATATATATATATATACACAGAGGTGATCCCATCAGCACGTGCTGATGTAAGTTACATCAGCACTATGCATTGAGGGTTGTACCCCTTGCATTGATTCAATGCACCTCACATCTCACTAATACACAGGGTACAACTCCCAATGCAGGTTTTGATATAAGTTATATCAGCACGTGCTTACCTGATCATCATCCTATATATATATATATATATATATATATATATATATTGCCGTATAAATTAAAAAATCATTTGAAATAGCCTTTAGAAATATTTTTGTTTTTTTATTAAATCCCCCGTAATAGACAATTACAAGAATAAGGAAATTTTTTTTGAGCTAAATAATTAAAACAACAACTTAATTTTTTTTATTTTTTATATGACATGTAAACCTTGATGGCTTAACTCCGCCTACTAGACTGTTCGTAGAATTGAGGTAAACCCTAGATACCTGCAACCTCCTACAGGAATCGATTAAAACAGGGACTTGAGACCAAGAACTTAAGATATTACACTCCTAAGGCTGCTAACTGAGCTACCCATACAAGTAAAACTTAAATATTCAGTGTTAAAAAAATGGGTACAATTAGAAAAATCAAACTTTTGTGAAATAAAAGGGGTAAAAGTTATCTATATAAAGGGAAAAAGGAAAGAGAGGGGGTACAATTAGAAAATATGAGGGACCAAAGAAAAAATTAGTAGGGTTAAATTTAGAATATTAGAATATATGTAAGGTAACAAGAAAAAAAAAAAATTAAATGGGTGAGGTGGGTCGGGTGCCCCCTCTGGCAACCCCTAGATCCACCCCTGTTCACACACCCCTCACACAATCTTCTGGTTTTTGTCATTCTACTTCTCTTGATGGTAAAATGTTCAATCAAACTGGCAAGTTTAGTTTGTGAAGATTATGGTATAATATTTTTGAAATTGCAAAAATACTGTAGCCAATAAATTTATGGTTTGAAGACGCCTGCCAAGTTTACCATGAATTCTATTTTGTTCAACTCCCATATTCGAACATTATGCGAAAATTTTAACCCAAAAACAGTGTATTGAAAATTTTAACCCAAAAACAGTGTATAAACACCCCAGAATTCAAAAATCCCAACCGCAGTTGCCTTGGCCCAACTTGTGAGTTGTGACTTCAAAAGCAGTTGAGATCAGGAAAAAAGAACAAAAAGATAATAGTCCTAAGTGAGAATCCAGTAGTTTAGCTCGAATCAACCTTAAAATTACACTATATATATGACCATAAAACCTTGGCAGTGGCTATATATTGTTGGGTGCAATGGTGAAAATCTTGGAGTATCAAGTTCAAATGTGGTTTTAAGTCCTGAGGGTAGCCCCCACTGGCGGAGCTGGGGGGTATTCAGGGGCACGTGCCACCACTAGCTCAACCAAGTTTTTTTTTTTGGAGAGATATAACCATTTGATGACAATTTCTCAACATAATACCAAAAAAAGAAGATAGTAGTCATTTTAAAGCATATTTACAGTCAATTTTTAATAAGTTGATAACAATATCCTTTTTTGTTATTAAATTGGAAAATGATTACCAAAAAATAATATTTAAAAAAAGGGTCAGTTTATTGACATCACATAAAATACTCTAAGCTTCCCATTTAATTTACAATTTTAAGGTTTTATGAAAAAGATAAAAAAAAATTTATGAAAACTAATCACGCAATCTACTAGAAAATATCATTTCGGACAACTTTGTAGAAGAGAGTTTTTCCAAAATCTGTCATTTAAGTAAACTTTTTGGCAATTTTTCATGGAAAATGAAATAGAGATTGTAAATGGCCAAAAAGTCTGTTTAAATGATAGATTTTGGAAAAAAAATTATTTTACAAAGTTGTTCAGAATGATGTTTTCTAGTAAATAATGCTATTAGTTTTCGTAAAAACCTTTTATATTTTTCACAAAACCTCAAAAAGTGTAAATTAATGGGGGGCGTTGAGTACTTTATGTGGTGGCAATAGCCTCACTCTTAAAAAAATGTTTTTCAGAGCTTTTAGTTCCTAATTCGCACTTCACAGAATCAGAGGCTCATAGCACAGTACCCCGATTGGAGATAACTCCTGACTTTGCCCTTGGTAACCCTTTTGTGCAAAAAATTCTAAAGGTACGTTACAGGCTTATAGCCTTATTAAGCACTTAATAAAACAGTGACAGCTTTTTTTTTTTTTTTTTCCTAATAATTAAACCAAGAAAACCCTAGAATTTTGACTAAAACACAAAAGATTAAAAAAAAAAAAAAAGAAAAGGAAATTGGAAGGAAAAATAAAAATACAAATCAAGAGCATCAAATTGGATACATCGATCAAAGATATTCAATTTGTGGAAATGTAAACAACTATTTTGTTAAGGCAGGCTGTTACCCTTTGAGAGCTAGGCAAAAGTGCATGCACATGTTAGCTACTAAGTTGGGGACTTGGGTTAAAAATGCGAAAAAGAAGAAAAAAGAGAGGGGGGGGGGGGGGGGGGGGGGGCGGTGGGAACGAATTATAGATTGGTCCAATTACGGGCAAAAAATCACATATCAATACAAATAACTACTACCTTCATAGTAGATGACTACGAACTCAACTAAGAATGACTATTAGTTTGATTTGATATGTAATTATTTGTAAAGAAGATGATGAAGAGGACGAGAGAAGAGGGAACTGACCATGATGATATGTTAACTTGAATGCCGGCATGCTTCTGTAAAGGTGATCACCCGCTTCTGGGGTAGATTTAGGGTTTCCCTCTCCCATCTCTCGATCTGTCTCTCTCTATATATATATATGCATGCGCGTTGTTTTATTAATGATATGTGTCGTCGTGGGAGTGGGAAGACTCAGAATTTATAGATATAGCTAGATGGTTTAGCAGCTAGCTTCAGAATTGGAAGCTTAGATTGGAGAATCAGTCACAGGAGAAATCAATTATTGACTCAAGAAATGGCTCAATTCCCGTGGAAGACATACAACACTAGGGAATCACCTTATATATTAATGGGCATAGCTATGGAATCACTTTATATATTAATGGGCATCACTTTATATATTAATGGGCATAGTTATATATTAATGGGCATAGCTAGGGAATCACTTTATATATTAATGGGCATAGCTAGGTAATCACTTTACATATTAATGGGCATAGCATCCATTCCTATGACATTGTCAAGAACATTTTTTTTTTTTTTTTGAATATTTGGTACTAAGGGCCATGGTTTAGGAAATGCATCTAAATCTTTCTAGACGTGTGAGCTGATCTTGTTAAGGAATCAAATAAAGATATTGAAAATATTTCAAACATTGGACTAGGAATAGTAAATCGAAAACTTTTCATATATGAGTTACCTTAGTTTGCTTTTGGGTTAAAAAATTAATAACCAACCCCTACTCGATTCGGTTCTGGGTGGGGAGGCCTTGAGTAGAGATGGCAATTTAGAACCGCCCCATAGGAGCCCCGCCCCGCCCTGCCCTCATAGGGGCGGGTTTTTTTGATTCTCGGTTCGGGTATGGGTTTTTTTTTTAAATTTTCATCGGGTTCGGTTCGGGGATGGTATTTACAAGTCCCGACCCGCCGAACCGACCCGCCCCGCCCCGCATGTGCTTTTACATTTTTACCCTTATATATATATATATATATATATATATATATATATATATATATATATATATATATATATATATATATATATATATATATACACTAGTTGGTGCACACGTGCGTTGCACGTGTCAATATTAACCAACTTTTAATCACCAGTCTATCATAAACTACATTCAATTGAACATTTATACATTAACTGCAACAGTATGAATTCTATGTATTTAAATGTATAAATAATAATCTTTTTAAACTTGTAAAAATGCCAAAACATCCAAAAATTGTCATTAAATTAGGTAAACATATGTTTGTAATGAAATTCTAATATGAAAGAAATAATCTAAGTATTCTGTCTTTGAATCTAATTTTTTTTCTGCTTCTTTGATTTTCTGTTATCTTCACTTTCTTCTGACTCTTCGTCTGGTATTTCTTCAATTTCTTCAGCAATGTAACTATTTTTTGCTCGAATGAAGTCATCAATTTTCTTCAATTTTATGATGAACTTAAATTTCCGGCCAGTCTGACGAATCAGTTTCATGTAGAACTTGGAGTTTGTGTTATTCTGCCATAAAATGTAAACAAAGTTAGTAACATTGTGATTATTTGGCATATAATTAATTTTTGGCATTATTTTATTACCTTTTCATGTGATTCGATAAATTCTGAAACTGTACAACCAGTTAACTTTTGTACGTCATTGAATAAAGTAATATAAACCTTTCCTTTTTCATCTACAGCTTCCATTTGGACCATATACCTATTTTCATGTAAAAACATAATGTTAGTTGGATGTATTAAATTTTTTGCATTTTATGGCATAAAGAATGTTTTTACCTTGGAGTGTACTCTGGTTTTTCTTTTTTGCATTTTGGGCATTTTGATTTCTCCCCCTCGCCTGTGATCTTGCTGTTACATATTGTACAGCTATAGTACCATGGAGTGTTCTGATTATTGATATGACTAATTATTCCGTTGAAGCAGCAGTAGAATTTCTGCAATTTGAGAGATGTTTAAATCATGATTTTTGCGTATCAGTAAATAATTTGAAATCATTACATATCATCTAATTGTTTTGGTACCTCTGTCTTAAATATTTCTCCATTCTGAAGATCTTCACTTGTCACTGTTTCAGCATCTTTTATTTTCTTTGGCAGTAAGCAAAATTGTTCATAGTCATCACTACCAATGAGCGATGTGAACCTGCATGTTGCATTATTTTATATATATATAGATATATGTATATTTATTTATTTATTAAATATGCATTACACATTTTGAAGAAAACATTATATATTTCAGAATATGAGATAGGTTTTGATTATACCATTTTTGCATTTGCTTTGCTTCTTCTAGGTCTGGACTTATCTGTATTGTTGTAACTGATACAGTGATTAGACGGAATTCATCTGCGAATCAATCAAAAATACATAAAATTGTTAAATATCGGTTTTTTTTAAAAAAATTTTAAATTCATTAATTATAATTAATTGGTATGTTACTCTCATAGATGCTTCCTTTTCCTTTTGAAATGGCAATCACTGGCTTTTCTCTGGTTAATCTTTCAAGCAGGTGTCCTTCGCTTTCTGCTAAGTCACCCCATAGAGTAACTTGAAGAGTCTCCGATCTGTAATAAATGATTTGATTGTAATTAGTAATTGAATATATTCTATTGTAGGATATTAAATGGAAGAGTCATATAGGGTTTGTGATTTACTCTGTATTCTTGATAATGATCTCTCGCATCTTTATTGGCCCTCGTTCATCATTTTTTTTGTTTATGTTAACCAGTGGCTTCACGTCTATCAGAAATCCTATAACATCTGCAAAGGATTCATAATGTTAATATATAGATTTTTATATAACAAGTTATACGCATTTTCTTTTTTTCATTTAAGAATACGTACCAAAAGTTTTCTTTCCATCCCCTTGTTTAATTGCTTCTTCAAATGTTATGAAGTCGTATTTCAGATTCTTTAAGGTCACTTCTGTCTTTGCTTGGTTGACTTCGGTATGCACATTTAGCGACAGCTCAATTTCTTTGTGAACATTCAAGAATCTTTCATTTACACCCTTCACTACGCTGTTTTCAATGAAGTAGGTCCAATCCTTCATGAACAATTCTCTGAACTTCTCAACCGCATCATTGAAAATGACAGCTTGTATAGTTGTTCCCTGTAATGAAAAATCATAGAATGATGTTGATTAATATATCATAAAATGATATTTGTAATTGTAATAATTAAAGTAAATGACATTATAATTATTATAAAATAAATAAAGGAACTAATTAATATTAAATTTGATCATTATGTTTAATGTACTAACCTCATCGTCAATTAGAATGATTTTCCAAATCTCGCCATCTCCTTTCCTGGTTGCATAAGTAACTATAGATCCTCTCCGAAGCACCCTAACCTTGATAATTGATTTGTTTTGAGACTGTTCTAATTGACTTATCATGGAGTATTGTTGACCTTGGTCTTCATCAGTAGACATCTTCGCTTCCAATTTGTTCACTGCAATAGCAATGTATTTTATAATTTGTAGATTTTAACTAATTGTCTTTTACGAATAAAAGCATTATTAACATTCTTAAACATTTGCAGAACAAAATCTAAAACTTTTTGAGTTTTTGGTTTTTTAGTGTAATCCATGATATAATTTTTATATAATTAATTGCGTTATTGTCATTACCTTCGAGACAAAAGTACTTCTTTGTACACTATGTTTTTCGTGTGTGCCCCACATCTGTTTTTTCGTTTATCTGTTTTGACAAGAACCTTTGTTGTAGACATTGATATTCCTCGTGAAAGAGCAACATATAGTTGTCCATGTGAGAATACATGTTCAGGCAGATACACGCCAACATTTGGTATTGTCTGACCCTGTGCTTTGTTTATGGTCATTGAGAAGCATAACCGTATTGGGAACTGTTTCCTCCTGAATTGGAAAGGATAACCTTCATTCTCAGCCGGTGAGAGCGGTATTCTTGGCAGCAGCACTTGTTTCCCAGCATGTTGGCCTGTTGTTATTTCAGCATGGATGACATTATTGCCAAAACTCTTGCAAACCATTCTTGTGCCATTACACAATCCGTTAGATGGGTCCAGATTTCTCAGAAGCATGATAGGACAGTTTTTCTTCAGAAATAACTTGTGTGGTGGAAGACCATTTGGCATCAATGAATTCAGAAATTCCTCTTGGTAGTAATTGTGTGTATCATCAACTGCTTCATCATAGCTGTAGTATGCTCTAGCATCCCCTGGGAACATTGTAATCAGCTTCTCGTTCAGGTTGTCGACATGTTCATTGGTTGTCGCGAGAATGGCACGTGTGGTCAGGTATTCAGATGAGGTTGCATTTCTCTCTAAATCCGGGAAGATGCTTTGGAGTAGATTGCTTTCAGATATTTCATCATTCTCATATTTAATAACCACTTCATCTGGAAGGCGAATCATATCATCATTGTCTGTCGGTTCATCTCCGTTCCCAACTCGAAGGAGGAAATCGCTGAAATTTGGATCCGCCCTCGCTCTCATATTTGTTGTCAAGCTTAGCTTTTCGATGTTATTCCAAAGGTATGATCTCACCAAACTTGCACTGACAGTTTCTGCCCTTATACCCTTTGGAACAACAGGTAGCACTTGTCGGAAATCACCTCCGAAAACGATAACCTTGCCTCCAAAAGATTCCTGGCAGTTCATTATGTCCTTCAAACTCCTGTCTAAGGTCTCAACAGCAAATCTCTTCGCCATAGGTGCTTCATCCCAGATAATAAGCTTTGCCCTACGTATCAATTCGGCAGTTCCGCTTTGTTTAGACATATTACATAAGGTTGTCTCATTGGCAAGGATCGGTATCTTAAAACGCGAGTGAGCCGTTCGACCCCCGGGCATTATCGAAGCTGCTACACCTGACGTCGCTGTCGCAAGTGCTATCATACCCCTCCTTCTTACTTCGGCCAGCAAAGCACGATAGAGATACGTTTTCCCTGTTCCTCCTGGACCGTCAACGAAGAATACGCCAGATCCTCCTGAAATGACTCTATCTAGTATAGTTTCATATGCAGTCTTTTGCTCTGGGTTCAACGTCAGTGAAGCAGAATAATCTTCTTTAGGAATTTCCACTGCCATTTCATCGTCGATTTCTCTGGAACGCTGATACCTAGATCCAGTTGTGTTGGTAGGTTCAGAAGGCAAGTCGTAGTCCTTGACGCATTTTCCCATGCTTTCTAGGAAGAAGTTGATGCTTTTCAACGTGCCCGAAATCTGAGCATCCATCGAGTCTCCATGTATCCTTTTAAAATCGTCAGACATGGGTTCAAAGTAGTCTTCCCAAAGCTTCCTCACATCAGACGGTTCACAGTAGACCAAAAGTGTTGCAAATAGCCTACGAAGTGCTTGGGGCATCTGAAAGTTGGCTGCTTCGCTCAAACATTCTGAGATGCTCTCATCAGATTCTAGCAATCCTCTCTTCTGAGCAGACTCCTTGAATGTAAAGTATTTATTCCCATCGACAGTTAACAGATCATCGAACGATTTCGGGCCTCTGACGTGATTTAGTAACAGCCTCAAATAGTAACGCTCCCCTTCTGTTGGATTTGCCCCATCCACACGACCGATTACTTTTCCTTTCTTCCTTTCAGACCAAAACTTTCCATTCCTGTTCCATACGTAATACTCTGGGAATTCTCTGTATAAATAAGCCCTTGCATCCTTATTTCTTGAACAGATTTTGAAGAACTCTGTAAGGATCATCTTCGAGACATGATCCCATAGAATTATGTTTTCTAGATTTTGATTCTCATGATAAGATACAGATTGCTTGTTGGGAAGGTGCAGCTGCAAGTTTATGACTGCGGGGCTCATCTCATTCAAGCTGAATTCATAGATTCTCCAGAACGATTCTTGTGCTGACACCCATCTTGCATCTTGGAATTGCTGAATCTCATCAACCATTTTATCTCCTTCGGCCATGGCAATAAAAACGGCGATCTTGTCGTGACCTTTGTAGATATACTTGTATAGATATTTGACCGCTTTCAAACCCGAGCAAATCTCAACGTTGATGTGGCAGTTATACCTCGTGAGAAGATATGGATTGTAAGGGACCACCCATCTATTATCCAGCATTTGATTCCTTACTCGCACCTGCCTCTTGTCGTCCCTTCTTCTGTAGATTGGGTATGCATCTTTTCCCTGCATTGTCTTCGAGCAGAACGCCCGTGGGTAATGATTTTTGCACTCTCCATCTCTCATGCAGGGGTTTTTTTTATTCTTTTCACCGCAAGGGCTATGCATCATATGTTTAACAACCATCTCATGTAGAAGCGGATAGTCGCGTTCATCTGGAATCTCTGCGCATACAAATTTATCATATAGATCTGGAGTTGTGATCTTGTATCCGGGTTTCAATATTATTAACATATGTGCATGCGGAAGACCCCTCTTTTGGAATTCAATGACGTAAACGTGTGCTGCTACTTTCCCAAATATTTCTTTTTTGAACAATTGGTCCTTTAGGTCTTGTAGTTTTGCTCGGAATACTCTCGAAGTTAAATCGGGCCTATCTTGCGGAAGTTGCCCAGGCTTTAGTTCATTTTTAATCTCCCTCCACTCTGGATTGCATGTCATTGTAATGAAGAGGTCTGGCTTTCCAAAATGTTGGACCAATGCCATCGCATCAAGGTACCTACGACGCATATCTCTAGGGCCACCTACGAAAGACGCAGGGAGGATCATCCTTTTGCCAACTTGACAACCTTTGGTTTCACCAGAAATAACACTGTCCACTATCCCTTGATAAAGTTCTGATCTTATGTGTGTTTTAGAATATATATATAGTTTTGTGTTAAGGTATGTGTGTTTTCAAAGTCTTTTAGAATTATAGTTCTCGTATTGCAATATTCCTATTTTTTAAAAATTCTTACGTTTCCTTTGAATTCATTCATATTTGAGTTTTATATATTAAGGAAATTCTTCTGTTTCCTTTGAATACGTGTTTGTGTTTTATTGTTAAGGTATGTGTGTTTTAGAATATATATAGTTTTGTGTTAAGGTATGTGTGTTTTCAATGTCTTTTAGAATTATAGTTTTCGTATTGCAATATTTCCTATTTATACAGAAGGGCGGGTAGTTGTGTATTTAAAAATTAAAATGAGGGTATATTAGTCAATCAAAAGTTTTTCTAACATTCGTCTTTTTATAGGTAGTATAGATATATATATATATAACCTTATGTGTGGTTGTTGCCTTGTTAGAGCTTGTAATATTTGAAATCTATGGTTGTTGCCTTCCTAGAGCTAGTGTTTTTACATTTTTTTTTTATTATTTTTCCTATGTTTATTTGATATTCTTATATTTGTAAAAATTATGCTGGAAAATTTTTTTTTTGCTTGGGCGGGGCGGGGCGGGTTTTCCCAGGAAACCATAGGGTCGGGGATGGGTTTTAGTTTCTAAAACCCGTCAGGTTTAGGGGTGGGTTTGGTACTACGGTTTTAATGTTAGGGTCGGGGATGGTATATGGTCGACCCGCCCCCGACCCGCCCCATTGCCATTCCTAGCCTTGAGTAAATCGACCTAATTCGAGAAACAAATCTTACATATACAATTACATATGATATAACCTTAACTATACATATTTATATACATTATAATATCTTTTGTTCCGATTTTGATCTTCATTTTTCTATTTTTTTTCTATATATTAAAAAGTATTTATTATCTATAAAAAAGTTAAAAATTTATATCTTTTGTTGATTTTCTTACCTAGATATTTTTTTGTTATTGTAAAATTTTATTTTTCGTCATAATTAAAAAAAAAAATTGTGGCAATATTCTCTTCAAACTAAACCAATCAGAATTTTGCATGGGTTGGATTGGTTTAGTTCCACTAGTGACCTGAACCGAACCGAGTTACACCCCCTCATGTTATTGAATTAAACCAATCTTGAACCTTGCAAGGCCGCAGCCAAATGTGCAAGTGAGGGATTGAAACTTTTGGGGTCTTTTCTTCTTTTCAATTTTTTAATTTTTTTAATTTTTTGTCGGTCGATCTTCTTTTCAGTGTTGAATGCAAATATGCAAAGCCAAAACAATGTTAAAAATTAAGAATTCAAGGCCAATGATTAATGGGTATAATGACATGTCTCATCCCATTAGAGGTGTGGGATTTGCGGAGGTCTTAATTTCGACTTTGATTGTTTGTGTTCTAATTCCTCTTATTTGGTGAAAAAAAAAAAAAAAGGAAGAAGAAGAAGAAGAAGAAGAAGAAGAAGAGAATTCAAGGATGTTGGTGCTACTCTTAGAGGTGAGAAGGGGAAAGCCTTTGCTGTCCAAAGTTTAAACCATTTGTTTGAAGATAATGTGACGTGTAAGTGTACATGTGTTGTGACATGATGCATTGGTGGCATATTTTGTGGACTGATTACCATGTGTTTATTTTATTGACCGTTGAGTCTTAATTTTTACTGGTATAATATATGGGTGTCCGTTATTAACTGTTAGACTTTTATTTCATATTTAGGTTATTATAAAAATTAGGGCAAATTGCACTTAAGGGTCCAAGGTTTGAGGTAGGTTTCACTTAAGGGTCCCAAATTTTAATTGCGTAAATTTGGTACCCAGTTTCAGCATTGAAAAGAAATCACAGACGGTGTTAACGGCAACTCTAAAATGACTTCAATGCCCCCAAAAAACGACGTCGTTTGCAATATCGGCCGGTTCTTCTCTCTCGTCTCCAATATCGTCTCTGTTCTCTCTCCTTTCTGGGTCATTTGTCCATTTTTTCCGGTGATGAAACTCCATTTGTCTCTTCTCTTTCCTTTTTCTTTCCCCATTACTTTTCTCTGCCGACTCTTTCCCTCCCTCTATCCCTCTCTGATCTCCGTCCTCCACACCTGCCATGGTTGAGTTTTAGAGAGAGAAATGGCCGCCACACTCATCCACAACGGCGAAGCACCGTGATGCGCTTGATCATGAGGCCGGCTAACCAGTCGCCGACGGTGGGGTTTGGAATTTTTTTTTTTTTTTTGGCGACAATGTCCTCTGTGGTGGTGAGGGCGGCGGCTTGGGTTGGGTTGGGTTAGGTGCAATTTTTTCATTTTTTTTCGAATTCTTCTCCTGTGTTGGGGATGGCTACCGCCGACTTCGGATCTGATGGCTCCCGTCGGGTTGGGTTGGCTAACCAGTCGCCGAACCATTTTTGGGTTGTGAAACCCATGTGTTTTTATGAACTTTTGTATGAACAATTTATATACCCTTGTAGAGGGCTGAACAATCTTTAAAATGGCTTTTGAATTACTTGATTTGGCCAAGAGATGAGTGAGATAAGTTAGAGAGAAGTTGGCCAAACAAACTCAAAATCAAATAGAATCTCATATGCAACCCGTGGAGGTTGGGGACGAAGTATGAAAGTATGATCTAGTGTGGGTGCACCCACCTACACCTATCGTGTACTCATGCTTTTGAAGACCTTGGGTTAAACCGATCGACCCCAAATTTGACAAGCGGATTCGTCTTGACGAATCCTACCACGTATGATCCTTAGTTGACTACTTTGACCATAGTTTGACCAATTTTGATTTTTGGAGCGAGGGTTTAAATATGCATTTCTTCAGTAGTGGTTGATCATATTAGAGTGACTAATCAATATTTTTGAAACAA
This sequence comes from Liquidambar formosana, assembly GCA_039720395.1. NCBI lineage: Eukaryota > Viridiplantae > Streptophyta > Magnoliopsida > Saxifragales > Altingiaceae > Liquidambar > Liquidambar formosana. The sequence goes on from CM077820.1 coordinate 45,614,296, forward strand.
TAAGTTATTAGACACTATTACATGGGTGCTTGTATTACATAATTTTGTATGATGGGTTAGAAACATCTCTATTGATATGATGTATGTGAGAGAGAGAGAGAGAGAGAGAGAGAGAGAGAGAGAGAGAGAAAGGAGAGGATCCAGATCCAATGAAAGTAAGGAATAGGGGATAATAAGGAGGGTAAAATAGGGTTTTTATACCATAAAGGGTAAAATGGGGAAAATATTATTTAAATTTGGTCACATGCACTGCACGTGCAAATTTAGAAGCAATTCCGTTTGTTGAACAAACGGTTTCTAACGGTGGACCCCAAATTGAAACCAAATTAATACTTTGGGTACTAAATTGACGCAATTAAAATTTGGGACCCTTAAGTGAAACATAGTCCAAACTCTAGACCCTTAAGTGCAATTTACCCTAAAAATTATTATGACATTTATTTTGGGCAATTGGGCCTTTATTAACCTAAACTAATTTCAGCATTATTCTATTATATGTAGTGGGCCTCTCTAGATAAGATTACACATTATTCTCTCCATCTCTTTTCCTTCCACTATATTTCCCTCAATTCTATTATTTAGTTATTATATACTTAGTATATATTAGTTTTACGGACAACTGACCGTGGATGGATTCACCATATTCTTCCTATCAACGTAACCATAAAAAAGGTAGCTGCGAACTTAGAAGTTGTGTCTTGGAGGTCCTATTGTCCACTAGCACTTGTACATAGGGAGCTAGCGATAGTTCTTGTAGGACAACATGATCTCACGTGCCTTTTTATACGCCAGTCATTCTTTACTTTATTTCATTTTAATTAAATATAATTCTTGCTTTTGATTTAGTTAAATTATTTTTAACTATAAAATATATTCATGTTCAATTTTCTTAAATATTTTGTGTCAGAGTTTCAAAAATTCACAAATATCTTCAACATAATATGTGTGTGTGTGTGTGTGAAAGAGAGGTGATGGAGTATGGCTAGCCGGCCGGATGTTAGTTAGGTTCGTGGATAGAGAACATTTTCAAAATCCAGAGCTTACACTGGAGAGCTGATGAGAAAAAATCCAAAAGATGGGAAGTGGACAGCGAAACCACGGTGCGTAGAATAAGGGTTTGTGGATTTGAGGCCAACACATGCTTTGGGCCTTGAAAGGTACAATGAAAACACAATTAGGCAGGCTGATGAAAAATGAGGCACTGTTTGGTTGCACTTTTTAAAAGAAATTTTCTTTAAGTAGTAAAAGTCATTTTGTATTTTCTTGCTTTTTCCTTTTAAGTGGAAACAACAAAAGCAAAAGCACGTTTCGTAAAATTGATTTTGCTGGTGATCTTTTGGATGTAATGGGAAACTCTACTGAATTATCATTGCCCAAACGGAAACTTAGGATAGGTACAATCTCTTTTGATCGCAAATTTTTTGAGTTAAGGTCAAATTCATCTAAAAGACAAAAATAACTTTTAGAAGCAAATCTTTATTACTTTAGCTTAAAATGAAATATTTTGTTTTTTGGTTTGTAGAAGTCTTTTTTATTTCTTCTAACCAAACAGTGCCTTTTGCTTTTACAACTTTTTGCCTTTCAAAAGCAAAAAAGATTTTAAAATAACTGCAACCAAAAAGTGCCAGAACTGTTTAGAAGGAAAAAAGTCTTTATGGAGAAGTCATTAAATTTGGCAATTGTAATGTCTTTATCAGTTGCATTAAGTGTACGAACAAAAAATTTGCATAATTCAACGAAGTTCGGATAAACTTGAGAAAAATTAGATTATTTATTTATTTGGGAAAAAAAAAAAATAAATAACACAACTATTCGAGTACGTGTTGAATTTGAGTGCTCCCACGCTCCACGACGACAACATGTGCGGCACCCATCTAAGTCTTGCACTGTTGAAAATTGGTTAGCTGTGTCAACTATCAAAGTTGGGTATCTCCCTGTCCCCTGTGCAAAGAATAATTTAGGTTCTGTTTATTGTTCATGGAAGTTTCTTCTAGTTGATATCAGATTTGCAGGGCAATGTTATATTTCTTTTCCTTGACATTAATATAATGTAAGGAGTCATCTCAATAATATAATGTTTTGGAAACATTGCACTCATGGTTTAGTTTTCCTTTTTTATCCATTTTAATTTGATGGGTTTCATTATGTTTTGGAAAGGTGAGCTCAATCTACCTGGCTTTGCCCATCTTCATGGGCTTGTCAATGTGAAGTTGGGTTGAGGCTTGGCTGCTTGGGCTCGATTTGCTGCGTTAAGATGTTCCAGGCTTGGGTTGGATTGTTTCTAAGTTCTCATAGGGCCTTTATTGGTATCCAAAAACTGACTTTTTATCCTTTTATTTTAACTTTTCAAAGTTTTATGAAAAAAAAATAAAGGGATTTTATGAAAACTGGTTGCTTTGTTTGTTAGAAAACATTATTTTGAATAACTTTGTAAGAGAAAGTTTTTCTAAAATTTCTCGTTTAAGAGGACTTTTTGGTCATTTATAGTTTTCATTTCATTCTTACATAAACAAATCTTCTCTTTTGTTTATTTAGGAAAAAAAAAAACTTCACTTTACTGGGATCTCATCAATGCTTTGTGACATGTTCTGTCCTTTTTTCTTCTTCTTTTTTTTTTTTTTTTTTGGGTGGTGGTAACTAGTGCCAATTGTATGTGTTGATCATAGGTTCCATTGGCTTAGGCCTCACTGGGCAAGAGCTTGAAGTTCATTATAGCGATGCACCATTCAAGTTAATTTTTTGGGCCAGCCTATTGCCACCACATAAAATACTCTAAGCCCCCCATTTAATTTATATTTTTTAAGTTTTATGAAAAATATCTTTATCAAAAAAAAAAAAAAAAAAGTTTTATGAAAAATATAAAAGAAAATTTACAAAAACTAATCACGTAGTCTATTAGAAAACATGATTCCGGACAACTTTGTAGAAAAATTTGTTTTCAAAATTTATCATTTAAGTATACTTTTTGGCCATTTTTCATAGAATTGAGGTAAACCGTAGATAACCCACAACCTCCCGCAGGAATCGACTAAAACTGGGACTTGAAACAAAGACCTTAAGATATTACACTCCTAAGGTTGCTAACTGAGCTATCCATACAAGTAAAACTTAAATATTCAATGTTAAAAAAATGGGTACAATTAGAAAAATCAAACTTTTGTGAAATAAAGGAGTAAAAGTTATCTATATAAAGGGAAAAAGGAAAGAGAGGGGGGTACAATTAGAAAATATGAAGGACCAAAAAAAGAATTAGTAGGGTTAAATTTAGAATATTAGAATATATGTAAGGTAACAGAAAAAAAAAAAAAAAAAAAAGAGGGTGAATTAAGAGGGTCGGGTGCCCCCTCTGACACCCCCTAGATCCGCCCCTGTTTACACACCCCTCACACAATCTTTTGGTTTTTGTCATTCTACTTCTCTTGATGGTAAACTGTTCAATCAAACTAGCAAGTATAGTTTGTGAAGATTATGGTATAATATTTTTGAAATTGCAAAAATATTGTAGCCAATAAATTTATGGTTTGACGATGCCCCCCAAGTTTACCATGAATTCTATTCTATTCGACTCCCATATTCGAACATTTTATTTGAAAATTTTAGCCCAAGAACAGAGTTTAAACACCCTAGAATTAAAAAATCCCAACCGCAGTTGCCGTGGCCCAACTTGTGAGTTGTGACTTCAAAAGTAGTTGAGGTCAGGAAAAAAGAACAAAAAGATAATAGTCCTAACTCCTAAGTGAGAATCCCGTAGCTCAGGTCGAATCAACCTCAAAAATACGCTATATATATAACCATAAGATATTCAATTTGTGAAAATGTAGACAACTTTCTTGTTAAGGCAGGCTGTTACCGATTCAGAGCTAGGCAAAAGTGCGTGCACATGTTAGCTAGTAAGTTGGGGACCTGGGTTAAAAAAGCAAAAAAAAGAAAAAAGAAGAGCTGGGGGGGGGGGGTGTTGGGGAGGTATGATAGATTGGTCTAATTATGGGTAAAAAATCACATATCAATACAAATAACTACTAACTTCATAGTAGATGACGACGAACTTAACTAAGAATGACTATTAGTTTGAATTGATATGTAATTATTTGTAAAGAAGATGATGAAGAGGACGAGAGAAGAGGGAACTGACCATGATGATATGTAAACCTCCATAGCGACATTCTTCTAGATGGTTTAGCAGCTAGCTTCGGAATTGGAAGCTTAGATTGGAGAATCAGTCACAGGAGAAACACTATTATTGACTCAAGAAATGGCTCAATTCCCATGGAAGGCATACAACACTAGGGAATCACTTTATATATATATATATATATATATATATATTATTGGGCATAGCATCCATTCCTATCACATTGTCAAGAACTTTTTTTTTTTGAATATTTGGTACGAAGGGCCATGGTAAGGAATCAAATAAAGATATTGAAAATGTTTCAAACATTGGATTAGGAATAGTAAATAGAAGATTTTTCATATATGAGTTACCTTAGTTCGCTTTTGGGTTAAAAAATTAATAACCGACCACTACTTGATTCGGTTTTGGGTGGGGAGGGCTTGAGTAAGTCGACTTGATTTGAGAAACAGATCTTACATATACAAATACATATGATATAACCTTAACTATACATATATATATATATATACATTATAATGTCTTTCGTTCCGATTTCGATCTTCATTTTTCTATTTTTTTTTTTGTATATATTAAAAAGTATTTATTATCTATTAAAAAAGTTAGAAATTTATATCTTTTGTTGATTTTCTTACCTAGATATTTTTTTGTTATTGTAAAATTTTATTTTTCATCGTAATATAAAAAAAAAATTGTGGCAATATTCTCTTCAAACTGAACCAAACAGAATTTTGCATGGGTTGGATTGGTTTAGTTCCACTAGTGACCTGAACCGAACCGAGTTACACCCCCTCGTGTTATTGAATAAAACCAGTCTCGAACCTTGTAAGGCCACAGTCAAATGTGCAAGTGAGGGATTGAAACTTTTGGGGTCTTTTCTTCTTTTCAATTTTTTAATTTTAATTTTATTTTTTGCTGGTCGATCATGATCAGTATTGAATGCAAGTATGCAAAGCCAAAACAATGTTAAAAATTAAGAATTCAAGGCCAATGATCAATGGGTATAATGGCATGTTTCATCCCATTAGAGGTGTGGGATTTACGGAGGTCTTAATTTCAACTCTGATTGTGTGTGTTCTCCTCTTATTTGGTGAGAAAAAAAACAAAAAAAAAACAAAAAAAAGAAGAAGAAGAAGATAAGAATTCAAGGATGTTGGTGCTACTCTTAGAGGTGAGAATGGGAAAACCTTTGCCGTCCAAAGTTTAAACCATTTGTTTGAAGATAATGTGACGTGTAAGTGTACATGTGTTGTGACATGATGCATTGGTGGCATATTTTGTGGACTGATTACGTGTGTTTATTTTATTAACCGTTGAGTTTTAATTTTTTATTGGTATGATATATGGGTGTCCGTTATTAACCTCTGGACTTTTATTTCATGTTTAGGCTATTATAAATATTATTATGACATTTATTTTGGGCAATTGGGCCTTTATTAACCCAAACTAATTTCAGCATTATACTATTATATATAATGGGCCTCTCTAGATAAGATTACACATTATTCTCTCCATCTCTTTTCCTTTCACTATATTTCCCTAAATTCTTTTATTTAGTTATTATATACTCAGTGTATATTAGTTTTATGAACAACTGATCGTAGACGGATTCCCCATACTCTTTCTATCGACGTAACCATAAAAGAGGTAGTTGCGAGCTTAGGAGTTGTATCTTAGAAGTCTTATTGTCCACTTGCACTTATACGTAAGAAGGTGATAGTTTTTTTAGGACAACAGTCCAAATAACATTTTCAAAATACCGAGCTTACACTGGAGAGCCGATGAGAAGAAAACCAAAAGATGGGAAGTAGACAGCGAACCCACGGTGCGTAGAATAAGGGTTTATGGATTTGAGGCCAATGTTATATTTCTTTTCGAGTACGTGTTGAATTTGAGTGCTCCCACTCTCCACGACGACAACATGTGAAAATTGGTTTGCTGTATCAACTATCAAAGTTGGGTATCTCCCTGTCCCTGTGCAAAGAATAATTTAGGTTCTGTTTATTGTTTATGGAAGTTTCTTCTAGTTAGATATTAGATTTGCAGGGCAATGTTATATTTCATTTCCTTGACATTTCGGTGGATCATGTTCATTATCAACTATCTTATGTGAGGATTCATCTCAATAATATAATGTTTTGGAAACATTGCAGTCATGGTTTAGTTTTCCCTTTTTATCCATTTTAATTTGATCGGTTTCATTATGTTTTGGACTACTGCCTTATCACAGCCGTGGTTGGAAAGGTGAGCTCAATCTACCAGGCTCTGCCCATCTTCATGGGCTTGTCATTGTGAAGTGGGAACGGCTATTGCAACCCCCCATTCTTATAAGCCCACCCCTTTCCTTTTGGTTTTTAAGATTTCATGAAAAATATAAGAGGTTTTTGCAAAAACCGATTACTTGGTCCATTAGAAAACATTATTTTGAACAACTTTGTAGAAGAAAGTTTTTCCAAAATCTATCGTTTAGGTAGACTTTTTGGCAAAAAATGAAATAAAGGCTATAAATGGCTAAAATGTATATTTAAACGATAGATTTAGGAAAAACTTTCTTTTACAAAGTTATTTAAGATGATGTTTTCTGGTGGACAACGTAGCCGGTTTTAATAAAAACCTTTTATATTTTGAATAAAACCTTAAAAACCTAAAGGATGGGGGGTGGGGTGATAAGAATGGGGGGTTGCAATAGCTGTTCCCTTGTGAAGTTGGGTTGAGGCTTGGCTGCTTGGGCTCGATTCGCTACGTTAAGATGTTCTAGGCTTGGGTTGGTTTATTTCTAAGTTCACTTGGGGGCCTTTATTGGTATCCCAAGACCTACTATTTATGCCCTCATTTTAACCTTTTCAAAGTTTTATGAAAAAAATATAAAAAGGTTTTTTGAAAACTAGCTGCTTTGTTTACAAGAAAACATTATTTTGAATAATTTTGTAGAAGAAAGCTTTTCTAAAATTTATTGTTTAAATAGACTTTTTGACTATTTACAATTTTCATTTTACTTTTACATAAACAAATCTTCTCTTTTGTTTAAATTAAAAAAAAAAAAAACTTCTCTTTGTTGGGATCCCGTCAATGTTTAATTTGTGACATCTTCTGTTGTTTATTTAGATTTTTTTTTTCTTTTGGTTGGTAACTAGTGCCAATTTTATGGGTTGACCATAGGTTCCATTGGCTTAGGCCTCACTGGGCAAGAGCTTGAAGTTCATTATAGCGACATACATTCTGGTTAATTTTTTTTATTTTTTTGTTACTGATTAACTTTCCCACTACTTGCGTGTATATATATTTTTCTCTGGTTCAAAGGAGAGCCCCCAGTGGGCCGTTAGGCTACACAACGAGAATTGCCCATTCCCTATTCTCATAACTCCTTCCCCAACAAACCTAAATATCGAATGAACTCCCATGTGCTTAAGCTCAAGATATCACTCCAACAAGTAACCAGTACAAACCTGTTTAGCAAAAAAAAAAAAAAAAAAATAATAATAAAAAAATAAAATAAAATATAAAATAAAAAACATAAAATCCAAACATGAAGACTTGAAGTTCATTATAGCGATAAGGACTCGAAGTCTTGAACTTGGAACCTTCCCTCACATAATATCTATATATATATATATATATATATATATATATATATATATATATATATATCTATATTTATTTTTTTCTCTTTTTTGGGAGGAGGAAGTGCTACTCGGCCGTTAGGGTCGGAGGCAGACGGAAAGACGTTTTCCCTGTTTGCATACTTATAGCAATACCAGTTTTGCAAAATGCTGCAAAGTGCTCGCAATTGTTAGCCAGAAGGTGAAAATTGCCAAAGCCAAGTATGAGGAGGCGGTTGGCGGTATCAACAACTTCATCGGGTGGCTTGGCTGGGAAAGGAGGCGCTGGATTGGGTTGAAAAAGAATACGTTTTTCATACACCATGATGTACAGTCGCTCACCCAAAAGGAAACACTCGAGGCAGGTTTTCAAAACTCCCCCGTGGATTTCTGGATTGTACCCACATTTTTGGCATGGTGTTGAAGATCTAGCACCAGATTTAGCACCAGATTTAGCACCGGATTTAGCTTTCTTGTTTCCGGGTGGACCTTGGAAGTGAATAACCATATTCTCGCCCACAAATATTCCTGGCATTAAGATTTAAAAAAACATAAATAAATAAAATCAAAATCGTATGTCATTATATATGGTTGGACTTTGATTTTACAATGCAAACTATATGGAAAGTAGTCAAGATTAAAGGGTCTTTTTTTATTTTATTTTATTTTTACTTTTCCCCTTCCATATATGATTAGGGGTAAATCAAGTCTTGCACTTGACGAGGTTTCGGTGCATACTATTCTCCCAACGAGCAGTGGCGAAGCCAGGAATTTAGGTCAGGTGAGGTGAACTTTCCTTAGTTGTTAATACAATAATACTTTTATCCTAATTCAAAAAATCAAAGACGTTTTTGCTCAAAAAATTTATTTTATCTTGTTATTTCGAGGGAGACAAAATTGCAAAAATTCGTACTTCATTCATATTGGATAAACCATATTTCAATTTAATACATTTACAATTGTCCTCGACGAGGCCTCATATTTTGAAAGTGTTGTATGATAGCTTCATTACTAACACTATCAAATGTCCCTCTCTCAATATACACAACTAAGCTATCATTCATCAATTGATCTCCCATTTTGTTACGCAGTCGATTCTTTACAATCTTCATAGCAGAAAATGCTCTCTCCACAGTGGCAGTTGCAACTGGTAGGATCAATGTCAATGTCAACAACAAGTAGATTTCTGGATATACTTTGTCTCTTTTTGTCTCAACCAATTTTGTAGCAAGATCACCAATTCCTTTCAAATCTGAAAACTCACTGCTGGAGCGCATATCAAAAATATAAGTATCCAACTGATCTCCAAGTATTAAAAAGCTTCTTCCAACAAAATCATTTGGATAAAATTGGGCAAGGCGAATTAATTTTTCCTTATCAAAAGCACGGAATGAATCACATGGACTTAGACAAGCTACACAAAGAAGCAACTCCGTGGTTATTTCATTGAAACGATTACCAAGCTCTTGGAGTTGTGTATCAATGACAACATAGAATATCCCAACTTGATAATGATGTTTGTTTGTGATTTCGTGACCTTTACGGCGAGGTCTCCCTTGAGATACATACATATCTTCCATGTTAGGAACATCAACATCAAATTTTCCACAAAATGAGGAAACTTCATCAAGCAAAAAGTCCCATCCACTATCCCTCATCAGTTGCAATCTTTCCTTAGAGTATTTGACTAGTTTCATAGCATTCACAATGTCTTGATCTTTTCTTTGTAATGCTTTTGACAATTCATTTGTGATTGCTAATACACTTTTCATCAGATGTAGATTGAAGATGAAATCAAAGCATCTCATATTTCTCAATAAAATTTTTGGTATACCTTTTGGTTCTGAGTTCGAAGAAGTATCTTGCATTATTGTCTCAAGAACTTCAATCACGGACTTGTACATATGATGTAAGCTAACCAAAGTATCATAATGAGAGCCCCAACGTGTATCACTAGGCCGTATTAGAGCACTTTCTTGATTTAGGCCTTGCCCGCTTTCAAGATCACCAATATCAAAGGCTTCACTGAGTTCTTGAGCACGTTTGTCTCTAAGAATATCACGCCGCTTACATGAGACTCCAATAACATTCACTATATTATTAACCAAGGTGAAAAGCTCGTCAACATCAGCATGACACTTTGCCACAGCCACAAGAGCTAATTGAAGCTGATGAGCAAAACAATGAACATAAAAGGCTTGCTGATTCTCCTTCAAAATAAGTGTTTTAAGACCATTAAATTCTCCTCGCATATTACTAGCCCCATCATAACCCTGACCTCGTAATCTAGACATGCTCAATTTATGTTTACCAAGTAGTTCTTCAATTGCTGCTTTAAGAGAAAGAGCAGTGGTACTGCGAACATGTTGAATGCCTAAAAAACGTTCAACCACAAGCCCCTTCTTGTCCACATAACGCAATGCAAGTGCCATCTGCTCTTTTACAGACACATCACGAGATTCATCAACCAAAATGGAGAATAATGAATCACCAATGTCTTTGATGATAATATTGAGTGTTTCATTTGCAGCTGCATTAACTATGTCTTTTTGAATGTCAGATGATGTCAACTTGCAATTATGAGGAGCATTTCCCAATGCAACAGCTTTCACACCCTCATTTTGATTAGAAAGCCAATGTAAAAGCTCAAGGAAGTTTCCTTGATTTTTGGAATCATCAGATTCGTCATGCCCACGAAATGCAAGCCTTTGTTTTAGGAGATATCGAATGCAATTAATTGATGCAGTTAATCGAATTCGATAGTCTATTTTATCTTGGTCTGACCGCTTGTAGATGATTGTTCTAATGTGTTGTCTTTGGTTCATCAAAGTCCGACACTTCTTAAAAGCTTGATTATGAGAACTTCGATGAGTCTTTCCAACATGTTTCCGTAGCTTTTGGGGATTCTTCCAATCTGAAAACCCTTCACTAACAAACGATTCGCCACCCCCTTGGTTTCCCATCTCTGGTTTAAAAAGATAGCAGCATAAGCAAAAGGCTGCATCTTTAGCAATGCTATACTCCAACCATTGGGGATACATATCAAACCACTCTTCTTTAAACTTCCGCATTCCTTGTGAAGTTTTCTTACATGGAAAATCATGGGTGTGAGGTTGAAAAGGACCCCTTTGCCAATAAGCTCTTCGAACTTGATCTCGAATATTAGGATTGTAATCTAATATTCGAGTTCGTAGCCCAGGATCCCCAGGAAGTTCTGCCAAGTTAATTTCACCACTCTTCTTTGAACCATCATCTAGTCTCTCTTCCACTATTTTCTTTAGAGGAAGTGTTGGAGCTCCCAACTTTGGATTCTCATTTGAACCACCATCTTCCATTCTTTTCTTTGGAGAAGTTGTTGGTGCTCTCGCATCCGGACTCTCATTTAAACCACTTTTCTCCATTTTTTTCTTTAGAGGAGGTGTTGGGGCCTCCATCTCAGACTTTCTTTTAAAATATGTAAACATATCTGTTTCAAAATATGTAAACATATCTTTAGAGGAGGTGTAAGGTTTAGATTAAATTTGAAACCATAATATTATAATGATTTATTTAGTGCATTATCTCCTTCACTTATAAACCCCAAGACTACAAATTACAATGACGAGCCGAACTCGTCCAACAATAATCAACAATGTAATATCAATATCATTAATTCACTAATTTTGTAATTAAACCAAGACTACAAACTACAATGACGAGCCGAACTCGTCCAACAATAATCAACAATGCAACATGCTAACATCAATATCATTAATTCACTAATTTTGTCATCAATAAAATATCATGAATTCACTAATTTAATTAACTAAAATCTATATTAAATCATCAACATCAATATTAGTATATTAGTTATTACCCTAACATCAATATTAATCAACAATTGAACATCTATATGACTATATTAATTCACTAACTATTTTTCAATTTCAAAAATTTCTAATCATTTTCTCAATTTTAGCAAAGAAAAGTAATTTCAATTTGACATACCTCGTTGGCTCATGGTTGGTAATTCGTTGAGGCCTTGAGACTTGAGAGTTAATGATAAACCACCAAACCAAATCAAAATGCAAACAAGCAAATCATTTTTCACAAGGACTCAAAGGACCGTAAGTCTGCAACCACAACAATAAATGATAAACTATAAACTGTTTTAAAACCTAGTATCAAATAGAATGATAAAAAAACAAAGAACATGGAGAGCCAAAGAGAGAGAGCTACAACTTACCGGTGAGAGTGTGAGCCTACTGGCCTGCTGAAGAAAGTGACTCCGTGACTACATCCCCTGATCCTCTCTTTCTTAGTGACTTAGTTCTCTTTGTGGCCGGGCAGGATAGAGCTCTTAGCTCTCAAAGGATGGCTTTTTTTTTTTTTTTTTGGGTATAAGCTCTGAGCCTCTCAGAGGGTATGGTTGTAGCCTGCAATTCTGCAAAGACACCTAACTTGGAAGAGACTAGCCGACTTAGGGGTGAGGGGCAGAAGCTAGTGACACTTCTGTGATGGGTTGCGTACTGTCAATTAATATTTTTATACTTTTTTTATGTTGCATGCCTGTGGGGTGTTGGGAATAGAAGAGAACTAGAGAACTAAAAAAAGCCACTCAAGTCAAACGTTTTTAATGCCTGACATGCTAACATCATCAATGGGAGAAAATCTTCCCATCTTTTCCTTTTTTTATTATTTTCTTTCAATTGTACAGCAAAAGTAACTTTTTGTTTTATTATTTTTATAAGTAAATTCAAAGAAGTTAAAATTGAATAGAGAAAAATATTAAAAAAAAAATTTTTTTTTTCAAAATTTCAGGGTGGGCGTCTGCCCTCCCTGGACTGTGTTTGGCTTCGCCCCTGCCAACGAGTCATGAGAAATGCCCCATATTATACATACAGGCACAAACACGTTAAATAGGTTTCTTAAGCATCACAAATTGTGGCACGTAAGAAAGTGACTTGAATAACCAAAATTAGGTATGTGGAGGAGTTTCAGAGCTTACACAAATGGCACGAATGGCCAGTCCGGATGTGAGTCACTATGGGACTAATTAAGGGCTATTTGAATGGGCACTTTGCCTTAATTCACACCTGATTTTGAGGTTCAGTCAGAATATGGATGCGTTAAAATTACCAAAACGCTGGCTGAATTTTGACAATATGCATTTTTATTTTTATTTTTGGCTTGTTTATTTGTCCTAATTATTTAATTAGACTTTGTCCAAAGTTTCAGTAAAATAATCAAATGGCCAGTTTTCTGAATATCTTCTTCCAACGTATAATTAATAGCTAAATATTTCTTCTGCACTAGGAAAAGAAAAAAAGGGATGAATGATTGATTTTTTTTTAAAAAAAAGATTATAAAATAATGCGAAGACCCTGGACAAACCCCAAGCCCATATAAGACTCCACATATGGGTTGTGGAGTCTTATATGGGCACCTATTATGTACCACGTACACAAACATGTGTCCTTTTACTTTTCTCAAATAATAGGGCTCTATAACAAATCAGCCAATGGTATTGTAACCCACTGCACTTGTTCTTGCTCTGTTGGTGCAAGTTTTGAGTTTGAGATAAGATTAACAATTTCATGAGAACGGGCGACGGGATGTACACATTGTTTGTCCCTTACCGGAAAAAAGAAAAAAAAAAGAAAAAAAAAAAGGCAAAAATGAAGAACTACCTCCAACTATCTATGAGTTTATTGCTTTCAAAGTTTAGGTTGATGGTACTCTTATCAATAGATTGGTTACGAATCAATTGAAGTGGACACTGATACAAGAACACCTCCCCAACCCACCCACCCACCCACCCACCCTTCCCCCTTTCACACACAATGGCGAAGCCAGGAATTAAGTCTAGTAGGTTGATATATATATATATATTTTACCGTATAAATTAAAAAATCATTTGAAATAGCCTTTAGAAATGTTTTTGTTTTTTAATTAAATCCCCCATAATAGACAATTACAAGAATAAAGAAATTTTTTTTTGAACTAAATAATTAAAACAACAACTTAATTTTTTTTTATTTTTTATATGACATGTAAACCTCAATGGCTCAACTCCACCTACTAGACCGTTCGTAGAATTGAGGTAAACCCTAGATAGCTGCAACCTCCTGTAGGAATCGATTAAAACAGGGACTTGAAACCAAGACCTTAAGATATTACACTCCTAAGGCTGCTAACTGAGCTACCCATGCAAGTAAAACTTAAATATTTAGTGTTAAAAAAATGCGTACAATTAGAAAAATCAAACTTTTTTGAAATAAAAGGGGTAAAAGTTTTCTATAAAAAGGGAAAAGGAAAGAGAGGGGGTACAATTAGAAAATATGAGGGACCAAAGAAAAATTAGTAGGGTTAAATTTAGAATATTAGAATATATGTAAGGTAACAAAAAAATAAATAAATAAATAAATGGGTGAGGAGGGTCGGGTGCCCCCTCTGGCAACCCCTAGATCCACCCTTGTTCACACACCCCTCACGCAATCTTCTGGTTTTTGTCATTCTACTTCTCTTGATGGTAAAATGTTCAATCAAACTGGCAACTATAGTTTGTGAAGATTATGGTATAATATTTTTGAAATTGCAAAAATATTGTAGCCAATAAATTTATGGTTTGAAGATGCTCGCCAAGTTTACCATGAATTCTATTTTGTTCAACTCCCATATTCGAACATTATGTGAAAATTTTGACCCAAAAACAGTGTATTGAAAATTTTAACCCAAAAACAGTGTATAAACACCCCAGAATTCAAAAATCCCAACCGCAGTTGCCTTGGCCCAGCTTGTGAGTTTCAAAAGCAGTTGAGATCAGGAAAAAAGAACAAAAAGATAATAGTCCTAAGTGAGAATCCAGTAGCTCAGCTCGAATCAACCTTAAAAATACACTATATATATGACCATAAAACCTTGCAGTGGCTATATATATATTGTTGAGTGCAATGGTGAAAATCTTGGAGTATCAAGTTCAAATGTGGTTTTAAGTCTTGCGGGTAGCCCCCACTGGCGGAGCCGGGGGGGCATTTGGGGGCACGTGCTACCACTGGCTCAATCAGGTTTTTTTTTTTTTTTTTTGGAGAGATATAACCATTTGATGACAATTTTTCAACATAATACCAAAAAAAAGAAGATAGTAGTCATTTTAAAGCATATTTACAGTCAATTTGTAATAAGTTGATAACAATATCCTTTTTTTGTATTAAATTGAAAAATGATTACCAAAAAATAATATTTAAAAAAAGAGTCAGTTTATTGCCATGACATAAAATACTTTAAGCTCGCCATTTAATTTACATTTTAAAGGTTTTATGAAAAATGTAAATTTTTTTTTTTTATGAAAACTAATCTCATAATCTACTAGAAAATATCATTTCAGACAACTTTGTAGAAGAGAGTTTTTCCAAAATCTGTCATTTAAGTAAACTTTTTGGCAATTTTTCATGGAAAATGAAATAGAGTTCGTAAATGGCCAAAAAATTTTGTTTAAATGATAGATTTTGGAAAAAATTTATTCTACAAAGTTGTTCAGAATGATGTTTTCTAGTGAATAATCTACTAGAAAATATCATTTCGGACAACTTTGTAGAAGAAAGTTTTTCCAAAATCTGTCATTTAAGTAAACTTTTTGGCAATTTTTCATGGAAAATGAAATAGAGTTTGTAAATGGCCAAAAAGTCTGTTTAAATGATAGATTTTGGAAAAAATTTATTTTACAAAGTTGTTTAGAATGATGTTTTCTAGTGAATAATGCTATTAGTTTTCGTAAAAACCATTTTTATTTTTCATAAAACCTCAAAAAGTGTAAACTAATGAGGGGTGTTGAGTACTTTATGTGGTGGCAATAGCCTCACTCTTAAAAAAAATGTTTTCTAGAGTTTTTAGTTCCCAATTCTCACTTCACAGAATCATAAGCTCATAGCACAGTACCCCTATTGGAGATAACTCCTAGCTCTGCCCTTGGTAACCCTTTTTTGAAAAAAATTCTAAAGGTACGTTAGAGGCTTATAGCCTTATTAAGCACTTAATAGAACAGTGACAGCTTTTTTTTTTTCCCTAATAATTAAACCAAGAAAACCCTAGAATTTTGACTAAAAGGCAAAAGATTAAAAAAAACAATAAAAATGGGAAATTGGAAGGAAAAATAAAAATACAAATCAAGAGCATCAAATTGGATACATCGATCAAAGATATTCAATTTGTGGAAATGTAAACAACTATTTTGTTAAGGGAGGCTGTTACCCTTTGAGAGCTAGGCAAAAGTGCGTGCACATGTTAGCTAGTAAGTTGGGGACTTGGGTTAAAAATGCAAAAAAGAAGAAAAAAGAAGAGCTGGGGTGTGGGGGGTATAGATTGGTCTAATTACGGGCAAAAAATCACATATCAATACAAATAACTACTAACTTCATAGTAGATGACTACGAACTTAACTAAGAATGACTATTAGTTTGAATTGATAAGTAATTAGTTGTAAAGAAGATGATGAAGAGGACGAGAGAAGAGGGAACTGACCATGATGATATGATGTCTTTAATGCCGGCATCCTTCTGTAAAGGTGATCACCCGCTTCTGGGGTAGATTTAGATTCTCCCGCTCCCATCTCTCGATCTGTCTCTCTATATGTGTGTGCGTTGTTTTGTTAATGATATGTGTCGTCGTGGGGAGTGGGAGCACTCAGAATTTATAGATATAGCTAGATGGTTAAGCAGCTAGCTTCAGAATTGGCACCTTAGATTGGAGAATCAGTCACAGGAGAAATCAATTATTGACTCAAGAAATGGCTCAATTCCCATGGAAGACATACAACGCTAGGGAATCACGTACTTTATTAATGGGCATAGCATCCATTCCTGTCACATTGTCAAGAACATTTTTTCTTTTTCTTTTTTTTGAATATTTGGTACTAAGGGCCATGGTTTAGTAAATGCATCTAAATCTTTTTAGACGTGTGAGCTGATCTTGCTAAGGAATCAAATAAAGATATTGAAAATGTTTCAAACATTGGACTAGGAATAGTAAATAGAAGATTTTTCATATATGAGTTACCTTAGTTCGCTTTTGGGTTAAAAAATTAATAACCGACCACTACTTGATTCAGTTTTGGGTGGGGAGGGCTTGAGTAAGTCGACTTGATTTGAGAAACAGATCTTACATATACAAATACATATGATATAATCTTAACTATACATATATATATATACATTATAATGTCTTTGTTCCGATTTCGATCTTCATTTTTCTATTTTTTTTGTATATATTAAAAAGTATTTATTATCTATAAAAAAGTTAGAAATTTATATCTTTTGTTGATTTTCTTACCGAGATATTTTTTTGTTATTGTAAAATTTTATTTTTCGTCGTAATATAAAAAAAAAATTGTGACAATATTATCTTCAAACTGAACCAAACAGAATTTTGCATGGGTTGGATTGGTTTAGTTCCACTAGTGACCTGAACCGAACCGAGTTACACCCTCTCGTGTTATTGAATAAAACCAGTCTCAAACCTTGTAAGGCTGCAGTCAAATGTGCAAGTGAGGGATTGAAACTTTTGGGGTCTTTTCTTCTTTTCAATTTTTTATTTTTTATTTTTATTTTTATTTTTAGCCGGTCAATCATGATCAGTATTGAATGCAAATATGCAAAGCCAAAACAATGTTAAAAATTAAGAATTCAAGGCCAATGATCAATGGGTATAATGACATGTCTCATCCCATTAGAAGTGTGGGATTTGCGGAGGTGTTAATTTCAACTTTGATTGTGTGTGTTCTAATTCCTCTTATTTGGTGAAAAAACAAAAAACAAAAAAAACAAATGAAAAAACAACAACAAAAAAAAAGGAAGATAAGAATTCAAGGATGTTGGTGCTACTCTTAGAAGTGAGAATGGGAAAGCCTTTGCTGTCCAAAGTTTAAACCATTTGTTTGAAGATAATGTGACGTGTAAGTGTACATGTGTTGTGACATGATGCATTGGTGGCATATTTTGTGGGACTGATTACCATGTGTTTATTTTATTGACCATTGAGTCGTAATTTTTACTGGTATAATATATGGGTGTCCATTATTAACCATTTGACTTTTATTTCATATTTAGGCTATTATAAAAATTATTATGACATTTATTTTGGGCAATTGGGCCTTTATTAACCTAAACTAATTTCAGCATTATTCTATTTTATGCAGTGGGCCTCTCTAGATAAGATTACACATTATTCTTTCCGTCTCTTTTCCTTCCACTATATTTCCCTCAGTTCTATTATTTAGTTATTATATACTCAGTATATATTAGTTTTACGGACAACTGATCGTAGGCGGACTCATCAGACTCTTCCTATCGATGTAACCATAAAAGAGGTAGCTGTGAGCTTAGAAGTTGTATTTTGGAGGTCCTATTGTCCATTAACACTTGTACATAGGAAGCTAGCGATAATTCTTTTAGGACAATATGATTTCATGTGCCTTCTTACAAGTCAGTTATTCTTTACTTTATTTCATTTTAAATAAATACAATTCTTGCTTTTGATTTAGTTAAATTATTTTTAACTATAAAATATATTCATGTTCAATTTTCTTAAATATTTTGTATCGAGTTTCAAAAATTCACAAATATCTTCAACACTATATGTATGTGGGTGTGTGAAAGAGAGAGAGGTGATGGAGTATGGCTAGCCGGCCGGATGTTAATTGGGTTCGTGGATAGAGAACGTTGCCTTGTGTTGGAGACGGGGATTTTTAGGTAATTGAGTTTGTCGATTCAAAATATCACAAAGGTAATTATGAAAATTTTATGTATTCGATTGGTGTCATCAGTCCAAATAACATTTTCAAAATCCAGAGCTTATGGATTTGAGGGAAGTAGACAGCGAACCCACGGTGCGTAGAATAAGGGTTCATGGATTTGAGGCCAAGCAGGCGGCCAACACATGCTTTGGGCCTCGAAAGGTACAAGGAAAACACAATAGGCAGACTGATGAAAAATTCTGTTTAGAAGGAAAATTTTTTTATGGAGAAGTCCTTAAATTTGGCAATTGTAATGTCTTTATCAGTTGCATTCATTAAGTGTACGAACATAGAATTTTGAATAATTCAGCAAAGTTTGGATTAATTTATTAAGCGTTGACGGATTTGCGGCCAAGAGAAGCCCAAAATATTTTTTGGCCCCCTCGAATAATGGCCTCTATTAACACCTCAAGACTTGATTTGCATAGTCCAACTTATGTTATTTCTCAAGGTTTTATGAAAAAAATATAACAGGTTTAACAAAAATTGGCTGCTTGATTCATTAAAAAAAATTATTTTAAACAATTTTGTAGAAGAAGATTTTCTCAAAAATTATCGTTTAAGTGGACTTTTTATTGTTATTTATTGTTATTATCATTTTTTTATACAGAGAAATAGACTTTAAATGACAAAAATGTCCAACGGAAGTATCTAAGGTCATCTATTGACTCATGGTGTCACGCCCCGACTCGGAGAGTCGACACGTGGATAAAAGTCAAAGTAAAAAGGTGTACACGTGGATAAGTCAGAGTATAAAAGTTGCGGAAGACTTAGTCAAATCCACGTGTATTTTTTTTTTTTTTTTTGTTAATAATAATGGTGCCAGCTCATCAATAATACCCAAATAATTAATATGAAATGTTATGCTCACACATCATGCCCATAATAATATATGATCCCCCAAAATAATGCCAACATCCCTGGCATATATAGGCTAGATTCAAACTACTCAAAGTTCAGTAAATACTAATTGTAATAACAATAATAATAGTAATGTCTATACACCAAAATAACATAGTCTTTATGTAATGCACGTGCATCTATTCTCATCCATGACTATGTTAGTATGCAACCTTCACATTCCAACCTCAGATCATGCCACTAGGCATCAGCCATCGGCGAACCTTCATTCATCACCTGATCATCTGAAATAATAATAGGATGAGCTGCAAAGCCCAATAGGAAATATGTGTGGATTCTATACAATTAACATATGTGCAGATACATGGTATATGAATTAAAATTATTTAATAACTCAAAATCAAATATCAGTCACAAATCAATACTTTATGTGGGTTTTGAGTTAATTTCCCAAAATTCTCATAGTATCTCCAATTCCCAAGACTATGGGATCAAACCATGCATCAACCGTCGCTAATCACAGGTTACGTCGTCACGTCAACCCCCGGCTCAGCCAAGCACGAAAATAACCAACACCTACGCGGCATTCTTCCTCGAGGGCTTCAGGGTCTTTCACCCAAGGGCACTTTACCCTGCTTGCTATTCGCGGAGTATTCTCAACGCAGGACACCACTTCATTGTGATGCCCCCACCCGTTTGATGCATACCAAGACCCAAGGTCCATATATCCAAAACATTTTCCATCATTCAAATAAATATCTGAGTGTCCAAAAGTATCCATAAACATGTTTGATAAATTTCTAGAATTTCAGTAACATTTCTAAAGCATTTCCAAGTAACCAACATTTATAAAGCATTTTTCCAAGATCCAAGTATCATGAAAATTCCACACATTTAACAGATATTTCACAACAACATTTAAACGAGTATATAACCATGTATCTTTAAGGAACAATATAAAACAGTCGTATCAAATGATATATTGAAGGATTCCCTAAATTTTGAACAAGTAATAAAAATATTTGGTTATAAATCAGTGGGAAAATTCAACAATATCATTAAGGCATATAAAATCACATTCATAAAATAACACCATATTAAATGTAAAGAAGCCACATTTCCTACCTCAATTGCGAGCAATACCAACCCCAAAACCACGTGATAGACACTGAAAATGTGAATGCAACGTTAATGCTCCCTAGGGTCCTCCCGATGACCGATAAAATCTGATAATTATGCATACGTAATCTTTAAGTAAATTTCAAAATAAATATAACGCACTCAAAAATTACTATTGGCCTTCTAACAGTGAACTATGGTCCCAAAATCATCAAAATAATTTTTAAAACACTCTCTATAATTTCTGGGAATTTTCTGTAATTTTTGGAATTTTCTGATATTTTCTGGAATTTTTAATAAATATTAATTTGGCCAAAAAGTCAAACTACAGTCAAACTTGGTCAAAATGATCAACTAAGGGTCCCACATGGTAGGGCCCTCCAAGACGAGTCCAACGGTCAAATTTGGGGTTCATATGATTATCGTAAGGCTTTTAAATGCGTGAGAACACGGTAAGGTACACAGATGCACCCACACAGGATCATAGACCTATGGGGTCTTCTTCAACCTCCCGCGGGTTGAATTGTGTAACCGGGTTACACCGTGTGTTCAACGGGCCAACTTCGACGATTAATATCTCCCTTGTTTCTTAACCGTTTTCAGTGATTCAAGTGTCGAATCGAAGCTCATGCGGAGTACTACGTGCGACTATAAATTGTTCATTCAGAATCCTATAAAATCATATTCGTTTTTAAGCCTAAAGTTTCGGGTTTTCATGATCCAAAATTCTAAAATTTCTAAAACTTCAACCTACAGTCAATTTCTCTAAAATTTGATACTACCATGGTGTTCCTTGGTCCCAAAAACATAAAATATAATCATCCTTTCTAAGAATAACATAAGAAAATAAAATGGCATATACCTATATATATACACAGTACGTGATATTTATATATATATATATATATATATATATATATATATATATGAAATCAACGATAGAAGAGGTGAGGATTTTACCTCACTAAGAGAGCTCCACGATCTCAGCCAAAAACCTCCACCAGGCCCCTCTTTTTTTTTCTCCTCTGTTCTTCCTCAATTTCCCTCTCTCTGTTGCTCTTTCTCTAACTCTCTGTCTCGATCCCTCTATACATATAAATATATCCAAAGCAGATGCCAGTGGTAGGTGCAGTTAATGATCCCTCTATACATATATATATATATCCAAAGCAAACGCAAGTGGTGGGTGCGGCTAATGATCCCTCTAACATATATATATATCCGAAGCAAATGCAAGTGGTGGGTGCGGCTAATGATCCCTCTATACATATATATATATATATATATACACACACATCCAAAGCAGATGCAAGTGGAGGGTGCATAATTTTATGCTACACTTGCCTAAGTTATGGTGAAGTTGTACACATAGGATCAAATAAATATCATAAATATATTTATAAAATTCAGGTCATCACACATGGGTAATCATGCAGCCTAGCCTTTTCATTTCTAATACTTTCCACAATGCCTAGACTTTCAACACAACTTCATATTATGTTTGGATAAGGAATTTTTAAGTGAAATTTGCTTTTAAAATGGAATTTGTAAAATTTTTGTTAGGGATGAGATCGACAAAATCCTTATATAAATTTTACAAATTCCATATCAAAAGCAAATTCTACTTAAAAATTCTTTATCCAAGCATAGCATTAAGGAAATAAAACCCAACGTTGTTGCACATCGTTGACAGATCCATGTCAACTTCCCAAAGAGTAGATAATTTTGTTAATCACTATCAAATTTGAAAATTCTATTTTGGAAGAAAAAAAACTCTTATGGTCAAGTCCACAAATTTGGCAGTTAGTTGTATTAAGTGCATGTATGACCATAAAATTTTGAACAATTCAACGACGTTCGGATAAACTGGATCACTGGACTGAAAAAATTTGATTTGATTTGATTTTTTTTTTTTTTTATAGGAAAAGAAAAAATCACATCTATTCGAGTACATGTTGAAAAAATCACATCTATTCGAGTACTGGCACAAATGCGAATGGCGAAGATGTGCTCTATACGTGAAAAGGTAATGAAAATATTGACGTTATTAAAATAAAATAAAATAAAAAATAAAACTGATAATCATAAGATGAATATAAATCTATGGATGGATAAAATTAAATTTTGATGCATGGGTTGGTTGAAGTTAAGAATTCAAGGATGTCGATGCTACTCTTAGAGGTGAGAATGGGAAAACCCTTGGTGTCCAAAGTGTAAACCATTTGTTTGAGGATGATCATTCGGTCCTAAACAAATTAGAAGAGTGTATTAGCCACCCAGCAAAGAAAAATTAAAAAATTTTATAAAAATAAATAAATAAATAAAAGAAGAAGAGTATATCAACCAAGGATTGGATTTCATAGTTAATCTTACTCACACCATGATAGGTAGAAGAGCAACTTGGTTTATTGCAACCTGAGAACCGAAACAACTTGACCTCACCTAACTTAGCTAGCAAGCTGCGTTAAGTTGGGTTGATTTGGTTTGATTCATTAGAGGGTTTGGTATACGTGTGGGTTAATTGTCATGATCGACTTTCCACAACTTCAGGGAATTTAAGAAAAAAACTCCATTGTTATTGCACATCTATCTATCTTGGGTTGTGTTTTTGGTTTGATGTACAAGGTGAAGTACTAAATGATTCTCATCAATTTTCAAGATGAAAGGGAAAAAAATAGGGTTAGAGTGGTCATTCAATTAAAATAATAGAGATGGTTTCTCTCAATCAAAAATACCTTCCTAATTTCTCGTTCCTTAACTACTTAATAGTAGTTTTTGTTTTTGATTTGAATTCAAAATTTTTAATTCTTACTAAAATATTTTTATACCAAGCAAATTTAAACTTTTTGTATCTGTGTGTGTGTGTTTGTGTGTTTTTTTTGGCACACGCAACACGTGTGCTCTCGAATCTAGTCATTAAGAGATGTGCATCAACTTTGAGAGAAGTTACTTCTATTAGTCAGCCTCAAATTTGAAAATTCTTTGAATATATCCTGAAATTTGCTGGTCATATAATGTCTTTGTCATTTGGGCTAAAAATACAAACATTAAATTTTGTAAATTCAATTAAATTCGGAGAGATTGGATTGAGTAATAATTAACCTTTATAATTAGTATTGGTGGCTTATAAATGTCACAATTAATCTAAGCTCTCAAAAATCAAAAAGGCGAATCTATAGAAAAGCAAGCCAAGCATATCTCTTTTCCACCTCTTTAGTCGACCTCCCCATTTACCAAACCCATTCCTTGGGTAATCAACCTATCCATTGATAAGACTTAGAAATGGTGTGTATCACAATTTCAACACCAAATGATTGAAGAGTACAGACAATTAACCAACCTACGCATTTACTGATAATTGAGTAGTGATAGTGCATGGTTCGATATCTCTGGCCAATATGGCCAAAAAAAAAAAAAAAGAAAAAAAAAAGAGAGTAGTATCGTGGAGTAGAGATATATGCCTTTATGTAAGACGCATCATTTCAATAGCGCAAACTGAATCTCTTTTCTATCATCTCTAACTTCAACTTTAACCTAATCATTGGAATCTCTCAAGTAGACACCTTGCCGGTACCGATTGCAGAGGTTGAAGGCAAAGTTTTGGGGTCTCTTATCTGTTCTCTAATTCGTGAGACCGCAAATTGTACATGTATCACAATTTCAGCACCCTTCTCTTCTTATTTAGATAAATAATTATTCTCTTTTTTCTTATTCGACTGTCACTTTTAAAAAATCATTTGTTTTAAGAAAACATTTTTAAATGCTTTCACATTAATATAAATGTTTTAACATACCAATTTTACCATCAAGTATACAAGACATTGGAAAAAATAAAATATTCATAAGAATGGGTATTTTAAGAAATCAATTAAAAAAAGTACTTTTTAAATGAAACAATAATCTCAAAAAATGAAAAAAATGAAAAAAAAAAAAAAAAAAAAAAAAAAAAAAAAAAAGGGGAATAGAGGGAATATCTAAAACATCTTAATTAAAGTACAATTATTAGCTCCGTTGTTGAGACCAGCTTTCGAAGTCAATCAAGTCCCAGTAAATAGCATTATCTTGGCACGGTCTTGCCCTGACCTCATTAATTTGAGGCTCTGGTGTCATTGGTGACCATCAAGCTCAAAATCCATTGGTCCAGAATTCCAGATCCCATATATATAAAGTGTCCAACAATCCAAGTCATATAAATATGACTTGGGGACATGGGATAACATCGGCATGAATCCAAGAATTGGTCTATAAATATGCTTCATACCGGAAATGAAAAACAATTAATCCAATTATTTGTTTACATATTTCTTCCATTCTTTGCATGGAGCATGCCTCAAAGACTGATTGAGGACTCATAAACACGTATAACTTCAACATTTATTACTCAAACCCCCTACTTTTTTTTCCTTTTTTTTGGGATCAGCAACACATGTAAAACAGGAACGTGTTACGAGAAATAAGCATAACCACAGCAAAAATGACACGGCCCACACTTCCTAGTCCCAAACCCAAACAACCAATAGAACAGAAACCCAGCAAAAACACAACAATGCTGCTGGAAAACAGAGGAATCCAAAGCACCCAGCACAAACTATAACATGGAAATTTTGGCTGCGTTGCTTCAACAATTAATCAACATTAATACTTAAAACCTAGCTTAATTAGTGCTTTATTTTATCAAGAGTCGGCTCGATCAATTCACGGATAGGTCGAAATATTTTGTGGAGTCCAAATTGCGAGACTTGAATGCTTTTGGCTACACCAGTCTTACAATACACTGCAAAGTGCTCGCAATTGTTATTGAAAAGGTTGTAGTTGCCTGCGCCACTTTCAAGCAGGTAAGTTGCGGTCTGGACGACTTCATCGGCTGGCTTTTCTTCCAGAATTTTGAGATAAAATAGGGAGGTCATCTCAAGATTTTTTATTCTAAGATTTTTACCAATAAGGAAGCAGTCGAGACAGGTTTTTACAACTCCGTTGCCATTGGCATCTCGCTTGAAGTTACATTTTTCACACGGATCATCGTCAATGGTTCCTTTATATGGACCTAAGAAGTGAATAACCATATCGTCGCCAACAAAAATACCTGCATGGTATTAAAAAGGAGCATACGTGGGTCATTTTATATACTGTGCAATT
Organism: Liquidambar formosana; assembly: GCA_039720395.1. Classification (NCBI taxonomy): domain Eukaryota; kingdom Viridiplantae; phylum Streptophyta; class Magnoliopsida; order Saxifragales; family Altingiaceae; genus Liquidambar; species Liquidambar formosana. The sequence continues at coordinate 45,639,911 of CM077820.1, forward strand.
TCACAATGGGAAATACGTACTATATACAGTAATCAATTGTAGCAACTAATGTGACATGCTAAATTGGTGTATCATGATAACTAGGGGCGTGCTAACGGTTGTCTGTTAGAGAATATCATGTCAATTGCCGTATTTTGTTGTTGTATGTAATTGCTACCTATAGCACTGCCCTTTCACAGTATATGCCACTATATGCATGTAAAGTAGTCGCGTATAGTCGTTAGGCTTAATAGCATGCATGTCTTGCTGTCTCACCTAAGTTTGCAGAGGTATTGATTTAATTTCAACTCCGTATGTGCGCGTGTGTGGGTGTGTTTGATCTTTAATTAATTGACAATTTGGATAGGCAATTTTCTTTAACACAGACGACGATTAGGAAGTCCGGTTGAAATTTAGACTTAATTTGTTTAGTTTAATTGACAAATTTTTGGTTGAATTTCAACAATATATATTTATGTATGCATGTATGTATGTATATGTCCTCATCACTTAATCAATATTGTCAGATTTTTAAAATAATTTATCCAAAAGTTCAGAAAATTAGTAAAATTCTCTAATGGACTATTTTCCAAGTAATTCTGATATACATTTTTCTAAATCTATCGAAATATTTCTTAATTTATAGTCAATTATTATTTGAGCGGTCATACCCATGCCGAGACATAAAAGCCACCGGCCAAAGGGGACGACTGATATGTCAGTCTCCCATTTGTTGACAAAATCCTTAAAGAATCTCAGCATTCATACCAAAATGACCAAAAAACCACTTTCCTATTCCTATCAAATACCCAACCAAAAATCACGATTTAAATCAAGAAGAGAGAATCATGCAAAAAATAAAAAAATAAAAAAAAACCATCTTTTGAGTTTGAAAAATCAAATAACCTGATCCAAACTACAAAAGAAAAAAAAAAAAACAGGATAATACTTGGCTTCTCACAGTGAAGGAGCAACTCTTCCTCCCTCCCACTCATATTACACCAGATGTATAACAAACGAATGAAAATTAATTATGTACATGTATCCATATGTTATGTTATTATAGACATGCATCTATGTGTCTATATATATATATATATATATAGGATGATGATCAGGTAAGCACGTGCTGATATAACTTATATCAAAACCTGCATTGGGAGTTGTACCTTGTGCATTAGTGAGATGTGAGGGGAATTGAATCAATGCAAGGGGTACAACCCCCAATGCATAGTGCTGATGTAACTTATATCAGCACGTGCTGATGGGATCACCTCTGTATATATATATATATATATATATATATATGTTTATGTGTTTAAATGAATATGATTACATGTCTATATATTTGTATTTACGTATTTACATATTTGTATCCACATATTCATATTTTTTAAAATTAACTATTACACGTGGTGTAATATGAGCGGGAGGGTGGAGGAGTTACTCCTCCACTGTGAGGAGCTAAGCATATGTTATCCAAAAAAAAAAAATCAAAGGGAAAACAAGATAAAATCAATAAGTTTAAAAACAAGGTATGAAAAATCAAGATAAAAAAACATTAGATCCAGCCAGTATGATGAAAAAGCTTGAAAAATAATTATCTAGATAATTAAGATAATTATTTAAAAATTATCTAGAAAATGAAGATAAGAAATTATGCAACTAGCAACACAAAAATCAAGATTTAAAAAGAAAAAAAATGCAATTGGAAAAATCAAGGTAGAAAGACGTTATTTTATGAAAAACTAGAATTTTATCTTCACTTTGTAGTTAATTATATTGGATTTTCACAATAATTATCTTGATTTCGGGATAATTATCTTGACTTTCAATACCTTAATAATTAAAAATCCAGCATTAAAAAAAAATTAAAAAAAAAAAAATGGAAGAAGAAGAAGATTGGCGGAGAAATAGGAACTAGTGGTTAATGGCAAAGATCTGAGCATCACTTGTGCAAATTTATGGAGGAGATGGAGAAACCATTGGTTGATGGTGGAAGGGCGTGATGCTTGTCTCCAGAAACAAAGCCAACAGCTAACCTTCCTTAGATGACTCTGATTTCGGCGACCTTCTTAAGTTCCCTGCTGCTCTATTTGATCGGGAACCATTAATCCAAATCTGGATTTTAATAAATTTTCAGAAACATTCAGCAAATTTCAGACCATGATCCTCTCGGTTTCTCCGGCTTTCTTTCATTTTTATGGTTAATTACCATCCCATTCAAAATTATGATTATTATTTTATTTAATTGTGTGGTTAATTAGACTATAGTGACATTCATCGCCATGCATATATGGGATCATTAAAGAATGAAAATTTTGTGATAATTAAATGCACGTGGTATTGATTTGTTAAAAAGATAACAAGTCATCCAACACAAATACTCAATCTTATCTTGCACTGAAGTTGATTGACGTAGAGAATTTGTAGAGAAGGAAGAAGTTAGGATCGGAGGAACTGACCATGATGGTAAAATGCTGACCCCTCTATTCTCCTGCAAATGTGATCACCAGGTTTCAGCAAACTAGGCTTCGTCTGTCTCTGCCCCATCTCTCTCTCTCTCTCTCGATATATATATATATATATATGTATATGTGTGTGTGTGTGTGTTTGTTCGTTTGTTCTTTGATGAAGTGTGTTCTTTCATGAGATGAGAATACTCGAAATATATAAGCTTACGTTAATCGACTAAGCGTTGACGACCATTTCCACAATTGGGCAAACTCATGGAAAAAATCTAAGCTTATGGACGAGTCCATAAATTTGGCAATTGCAATATTAGAGACCCCACAGTGCGTAGAATAAGGGTTAGACGGATTTGAGGCTAAGTAGGGATGGCAATGGGGCGGGTTTGGGGCGGACCCTCCTATCCCTATCCAATCCTATAAAAAATTCCTAAACTCATTCCCCGTCCAAATCCTACACGGTTAAGGCATTAAGTTCTCATTTAACTACTAACCTATGACAATTCAATGAATACACCCGTTTAAATATGTGAATAATTAAGAGGTTTCCATCTTCTTACAAAAACTAACATCTTTTGACCTCAATCAAAATTAAAAAAAAAAAACTGAGATAAAGGAACTAATAGCATAAGAACCTAATGAGTAAAAAGAAGAAGCAAAAAAAAAAAAAAAACACTTATATGAAATGATGGAAGATTAGTTTGGTAAACACAACAAATATATATAGATATGCAAGGCAGGACAGGGCGGGGCTATACAGTGAACTCTAACCTGCAACGAAACCCGATCGGGATTTTAAAAAAAAAATCATATCCACCTCTATTTCATTTAGAATCATACCAAACCTGTCCCAATAGAAACGAGACAGGACAGGAAATCCAATTGAAATGACTCATTGCCATCCCTAAGGCCAAGAGAGGGCCAACACATCCTTCGGGCCTTGAAAGGTACAATGAAAACACAATTGGGCAAACTCATGGAAAAATTGGCAATTGTAATGTCTTTATTGGTTGGCTAGTTGCATTAAGTGTACGAACATAAGATTTTGAATAATTAAACCCAGTTCAGATAGACATAACTGTAATTATTTTCTTATAGTCCGATCAATCTAAAATTACCCCGCGAATGGCCCTAAGTTCATGGATTGACTGATGGGTAATAATGCAGCCTTTTGCACCATAATATTTCCCACAATATTGCCTAGACTTTCCGCGAATGGCCCTAAGTTCATTGTCTTGTTCCACACAACTGCCTTGGGTCTCTGCCTTTGTCTTGGCTTTAGTTGGACTTGTCAAGGCTGGGACCCGCCCAAAGGCGTGTTGTGCTTCTTTTTTGGGTTTAAATGCGTGCGTCAACACCTAGTCTTGACATGTCTGCCGCAGCCTATTTAGACAACACCTTCTCGATGATCAATGACGGGGTTCAATTCCTCTGTACTTCCTATATGTTTTTTTATTTCTTCTCATTGATTCTTCTAAGTTTTGGGTCCCGAAGATGTCTATAAATTAAATTTGAAATTAAGGGTTTCTACAGGAGAACATAACATCCAAGAAAAATTTATATAAAAAAAAATTAAAAAAAATAAAAAAACGAGTGCAAACCCTCATATATAGAGAGATATGTGGCACAAAAACTAGTGACGCTTAGTATGCTCCAACGGGGTGATCACAGGCAAATAAACGGACAAGCATACTCTCACCATGGTCAATTTACAAGTCATTTGTTTGTTGTTATACATATATACCCATGCATGTGTGAGTGGTATAGTACAACTCACTTGTGTACAGGTGTTTCCTCTAAAATTTTGATTCTAGGGATTGGATTGCACAAGCGTGCCAGCTACGAGAATGTGACGAATTATGGGTTTTACATTGCCTTGAATGGTCTCAAGGACTTTCTCTGTAACAAGTAATAAAGTAAATAGTAAAATAACATAAATTAAAAGCAAATGTTTACCACGGAGGAAGTCAATTTCATTGATAATTTCTGAGATTATAAAGATATAAAGGGGTGCACACGCCTTTGACTAGAAAGGAGCACACATTTCTGGATTTGAAATCCTAAAGTTCTAAAAGAAAAGGAAAAAATAAAGTTCTCTGGGAACTGGTTTGTTGATTGATGTTAAAGAGTCCTTCTACAATGACAGTCTTCTTGCTTTAAGGTTGTAGTTGCCTGCGCCATTTTCAAGCAGGTAAGTTGCGGTCTGGACGACTTCATTGGCTGGCTTTTCTTCCAGAATTTTGAGAGACAATAGGGAGGTCATCTCAAGATTTTTTATTCTAAGATTTCTATCAATAAGGAAGCAGTCAAGACAGGTTTTTACAACTCCGTTGCCATTGGCATCTCGCTTGAAGTTACATTTTTCGCATGGATCATCGTCAATGGTTCCTTTATATGGACCTAAGAAGTGAATAACCATATTGTCGCCAACAAAAATTCCTGCATGGTATTAAAAAGGAGCATACGTGGGTCATTTTATATACTGGCACAGTAATTTCACAATGGGAAATACTACATAGAGCAATCAATTGTAGTAATTAATGTGGCATGCTAAGTTGGTATACCATGATAACTAGGTATACCATGATAACATGATGTGGCATGCTAAGTTGGTATATCAATTGCTGTATTTTGTTGTTGTATGTAATTGCTACTTATAGCACTGCCCTTTCACAATATATGCCACTATATATATGCATGTAAAATAGTCGCATATGGTTGTTGGGCTTAATAGCATGCATGTCTTGTGGTCTCACCTAAGTTTGTAGAGGTATTGATTTAATTTCAACTCCATATATGCGCGTGTGTGAGTGTGTTTGATCTTTAATTAATTGACAATTTGGATAGGCAATTTTCCTTGACACAGATAACAATTAGGAAGTCTGGTTGAAATTTATTCTTAATTTGTTCAGTTTAATTGACAAATTTTCAGTTGAATTTCAACAATATATATTTATACATGCATGTATGTGTGTATATGTCCTCATCACTTAATCAATATTGTCAGATTTTTAGAATAATTTATCCAAAATTTCAGAAAATTAGTAAAATTCTCAAACGGCCTATTTTCCAACTATTTCCGATATACATTTTTCTAAATTTATCGAAATATTTCTTGATTTATAGTCAATTATTATTTTTTATTTATTTATTTTTAAAAATTTGTCCCAACTCTATTAGATCAGGAACCATTAATCCAAATCTGGATTTTAATAAATTTTCAGAAACATTCAGCAAATTTCAAACCATGATCCTCTTGGTTTTTCCGGCTTTCTTTCATTTTTATGGTTAATTACCATCGCATTCAAAATTATTATTATTATTTAATTTAATTGTGTAGTTAATTAGACTATAGTGACATTAATCGCCATGCATATATGGGATCACTAAAGAATGAAAATTTTGTGATAATTAAATGCACGTGGTATTGATTTATTAAAAAGATAACAAGTCATCCAACACAAACACTCAATCATATCTTGCACTGAAGTTGATTGACGTAGAGAATATATATATATATCTATCTGTGTGTGTGTGTGTTTGTTCGTTTGTTCTCTGATGAAGTGTGTTCTTTCATGAGATGAGAATACTCGAAATATATAAGCTTACATTAATTGACTAAGCGTTGACGACCATTTCCACAATTGGGCAAACTCATGGAAAAAATCTAACCTTATGGACAAGTCCATAAATTTGGCAATTGCAATATCAGAGACCCCACGGTGCGTAGAATAAGGGTTGACGGATTTGAGGCCAAGTAGGGATGGCAACGGGGCAGGTTTGGGATGGGATCCCCTTATCCCAACCCCGATCCTATAAAAAATCCATAAACCCATTCCCCATCCAAACCCTACATGGGTAAGGCATTAATTTCCCATTTAGTTACCAACATATGACAATTCAATGAATACACCCATTTAAATATGCTTAAATAGTGAATAGTTGAGAGGTTTCCATCCTCTTATAGAGAGTAACATCTTTTGACCTCAATCAAAATAAAAAAAACTGAGATAAAGGAACTAATAGTACAAGAACCTAATGGGTAAAAAGAAGGAAAAAAAAAAAAAAAAAAACACTTATATGAAATGAAGAAAGACTAGTTTAGTAAACACAACATATAAATTTATGTATATATATAAATATATATATATATATAATTATGTGGGGCAGGACGAGACGGGGCTATACATTGAACCCTAACCCGCTTTGAAACCCAATTAGGATTTTTAAACAAATACCAAACTTACCCCTATTTCATTTAGAATCATACCAAACCCATTTTAATAGGAACGGGACGGGACAGGAACCCAATTGGAATGACTCATTGCCATCCCTAAGGCCAGGAGAGGGCCAACACATCCTTTAGGCCTTGAAAGGTACAATGAAAAAACAAGTGGGCAAACTATGGAAAAATTGGCAATTGTAATATCTTTATTTGTTGGCTAGTTGCATTAAGTGTACGAACATAAAATTTTGAATAATTCAACCCAGTTCGGATAGACTCGACTAAAATTTTTTGAATAATTCAACAAAGATATTTTCCATTCCATTTCCACCACTTAACATTTGCATGGAATGACGATCATTTCCATTCTATTCCAGATCTTATTCTATTCTCACTTCCATTTTATTCTTTCTTCATTCAATTCTTTCATACTAAAAAATATAAAAGAAATTGACAATAACCCCATTTAGAAGGATGATTTTAACAATAACTTCATTAAAAAAAAAAAAAATTCCTTAATCCATTAGCCTAATATCGAAGTATTCTTATAAATAGTAACCTTTTTTTTTTTTTTTTAAAGAAAAAAAATCATAATTTACACTTATTTACTTATAGGGGTAATCTCTTTTTTGTTGTCAAGGACACTCTATGCAGAGACGGAACTATAGCCAAGCCTTGGGGGGACTTGTATTTGGTGCAGTTTGCACCTTTAACTGCATGGTGTAGTTACTAGTGGATGGGAGACACGTGGCAAAGGAGAAGCATGAACGGCTGGGATTCGGAAGATGAGTTTGGTGTCAAAGTGTTAATGTCGTAACCTTTAGGCGTGAAATCCTTGCAGCGAATTCCAACCGCTCATGCATCCCCTTGCCATGTGGCAACGATCCAGTGGTAACTGCACCATGTAGTTAAAAGTGCAAACTTCACCAAATCTGATTCCGCCGGGGGGCCATGGCCACCCCAAACTTCCAGAAAATTGTCTAGTAAAGTACATTTTTGTGACTATTCCAATCTAATACCAAAAATAGGATTTACCTGTTAAATTGTTAGACACTACTTATCAGTTTGCTACAAACGACTACCAAATATGTTTTTTGTGGTATTACATTGGGAAGTGGTCACCATAACGACTACCTTACATGTGGATAAATTAATGTCGGTGGCGCAGGGGATGATGGTAACGGGAATCCAACTAACGGAAATTCAGTGACAGATAGTGGGATTCTATATAGGAATAGATTGATTCTGGAGGGAAGAAAAAAAAAACATTGGAATTGGGTCAAATATAGGAGTAGAATAGTAGAATGGGAAACAAGGGATTGCGATCTGTTTGAGAAGTACCGAGCAGCGGTATAAATCTGGTTTTGATTTCTACTTTTTTGTTGCATGTTTTATGCGGGGTTTGTGGAGTTGCTTTTGTGCGCTTGGTACTGCTCGTTGCTGTTTCTGGGGGCTCTCTCTTCTTGTTTTTCTTGGGTTCAGCTCAAATTTCAGTGTTGCTGGGTGTTTCGTTTGGTGTCGTTCTTTTGTTCTCCAGACGGTTATATTTAGCTAGAGAATATTAAACTACTCTTAGTTTTAAAAAAAATGGCAATTTTCTTCTTTTTATGCACCATTAAACTACTCCTAGTAGCCTTGGAGCACTAACTTTGATATCCAGCTAGTTATTTTAAAAATTATCATTTCGCTAACTAAAGTGGCAAAAAATAGCTAGTACGTACCCTCAGAGATGTTATAAACAAAAAAGTCATATTGAAAAAAGTCCGTTACAAAATGTACAAGAAAATACCATTTTTTGAGAATAATTGCTACTTGATTAATTTGATATTTGGTATGGATGATATACTTGAGAACGATATTTAATCTAATGGTGGGATTAATATATAAAATGTGGATTATATATATATAAGATTAATTTTTTACATCAGTATATGTTTGGAGGGGTTGTATCCTGTACACAAGTTAGTTGTACTATACCACTTACACATGCATGGGTGGGTATATATATATATAACAACAAACAAATGACTAGTAAATTAACCATGGTGGAAGTATGCTTGTCCCTTTATTTGCCTATAAATGTGATCACCCGATTGGAGCATACCAGGCGTCGCGTCCCATCTCTCTATATACGAGGGTTTTTTTTTGTTTTTTTGTTTTTGTGATAAATTTTTCTTGGATGTCATGTTCTCCTATAGAAACCCTTAATTTCAAATTTAATTTGTAGACATCTTCAGGACCCAAAACTTAGAAGAATCAATGAGAAGAAATAAAAAACATATAGGAAGTACAGAGGAACCCCGTCATTGCTCATCGAGTAGGCGTTGACGCACGCATTTAAGCCCAAAAAAAAGCACAACACGCCTTTGGGCGGGTCTTAGCCTTGACAATTCCAACTAAAGTAAAGACAAAAGGCAGAGACCCAAGAATTTAAAGTCATCAACCCGCGCGTAGGGACATGGGCAATCAAGCAGCTTCTACGTACTAGAAAGGAAAAATCTTATGGACAAGTCCAAAAATTTAGGAAGCTACATATAATGTCTTTATTATTTGGGCGAAATGAGTGGACATAAAGTTTTGAAGGGGTAATATGTGAAAGGGTAATGTGAATCTTGACATCAGCAAACAGTATTTAATTAGATTTGGTGTTGATTACTGAGTTGCAAAAACTCAGCACCATGCTGAGTTTAGTGAGAGCTGTTAGAAGGGTGTTTGGATGGATTGGATTAAAACATAAAAAATTTGGTATTGAAATGACCAAAATAATTTCAATAGGTAACTTTTTTATGTTTTAATCTGCAGGGCCATTGAAAACCCTAACGAATGACATCCATTAACTCAACATGATGTCGAATCCAACTTCAAGGAAACAACATATATTCATAAGATGAATGAATATCACAGTACACTTGTGGATAAAATGAAATTCGATCGGGTGTTGGAGCCACTCTTAGAGGAGAGAATCGGAAACCCGATGGCATTCATAGTTTAACCCATTTGGTTTGAGATAATTGTTTTCTCCGAATAAAAAAATAAAAGGATAAAAAAAATAATTGGAGGGCATATCACCCAACGACTGGACTTCTCTTCAACAGTACTCAGTTTACTAGATATCTCCATATTGAGGGAGGACTGGAGGTGGAAGTATTATAACCGCGTGTACATGCAATTCATAATATTTTGAAAGGTCGTATCAATTAATATCACTGGAAATAGTAATTTGGAGAGTATAATTAGTCATACTTATAGAGAAGGCGACAAGGCAGCGGATTTATAGATAATCTTGGTTACTGTGAAAGTTAGAAGTACAACTAAGTCCGATGCAACCTGAGAACCAAATGGCTCGACTTAAGCTAACCTCATTTGGATTGGTTTGGTTGAATTCACTGGAGTGTTTGGTAGTGTGTGGGTTAATTGTCATTACGTACGTACCTTGCACAAATTCAAGAAACCAAAAGCGAGTAAAAACAAACAAACGAAGAGTTAACTAACAATCGTAGTGGAACAATGCTCGCCGCACCCCCTTTGTAGTCTTGTAAGGCCATGTTTGTTTGGTTGGAATGAAATTAATGGAATGGAATCATAATCTAATTCATTCCAAACAACATGTTTGGATGAGATAATTAAATAGGAATGAAATCAAATAGTAGTAGTGAATTATAATGATATTTATTTCATAATGTTTATTTCAATCTCATTCCATTCTAGACAATTTTGAACATGAAATCATATTATATTTTTATCTATTCTATTCCAACCAAACAAACATGGTGTAAATGTGATCACGTGGTAAGAGGATACTAGGTTTTTTCTCATCTCTTTTTTGAAGTAAATTTTTCTTGGATTTTTTATTTTCTTTTAGAAACACTTTAAATGTATAGACAGCGTCAGGATCCAAAACCTAAACTGAAGAATCAATGAGAAGAAATCAAAATCATAGGAAGTACACAGGAACATTGAGTAGCGTTGACGCATTTAAGCCCAAAGAAGAAGCACAAGTCACAACACGTCCTTGGGCGCTCCCTGACGATTTGAACTAAAGGCAAAGACAATAGGCAGAGACCGAAGAATTTAAAGTCATCAACCCGCCCGTAGGGACATGGGCAATCAAGCAACTTCTACCTACAAGAAAGGAAAATCTTATGGACAGTCCAAATATTTGAAAGCTACATATAATGTGTTTATTAATTAGGAAAATTCATATAATGATGATTTGAGGTAAAGGAAAATTCATGGTATTTATATAACTAGTATCAACACGTTCCTACGCGACCAGGACTATATATACATAAGATGATGATTTAACGAGCATGTGCTGGTATATATAATTTATATCAACACCCGCATTGAGAGTTGTACCCCATGCATTAGTGAGTTACGGGATACATTAGGCCAATGCATGGGATACAACCTCTAATGCATGATGCTGATATAATTTATATCAACATGTACTGAACTAATCAACACCGATTTTTCTCTAAATGACATGGTTCTAATTAAAGGGTTCATCTCAAGGTTCATCTCCCTCCTAACTGCTATTGCACTTAATTCCTCCAAAAAAAAAAAAAAAAGAAACTCCAATATCATACGTAGTAATGAACTAATGATCCATATCAAACCCCAGCCAAAATACCAGGGCGCCTTCCCCTTGAAATGTGCGGATAAAACAAAGAAAAGAAACAAAAATGAGTATTTAAGCATTGGTGATAATAATAAAAATAAAATAAAACAAAACTGCCACGCACCCTTTGGTGTTTTAAATTAAGAAATTAGAATACAGAATTACATGCATGAGTATTTTTTCTTATTCCTACTTTAATTTGTTAAAGACAACGAAACAAAAGATTACAAAGAAGCCAAAACCAATAGACAAATTGGCAGTGGCAAACCCAGAAGATCCAGCTAGCACTGCGTTTGTGCCAAAAATGAATGCTATCACCATTCCTATAATTGAATAGAGAGTCAATGCTGCAGAGATCCTTATGTAATATTGAACTTCATAGAAATTTCTATACAATGAAGCCCAAAAGTGGATTAACATTGAGACTGCTGAGCCACAGAAAGCTGAGGTATCAGCTATCAAAAATGCTTTGAAAGCTGATTCTTGGCATAAAACTGCAATTCCTTGATTACGGCCTTGGCTCTCGTACCCACCAGGCATTGTGAAACCTGCAGAAAATGTGACGGTTGCAATAATTGTGGCCACCAATAAATGGGTGTTGGCTCTGTCCTTAAGACGGCGAAATTTTGGATCTGCTTTACTATCAAGTGCCAAGTTATTTATCTCTTGGTAGTCAACAGTGTCTTCCTTTCTTTTAATATGTTGGGGTTGTTCCTTCATTTCAACATTTTCCATTTTTATATTTTCTCTGATAACCATTCCTTTCAAACTTGGTGGACCTCCATCCCTCTCCAACTTTGCTGCAATCCAACACTGAAACATATAGAGGAAACTTGGGATTCAACCTTTGGGGATAAGTGAAATACATAGGATAAAGTTTTGGTTCTATCCAATAATGAAAGAGTTCAAGGGAAAAATAAAATTGTTTATGAGCTAATATGGAGCTAATCTCCTCAGAATAAATCCCACTTTTCAAAAAAAATTTATGGCTTTTTCATTGTTGATCCAATAGTGTTGAATCAAAAGTACATCATATATAGCAAAAATAAAAATTCTACTTGTCATGAATATTGATCAGTGACTTTTAACCAAAAAATAAATGGATGGACCCCACGTTCATCTTTACATGAAAACCTTTTTTTTTGGAGAAGTATGGGGGCCTATTGGTTGTGCACTTTGACAGTCATTCTAAAAAACGCGTTTTAAAATTAAAAAAAAAAACAAAAAACAAGAAATCTTAATAATATAGTGGTGTTATGTTTCCTAAACAGAAAACAATAAACAAAAACTGAGATGCTATTATTATGTTCTTTCAAAATAATAATAAATTTTTTTTAATAAAAATTTTAGAAAACAGTTTGCGAGAATATGTTGCCAAATCTATTCTCTACATTTTTTTTTTCTTTTTTTTTTGGGTGAATCTACGAACAAAAACCTATTTTTAAAGAACACAAGCATAACCTCTCTAATCATCTCCCTTCTCCTCAAATGATTCAGCTGGGTGGGGCACATAGTTGGAAAAGATGATATTTCAAGTTTTCCTTCCTCTTCTCTTTGTGATGCTATCGATCTGCTCCCTTTCCAAACCAATTGTTATAGATAAAGGAATTATTTTCAATACAAATCATTTCAGATTGAGTCCATAGTACCATACCTTTCGAAATTTTCTCAGCTCCGTTTTTGATAAAAATATTTCGACTGCGGCAAAACCCTCCTTGTTAGTAGTCCCCTTGTCAACTCTGCTGTCATCTGCCAGCATGGTTACAATATTATGATATCCACAAAGTGCAGCAAGGTGCAGAGGTGTGTTCCCATCTTTGTCTGGCTGGTTTATAAGACCCTCAAGACCCGGCGTCTTTAGAATATACTTGACTACACTAACCTTTTCACTTTCAACAGCAACATGAAGAGCTGTCCTACCTCTGTAGTCCAGCAACTCACAAGTCTCTGGACAAAATGTAATGAGCTGCTTCATCACAACCACATGACCTTCCTTGGCTGCAACATGAAGGGCAGACATGCCTTCTATGTCCTTCATGAAGGCAACCTGCCCATCATTTTCCAGCAATAGTTGAACAGCTTCAGTGTGACACAAGTATGTAGCATAGTGTAGAGGGGTCCATCCGAACTTATCGGCTTCTGTGATTGCATTTTTGCAATTCTGGATGAGTGCATTCATAAAAGCTATAAATAACAACAAAGAAAAGAAACATCAAGTTTCAGGGAGTTTAAGTACTCTATCGTAGTTAATATTTAGGAAGAGCAAAAATGGAATTACAATGATACTGGCTAGCTCCTTCATTATAAGTCTCTTCTTTTTACTCTTTTTTCATCTGAAGATATATGCTAATTAGAATTTGATAAAACATTGAAGGACCAAAATACTTTTGTGATCTTGGCAGTATGGTTGTGTTTGTTTGTCAAGTCGTTTATAACAACAAAGCTTTTTTTTTTTTTTTTTTTTTTTTTTTTTTTTTTCACACCTGTCGGAGTCAAAATCATGATCTCCATAAACCCCACACCCATATTGGGATGAGACATGCCATTGGTACCAACAAAGCTATCATTTTATGAAAAATATGATAAATAATGTATTCAAGAGGGATATATATGTTTACCTAGTTCACTGCTGAATCCAGAGGAATCTAACTCTTCTTTTACTTGAGGGCAAGCATGCTTGATGGAAGTAAGGACTTGATGAATAAAAATGATGGGATAAAAAACCATGGAATTGTCATGATACCGAACCCAAACGTCGAGGAAACTATTGAACTGATGACCTGCAAGAAATAAATCAACAATCGCAAAGTTTAGATGAAGGTGGACCATTTTCTTTTTTTATTTTATTTGCATTTTTATTTATTTTTGTCAACAAGTAAAAGCAATGGACAAGGTTATTTCCAAGTAATGTGTGAGAAAAGAATTAGAGGGAGAGCTACAAAATACCATCTGAGTTATTCGTTTCATAGCAAGAGATGGATTATCAATTTCTAAGACTTACACCTCAAGAAGTCAGAGGTCTTTTATTCGACGTCCCACTCTATTTTGGGGCCATCCAATTTCAAAGTTTATTATCCTAAGTATTGACTAACGTGGAGTGAGCAATAATCTTACCCATGTTCCAAGTAGCCAATTAAGCTTTTAGTAGGGCCAAAACTAAGGACCCAAAAAAAAAAAAAAAAAGAAAAAAAAAGGACAGAAGCAAAAAAATGTTTCCGAGAGCTAGATGCTATCAATCTTCAATTTAAATCCTCCTTCAGCATTAGGAAAATTAATGACAAACAAAAAAGAAAACAAGAGCAGCACTGACAACAATGATGGGAAACATGGAGGAGAAAGAAAGAAGAATAGAGGGAGGGAGAAGAAAGAGAAAAATATAAGAGAGATAGAGAGAAGGAGGAGGAGAAGAATAGAGGAAGAAAAGAAAGAAGATGAGGAGGAAGAAGAAAGAATTTTGGGGAAAATTTTTTATCTTATTCAATTAATCATCAAGTCTGCCTTCAAAAAGGGAGATGGATTGTGTTGCTTGGTGGCAAGCTAGCAAGGCGTAACCAGGAATCATTAGTGAGATGGATTCTGGTCGTGTCTAGGTGGAGATTGATATGGCAGGGTCTATTCCTGATTGAATATGAGTTGAAAGGGTTTTTGGTAGATGTGTATTCGGATAATCTCCATCCCATTTGCTCTCATTGCCATCTAACTGGGCATGAGATTTCTAATTGTAAATTCATTAAAGATTAAAGGAATAAGCTTTCTGGGTTGCACTATAGGCCTAGCTAAGCAATCAGTGGGATAGTGAAACTCATTCTAAGGGTGTTGAGGCTAAAGACACATGAGGCATATATATAAGGTGTTTGGTTATGTAGGGACTGCTACAAATCAGATCCCTGAGCCTATTCTATCAAAGGAAGGGGCTAATAAGTCTAATTGAAATAGGTTTGCATCTTTTTCATGTGAATCTGAACAAGTTAGTGACTCCTAAATCCTCAGGTGGCCAATATGCTAAGATTCAAGCAAGGGTTGCAGTGCAGGAATAAGTTGGCAAAGATGGGAATTATGTTCAACGGCAGTCTTTTGCTACTCAAGAACATAATTTTTCTTCTACGATTTTCGAACAAATCAATTTATTCATTAAGGATGTGGAAGAAAAGAAAGCTAATAAAAACTCCTTTCCTCCTGTTTTATCAAAGTCCCAACTAAAAAAAACTTAGATAACAGTTCAATTAAGCAGGCTACATCCAATATGCCTTACAATTTTTGCAACAGGAATTCTACAAAAACCTCTAAATATTACGAAGATTTTGTACTTCAAGATTAAAGGTCACAGATATATTTAAAGAGGGGAATTCAAGAAGATGAATAAAAAATTGAGATCTTGTCCTGCCATAAACAACGGAAGCAAAAAAGGATATTCGATTTAATTTCTTCCTCTTTTAATATGGTAAACTTTTCTCAGAACATGGAGTCTTAATCAGTGGAAAATATCCTACTCTTGTTGTAATATGCTGTGGAGTTAAACACCAAATATTTGAAGTGATGAAGAGGTGGTAAGAAATGTATTTTCATTTATATATACTAGCCGTGATGTGCACACGCGCTTCTTGTTCATGCATAACACCTCATTCATTTTCTTGAACACAATCATGGGACATAGAATCAACAGAGTTAGAAGCTTGAAGTTTGCTAGATATGTGTTAAAATAATTTAAACGGATTGATAAAAGGATGCTTACGAATGACAGCTGCATGCAAGACATTCATGTCGTTCCTTCCCTGATACGAACATGTTGGAGCAGCTTTTAGAATATGGCTAGCGATACCCAAAAGATTTCTATCCACAGCCAGGAAGAGTGGGGAATCCCCATTCTCATTTATGAAAAGGGTCAATCCTGGATCTTTTTTGATTAACAACTTCACAATCTCAATGTGACCACTTCTCACCGCGCAATGCAAGGCCGTGTCCTTTTCCAAATTCACCATTTTCAATAGCTCCATTTGTGCTTCAACATCTTCGCTTTCAACATTCGTTAGAAGTTTTGTTATCTCCAAACACCCTACCTTCGCCGCTGTATGAAGTGGAGTGTCGCCTTTTGAATTTGCTTTGTACAGAAGTTGTGGATGTAAATTGATGATCTTTTCTACAAATTTCTTCTGATTAAATTTCACTGCAAGATGAAGAGCACTACTTTTCTCCATTGTTACCTGGAGAAAAAAACTCGAATCCTTCTCCAAAAATAGATTAATATTGCCTGAAGTTGCTGCTTTGTAGAGTTCTGTATCCATGGCTATAGCATTTTTTTCTCCGATCTTAATATATAGTAATTTTCACAAAGCTAACATGAGGACCTGATCAAACAAAATAGAGTGCTCATTTATGTATAGGTCAAACTATTCAGCACTATAGCTTATAAATTAAACAAATGGTTACCAAAAATGTAATGCGAAGTCTGTCTTTCCCTCAACAAGAAGCTAAGCAAGTAAGGAAGAGAAAGAAAACACAAGTGCACACAAATAGTTTGGAAGAGATGAAGTGTATCGCATTAGTGAGAGATTTCACGAGCTTGTTGCTTGATGGTCTCTCAATTTTTTTTTTTTTTTTCGGTACATAATTATGAATTAATCTCGGTGATTAGTACTTTTGAGAGTGTCAATCAGACCATGACCAAGTATAGTAAAATCATTTTTGAATCATTAACACAAAAAGAAAAAAAAAAAAATTGGGGGGGGGGGGGGGGGGGGGGGGGGGTGGAGAAACTGACCGTGGTGGTAAAATGCTAATCCCTTTATTCTCCTGCAAACGTGATCACCTGGTTTGAACGATCAAGTGCAAATGTAAGAAATGCACATACGTTTGCGCTTGGATATGATGAACTGCTCTCTCATGGGAACTCTCAAAATTTATAGGTAGCCAGCCAGATGGTTTAAGTAGAAAATTAGATTCGTGAGTCTTTGGGAATTCTTCAAAAAGAAAGGAAACATACAGCGAACCCCAGATCATTGAACAAGATTAGACTAATATTTTCCACAGTTCCCGAATTAATTTCCACAACTTCATGGAATTTCACAAAAAGAAATAAAATAAAAATAATTAAATAAATATATTAGTCGTTTTACAGTTTGGGACCTTGGTTGGAATTCTATCTGAGCTTCTCTTTCAAGCCGTCGGATTGAGATCACTTAAATTCACGTGAATCTTGATTTAACGGCTTCAAAAAGGGTTTGATATCATGGGCGTTAGTCACTTAATTGTCATGACTTTCCACAACTTCATGGAATTTGAGAGGGCGCACAAAAAAAAAAAAAACAAAAAAACAAAAAAAAATCCACAACTTCATGGAATCTAGCTAAGAAAAAGACAGTCCAATGTTATTGCACACCATTGAGGGTTGAACAGCAACTTCCAGGAATAGCTATTTCTTTTAGTAAGCCTCAAATTTGAAAATTCTAATAGAAAGAAAAATATATCTTCTGGTCGATCAAGTCCAGAAATTTGGTAGTTGTAATGTCTTTATCATTTGATCTAGACGTATATATGGACTTAAAATTTTGAAAAATTCAACAAAGTTCAGATAGATTGGACTAAATAATTAAATATTTTTTTAAAAAAAAATTCCATATAAATCCAAACACGTGTTGAATTTGACAATTACGCAGAAAGAAGAGTGCAAGGTCAAGCGGCTGTTTGCTTACTAATATTTTCCACAGTTCCCGAATTAATTTCCACAACTTCATGGAATTTCACAAAAACACAATACAAAATAAAAAGAATTAAATTGATATGTCAGTCGTTTTCCGGTCTGGGATCTTTGATTGGAATTCTATCTGAGCTTTTATTTCAAGCCGTTAGATTGAGATCACTTAAATCATTTATTCACGTAGATCCTTATTAAGTGTATAAATTGAAACTCAGTTACACTTAATTAAGAATTCATGGATGTTGGTCATGGGAATCCTCTTGGTGTCCAAATTAAGTGTATATTTTATACTTAATCTTGGTCACAATGAAAAAAGGCAGAAGTACAACTTAGTCTGGTGCAACCTGAGAATCAAATCAACTCGACCAAACCCAACCAAACCCAACTGCGCACCTTCGGGGACGTTGGTTTGGTTCAATTCATTAGAAGGTTTGGTATGCATGCGCGTTAGTCCCTTAATTGTCGTGACTTCCCACAACTTTATAACGGAAAAAAAAATTCCACAACTTCATGGAATTTGAGAAAAAGAAAGTCCAATGTAATTGCACACCATTGAGGGTTGAACATCAAACTTCCAGGAGAAGCTATTTCTATTAGTCAGCTTCAAATTTGAAAATTCTAATAGAAAGAAAAATCTTTTGGTCAACTCCAGAAATTTGGTAGTTGTAATATCTTTATCATTTGAACTAGATTTATGGACTTAAAATTTTGAAAAATTCAACAAAGTTTAGATAGATTGGACTAAATAATTAATTTTTTTTTTTTAAAAAATTCCATATAAATTCAAATACGTGTTGAATTTGATCAATAAATTCGAGTGATATATGAAGAAGAAAAAAAAAACGGACTAATTCAATCATGAAGTTGTGATGGAACTAAAAATGATGATAATACGTAGTCCTATTTTATTGAATTAAAACAATGAGAATTGCACATAATTTGTAGCAAAAAAGGAAAAACAGTTTTTTCTCTTATTTTTTGATAATGAAAAGAAATAGTATGATCACTAGAAATAAAACAGTTCTATATTGGCATCTGCATGCTATTTTAAGTTAACCCATAGTCAAACAACTAATACCAAAAGCACATCCCTGGCCAAATGGCCGATGTAGACCAGGAACAATAGCTGCTTGCGCACTGGGTCAACAAACCTTTTGACTTTGCCAGCGGTGTTGCACGTACATGCGCCTGTTGCATAGGCTAATACGTCCATATCTAGCACGGCCATGAAAATGAAATTTTAAGCCCAAAAATTCATCACACCAATGGCCCGAAGTGTACGTTCAATCACTCCTTCCTCAATTCAATGGTCATAACTAGCTCGTTTGGAATGTTCACCGAGTTTGTTGTAACATTTCATTCTATTCATTCTATTCATGCGTTTCATATATATATATATATGGAGTCAAAAGTCTTTACATAATTCATATTTGATTTAAT
Organism: Liquidambar formosana; assembly: GCA_039720395.1. Classification (NCBI taxonomy): domain Eukaryota; kingdom Viridiplantae; phylum Streptophyta; class Magnoliopsida; order Saxifragales; family Altingiaceae; genus Liquidambar; species Liquidambar formosana. The sequence goes on from CM077820.1 coordinate 45,659,338, forward strand.
GGTCAATCATTCTAATTCAAAATTGAAAAATGACAATAGGAAACACAAATTTTGAATGGTCCAAAAAATGAGAATGAGGTCTTTGGCACCCCATGACATTTTTTCATACTCAACTTGTAAAGTCCATGTTTTTTTATGTTGTCAAATTCTGTGCCAAAGTGTGATTAAGTCTTGGGTTGATTGAAAACATATGAACTTGCAAAGGTGCGTTAAATATCAACTGTTTAAAGTTACGCAGTTCACACTCATTCGTAGGGAAGGTAAGTGACTTTAGTTGCTTTATACCTTAGGTGGAAAATTGTTTTTAAACATCTATTTGTTTTCAAGAATGTTTAGAAAATATTTTAAAAAGGTTTTTAAGATTTTAATGCAAAACAGAGCAACCCGATCGATCGGGTTTGAGGACTAATCGATCGGTGCTATTTTAAAAATGGTTATTTGCTACTGCCTACCCCGATTGATCGAGGTTGAGGGCCCGATCGATCAAGCTTCGTAAAAATAAGATCTTTTGTTTTAAAAAACCTTCCTATTTGATCCTATATCGACTCCTATTCTTTTGGGGTCTCTTAATCTTTATATATGGAGGCTAGTACAATAGAAGAGGTTAAGCAAGCCTTTCCCTATTAGGGTTTTCATTAAACATCTTATTTGCTTCTCTCTAGAGCTTTTCTACCTAGGGTTTTCACTTATATGCTTTAAAGATTCATTTAAACCATAACTTTCAATACATCATTGAGTGTATGTGGCTGGAATTCACCAGAGCCGTTGTGACGGAGATCAAGCTTGCGAGCTTGTGAGTTAGAGAATCACTTGAAAAAGGTTGGATACTATCCGAAGCCGTGAAGACACGGAGATCGATCGACGAGTCGTGGGAGTGAGGGCGATTACTTAAGTTCGTGGGGCCTGTAAGTATTGTGTTTTGTACTCATTGCTTTCTTAGTGGATTCGCTTCAACTAGACGAGGTCCTGTGATTTTTTCTGTTAAGGTTTTCCACGTAAAAATTCTCTTGTGATATTTTTACTACTTTATGGTTTGATTTATGTGTGACTGATTGATAACTTTTAGGGTTTGAAGTGATTGAATAAAAATTGGGTAAAATAAATTAAAATACCTATTCAACCCCCCTTTTAGGTATTACAAGCTTAGTAAAACCGGAATTCCAATTGGTATCAGAGCGTAGGTTCACTCTTAAGATTTAACAGCCTGAGTGTTGATCTTTACATTCAATTCTGATAGTATGGAGCCTGTAAAACTTTCAATACCATATTTTAATGGTAAAGATTATGGGTACTGGAAAGCTCTCATGAAAGGTTATCTCAAATCAATTGATGGGAGAGTGTGGCTTGATAGATATAATCCACCCATGGTGATGGTGGAGAAAGAAAACACAAGTGCACACAAAAGCACTAATACCAAAAGCACATTCTATATTGGCATCTGCATGCTATTTTAAGTTAACCCATAGTCGAATTCGGTAAGTTTTACTCAGTTTTGGTTCTTTTGAAGGATAAAACTAATACATTGAATTGGCGAGAAAAAGACTCCGCTCTCTACCTCTCTCTGCCTCTGTCGACGGCTTCTCCGCTCGTGTCCGGCCAAGATCTCTACTCTTTGCCTCTCTCGATGGTGGAAGCGACTGGTTAGGGAACAAGCCGCCGCCGAGGAGAAGTGATTTGAGGAACAATGGAGTTACGCTGCTGACCGCTGATGGGGGTTTTGCTCTGGTTTTCTTTTTCTATTGATTGCCTTGGTTTTTAGTCATGGGTCCTTTGTCTCTCCATTCCTCTGAGGAGATCAAGGTCTTCTGCCCATGGGGTTTTCTTGCATCTCCCTCTAATCTCCCTATTTCTAGGGTTTCAAATTCTGATTCTAAGGTTTTGAAGGGTTCTTTTGCTTCTGTGCTTAAACAATGTGTCGTTGATGATCCCATCTCACAACTTCCTCCTCCGCAGATCGTTGGCGATATGGTCACAGTTAAAATTTCAGAAAATCCATACCAATCTAAACTCGTTGAAAGTAAGTCGAATGTTATTGGGCGTTTAATCCTTCCTAAAGGCACACAGCCTCCAACTGTGATGGATTTGAAAAGAGAGTTACATTCTCTTTGGAAAATTTCAAGGGAATTTCATTTGGTTCCAATTGTTCGAGGATATGCGGAAGGTGTGGGCAGGAGGTACTTGGAATTTATCTCCAGGGGTTTTTCGAATTTCTCAATGGAGAGCTGACTTCAATCCAAGCAATCTGGTGCAAACGCATTCCCAAGTTTGGATTAGTCTTTATGGTCTAGCTCAAGAATATTGGCACAAGCAAAATCTACTTGAGATTGCGCGAGGTGTTAGCATTCCGCTTCAAATTGATAAAGCCACTCTTAATCAGGTATACGGTCTTTATGCTCGTATTTTGGTTGAAATTGATTTAGATTTTGCTCCTTCGTAACGCATCAGGGTTGAACGGGAAGGTTATGGTTTCTTTGTGGATGTTTACTATGAAAATATCCCTGTTATTTGTTCTCATTGCCATCGTATTGGGCATGACCTGTCTAAATGCAAGTTTGTCAATCATAAGGTGCTAAAGAAGACTGAGATCTTGCAACATAAAGCAGATACTCTAGTTTATCGTCCTAAGCAATCTGATAAGCCCGTGGATAAGTCATTGGGTGTCGATACTCTCAACGTTAATGATACAAATAATGCTACTGATGCTCCTATGGATTCTCGAGAGGCTCCACATAGTTAAGAGGTTAATGAAATTCTTCAGCAAAAACCGATGGTTGTGGCTTCTATTGATAACTTTAATGTGCAATTAAAGGTGGCTGGTAGTTGTGGCGATAATTCTTCTCCTTTTGCTTCTAGACAATGGGCAGATTCCGATAAAGAAGAGGTGGATGGTTTTTCCCCTCCTATCCCTATAGAGAAAGCTCATGATATTACTGGTGACCAAGGTACTCCTGCTTCTAAAAGTACAGAATCTAATGTTGCTATTGCTCACAAAGATAATGCTCTTGCTAGTGTTGCAGACAGATTATTATGGAAGCTGCTGAGCAAATTTTGGAAGTCAATGCTGACTTAGTCATCCAGGATAATTCTATCAATGTCCCCCATGATGGTGATGGGGGTTGTAAGAGTACACATTTTGATCAATTTACTACTATGTTGTCCAAATCTTAAAAGAAGAAATTGAAGCAAAAGGAAAAATTAACTCAGCAAAAAGTGACTTACCCCCTGAGGGGCAGAAAGCCTAATACGGTCTATAATGAAGATTATGTATTAGAATATTAGAGGCTGTGGAAATCAGCCTTCTTTGAGAGAGCTTTATAGTTTTTGTCAGTCTCATAAGCCAAATCTTCTCTGTTTGGCAGAACCAATGGTTGCTTTTGATTCTGTTTCTTCTTCTTTTTGGAGGACTTTGGGTTTAAAGCTGGTGTCTATGAATTCCATAAGTGATCTTCTTTCTAATGTGTGGGTCTTTGCTGCTGACCATTTGGATTCTCCTTCTATTCTGTCCATTTCCACTCAGCAGGTTACTCTTCAGCTTTCTTTTAATCAAACTGCTTGTTATTTTACATTTGTTTATGCTTGTACAACTTATATTAAAAGGAGGGTTTTGTGAGAGGATTTCTCTGGTGTATCTTCCCTCATCACTGGTCCATGGATGGCTATTGGCAATTTTAATGCCGTTCTGGGTGCTCATGAAAAACGAGGTGGTTTTCTACCTAGTAGTATCTCTTGCTCTAAATTTAAGCAAATGACTGATTCATGTGGCCTTATTCATTTAGACACAAAAAAGGTTCTCTATACTTGGGCCAGAGGTATTTACTCTCGAGTGGAAATGAGATTGGATAGGAGCCTTTGTAATTTTGATTGGTTGGATCTTTAGGGGGATACTTCCTGCATTTCTTTGCCAAAAATTCACTCAGATCATAATCTTCTTCTTTTTGTTGCCGAAAAGCCTACTTTTTCTGGTCCTAAACCGTTTAGGTTTGTGAATGCTTGGGTGTCTCATCCTTCTTTTAAGCAAATGGTGTCTGATTGTTGGACGTCTTGTATGCCTTATGGTTCTCCTTTGATGGTCATCAGAGAAAAACTTAAGGTCCTTAAGAAATGTCTTAAGACTTGGAACTGGGAAGTGTTTGGGCATGTTGATGAGAAAGTTAAGTCTCTTCAGAAAGCTTTATATGATATTCAACTTCAGATTGATCAGATAGGTCCTCTTGATAATCTTTTGCATACGAAATCTGATATCCAGAGTAATCTCTTTGAAGCTCTTCGAATTCAAGAATGCTTTTGGAAAGATAAATCTCGAGTAAGATGAGTGGCAGAAGGAGATAGAAATACATCTTATTTTCATAAAATGGCCAAGCTTAGATCTGTGAATAGTAAGATTAATTCTTTGAATATTGATGATTGCCATGAATTTGCTCCTGCGGTCATTCAGAGCCACATTGTTAACTATTATCATTCTCTTTATTCTTCACAGCATACTACTTCTGATAATGGCCTGGTTGAGTCTACTATTGCTTCAATGGTTTCAGCTAGTGACAATGATGTTCTTCTTACTATGCCTTCAGCATTGGAGATTAAAAAGGTAGTATTTGATATGGATCCATCGAGTGCACCTGGTCCAGATGGGTTTGGGGGGTTCTTTTATCAATCTTGTTGGGATATCATTGGAGAAGATGTTGTTAAGGCTGTTAGGGAGTTCTTTGAGCATAACTGGCTTCCTTCAACCTTCAATTCCAACTTTGTAGTGCTTATTCCCAAAGTCCCTAATGCTGACACTATCACTCAGTTCAAGCCGATTGCTCTCGCTAATTTTCTCTTTAAAATCATTTCTAAAATCCTGGCTGACAATTTAAGTCATATTGCTAGCAAGATTGTTTCTCCTAACCAAACCGCTTTTATTAAAGGAAGAAATATTTCAGAAAATATTGGTCTAGCTTCGAAATGTTTCAATCTTTTGGATCGGAAATGTTTTGGGGGTAACATTGCAATTAAGTTTGATGTTATTAAAGCCTTTGACACCTTAGACTGGGGTTTCTTACTTTATGTTCTAAACAAGTTTGGTTTCTCTAACAAATTTGTAAGTTGGATTTCAACTCTTTTATCTTTAGCTAGATTGTTTATTATGATTAACGGCTTGCCTTGGGGTTTCTTCTCTTGTAGTAGGGGTGTTAGGCAAGGTGATCCTTTGTCTCCCATTCTTTTTTGTTTAGCTGAAGAGGTGTTAAGTCGCGGTTTGACCAAGCTGGTGACTGAAGATAAAATTCATCCCATCTCTTCTCCTCGAGGTTTTGCTGCCCCGACCCATTTACTATATGCGGATGATATTTTTGTTTTTTGTCGTGGCTCCTCATCTTCTCTAAGAGTTTTAATGGATTTCATCGACATGTATGGTCTAGCATCTGGTCAAATTATCAGCAAAGCTAAGAGCAGGGTTTTCATTGGTAAGGCAACTTCTTATCGAAGACATTCTATTGTTTCTTTATTGGGTATTACTAAAGGATCAGTACCTTTTATCTATCTAGGTGTCCCTATTTTTCGGGGGAAGCCTAGGAGAGTGCATCTTCAAAGTCTGGCAGATAGAGTTAAAGTGAAGTTAGAGGGTTGGTGTTGCAAAATTCTTTCTTTAACTGGTAGAGTTCAATTGATTAAGGTTGTTATCTATCCTATGTTACTTTATTCTTTCAAGATCTACACTTGGCCTGCTTCATTGTTGAAGCAACTTCAATATTGGGTCAGGAACTTCATTTGGTCAGCTAACATTGATGCTAGGAAGCTTATCACTGTTTCTTGGAAGCGGGTGTGTGCTCCTGTTGATGAAGGGGGTTTAGACCTCAAATGCTTTAAAGTTCTAAATAAAGCTGCTCTTCTTAAAATTGGCTGGGATCTATTTTCCTCTAATTCAGTTTTTAGTGGATTCATGAAGGCTAGATATCATCTTGGTTATAATTTTCTCTCTATTTATAGAATGTCTTCAATATGGCCTGGTCTTAAATCTGTTATGGGGGATTTGCTTCTTAACACTCAGTGGGTTGTTGGTAATAGGCATGATGTGAATTTTTGGTCGGATAACTGGTTGGGACGTCCTCTTTCTTATTTCTATTTTCCTACTCATTTGGTTTGAGGTTTGAATTGCAAAGTGTCTACTTTCATTCAGAATAAGGTTTGGTCTATTCCAGATTACTTTAAAGTGGTTTTTCCAGTCCTTTGCAGTGCAATTCAGCAAGTTGCTCTTCCTATTGAAGATATGAAGGATCATATCATTTGGTCTTCTAACTCGTCTGGCTTCCTTAAGTTTTTTGATGCCTTTTCTTATTGTCGGTTACAGCATACAGTGGTTCACTGGACTTCTCACCTTTGGAAATCCTTTGTTCCTCCTTGTATTTCCTTTTTGGTTTGGTGCCTTCTGTGGAACAAATTGCCTACTGATGATCAACTTCAAAAAAGGGGCATGCATATTGTTTCTTGTTGTAGTCTTTGCAAGCAACATTGTTGCATTGAAATTGCTTCTCATTTGTTCTTGGATTGTGATTTTGCTAAGACAGTTTGGGCTTGGATTGCTTCTATTTTTCAGGTGTCTTTGTATCCCCAGGGCTTTCATCTCATTCAGTTCTGGAAGAATGTTTGTTCTCGGCGCATAAGCTCTCAGCTTTTCAATTTATGGATTGCGGTTGTGTTGTTAACCTTTCACTCAATTTGGCATGCTAGAAACATGTCCCGGTTTGAGGGTAAGAAGCCAAATGTTAAAAGAGTTTGTTTTTACATTAAATCTATGCTTCGAGATGTAGGCAGCTTGAGTGGTGGGCATATGGATAATGTTGTTTCTGATCTGGTTACCCTTCATTCTCTTCGTGTGTCACGGCTTCCTAGAAAGGCTCCATCTATTTCCACTGTGCACTGGTATCCTCCCCCACAAGGTTGGATTAAATTAAACACGGATGGCTTGGCAAGAAGAAATTCAGATTCTTCCGTTGTGGCTAGTGTGTTTAGAACTTGTCGTGGTTTTGTCAAGGGGCTGTTTAGTATTAATATTGGTGTTCGCACTGCTTATTTTGCTGAGTTGTTGGCAGTTATTTTAGGCATTGAGCTTGCTTGGGAAAAGGGCTGGACTCGAATTTGGCTTGAAAGTGACTCTCTTTCGGTCATTCAATGCCTTTCTAATCCGGATGATAGACCTCCTTGGGAGCTTTATACTCGCTGGAAAAATTGTAAAGTTTTTATGAAGAACATGGAGTTTCAGTATAGTCACATCTTCAGAGAAGGCAATGCTACCGCTAATAAGTGCGCTAGTCTGAGGTTGAGTTACTTGGGTTTCCGATGGTGGTGGTCTCCTCTAGCTGAGCTTATGCTTTTTATTGGGAGAGATCTTTCTGTTTTGCCTTTTTACAGATTTCGACTTTAGTTGAGGTTTCCTTAGCTGGTTATGGTAATGTGTTGACAAGACTAGGTTTTTCTTCTTTTTCATCTTTCTTTCCATGTATTCTCTTATCTTCTTTTTCTTTAATATTATTTTCAATAAAAAAAAAAAAAAAAAGAAAAGAAAAAAAAAGTTAACCCATAGTCAAGCAACTAATACCAAAAGCACCTCCTAGGCCAAATGGCCGATGTAGGCCAGGAACAATAGCTGCTTGCGCACTGGGTCAACAAACCTTTTGACTTGGCCAGCAGCAGTGTGCACGTACATGCGCCTGTTGCATAGGCTAAAACGTCCATATCTAGCACGGCCATGAAAATGAATTTTTAAGCCCAAAAAGTCATCACACCAATGGCCCAAAGTGTACGTTCCATCACTCCTTCCTCAATTCAATGGTCATAACTCGTTTGGAATGTTCACCGAGTTTGTTGCAACATTTCATTCTATTCATGCATTTTATATCTATATATATATATATATAGATATATAATTTTTTTTTTTTTTTTGCTAATTGTATTCATGCATTCTATATATATATATATATATATGGAGTCCAAAGTCTTTACATAATTCATATTTGATTTAATGGTCAATCATTCTAATTCAAAATTATAAAATGAGAATAAGAAACTCAAATTTTGAATGGTCCTAAAAATGAGAATGAGCTCTCTGGCACCCTGTGACATTTTTTCATACCCAACTTACTTTACACTTTAAGATTTTATGAAAAATATAGAAAGTTTTTATGAAAACTAACCACGCTCTCTACTAGAAAACATCAATTTGAACAACTTTATAGTAAAATGTTTTTCTAAAATTTATCGTTTATATAGACTTTTTAGCTATTTATAAAATAGAAACTATAAATAGCCAAAAACTCTACTTGAACGATAGATTTTGAAAAATATTTTTTTCTAGAAAGTTGTTTAGAATAATGTTTTATATGAGACTACCTGATCAATTTTATTGGAAACCGTCCATATTTTTCATAAAAAAAATTTAAAGTGTAAAATATGTGGAAGATGAAAAACAAATATTCGGATGTCAATAGAGGCTGTGAAACGAGAAGTATAATCCAAAGAAAGAGCTTTGTCTACAACAGAGTCCAAATACTATGTATGCCATGTTTGTGTGGTTGGAATGGAATTGATGCATATGGAATAGAATCTCATTCCAATTCATTTCAAACAATATGTTTAGATAAGATAATTAAATGGAAATGGAATCAAACAATAGTAGTGTATTATAATGATATTCCTTCCGCAATATTTATTTCAATCTCATTTCATTGTAAACAATTTTAAATATGGAATCAGATTCCATTCCCACCCATTCCATTTCAACCAAACAGGCATGACCTACATGTCGATCCATATATATTGAAGGAGATGCAAGTCTTAAAACTGCGTGATCAATTGAACAATTCATATTTATATGATCATATCAAGGTCGTTAGAAGTAGTAATGTTGACGCGCGTAGTATAGAAAATAAAAAATGGAAGCAGCAAATCCTTCAACTCGAATGATGAATCCCAGAATCTATAGGAAACCCTTGTATCCACAAGAAAAATAGAGAAAGCTATGAATTTTAAGGATAAATATCCAAAAGCTCCCTCCAAAATAGTATCTCACACACACACACAATACATTGAATATTTTATTTATCAATTTAGTTCAATAAATAAAATATCATATCCTATAACCCCCAATATGTTAGTCTCTATCAATAACCATCTTAAAAATGTTACTTTTTGAATTAAAAATGCTTTGTTTATTTTTTAAAAAATATCTTTATATTTTATTTTTGAAGAACCAAATGGAGGGTTAACTTTGATCGTCTTGGGTTGGGCCAGCTTCTGCTCGGGCTCGGCCAGACCTCATTAATGGGTCCAGTTATTGCAATCCTTTAGTTTTACTGTTACACATCTTTAATTTGAATTTTTCAAGGTCTTAGAAAAATATAAAAGGTTTTTATGAAAACCGGTTGCGTCATTTATTAGAAAATATTATTTTGAACAACTTTGCAGAAGAAATTTTTTTCAAAATCTTTCGTTTTAACTGGATGTTTTTATCAAATTTGAAATAAAAACCGTAACATATGGTAAAAAAGTCCACGTAAATGACAAGTGTTGCCGAACTTTTTTTCTACAAAGTTGTTCAAAATGAAAATTTTCTAATGGATTACATGATTAGTTTCAATAAAAACCTTTATATATATATATATATATATATATATATATATTTTTTATAAACCTTTGATAAATTAAAATTAGTAAAGTGCACAAATAAAATTAAGGGCTCTTTCGGACCGAAATAATATGTGGCTCTGTTGTCATTAATGGTTACCATCAAGCCCAAAATCCACTGGTCCAGAACCCACAAGTCAAATCCAACTATCCAAATCTTTTTGGCATTTTTCAAGCTAGGAACCTATGGTCCAGCCGATGTTAGGATAACTAGATGCCATAAATTAGCTCAGAAATGGTCGATTGGTCGGTAGCAACTCAAGTGTGTGAGACTAAGCGCATCCAATTCAGCTGATTTATTATGTAAAATACACTAAAATTCTTTGACAGCTGATTGATCAGTAGCAAGTCAGTGTGTGAGACTAAGCACACCCAATTTCCCCTATGTTCAGAGGAAATTTTCACAGCTATTTTTCAGATGAGATGAAAAGCCGAGTGGGGGTTGGATGGGAAGCATCAAGTGTTGCAATTAAAGTTTATCATTATAGTTTATCTCATAGGGTTGGAGTCATCATTATAAGTTATCTTATCTTATGGGGTCAATTTTTAGAAATTTATAAAATGTCACTATTTAGAGTATCCACTCATGATGATCATATTTCATTCTTTTGAATTTTTTCATTTAGGATAATGGATTTGTGCCTTTGATATTATTTGAATTCTTTCTGGATGCCCAAACGGGTCTTAAATGATTACGTTTTCTTCTCTTTTCTTTTCTTTTTAAAATAAAAAATAAAAAAAAAAAAAACTTTCACCCTTTTAATTTTTGAGGGGTGAATTTTTTTTATCATCAAAAGATAATTTTATGTAGATTCAGGAGTTAGCAGTGAAAAATATTGGTTGATGCTAATTAATATAACACTATGGGTTTTGAACTTTATATGATGTGACACACGTATGAACCCAGTTTATCCTCTAGATAGTAAAGATGAGAAAAATGAACACACCATTTGGTTGCACTTATTTTCAGATCTTTTTTGTTTTTGAAAGCAAAAAGTTGTAAAAGCAAAAAACATTGTTTGGTTAGAGGATATAAAAAAGACTTTTAGAAAGCAAAAAGCAAAATATTTGATTTTAAGCAAAAGTAATAAAGATTTACTTCTAAAAGTTATTTTTATCTTTTGGATGAGTTTGACCTGAATTAAAAAAATTTGTGATCGAGAGAGGTTGTGCCTGTCCTAACCTTCCGTTTAGGTAACAATAATTCGATAGAGTTGTTAAGTTTTCAACTTAAAAGCTTAAACTTATCAGTGGAGAGCCCAAACAGGTACATGAAGCTATATCAAACCCAATGTTTGAGAGATGTGGGATGTGCTATTTTCCAACACTCCCCCTCACGTGCAGGCTTAACACAAGCCTTGCACGTGGGCAACAAATAGGCCCAATAGCCTAAGGACGACATGCTCTGATACCATATTAAGTTTCCAACTTAAAAGCCTAAGTTTGTAAGTAAAGGGCCCAAACAGGTATATAAAGATATGTTTAACTCAATATTTAATGGATGTGGGATGTGGTATATTTCCAACACTCCCCCTCACGTTCAGCCCTAACAAGATTCAAATAGCCTGTCACATGCATGGACAATGAAGATGAGCTCACATTCTCAGGAATGACATGCTCTGATACCATGTGAAGTTTCCAACGTAAAAGCCTAAACTTATAAGTGGAGGGCCCAAATCTTCACTGTCTTTTATTTTTGTTTTTTAATTGGCTATTATTACCAAAACAATGTTGAAATACCGCTGCATGCAAAGCATTTATGCCATTGGTGCCCCCACAAGGAGATGATGGAGATCTTTCTAAGATACGAAGTGCGATATCACAAAATCCTCACAACACAGGAGGAGACAGTGGAGATCGATTAGCATTATTAACCAATTCCAACAATCCAACATCTGCTTTCATCAACATATTCACCACACCAAGGTGACCATTTCTCACTGCCACATGCAGCGCGGTTTCCTTCTTTTCCAGATTCGCCATCCTCAACAGGTCCTTCACATTGACTTCTTGGCTTTCGACATTTTCGTATATGTAGTGTTTTTGCAATGTTGATGAGAAGCTCTACTAATTCCAAGCACCCTATCCTCGCTGCTACATGTAGTGGAATGTCACCCTTTGTGTTGGCTTTCAGGAGAAGCGATGGGCATAGGTCAAGGACCTGTTTGGCAAACACCTTTTGCTTGGAGATCACAGTGATATGAAGAACAGTAGTGTTTTGCTGGGGCGTTGCTTGGTTGAAATTCAAATTTTGAGCTTCATTTGGAGGAGGAAATCCGTATCTCCTGATGCCGCTGCTTCAAAGAACTTCCAATCCATTGCTGTTGGCTTCTGTCACTCTAAGGCTTGTTTGAGTGTGCAATTTGAAATTAAACAATTTAACAAATTCTACATAGTATTGAAGATATTTTTTGGAATATTTTAACTTAAGGCCGCAGGTTTGTGTTTTAAATACTATGTAAAATTTGTTAAATTGTTTGATTTTGAATTGGACTCCAAAACTGACTTATAATGTTTGATAGATCTATAAATCTTACTCAGGCTATGAACAAATTGTATGAAACCTACATGCTAAGTTGGAGTAAAAATACATCACTATTAATTCAAATTCCCATTTTTCTTTAGAATTAATGTTATTTATCCCAAAACTTTTTTCCATATTCAATATCCCAAATGAGGTAATATTTTGGTATTGCATTTATTTTTGAAACTATATTATATATTCCAAAATTTTTCTCAAATTCAAAATTCTAAATGAAGTGACATATTAATATTGGAGAAATTCAAATTTCAAAATTCAAATTTGTGGTTGTTGTGTTGTTAAATCATTTGGGATAAAAAATTGGGACATGTAACATTTTCCTTATTTTTGGTTCCCTAGTCAACTTCAAAAATTTTTAAAAAAAAATGCAAATTTGTTGATTTTTTTTTATATTGCACATACAACATTTGAAATGTTGAATTTAGGAAAATAATCTGGGACAAATTGCATATTCCTCTTTTTAAAGTCAAATAGCATGTATTCGACCTGTGGGCCCCATTTATTTTTATGGACATATATATATATATATATATATATATATATATATATATATATATATATATATATCTCCTAGTTGATGCTCACGTGCGTTGCATGTGAAAGTATTTAATTGATAGAATTTTTTTTTTTTCAAAGGAAAATATACATTGGTTTAACAAATTTAAATGTTAGATGCACGCCAAATGTTTTATCTTAGGAAAATACTACTTCACTCATGTTTTATTCTATCAATTCATGCATTAAAATCATAAGAATATGATAAATGTATTGGATAAAAATCTATGTAGACTATACAGTTTCGATTGGTAAACTATCCATAACTTATAAGAATTTTTTTTTTTTTTCAAAATAAAACACAAAAATAAATAGGTATAGCTCTATTGAAGTAGAAAATCAAAAAATCTTTCCTGCTATCTTATTTTTCCTGCAAAATCATATAATTAAGGGTCTGTTTGGATGTCTAATTAGAATTTAAAGAATTGAAAAAAAAAAATTATAGTATTTTAGACACAAATCTATCATGAAAAAAAAAATAAATAAATAAATTAGAGCCATCACTATATTTGATGTTATAGGATCAATTCTTGGAAATTCATGAATTACCACTATTTTAAATTTCTACTCTTATATGTAATGATGACCATTACTAAAATATTATCTAAAATTTCTTAAATTGTCTAATATGGAATTTGATGCCCATATCTATTACATACTATAAAAGGGAGTTTTGATGATATCAGCCTCTAATGACATGGCTTCTTAATAACCCTTCCCTCCAAAATCCATCTTTCACTTCATCTTTGAGCCCACACTATGATGTCAGCCCACCCTTCCCTCTTTTTTCTTTTTCCTTCACTTCCCCGTACAACCTTCCCTCTCTCCGTCTTCCTTCTCACTATTCCTTCCTTTTTTTCTTTGTTTTTTCTCTTTCTTCGCCCCACCACACCATGATGTCAGCAACTCCCTTTCCTCCCCCATTTTTTTTTTCCTTAAAGAATGATTCTACTTATATCATTATGTTAGATTAACAAATATATTTTTGGTGATCTTTAATTTTGTGCCAAATTTGTATTGCATCAGTAACCACATTATTATTATTATTATTATTTATTTTAGATTAACAATTAGGGGGTATCCCAGGTCTTATTCCCACTAAGGTTTGAGCTTGAATTAATCCCTTAACGACACATGTGATGATGTGAGACATCCCATACCTATACAAGCAATAATAGTTGCAAGAAATTAAAATGATGACCTTTAGAGAGCACACCTAAAGTCTAACTACTTGATTAACCCTGCATCAATAGCCACATCTAAAATATACAAAATTGGTGATGGTCCAAAGAGGAGTGAGAATTTTAACATGTGACATTAGTCCCAAAGTTTGCTTTTCTGCACATCGCGCTGGTCCATTATAGGATTAACACTAAGGATTTGTTTGGCAAACCTGAAAACCTCACCACCTAAGTTTAGTAATTTTTTATTTCACATTATTTGTTAAATCTCTTTTCTTGATAATCCTATTTAGCTGGACCCAAAGTGAATAATAGCATTTTTTGCACTTATATAAGTACTTTAAATAAAGTTACTGATTAGTTCCCACGCATCGCGCGAGTCCATTCTAGTAGAACCTAATAAAAAATTCAAATTGCACACCCTATTGCTAAAATGTTGTCAAAATGAACCTATAATCATAAAAATAAGACGAAGTAATATTAATTAAAATCTCACCGAGCACGCTCACAGTTAAGACTCTCATTGAACCAAATTGGAATGTGTTTGTACGCACCTTCACTTTGCCTAGTTGTCTTCGATGGAAGAGTGTGAAAAACGAACCACGAACCAATAGAGTTAAAAGGGAGGAAAAAAGAAAAGAAAAGAAGAAGAAATAAACAAATATAGTTCATATTATGCATGATTTAAAACGCAAAATTAGTAATAATAAGAAACCCTATTAAAAGGAAATTTAATTGGAAGGAGACTTCCACCAATGATAAAACCAAAGAGATTGTATGTCTGTGTATGCACTTGTTAAGAGTAGAAGATAAAAGAAAAACCATGCAGTTTACACGCCATCTTGAAGACAAAAAAAATAATAAAAAATAATTTATAATACATATGAAAATTACATACCAAATAGTATAAGATACCAAGTCTACATATTTTACAAACGCCATAATTCTATACTTCGTATACACCAATCCAATGATTTCGTGATAGCTTAAACAATTTGTATCTTGGAGGCTATACATGCAGCTGTCATTAGTCCTGGGATGTAGCAAGTTTCAAATTATATGGGTTTTTGTTAGGGTTATGTGTTAATTAAAAAATCAGTGTTATAGAGAAAGACTTCCTATCAAAGACGTTACAAAGAAGGATTTTCTGAAGACATATTCTTGTGGTTGAAGAGTAATTTTCAATTATTTATCTTTCTAATGCATCTTTTTTCTTGTTTTATTTAATTATTATAAGAATTATAGTTTCCTTAGAATTCTTATTAAGGTTTGTGTTTTATATTACTATATTTCCTATATATGCAGAAGGGTGGTTTGGTTTTATTTAATTATTATAAGAGTTATAGTTTCCTTAAAATTCTTATAAAGGTATGTGTTTTATATTGTTATATTTATTATATATGTAGAAGGGTAATTGTGTATTTAAAAATTAAAATAAGGGTATATTAGTCAATCAAAAGTTTTTTTCACATTCATCTTTATATACATATATATATACTAGATATAACACATGTGCGTTGCATGTGAATATTTTTAAATAATATTGGTTATACAAAATAATAAATACATAAAGATTTTATATTTTTTCATAAAAGATATATATTTAGAATTTTTTAGATATATATTCAGAATTTTTTTTTCTTCATAAAACGAAATATTTAAAGAATTTATATTCATATATATTATCATGCAACTTGATAGTTACTCTAAAAAAAGAATTTGAATAAAAATCTAACTTTACTTTGTTAAGAATTTGAATTAAAATCTAACCTTCATTTGTTACCAAATGATAAGAATGTTTATTATATGTTTCAATTAAAGGAAAGGTAGATATGTATTTTTTTTAAAAAATAAAGGTATATTGGTTGTTCAAAAGTTTTTCTGAGATTCAACCTTTTATAGGTAATATAGATTTGCAGAGCAAAACTTACCAGAGAAGAGAGAAGTCACCGTTAACCAAAAAAGGGAAAAGTCGTCGTTAATGGAAAAGGTGGAGACAAAGTTGAAACTACTTTTGATGGAGAAAGTGAAATTTACAATCCAGCTGTTTATTTATTATATAGGAATTATAATTTCCGTTTCCTTTGAATTCCTATTTATGTTTTATATATTAAGGTATGTGTTTTAGAATATATTAAGGTATGTGTTCCAACTGTTGTTTTAGAATTATAGTTTCCATATTCCTATATATTTCTATTTATTATATAAGAATTATAATTTCTGTTTCCTTTGAATTCCTATTTGTGTTTTATATATTAAGGTATATGTTTTAGAATTATATTCATATTGCTATATTTCCTATATATGCAGAAGGGTAGGTAGTTGTGTATTTAAAAATTAAAATAAGGGTATATTAGTCAAGCAAAAGTTTTTCTTACATTCATCTTTTTATAGGTAGTATAGATATATAAACTTGATCAGTTAGTTGCATGTCAATCATACTTTGCACTATCATGAAAGTGTGCTCCTTTCTTGTACAACGAAATATACCACATCCCAGGGTTTTTTTTTTTTTTTTTTGGTCATTTGTGCTTTCTTTTTCAACGTATGTCATTTGAAATATATATAAAATATATATACGAGCGGTAACCTGTGTAATGCACGGAATTATATAGAATATTTTATGATTGTTATACAGTGCGTAATATTACATATTGTATTAACGTAATTTGGATATATAGATATATATATATAGATATATGTTAAATTAGGAATTCAATATTATAAAATTTTAATTATTACTATTATTATTGCTGTCAAACAAGTTTAATTAAGATACATTCCCGCTATTCCTATTTTATTGATCTTATTTCCTTTTTGGATGTTCCAAAATTATTGTCATATTCAAAAGGTCAATGGTTCTTTTTATTTGATTTCCTTAAATATCATTTCTTATGGGTGTTTTTTATTTTTCTAATGTTTTGCATACTTGAGAGTAAAATTGGAATATTAAAACATATATGTGGATGTAAAAACATTTAATAGGGTTCTTTTTATATTAAAAAAAATCGTGTTTTTCAAAAAGGAAGGTTAATTAGGAATACAAAGAGTAGTAATTTTTTATATTCAATATTATCATACCTTATTTATTACTCTCTCCATTCCTAATTGACCCTTCCCTTTGAAAAAATATGTTTTTTAGGAAGCCCTATTAAATGCTTTCAAACCAATATATATGTTTTGATATTCCAATTTTGCCCTTAAGAAGACAAATCTTTGATAAAAGGGAGAATACTTTTTTAAGAGTATTTTAGTAAATAAAATAAGAAGAGTCATTGATTGTTAGAATGTGACAATAATTTTAAAACATCCCAAAAAAGAAAGGAGGCCAATAATTTATGAACGGAGGGAGTATTATTTTTTCCTTTCTAAGATTCTTGAGTTTCCTATTTGATTTGTCAACGAGTCAGGTCAATATTTATGGATGAATTTCCCACTTAAATTAATTTCTTAAACCAATGAAAAAATGTCTTGAAAATTTAAAAGAGGAGCCACAGTTAATAAGAGAAGAGAGTGAAAGAAGGAAAGCCAAAGAGGCATGCGGCATCAGCAAACTAGGTTTTATATATTAATATAGATATATATAAAGTCTTGATTTTTACCGATGTACTTGATATTAGCTAATATCATGTGCACTCTAAAACTCTATCTAGTGATTCGTACTCTGCGAAACCAACCATTGGATTATATTTGCTTCATATGTAAGCGATCCTTACCCAAAATCAAGTTGATCTAGATTAGGAGCTGCTTCGTCCCAAAATGTCCCTAATTAAGTGATTGTTATTCATTAAAAAATGCAAGTGTTGGATCAAATAAATAATCAATCTCGGATCAACTTTGTTTTTGGTATATATAGTCTATATGAAAACGTGGCATATATAGTCTATATAAAAACGTTGTCTAATTTAATAGTCTTGCAAAATATAAGTCATGGATAGAGTTTTGAAGTTTGATCCTTAACTACCTCAACTGAACAGAAATCATATATATACATATATGTAGAAGATACATAATGATTAGGATAATGGGTTACAGGCTATATTGGATTAATGCACGGGATATAATCTTTAATGCTAGATATTGATATAAGTTAGGTGAATACGTGTTCACCTAATAAGGACTGTATATATATACACATATAGCGAACAAACAACCAGACAAAGAAAGAGTGAACTGACTATGGTGGAGGAACGCTTGCCCCTTGTTTTTCCTCTAAATGTGATGATGACCTCGATCGTCTATTTGCTGGCCAGTTTTTGTCCCCTTTCTCTGTGCGAGCGCACGCTTTTGCTTTGATTGTTCTGTTCTCTTGGGACTCCAAATTTTTTTATAGAGAGCTAGATTGTTTAGCAGCCTCAGAATCCAAAGATTAGATTGGAGAATCAGCTATAGGAGAAATGGACTACTGAAGAAAAAGACCAGTCATCACTGGAGTATCACTTCACGTATTAGTGACTATGGGCACCTATTCTTCCTCTCATCGTCAAAAAGAAAAGTATTACATGCATTTATTATCGAATATTGGCACAAGCGCGCATGTAGCTACAATCTGGCGCATATGTACACACACAAGGCCTAGGGAAAGGATGTGAGCACTTTTTTTTTTTTTTTTTTAAAGAAAATTTATTACAATACTTTTTTAACTGTTTTATACTATTTTCAATAAGTTTTTGTGAGACCTATGATTTGCAAATCCACAGTTAGATTACATGCATGTCAATTCATCTCATACACGTTTTATCTAGAAATGTAAGTTCATTGATAATAAAGTAAAAATAAATAAATAAATAAAGTTGATAGATCTAGAGATTGATATTTGGCATGCACAGCATTCATGCGTGAGAAGTGTATCTAATTTAATGGCAGGCTTAACAAAACGTGAATCATATGAAAATGTTATTAAATTTATTTTTTATTTTTTTTATTTCTTAATATGTAGAAGAATTGGTCTCTCGATTTTGACTCATATATATAAATGTGTGTGCTTGTGAGAGGATTAGGGAACACAAATTTTAAAAACAATCCTTCAAGACCGTTGGATCTTGTGGTAATCAAATAGACATAATCTGATCTGGTTTAGGAATCAAATAAATATATTGAAGCTGGCTCTTAACACTAACTAGAAAACGAAACAATAATTTGTTCCTATGGAACATCTGGGAACAAGCGTGGCATGACCATTGGATCTTTTGCGGAGATGAACTTGCAGCCTCTTCTCCATTCGAACGATGGCATGCTACGATTCGAACGGTCGATCCGTTCCTTTATAGTGACCAAAAACTCCCATTCGAACCAGACCTCACTTGTGTTTTGCTAGGGATTTGTTGGGTACCCTATTTTGATTGTTTTTTCATTTTTTTTGTGGTTTGACGTTCAGGATGTCCGAGTTAGCTTGCGCGCACTTCAACTAAATCTTTTCCCGGACGATCTTAAGGACATACTCTCCCATATCGACTTGATGCATTTAGAAAATAATTCCTAGAGTGCTGTCCAGAGAAATCGAACAAGGTTAATAGAATAGAAAGAGTCTTCTCTTACTAATTGGACTAACTCCCTTGGTTTCCTGTTTTGATAATTGGTTTGGTGGAACTATGGAAGTATCGTTTCTCTGGTAGGTGTATTGTAACTTTTTAATATAACAAAAAATAATAAATTTTTGCCGATCCAAAAAAAAAAAAAAAAAAAAAAAAAAACCACTTGCTTAATAACTTAGTGAGGGAGGCTATTACCACCACATAAAATACTCTAAACTCCCCTTAGTTTATATTTTTAAGGTTTTATGCAAAATATAAAATGTTTTTACGAAAACTAGCCTCATTGTTTATCATAAAATATCATTCTGAACAACTTTGTAGAAGAAATTTTTTTCAAAATCTATCATTTAAGCAGACTTTTTGGCCATTTACAATCTTTATTTCATTTTTTATGAAAAATTGCCAAAAAGTCCATTTAGATGATAGATTTTAGAAAATTTTTTTTTATAAAGTTGTTTGAAATAATGTTTTCTAGTATATTACATGACTAATTTTTATAAAAACTTTTTATATTTTTCATATAACTTTAAAAAATATAAACTAAGTGAGAACTAATTAGAATATTTTATGTGTTGGCAATAGCCTGACCCTAATTTGGTATACAGTGTATAGATCCACCTCGTATTGCAAACCAAAAAAAAAAAAAAAAATGCCAGACGAAAGAAAATTCATTCAAAAAAAACAGAAAGCTCATAGCAACAGGCCAACAGCAGAAAAAAATAAAGAAATTAGGAAACTATTAAACAAGTAAACATGCAACGAGGTAAAACGAAAAAAAAAAAAAAAATACAAAAATACAAAAAATAATAGCGAACTTGCGAGCAAACTGCACTGCACCGCCCAACTCTTCTCTCTTGGCATCTGCCAATTTAAATTATCCCATACTCGAACAATGAATTCCTAAGGAACCTCCTAGGCCTCCTCGTCAGCCTCTGGCCAGGAACATAGTTTCTCGGGTCGAGAAACCAATTGACAGCTAAAACCAACGTGAGGCAACCGCCTATGAGGTAGGCAGTAATTGCAAGTCCAATTGACTTGGTCAGTACTGTGTACATACCTGTCGCAAAGGCTAATGACATGCTTGTCAGGGCGGTGAAATTGAATGCATAAGCCAGTTCATCGTAATCGGGTTGCTGTTGTTTGACAAAGAAAGTAACATTTAGGAGATACACTGTGGCAACTGAGAGACAAAATGCTACGGTATCAAATATAATGAACGCTTTGAAAGCTGCTCTGCCTATGAAATTTGCCATTCCTTGGTCAGTGCCCACACTATTATTACAACCGCCAGGCATTGTGAAGGCTGCGGCAAAGGTGACAGTGGCGATGAGCATTGCTACCACTAGTTGGAAATCGGACTTTCTTGTTCCTGAGTTGTCAAGACCCTGATCATTCGCAGTGACTGAGGCAGATTTTCCCTTCTCTACAGCCTCTGGGTTGTCGGGACCCTGATCATTTTCAGTGACTGAGTCGGAGTTTCCCTTCTCTACAGCCTCTCCTTTCATTCTTTTTCTTAATTTTGTGTCAACCCAGTGTTCTCTAGACGGTAACCCATGAGTGTATTGCAACTGATAAAGGACCTTTGAAGATGCAAAATTAACCTAAAATATGTATAGAAAACGGGTTAGTCAATATCATATGACAAGAAGACAGTAATCAATTTGTGCTTGAGGATGATATTTGATCGATCTTGCCAGGACCAAAAAAAGGATGTTTGAGCTTGCCAGCCCTCAAGTAGGCATTTGCTAGATTCATGTGAGGTAGAAGAGCAATAGTCTAAGCTATCAACTGGAAGGCCCAAGAACAATATGCTCTTATACCATGTTAAATTTTAAACTTAAAAGTTTAAACTTATAAGTAAAGGGTCTAAACAGGTATATGAAGTAATGTTAAAGTTAATAACTAACCAATGTGAGATGTGGTATTTTTCCAACACTCACCCTCACGTGCAAACCTAATAAGATAGAAACGGATTAATCACGTGGACAACAAAGATGGACTTATGAACAAAAAGGATTGAAGAATGACATGCTCTAATATCATATTAAGTTTCTAACCTAAAACCTTAAACTTATAAATGAAATATCTAAACAGGTATATGAAAACATGTTTAACTCGATATTTAATCAACATGGGATGTAGGACTTCTCAATAGGTATTACCTAATACTTGAATTAGATAATGATCCATAGCTCGATCACTTTATAAAGTCTCATTAATGGGTTCAATGGTAAAATTAATTTGGGGCAAAATTAATGGCGTGAAGTTGAGGAGGAATCGGAGAAAAGATTCAAGCTTCCACATGGAGGATCCAAAAAATATGTCCTTGAATTTGAGAATTTTATTATAGACATATATGCCACAAGTACCAAAGCACACAAACAACTCTAAATTAAATATATTCTAATGCAAAAGGCTTTTATCATCTCAAACAAAACCCGGCCAAGTACATTTGAGATAGATAAAATGTTTTTAACCAGGTGACTAGATGCCCAAAAGGTGACATGACATGGCATCCATTTTAATGGTCACTTTAGGTTGAATATATACCCTCGAGCTTTGTTTGATGGAATCGAAGTAGTACAAATATATATAACTGCATAATGACCAAAACAGATATCGATCAGGCTGCTAATTAGTCAAGAGTGGTGATACCCACGCCAAGACATACATACCCGTTAAGGGGCCGACTCACATGTCAAGTTCCTATTTGTTTGTACAAAAAGACAATCTTCAAATAATTTCATGCATTCATACCCAAATGACCATAAAACCACTTTTTTATTCCTATCAAATACCCAATAATCGAAAACCACGCTCAAAATCAAGAAGAGAGAATCATGCACAAAATAAATAAGAAAACGAACTACCTTTTGAGTTTGAAAAATCAAATAACCTAACCCAAACTAGAAAAGGAAACTAAAAATCAAAGGAAAAACAAGATAAAATCAGTAAATTTAAAAACAAGGTATGAAAAATCAAGATAAAAAAATTAGATCGAGCATGAGAAAGCCTGAAAAATAATTATCTAGAAAATTAAGATAATTATTTAGAAATTATCTAGAAAATTAAGATAACATCATAAAGTTGAATATAGGCAACTAGCAACACAAAAATCAAGACTTAAAAGGAAAAAAAAAAAAAACCAGAAAAATCAAGATAAAAAATAAAGTTATTTTGTGAAAAAAAATAATTTTATCTTGAATTGCTAGATGATTGTATTAAATTTATAGATAATTATCTTGAGTTTAAAGATAATTATTTGAAAACACAAAGATCCAAAAGCAGGGGAAAAAAAAGGAAAAGATTAAGCAAAAGACTATGCCTCTGTCAAACACCATATTGAACACCTTCGGCCGTGATAATCGCACTGTTAGGATTTTCAACTATCACGAGCAAACCCACGACGACAACCTATATATCATACCTAGTTCACAAATCTTGGTGGATCACTACCATAGAACTTCACTTGTAGAGAGAGAGAGTGGATTGAGAAAGAGTTGCAGTCATTGGAGCTTTAATGGTGGATTGTTGGGTATTTGATGGTGATTTTGTTTTGAGAGAGAGAGAGAGAGAGAGAGAGAGAGAGAGGTGTTTTGTGGTAGGAAGAAGAGAGATTTCTACGAGAGATAAAGTAAAGAGAGCATGAGATATTTTTTTGCAAGGGACGTGGGATTTTCCTTATTTTATTGAGAGGATTGTTTCGTATTTCTGCAATTTCGGCCTCCCAATTGGTCCCTATAGGCTCGTCTCTAACATCATTTCCCATTAATCAATTGGATTATAATTTTGGACTTTTTGCTATCGCCTAATCAATTCCAATAATTAAGTGTACCTCTCGGTCTTTTGATGTAAACATGTCGACAGCTGTAAAGAACTCGTTATTCATGGCATGCTTGTCCACTCTTTTGTCACGCGCAAGAATCGAGATAATACTGTATTCTTCATAAGCAACAGCCAAATGCAAAGGAGCATTTCCTTCTTTATCTGGCTCATTTATAAGGCCAACGAGCTCCAAGACGTCCAACATGTACTTAACCATTTTCACCTTTCCAGCTATGACTGCAACATGAAAAGCTGTTCGTCCTTTGTCATCAACCATTTCCCAAATATAGGGACAACTTTGAATCAACTCTCGCGCCACATCTATTTCGCCTTGAAAGGCTGCAACGTGAAGAGGGGACATTTCATATTCGTCAGAGAGGTAAGCGGCAGAATTATCAAATTCCAACAAGAGTCGAACGGCTTCAAGGTCACCACGTAATGCCGCATAGTGGAGCGGTGTCCACTTGGATATGTCTGCTTCTTTTATCATACCTACTCTTTTCTTCACTAGTATTTTCATAATACCTGGAGTTTTAAAATGAAATGATTATGTGTGGGTTAGATCAAAATTTGTGGGCCACAATTTTTTAAAAATTAAATAAATAATTGATAAGGAATCAAGGGTGGACATGTCATGAGGTGAAAGAAGAAAAATAAATGAGGAAGTCATGTGAGCACACCAAGTTTGATACAACACTTATATATACTTGAAAGATATTAACCGGATAAAATTGTTGAAACACAATACATTTTCTTGCAGAATTTTTCATTTTAAGATATTCGAAAAATTATACATTACTACTCGTATGCAATAGCAGATGCAACTTTGGATTTTAATTGGACCAAGAAATCAAAACTGCACAAAAATTAGGAGGCACTAAAATAAAATAATTTGGTCACATTTGAATAGGAAAAGGTCAAATTTGGAGAGTCAGCTCAAAATTTTGGATACATAAATAATTGGATACATAAATATGTAACACGGTTTTCTATAGGATAAAATCATTTTATTAGCTTATTGGGTGGACTCCAATTTTTTTGAGATGATGAGATATTGGTGGGATGTAATGTTTTCAAAGTTAATTTGTCATTAGGAACAAACTAGGTGTTGAACTTTTACTTATGCCTATAATCCGACAGAAAAAATAATAATTATCTTATATTTTAATTGATGCAACTACCATCAAGCAAAAAAAAAAAAAAAAAAAAAAAAAAAACGCACATGCCTACTACTAGTAATGAGAAGTAATTAAGAAATGATACAAGTACAATTACCGTGATGGGCTTTAAAGACGGCTTCATGCAAAGCATTTGTGCCATTTTTGCCCCCACAAGGAGATTCCGGATAATTTTCTAGGATATGACGTATGATATCAGAAAATCCTCCCACCGCAGCAAGATACAGTGGAGATTGATCAGCGTTATTTACCAGTTCCAACAATCCAACATCTGATTCCGTTAACAACTTCACTATACCAAAGTGACCATTTCTCACCGCAACATGCAACGCGGTTTCCTTCTTTTCCAGATTCGCCATCCTCAGCAGCTCTTTGAGCACATTGACTTCTTGGCTTTCGACATCTTCGTTTTTTTGTGTTCTTCCACTGTTGATGAGAATTTTTACTAATTCCAAACACCCTATTCTCGCTGCTACATGTAGTGGGTTGTCACCCTTTGCGTTGGCTTTCAGGAGGAGTGAAGAGCAGAGGCCAAGGACCCGTTCGGCAAACTCCTTTTGTCTAGAATTCACAGCAATGTGAAGAACAGTGTTTTTCTGGGGTGTTACTTGGTTGAAATCCAATTTATGATCTAATTCCATCTGGCGGAGGAAATCAATGTCGCCCGATGCCGCTGCTTTGAACAATTTCCAATCCATTGTTGTTGGATTCGAACAATTTTCTCTTCTCCGCTCTTTATTCAAACAGGATGAGAAGTGTACAATAAAATTAAGGGGTTGGTATACCGGCTCCCCTAGTTAATTTGAGGCTCAGGGCTCTTTCGGACCTTAAGAATATGTGGCTCTGGTGTCATTGGTTACCATCAAGCCCAAAATCCACTGGTCCAGAACCCACAAGTCAAATCCAACTATCCAAATCTTTTTGGCATTT
Source organism: Liquidambar formosana (assembly GCA_039720395.1). Lineage (NCBI taxonomy): Eukaryota > Viridiplantae > Streptophyta > Magnoliopsida > Saxifragales > Altingiaceae > Liquidambar > Liquidambar formosana. The sequence goes on from CM077820.1 coordinate 45,684,743, forward strand.
TTCAAGCTAGGAACCTATGGTCCAGCCGACGTTAGGATAAATAGATGCCATAAATTAACTCAGAAATGGTCGATAGGTCGGGAGCAAGTCAAGTGTGTGAGACTAAGCGCATCCAACTCAGCTGATTGACAGTTATTATGTAAAATACACTAAAATTGTTTGACAGCTGATTGGTTGGTAGCAATTAAAGTTATTGTGGAAATTTTCCCAGCTATTTTTCAGATGACATGAAAAGCCGGGTGGGGGTTTGGATGGGAAGCAGCAAGTGTTGCAATTAAAGTTTATCATTATAATTTATCTCAATGGGTTAATTTTTAGAAATTTATGAAATGTCTTTATTTGGAGTATCCACTCATGATTATCATATTTCCTTCTTTTGAATTTTTCCATTTAGAATGATGAATTAATTGTACCTTTGATATTATGTAAAATACACTAAAATTATTTGACTTCTTTCTAGATGCCCAAATGGGTCCTTAATGATTATGTTTAATTTCTTCTCTTTTCTTTTCCTTTTTTATCAGCAAAAGAGAATTTTATGTAGATTGAGGAGTTAGGAGTGAAAAATATTGGTTGATGCTCTATGGGTTTTGAACTTTATATGATGTGGCACACGTATGAACCCAGTTTATCCTCTTGATAGTAAGGATGAGAAAAATGAAATTCTCCATGATTTACCAAGAGCTGTTTCATTGTGATGGATATATCAAATGGCCATCTCATAGAGCTCTACGAGCTTTTACCGTCGATATCATGTGGTGGATCTAGATTTCTTTTTATATCAAGACTCAAGAGTTATGATCAATCAACGATTTAGTCAAACTAAGTCAAAGTCGAATCTTTTTATTGGGATCATGAAACGTCCCACCACCAGGCGTTTGAAGTTTGATAAAATGATAGAAGTAGCACGTACTAAACTAATTAAGCTAAGGGTTCTCTCATGTTTGACGAGTATTGGAGTGCTGAACACTGAACAATATGTAGACACTTATAATATGGTCAGAAACAAGAACTTTATTGAAGAAAACATAAGGTGCTAAATTAGAACGTGGTGTTACCATGCATGACAGGTAATGACAGTCAAATCATGATCACAAATTGAGGAACAACCTGTCATACAAGAGATTCCTAGGTTTTGGGAGACCAAAACACCTCTTTTAATTTGTTCCCTATTTTTTATTATTAGATATGGGCACACATGCGTTGCACATGAATATTATTTAAATAAAAAAATTTATAAATTCTATATATATATATATATTGGACATGAAAATCTAATTATTTGTTACTTTTGTGTTAATTTAACTTATTAGAATAAATGCTCAACACAATAGGTCAAAATTCTTTCAATTGTTAGGAGTTATGGAAGGAATAAGAAATTAGCTAGAACACCTGCATAGTAGTGGAGGCTGTATAAAATTTATGAAGTGAACATAAATTGTGTTATCTTTTTTCCTTATTTTTTGCTAGAAAATAAACATTCTTAATTGGTTAAATATGAGGGGCAAATAAATATTTAAAATTTAAAATAAAGATGTAATGGTCAATCAAAAGTATTTCTAAAGTATAAACTTTTATAGGTAGTATAAATATAATATAATTTAATATGTGATACAAGAGCATCTTTGAGGGAGGTAGCAAAAAAAAAAAAAAATAGTTACAAATCTGTCTTCTGCTACCTTACGTGGGCTGTGGCAATTTGTTACTTCAATTTGAGATGTGCATTCTAAAGGGAAGTAGCAAACATAATTATTTTATTTTTATTTTCTATATTTTATATTTTTGATGCTTTTAAATATTATTTAATTTATTTTTTTTAATAAGTGAAATTGATCCCTCATAATATAGTTTTTCTTACTTTTTCTAAAAAATAATTCTCAATTTTATTTTTATATGGTATCATTATCTACAGTTTTTTTTTTTTTTTTTTTTTGTTTACTTAGAGATTGAAAAGAGAGTGGAGATCGAGATTTTCATTTTATTTTTTTTCCTCATTTCTTTTTTTTTTTTTCCCCCTCCCTTTTCATCAACAACCAAATTCAAGCAAAATAATAATAATAATTATTATCATATATATATATATATATATGACCCATTTCAACAATTTCCACGTTACAATCAAAACACATTCAAAGGTTTTCCTAGTTTACCCAACATCCTCAAAAACAACCACCCCCAACCACAAACAAATTCAACATTATATGAATTCTCACCAGATTTCAAGAAGTACATAATAAAAGTATAAAACACTCATGCAACAGCCCCTTGAGATCCAGTATCGTCTCCATGATGTGGATATTTGGTTTGTGACTGCGCTGGGAAGTAGGTGTGCCTCCAACAGGCCATTCTCGTTTGCTAGAGAATGAGAGGAAGAGGAAAATACAAAGTCAACGTGTTTTAGGATTATATGTATAGTATTAAATGGAGTATTTGATTTAGGGTTTCTTTTGAATTCCTATTTTTGTTTTATATATTAAGGTATGTGTTTTAAAATATATTAAGGTATGTGTTTTAAAATTATAGTTTCCATATTATTATATTTCCTATATATGTAGAAGGGTGGGTAGTTGTGTATTTAAAAATTAAAATAAGGGTATATTAGTCAATCAAAAGTTTTTCTTACATTAATCTTTTTATAGGTAGTATAGATAAAACTTTATATTGACTTGCCTTATGTGATTAATTATATGCCTGATTATCCAATGAACTTGTCCTAATAACGAAAGTTAGGTACGTCGCTAAAGACCCTTGGGTCTAATATTGAAACCTCCCATCCCAGTAAAGGCATAGGGTTTGTAGAGGTTTTGGTTTCAATTCTATGTGAGTACATGTGTAGATGTGTGGATTCTTAATTGTATCGTTTGACAAAAAATAAAAATAAGGAAACTCAAGTCTTGTTCTTTGGAATTGCTTAATAATTTGGCCAGTTGATCCACTTGAGCAATAGAAGTAAGATTACAATTCATTAGATGAAAAAATAGCTCAACCTTGGCATCTTCCATTATTATTATATATATTTTTTTGCTTTATTATTTTTATTATTTTTATTTTTTGGAGGGGAGTTACATTTGAAGAAAATCAACTCTTATCTATACTACCTATAAAAAGATGAATGTAAGAAAAACTTTTGATTGACTAATATACCCTTATTTTAATTTTTAAATACACAATTACCCACCCTTCTGCATATATAGGAAATATAATAATATGGAAACTATAATTTTAAAACACATACCTTCATATATAAAACACAAATAGGAATTCAAAGGAAATGGAAACTATAATTCTTATATGATAAATAGAAATATATAGGAATATGGAAACTATAATTCTAAAACACATACCTTAAAATATAAAATATAAAATATAAAAAATATAAAATGTTTATCTTTAAAAATATTTATGAAAAAAATATAAAATGTCTATGTATTTATTATTTTGTATAACTAATATTATTTAAAAATATTCATGTGCAACGCACGTATGCTATATCTAATACCTATAATTATCCAAACCCCCACCAATGTTGGTAATACCATTAGGCTACAAGGGCCAATGATTAATTGGCATCTTCTCCATTTTAAATTATCCCATAATCAAACAATAAATCCCTGAAGTCCCGCCTAGGCCGATACAGGAGAAGAAAGTTGCAGCGTGGGTCACAAAACCAAAAGAAAAAGAAAACCAACATGAAGCAGCCGGCAATCACATTGCCAGTGATTGCAAGTCCAATGGACTTGGCCAGCATTACGTACATGCCTGTTACAAAGGCAAGAACCATACCTACCAAGGCCACGAAAATGGATAGTAAAGCTGGACCAACGAAACTGGGACGTTCGTTGTAGCCACCGATAGAAGCATAAAATAGAAGACCCACTGAGGCAGCCGAGAAGCAAAATGCAATGGTATCGAATATTACAAATGCTTGGAAAGTTGCTCTGTGTATGAAAGTTGGCATTCCTTGGTCAGGGCCCTCATTTTTATACACGCCAGGCATTGTGAAGGCTGCAGCAAAGGTGACGGTGGCGATGAGCATCGCTACCAATAGATGGACTTCAAACATATTTCTCTTTAACTCATCGAAACCCTCACTCGCAGCAACTGAGGGGAAGGCTCCCTTCTCTTCAGCCTCTTCTTTCTTTATCTTTCTTAAATCTGTGTCTATACGCTGTTCTGTGAGTCCATAAGTTTTCCTCAACAGGTATTTAACCTTTCTAACTGAAAAACAATCCTAAAATATAAACAGATTAGTTAATATCTACGCAGAATTTGAGAAGGGTTAAGTCATGAATAATAAATAGGGGCGGACACAAGACTTTACTCTAGGGTGTGCCACTCGATTACTTGTCAGTATTTTATCTTAATTCTAAATGTTAAAGAACTCAATTGCCTCCATCATATAATGAAGTCTACCCGTGCTTATCAAAAAAAAAATATAATGAAGTCTACCCCCGCACCCCTCACGTACAGTAACATGATAAATGAATATATTAAACTAACAATGCATATTAAAAGGTTTTTTTAATAGATAAAAGTGTCATATTATATTCCAGAAAAAGGCCAAAAGCCTAAGTACATGAAAGTAAACACCAAAATTTAAATATCTATCAATTATTGTAGGGTGTGCAACAAATAACTAATAACCATAAAAACTAAGAGTAAAGTGAACAAAAAATTTAAAAAAACAAAAGCAATATTCATTAAGAGTGCGCGACTTTTCCATATCATTAAGGTCAGTATAGCGTACCTTTGGTTCTTTACAATCAAAAATATCAATGGCTGTAAGAAACTCATTATTCATAGCAAGCTTTTGCACTCTTTCATCACGTGCAATAATGGAGATAATAGAGTATTCTTGGTGAACAGCAGCCAAATGCAATGGGGTATTTCCATCTTTATCTGGTTCATTTATAAGGCCAACGAGCTCTGGCACCTTCAATAAGTAAGAGACCATTCTAAGCTTTCCAGCTATGACTGCAGCATGAAGAGCTGTTCGGCCTTTCCTATCAATCAATTCCCAAATATATGGGCATGATTGAACTAACTCTCGGGCTGCTTCTACTTGGCCTGCATAAGCTGCCATATGCAAAGGGGAAGTTTCCTCTTTGTCAGAGAGGTAAGCAGCAGAACATTCACACTTCAAGAATAGACGAACTGCTTCAAGGTCACCAATAAATGTAGCATAATGAAGAGCTGTCGGCCCAAATGTGTCTACTCTTTGATCATTTCTGGTCTTTTCTCCACTATTATTTTCATGATACCTAGTCAATAAACAATAGGGGAAAACAAAGATAAGACAATATTCATCCAAGGGCGGAAATAAGTTCATTTTCATGATGCTTCGTGTAGCAATATTCATTTTCCATGTGGTGTTCAAACAATCTGTCAAATGTGATTTTCTTATGTTGATATGAAAATATTTTTATGCGACTAACGTAAACAATACTAATCAGAATACTACCGGCTAACTTTAAAATTTTGGGGCCAAGTTTCAAAATCAATACCAAATAGGGGCAATCATACCAATCAGAATGATGAATTGAGGACCTTAATTAGTGATGCGGACCGCATCGCAATGTTGGCCTTAAAGTTCATGTAGAGGTTGGATTCTTGGATCGTCAAGATATCAATAGGGGAGGATATTAGTCGTGTTTTAATGAAATTGACGCCAACTGACCATTTGCTATCGCATTACTGACCAGTCGCTCTTCGTAAAATCGACCAGTCACTACACCTGAGGGTCTGTTTGGCAAACATGAAAATATGGCCAGCTAAGGATATGTTTGGCCAATTTTGATTTCACACTGTTTGGTAGGTCTATTTTTCTTACTAAACAGTTCAGTTTTATTCTGAAAATAAAACATAAACACAGTTTTTTTCAAACCAACTATGAGTTGGTTTACTTAAAAAACAAATAACAGTTATAGACTGGATCTAGTCTAATCTAGTTTTTGAAGTTCCCAAACAAAGCCTGACCAACGGGTGGCTATTCTGCACCAACCTGTCAATCCTAATTTTGTTAATTTGGGATTTTGGTTTATTTTAGCTACTTTTAAGTACTTACTAGATATGGGCACACGTGCAAATAATAATATTAAAATAATAAAAGATATATAAAATTTCATAAATTCTCAAATATATATATAATTATTTGTTATTTTTTTGTTGAAAACATAAATACTATTCTAGAAACATATGCATATATAATGTTCTCAATTCCTTGTCATTTAGTTGCAACCATTAGTTTATTAGTTTCCTAATAGATTTAGGCCCTTGTGGGGTTAGTTGAACGGTCAGGCCCTGGGTGTGCTCCTCAGAGGTCATCATTTCAACTTCTCGCAGAGATCGCTGCTTATGTGGGTGTAAGGCATTTTACATAGGTCGTTAGGGGAATAGTCTGGGCCGAAACCTTGGCGGGAATAAGACCTAGGATACCCCTAATAGTTAATCAAAAAAAAAGTTTCCTAATAGATTTAGATTTCCAAGTGAATTAGAATTTCCTATTGGGAGTGGTTATTGTCACCACAAAATTTCTTAAGCACTCAGGGATGGAATCAAGATTTTATCTCAAGGGTGGCCAAAATATGAATAAATTTTTTTTTACCATTCAAGTATGAGAACCATACTAAGATTCAAGATTAAATTAATACATTGAATGGGAGGTAAACGACTGGACCTTGCTTATACTTCTCTAAAACCATGACCCCAAAAAAAAAGGGTTGACAACAGCAATAAATCTAGAGAAGGTTTTAAAAAAAATTTTAAAAAAATAAAAACCAAAAAGTGTACTTTAATATGTAAACATAGAGCAATAATCTTCTCCGAGGAGATGCTCTCCGTCGGCCGTCACTCTCTGGTGTGCTAAAGGATTTTGTTTGAAAGAGATCTAGGATAAATCCAATGGAAAGTAAATAAATAAATAAATAAAGAAGTTGAAACAATAAGAGAATGTGTTTGTTTATGGCTAATTACTTTGGATTTTTTACCTTTTGCGTATATTAATTCTAGCCTTTTGTCCTTGGGTAGAAGTTGCCTATTTGACTTTTAAGGAATCATGTGAGGAACCATGCATTGTGCTGACTGGGAGGGACCATTGGTCCATTATGCCTTGCTACCTAAAAAATAGGAAACTGGTAAATTACGTTTTGGTGACCACTTTCTAATGTAATACCAAAAACAAAATAACTAGTAGTCATTTCATAGTTGATAATCCATTTAATTTGTAATAAGTTAACAAGTAAAACCTTCTTTTGGTATTAGCATGAAATATACTCACCCCAAGTACTTTTCCCAAGACAATTTTGTGAAAGTGAGGGAGGGCCATGGCCACCCAGGCTTGGTTATGGTTCCGTCCCTGCCTACTAAGCACTCTTACTTATTTTAAATTTTTTAAGATTTTATGAAAAATGTTAAGAGTTTTCATGAAAATTGATCATCGTTGTTTACTATAAAACATTATTTTAAACAACTTTGTGAAAAAAATTTTTCTCAAAATCTATCATTTAAATGGATTTTGATAAATTTTCATAAAAATGTCTGTAAATAAACAAAAAATTGTAATTGTAGTACAGTAATTACGTACCCAGATGATGTGCAAGTACCGCAACATGCAAAGCATTTGTGCCATGTGGGCCCGCACGAGGAGACGATGGAGAAGTTTCTAAAATATGAAGTATGATGTCTGGAAATTCTCCCAACAAAGCAAGAGACAGTGGAGCTTGATCATCACTATTAACCAAATCCAACAATCCAATGTCTGCTTCTATTAATACCTTCACTACACCAAAGTGACCATTTCTCACCGCGACATGCAACGCGGTTTCCTCCTTTTCTAGATTCACCATCCTCAACAGCTCCTTCACACGGACTTCTTGGCTTTCGACATCCTTATGCAGTGTTTTCGTACCGTTTATGAAAAGTTCTGCTAATTCCAAGGAACCTCTCCTGGCTGCTACATGTAGTGGGGTGTCGCCCTTGACGTTGGCCTTCAGGAGAAGTGATGGGCATAGGCTAAGCACCTTTTAGGCAAATTCCTTTTGTTTGGAGTGCACAGCAATGTGAAGAACAGTGTTTTGCTGGGGTGTTACTTGGTTGAAGTCCAATTTATGGGCTTCAGTTTGGCGAAGGAAATTGATGTCGCCTGATGCTGCTGCTTCGAATAATTTCCAATCCATGGATGTTGGATTTCTGTCGCGCGCTTTATCTTGATGGATCTCTAAATCTTTCTCAGCGAGGCAGCTTCTGATTCCAACAAAAATCAAGTTATATGCAGTGTCCTCTGCGTTCCAGTGCACGTCTACAAGGTCTGTACTCTGTATGGCGTGTCACCTCAGTCATGACCGGACGGGGCATATTTGCACGGCAACTTCCTAGCATGTAGGGAACTTTTGCTAGTTCTTCCTTGTGATAAAATCAGATGTGATTCCTCATTAGCCCGTCATTTTAAGACTTACGATTACTTTTTTTCTTCTTCTTTTTTTTTTTTTTTTTTTTTTTGAAATAAATAAAATTCATTAAAATGAAAATTGTTTACATCTTGAAATAACAAGACATCGATAATTTTTTAAAATTATATCACATGACTTCTTAAGAAATCTATGTTTCTATATATTAAAATTACTAGTACAATTATAGCCCAAATTGGCTGTATAATCAACCACTTTATTTGTTTGCTTATATATATGTCTAATAGCCACTAATTGAATTGAGCCAAGAAACACCTAATATCTTGAACGAGATTAGCTATACTCTAATGAAATTGATATATGCCACAAATCGATCGCATTAATGAGAAACAAGGGATTGGGATCTGTTTGAGAAGTACCGAGCAGATGTATAAATCTAGTTTTGATTTCTGCCTTTTTGTTGCATGTTTTCTGCAGGGCTTGTGGAGTCGCTTTTGTGTGCTTGGTTGTGCTTGTTGCTGTTTCGAGGGGGCTCTCTCTTCTTGTTCTTCTTGGGTTCAGCTCAAATTGCAGTGTTGCTGGTTATTTCGTTTGTTGCCATTCTTTTGTTTTCCAGACAGCTATATTTAGCTAGCGAATATTAAACTACTCTTAGTTTTAAAAAAATGGCAATTTTCTTCTTTTTATGCACCATTATCTCTTTCTCTCTCTCCACCAAATGATTAAAAGTAAGACCCGTACTATAAATATAAAATTTGAGCTAAAAAATAACTAGTAACCTTGGAATACTAAGTTTGATATCTAGCTAGTTATTTTAAAAAATATCATTTCACTAGCCAAAGTAGCAAAAAAATAGCTAGTACCCTCAGAAATGTTATAAACAAAAAGTTATACATAAAAGAGGCCGTACAAAATGTACAAGAAAATACCATTTTTTTGAGATTAATTGCTATTTTGATTAATTTGATATTTGGTGTGTATGATATACTTGAAAACGATATTTAATCTAACGGGAGGATTAATATATAAAACGTGGATTACAATATATATATATATATATATATAGATATATATATATATATATAAGATTAGTTTTTTATATCAGTACATGTTTGGAGGGGTTGTATCTTGTACATAAGTGAGTTGTATTATACCACTCACACATGCATGGGTATATATATATAAAACAACGAACAAATGACTAGTAAATTGACTATGGTGGAAGTATGCTTGTTCTTTTTTTTGCCTGCAAATGTGATCACCCGGTCAAGCATACTAGGCGTTGCCTGTTTTTGTCCCATCTCTTTATATATGAGGGTTTGTACTCTTTTTTTTTTTTTAATGGTTATGTTCTGCTGTAGAAAGTAGAAACCCTTAATTTCAAATTTAATTTATGGACATTTTCAGGACCCAAAACTCAGAAGAATCAATGAGAAGAAATAAAAAACACATATAGGAAGTACAGAGGAATTGAACCCCGTCATTGGTCATGGAGTAGGTGTTGACGCACGCATTTAATCCCAAAAAAGAAGCACAACACGCCTTTGGGTGGGTCCCAGCGTTGACAATTCCAACTAAAGTAAAGACAATAGGCAGAGACCAAAGAATTTAAAG